>SMMW01000535.1:2400000-3000000 GCA_004794655.1 Marisa cornuarietis | reverse complement strand
TTGAAATGAACGAGATTTTAATAAGTGTTGTATGTTAGTAATTCTGCGGAAGCATTTGATGTTAAATTCATCAGTCAGGCCGCACCCAGATCAAAGGCACACTTATTCTTACTAGTTCTCAACACTATTCCAATCGATTAATTATTATTTATTGTATCTACTACTTAAGGTGATCCTAGGGTATTTTAAATTCAATGTTGTTTATTGGATTGTGCTGTAGTCTACTCACTTTACCTTAAAAATGGAGATGAACATCAAGGGCAGTGCATCTGACAGTGCCCTCCATCATAGTCTGGTCTGTAATTTCCACCAGATACAGCAGAGCTGGAGCTATGAGCTCCTACACATGATATAGTCCACAAATAGTTGATGTTTTGGGGGCCACCTTTCGCTCTTTTTTCCCAGTTTCTACCGCTGGATAATTTAGTCAAGACTGACGTGCCCTACCACGTGGCCAGATCAGGACCACCCCTCCTCTTTATTGTGGCAAGGAATGACTAAGGCGTATATTATACTGCAAACAGATGCTAATCTTTGGGTCAGCCATGAGTCTCCAGAAGAGCTTCGTCTTGAAGTCTTAACTTTTTTCGATGTCAGCTGTCAGGCTCCTTGTTTCACCTCCGCACGGAGATGACCAGACTTTAAGAGTTTTAGTGGAAGCTGAAGCTGCTGTTTTTCAATAATCTTTTCAGTTTGGTCATTGCTGCTGTTGAATTTGCAAGTCGTATGCTGTTTATCTGCCATTGTTTCCGACAATCGATCTAAAAATTCTTGAAAACCTCAGATTCTTCCACGTTACCTTCATTCTTCAAGTTCTTCCAAATGCTTTTGCTCATGATAATAGTGTGAGTGTTGGTTGTGTTGTTGATTGTTGTTATGAAGGGGGGTTAGAGTCACCACTCTGGTCTTTCTTGAGGACTGTATTGCTGTTATATGTCTCCAGGCATGTTGTCCATGCAATTTATAATCTTCCCGACGTACCTTCCCTTCCATTTCCTCCGTTAATGTGGGCAAAGGATATGGATTTCTATGGTTCGTGTCTCTTTAGTAGTGTGACATCAGTTGAATCACATTGCCTTCCAGACAATATTTAGTCCACCTTGGAAAAACGCAGCTTTCTGTCAAAGAATCCCTTTGACGACTTGATACACTGCAGACCTGCTTTACGGTTGTCTGGTCCGAGATTTAAATGGGTTGTAGGCAAAGAGATAAATTGCTTTGCCATCTTTTTGGACAAGAAAAGAAAATAATCTCCAACTACTTGCTTCTAAAGGGTTCTTTTGATTCTCCCATCTTCGTATCAAAAGGCTATTCGTTTCAGGATCTTTTTTGCAGTTCGTCGGTTAGGACTTGTCCTTCTTAAGGTTTTTTTTCCACTTCACAGGAACCAAAGACATCGTTTGTAATCCACGGCCAGATTGTCTTTCTCTGACCTCCCGGAACTTCTTTAGCTGTTTATAGAAAAACCTTTTCCAATTTACCTAAACGTAATACTTCCCTACGCTTGTCTGGGTGAATATTGTTAGAAGACAGATTTATTGGGTGGAGAAGTTCTATTATTCTACTTATAAAAAGTCAATAGTCTGATTCTGATTGAAAGGTGACATATTTATATTATGTTAATATGTAAGTAAATAGGATTTGTGCCTTTTAAGCAGCGTGACAATCCAAGCTTTTAGCTAAGTGTGATGACGGACCATCGTCAGTACAAACAAATGTAAATATTTCTGGAAGTGAACCAACAGGAATGTTGTCTTATATGCTTTTATGCCGTGTCGAAATAGATGGCAAAGTAAAACATAAAAAAACACAGACAATTATGCAGGTTGCTAAAAACAAATCGCTATTTAAAGAAAATAACTTTTTTGTCTTGTTGGCCTCAAAGGAAACGCATCTGGTATGTATGACAGCTTATGTAATAGTTTTTTGGTTAAATGAATATCCATCCTAATTTTAGGTACTTTTTCAACAAAGCTTCTCTTAAATTAAGTAATTAAGTCTTGTAAGCAATTTAAGTATTTCCTTTCTTCCTTTCCTGTGTTTGGTCATTTTTTTCTTTTTATTTCTTTATTTGGCTATAAGCTCAGAGGGGCATTTGTAGCTATGACACAATGATACATACAAACCAGAAATATGTCACATAGTAACAAGCTTGTTTAAATGTATATAGATATAAATCACATTCTGAAACTGCAGTCGTAACAATCTGTAAAATTAACACGACATTCACATCATAATTAAAAAAACAAATAAGTATCCAGTTACTGAAAGAGTGACAACACAATTTGAATTCTTTCTTCCAGTGGTCTGTTGGCTCGTTGCTTTGTTCATTGCTCATTTAATCCTGCGTTTTCTCAGTCAATGTTCATGTATTGTGTGTTTCTTTTACCTTTAATAACCTTTTTTTTCTCTTGAGTTCCTCTTTATTATATTCAGATGTGAAAATGAGCAAGAAGGGTTTATGCACATGTATGCACGAGGCCTGTACTAAATGTAACCGATGTCTCTCTAGCTGTGGTCTAATTACCCGGTGTTCAAGTAATAATTAATATCTTTCATTACTAGAAGGCCTTGCTGATAACTCTCGGTTCTGATATGTCGCAGCTTGCATTCCTGGGACCTTTGGCCCCGACTGCGGGTACATGTGCACTCACTGCCAGAACGGCGCACAGTGCACCGAAGCGCGGGACGGGTGTGTGTGCTCTGCAGGGTGGCAGGGTACTCTCTGTGACCAACCCTGTTCTGAGGTAGGTCGGTCAGCATGCGTGTATTTTTGTCTGCATGCTGGGTGGCGAGTTGGCTGGTTGGCTGACCTTTTTTTCCTTTTATTTTTCCATTTTTCTTTCATTTGTTCGTTCATTCTTTGTTTTACTTCTCTGTTGGTTTGTTCGTTTGTTCATTTATTCCTGCAGTTGATCTTTCGTAAGTTCATTACCTCGTTCTATTGTTCAATAATTCTCTTATTCATTTTTTATCGCTGGTCTGTTGGTTCCTTATTTTATTTATTCGTTCGTTGAACTCATGTCGTTTACTGTGCGCTTTTCTTAGTATGGCACTTTGCACATTGTATATTTTTGTACATGCAAACCTGTTCAGTTGTCACTTAATGCAAGGTAAACACGTCTTTCCTGGCTTTTCAGGGAAAAGGAAATCGACCGCCTTGACGGTCGTTTTTATACAGAACACATATGACAAAAGTTTGACCAAGTGTGGAAAATTTCGCATGACTGCTATATGCTTAGAGCATACTCTCTACGAGTGTGAATATGCGCTATACAAATCTTCACTATTATTATTATTATATCAAGGAGTTGCTCAAACATTTGTATTTGTCAGGTTAAGAGCTTTACGGTCTTATATGTTTTTTTTAATTTTTAAAATCCCAGGGGACATTTGGCGACGGTTGCAACAGACTGTGCACGCGCAGATGCCAGAACGGAGGCTCGTGCCATCCCGTGACGGGCCGTTGTAAATGTCCGCCTGGGGTGAAAGGTGAAAATTGCGAGGATGGATGCCCCCCAGGCTACTTCGGCGAAGCGTGTGACAAGCTGTGCCTGCACCAGTGCTCCAGCGGCTACTGCAACCGCATCTTCGGTATCTGCGAGTGTCGTCTGGGCTGGTTCGGGCCTTCGTGTAATCTTCCCTGCCCACCGTTCACCTACGGTTCCAACTGCATGGAACAGTGCGACTGCGTCACCAAGAACTCCAAGGGCTGTAACTCTGAGGTAGGTTGGCAAGATATGTATTCTTTTTAAGTTCTTTCCCTTTTACCGTAAGCGTTATTGGTGTAGACTGGAGAATAATCTGGGAAGTTCTTTCTTTAGTGCCGTGAGTGATCTCAGATGTTAAAAAAGAATTATTGAGCGAAAGGAAACATTTTAAATATTTTTTAATATTATTGTTGTACCTGATATTAACACTTTGGGATGCTACATGGCATGATGCAGGATGCAACTTGCAAGACAAAACACAACGAAGCGGCAACGACTTATTACTAAAATTGAAATCTTGCCTCCAGACAGGAGAATGTCAGTGCAGAACCGGTTACCATGGCGACAGATGCGAAGACGAGTGTCCTGAAGGTCGCTATGGTGACGGATGCCAGCACCGTTGCAGCTGTCCTGTCGGGACCAAGTGTGACCCTATGAGCGGCTACTGTCTGAGAGACTGTCCAGCGGGGTGGACGGGTTCAAGATGCAACGAACGTAAGACCTAATATCGGTTGTTGGTCTGTTTTTTTTTTTTTTTTTAGTGACTATTTTTTTAGGTTTGTTGTTTGTTTTAAATACCTTTTATTATCGCATGGAGGAAAAACCTTCAAAGAAATTTTTCTTTCAATAGATTTTTCTTTCTTTTACATCATTTTTGCTTGTACAATTTTGTTTTAGTGTTTTGTAAGTGTTACTTTGGTTTTCTTTGAAGCACAAAGATCTGTTCATTTTCAATTGTTGTTCAACTCTTGTCCTATGCCTTGCTTCTGCCCGAGAGAAATCTTTAGTAGTAAACCTTAATCAGATTGGCCTGAAGCATACTAAACGATGATAAACAGATGTAAAGTAAGTTACAGGAAAACGCACATTTGACAATCATAATGACAAAGTCGCATGATAAGTGGCTGTTTGCAGCCACAGTTTACCAGGTTTCGATCTGCTCATCCGACCAGAAGGATATATATATATATCTCGTACATCCTGTCTCGGTCATCATATAGTCATGAACACTCATCAGTCATTGACAGTCATCATACAGTCATGGAAAGTCATCATATGGTCATAGACGGTCATCATACATATAATTTTATCGTGCACCTGAAGTCCAGTATCTCTGCCACTTTTTTCCCACACTTGCCCATTCTGTAAAAAAAAAATGGGTAGCAAAATAAGCTCTATCACTAACACAAAGACTGAACTCAGAATAATTGCAAGGTGTTGCTGTGGATTTATTCTCAAAAGAATGTCTGCTTCTGTTGTTTAAAACCGTAGAATTGCAGTGAGATTTCTTCCAAACGACTCACATTTTTGTTCGGTCCTGCTTTGCTGGCAGTCACCGTTTATGACCAAACCACGCTCGCTTCTCACAAAAGCCGCTTCTGGCCACGATGCTCCTACCATTGCATGTTTCCTGCGCTTCACTCACCATCTGGCCAAAAGAGTTCCAGACATCAATCATTTTCAGCTAAAAATTATCTTTTTCTTTTTCGCACCAATCAGACGCTTACATTTATTTCGCTTTTTCTCAGTTTTGTTTTTCTTTCCCTTCCCTACTTCTCTCATTCCTTCCAGCATGTCCACACGGCAAGCATGGTAAAAACTGCAAACTCAGTTGTAGATGTCATGGCAACGCTTGTGACCCTGAGACCGGAAAGTGCATCTGCGAGCCAGGACGCATGGGCAAACGATGTCGGAGGAGTAAGTGTTTCAGTCGAGAGTTATCATCCGTAGTCTGCGTAACAGACACATAATATTCTACGTATATGTATATATAGGTGCCAGTTGGAGAAATCCGTCAAATATTTGCGCATGACATGTAATTTGCTTAAATATTAACCCGTCCTATGGAAGGAATAACAAAGTAACTCTGACCTGGTGGTCAACCATACCACTGTTTCAGACATGGCTGCCTTGAAAATATCGATGCTGTGCATGCATCCCGAAAGTCCTTTTTATACTTATTTTTTTAGTCGTGCATGAGTGTTGTCCTTAAACGTAATGTTTTTTGTTTTGTTTTTTGCAAGCTTTTTATACTCTTCCGGTGAGTTCTGCCTTTCCTGCATGTTTTTTTGTTTTGTTTTGTACTTTTAAATCGTGACTTCACCGAGTTTATGGCTCTTCAAAAAACTTTTATAGAGACTGCACGAACTGATGTATTTGTTTAAAAGACAAAAATAACAAAAAATTATGTTATAAGTGGACATGGATTTGCCTGCCCATGCAAGACAACAAAGAGGTATGCCAGCTTCTTGTTAGCAACTTTTTGAGACTAGGGCTTTTATTCCGATTTTATTAACTGCCTTGGATGAAAACTTTTCAGTAACTATGCCAGTACATTCTAATATTTTGATCAACGGAAAAAAGAAAAGAAAACAGTTAAATACTAAAAACTGATCTTAGCAGGTTCTGTTAGTGTTTCCAATCGTGGATTTACTTTGACAAAACATGATGTCTTATTTAGGTTTTAAAAGTGTTTGAAATATGTTCAGCAGTGTTTTTAAAATGTACTTAATTCATTACACCCAGCTGGAGACTTCATGATGGATTCAAGAGTGGTATGGGGGAGAAATAATAAAAAGTTAACTTTAAAAAAATGTTTTAAAAATCAGTTGGTTGTTGTGAGATAGTTAAGAGAACAGAGTCGTCTGTAACATTGAGTGGAGCTCTTCAGAAACCAAATACGTGTTATGAGATCGACGAAGTTTATATGACGGTTGTTATTTATCACTATGTCTAGCGTGCCCCGAGGGCAGCTGGGGCATCAACTGCAAGAACAAGTGCACGTGTGAGAACGGCGCCACGTGCGACACGGTGACCGGTGAATGTTTATGTCGAGACGGGTGGTATGGACCTCACTGTCGAGAAGGTAAGGCTGACTTTAGTTAAAAACGGTTCCGACTGGTCAAAAGATGAGGGCCTTGTATAAATAAAAAAATCTTTTCATGGCGCCTATTACAAACTCAAAAATGTTTAATTCTTTAGCTGCTGCAGGCTATGTTTGCATGAGGTTTCGTGGCATTTTTCCTGCACTGGTTAATGTTATCTAAAATGTAGATTTTTGTTTTACACCAATTGCTGTACATGTGTGAGTGTAGGTGTTTCGGGACAAATAAACAAAGACGAAAGAAAGATAAAAGAAAAAAAAATTGAAGAAGGATGCGATCGAACTGATTATTTCCAGACAAGTTTAAATAAGTCATTTTGATTTTTTTGTTTTGTTTCTTCATGTAAACAAAATGAAATTATAAACAAAAGCGCCTTAACATGTAACCAGCCGCCTCTTTTGTTTGTGTTTGAAGAGTGCCCTGAGGGAAGGTACGGCCCGCAATGCCTTATGCGCTGTATGTGCGAGAACAACGCATCCTGCAACCCCGCCGATGGTCGTTGCACGTGCAAGGCGGGCTGGACCGGCCAGATTTGTGATCGAGGTAAACAAACCGACCTCGTAGAGCAGGAGGGGGAGGAGGGGAAACTGGTGTTGTTGCCGAGCCAGAAACTAAAGGCGGTATCACGGCACGTGGAGCACGAAACAATAGGAGTAGAGGTAATGTGCTACGGTGAGGAAACGACTGTAACACAGTCGCATGAAATGGCAAAAGGTCCTCAAACGGATGGTTTGACTAAGTTCGCCAAAGTTTTTACAAAACTGCCCAACATCGTCACACGTTCTCCCGGGAGCGTGTTTGCTGAGTGTTTTATTTCGTGTGATAAGCCCGTAGTGTTGATTTCTGTGGGGTTAAAATGTTTGTTTATTGAATTTTTTTAATTTCCTAGTCATAGTGTTGACCCTTCATTTGTTTCACTCTTGCATTGACATCATCTAGAAACAACTCCGGTTATTTTATTCTAGTTTAAAAGTTCCGTAATTTCTTGCAGATCACAAAATATTTCGAGGTTTTGGTCGAATGTTTTCCTGTGCTATCTGTTTGGAATGTCTAATGTGAGTCTCAGATCCTGACTTTTTTTTGCTTTTTTTTATACGGACAGCCTGCCCCCCTGGGATGTACGGAGAGAATTGTGTCCTACGTTGCAACTGCCTCAACAGCGCCGAATGTGACCCCGTGACTGGCGAGTGTCTGTGCGCCCCCGGATGGCGGGGAACAAGCTGCGCCCAGCGTGAGTACAACTCAGCGTCTGATCTTCAAACATGCCGCTTCTGACTGTACAGTACTAATTGTCTTTAGAGACAAATGCCCAGTAACTATAACACTGTCATTTGTTGACATATCTAGCATCCACACCGATGTCGATCATTAACTGTCGATCCCCATTTGTCATTAGTATAAATGTTCGGCGTCTAAACCACTGTTTATTGGCTATTAACTTAACTGTCAAGTAGCCACACCATCATTTGCTATGAAGACAAAGGTCCAGTAGTTATTAGTGTGAACATCCAGTGAGTATAGCCGCTATACTATTGCCTGTTTGTTTGTTTGTTTTTTGACAGTTAAACTCATTGACGCCCCTTACAAATATACATGATCGCTTCCTTTGTGCCTAACAGCTTGCCAGGACGAAATGTACGGACCAGGGTGCAGCCGCAAGTGCCGGTGCCAGAACGGCGCCGAGTGTGACCACATCAGCGGGGCTTGCACGTGCGCGGCCGGGTGGCGAAGCATCCACTGCGAAAAGGTGAGGCGAGCCCACGTGTGCAGGTGCAGTAAGGTTAGCAAGGTCAGCCGTACCAGATGCACACTCGCGCGGAGCGGCATCCATGTGTACGCAGGTGGGGGCGCCAGGTGAGAGCAGGCAGGAGCTAGGAGCCCCATCTAGCCCACTGCTTGGAACAGCGAAGATTCTGTCAAGGGCGGCAAAACTACGAGAGTAGTTCGATAGCGAAGCTCTGTTAAAATTCCTGTGAGTGCAGGTTGCTTGTAAATGACCGGCACTTGACGGAGTTAACGATTTTTTTACACACTTTTATTTAGCTCACTATGTATGGTCGAATTTTTAAATCGATTTTTCACCCACCTCCCATCGTCCTAAAGGTCTGAAATTTTCAACAGTTACTCGTTTCTGGTGACAATGCAATATTAAATCATTTCCAGCAGTCGGCAAGTAGTAAAATAATTTTTCCTTAGGTCTCGGGATTTTCTTTAATATAACTTGAAATATAAAAGTGTGAGGGGCACTGATGATCATATTTTTAATAGCTTGAGAAGGTGCTCCTCACACTTTTATATTCTAAGTTATATGTATTAAAGAAAATCTTGAAACCTAAGAAAAAAATTATTTTACCCGTTTTAGTGTATTTCAAATAAAAGTGTTTTCAAAAATATTTTAACTTGTTTTATTAACAGTTAAAAATGGAGTTTCTCTTGTGTCTTGTACACCTGGAGCAAAAATTATTATAGAAATACTATTATTGTTGTTGTTGAGGGTAAGGTAAGGGTGATTCTGAAGTTGTACACATCATAGACGGGCTAGCTGGCCAAAAAATTGTCTCCTCGCTGAACAGAACCCACTAATTCAGGTGTCATCGATTTCCAACATGAATTCCCAGACTGTTGGATTGTGGGTCTTTTCATATTTCATCACTCGATACTTGCGCACACAGTAAACGCCTCGTGCATTTAGAGCATCTATTTAAGCTTTCTCAGAGTTAAACAACGGGCGATATAATTAGAGGCTGCTATGCATTTCAGTAAAAATGGTAATTTAGTCAAGCCTAGCTCCTGCAAGGTGTGCTTATCGTAATTCTCGAGTCACGTGTATCTGTTTACGTACAGGCGTGCCCGGAAGGTTTCTATGGCATCGAGTGCCAGAGCATCTGCAACTGTGGCACGGGCTCCACGTGCGATCACGTGACGGGCAAATGCGCATGTCCAGCCGGCTACATGGGCATTCTATGCGACCAGCGCTGTCCCCTGGGCACCTGGGGTCAGGACTGCAGGCGGGACTGCGAGTGTGACAACGACGCCAGCTGCGAGGCCATCAGCGGCCAGTGCATCTGCCCTCCCGGCTTCCGCGGGGCCAGATGTGAAGAGAGTGAGTGTTGGGACGTCACAAAATAACGAATTTATTATTTGCCCATATTTGGAAAACAGCATCTTGCACTGAGGTTTATCCAATCACAGAAAACAATTACTGACATCATCCCCGCCCCTTTAGACGTGATAATGTTTTGTAAGGGAAATGGACTTTTACACAGTTTTAGTGTTTTGTAACATAAATTTGCCATATTGTACCTGTAAAACCTTTGTGTTTATTGAAGTTTGCGCCAGATCTAATTTTTCTTGCTGCTATGTGGGTTTTCTTCAGCGTGTCCACATGGAACGTATGGCCAGAACTGTCTATACCGCTGCTTTTGCATGCACGACAGCACCTGCAACCACATCGATGGTTGGTGCAACTGTACCAACGGCTGGATGGGCGACGCGTGTGAAAGAGGTGTGTTGTTACTGTTATGCAATAATCTTCAATATTAACACCCGTGTTATTAAAGATCGCTGACTATTTTATTCCCTTGAGTTTGGTTTAGCTGTATCGCTACAGCACAGATGTGAAGTGTCAGCGCTGTAGAACAAATACTCTTGTGCATATGCTAATGCATTATCGCCGAGGAAAGACCGCATCCCTAATGTTTGCATGCGTACATATTCGTGTGTCTGTGTGTATGTGTGTATGTGTGTGTGTGTGTGTGTGTGCGCGCGCGCGCGCCTCCGTGTGTTTGTGTATGCGCTTGCATGTACGTATGTGTATGCCTGTGTAAGTCTGCACGCGTGGGTGCATACCGACGTAGGTATAAGGTGTGCGATGTGTATTCTTGTACAACGTAGCAGCAGCATAAAGACAATCACGGTACACATCCGCTATTTACTAACTGAACATCTCTCTGGTCTTCTGGCAGGCTGTGCGACCGGTCGGTGGGGCCCGAACTGTGCAATGGAGTGCGAATGCGTGCACGCCGTGTCCTGTGACAGCACCAGCGGCCAGTGTCTTTGTGACGTGGGCTACACAGGCCTGCGATGTAACCGCAGTAAGTTTAGCCAACGGTCCAACCTATTGCTGTCCCCTCTTCATCACCCCACCCACCCCCCTCCTACCTTTCTCCTCTACGCTTAGGACAGACCATATGGCCAGCAACTCAGCGACTCTCATCTGCCCAATGCTCTTCTCGAGGGTGTTATGTTAGATGAACCATTCGCATTTCTTTCCAAACTGCCCGCAGGAGGACGTGCACGTAGCGAAATGTGTGTATTGAAGTGAAAGCAAGTTTTTTTTGTGCATCCTAGTCCCGAGATATTCAACTCTGCAAAGGATCGTGTCCACGTCAGCTGTGATCTCTTGTCTCACCGTCCTTCTAGGCTCCATTTTCTAGTTTCTTATCGTATGAGCTCCGTCAGCGTTCCTCAGTGTGTGCTGCCCTTATCCTTCCTTTTCCTCCTCGTTTGACACTAAACGGGGATGTTTCATAGCATAGTTGCAAATGCAATCCACATAGCTGTAGACAATGAAGCGGTTGTTTCGAGGTTTGTTGCAGAAAAAGTCCCCCTACCAACTTAGCTGCTGCTTAACAAAAAGTGAACCTGACATCAGGGGAGGTAAAGCCGATGGAAGAAGAGAGTTGCTTCGCCTGCTTCATGCAATGTCCTCGACACACAGAACTGCTTACGTTCACATCATAATAACAACACCCAAAATTACTCTCACATTTTGATGCTGACAAAAAATTTACTTCATTCAGATTAATCACAGAAGCTTCCTTCCCATGAACGATTGGTTTTAAAGTATCCTTAGGATCACTAACATTTTTTTTTTGCATCAGATTAATATTCAAAATGTCAATTTTTCAGCATGCCCAGTCGGCAGCTACGGAAAAGGTTGCAAGGAAACCTGTATGTGCGCAAACGACGGGGAATGCGACCATAAAAGCGGAAAATGCACGTGTAAAGATGGCTGGGTAGGAGACCGTTGCGAGCGAGGTTGGTATATATATATATATGCATACAACGGGAATGTAACTATAGTGTGTCGCACTGGAGGTTTTTCTTCTTTAACTCTTTTATCATATTAATAAAAATTTAACAGTAGATTAAGTGCAACCGCTTATCTAAGAATGGAAACTCTAATCTTCGATTACCTACAGTACAAAAGTAAAAGGTTAAAAAGGTAAAAGGTACTCCTCAGATCGAACTATGACATTCTCAGTCATTTGCACTCTGATATATGCGTGCTTTTGTAAGCGTCTGTTCCCTGAGTTACGTTTAGACTGAGTCTGAATGATTCCTGTGCAGCTTGTTCGTTCGGTCTGTACGGCAAGGACTGCAAGGAAAGGTGTAACTGTACGCTGGGGGATCCCTGCTACCACGTGACCGGCCAGTGCTCATGCCCCGCCGGACTGACCGGAAGTGCCTGCGAAGAAAGTACGTCGTGGTTTTTATTTTCAAATTCTGAAAATAACACACACACACACACACACACACACACACGTACGTTAAACAAATCTTTGAGAGGTATTTCAAATGTTGCAAAGGAGACATAAAAGCAAACAAATATTTATATATACATATATATTGTGTGATACACTATTGGTGATCGACTGCTGTTGCTGGTTTGTCCGGCATGGCGAGGAGTCAGCGGTATAAGTTTACTCTCGTCTTGTAATCGTCTTGTCCCAAACTCATCATTAACAACACAAAGGCATCTGTGCTGACAACTTTTTCAATTTTATCTTATGGGCATTTCTCACGACGTAAATTTTACCTTACAGGTACTCTGTCGTGATGCAAATATTATTTTCAAAGTATTCTCTCATTACGTATATCTTACCTTATAAACATTCACTCACGGCGTAATTTTTGTCTAGAGCATATGTACCTTAAATTCTAAAATTCTTCTAGCCATAGTAACTTACAGATGTACCTTTGTATCACAAGCTCGTTCGTTTTATGTTTGTTATAGATTAGAAATATGTTTGTCATTATTTGAAATAATTATAGATAACTTTCTTCCTCCACATTAAAAAAATAGTGCATGTGAATGATGCAAACCGCTGTAATATCGTTTTCTGTCTTTCAGGAATGAGCTTATAACGTAGTTTGAAACCCCTTATTAACACAGTTCAATCAGCGTTTGAAGATAAATGTGCTTTCTAATAATCACACTAAAATACTGTCTCGGACGAAATACACCACCTTTCTTCAGTTTTTCGTGTTAGAGCTTCTTTCGAGATGTAAATGAATACAATGTGGAACTTTTTCGAAAGAAGTTCTTGAGCAAAGGCCAAGCAGAGAATAGTGACTTCTCGACTAGAGCTTCTAGCCTAGACTATGCATGCTAGCTTTGCCTGACTTTCCATAGAATGCCCGGCCGACACGTTCGGCCCAGACTGTCGCGGAAAGTGTGCCTGCAACCAGAACTCAGTTTGTCACCCCGTCACGGGCGAGTGCGTGTGCAAGCCAGGCTTCAAAGGCAAAAAGTGTACGCGCAAAGGTAACAGCTTCGCTTCAGACTAAATGCTTGTACGCACGGCGTGTTTGTGTGTGTGTGTGTGTGTGTGCGTGTGTGTTGCACTACTGCTGTCTGCTCAGTCCTTGTTGCAAAATTTGCGCCTGCCAATGTGACTTTATAAATCTGTGTACTTATTGTATGCATTAATAAGAGATTTTCTGATCATTTTTATATGTGTTTAGTGGGGAAAAAGAACCTAACGGAAAGCTTGACAAAGTTATTGTTATATTGATGGGTTGGGAACCTGGTATAGCATATAATGCAGCCGTCTTGTCGAGGACTGATTAAAATGTTATTGATTAGCATTTACACAAACTAAGCACAACTTTAAATTGTGGAAAACGGGTCTGAAGTTTTCAACTCATCATTATGGACTACGTAATACGATATGCCAGAAGGTTACCTTCGTGAGTTGCATAGGCGATTATAAGGGAGGCAAACGTGCAGAACGAGCAGCTTAAGCAACAAGAGTTGCCTCCCGTAGTACAACACATCACTTCGCAATAACACTCGCGTCCCCCTCAGCTAAAATATTGCGCTTTAGGATGCATTCTGTGTCTTTAAGAGAGACGGGTTAAGAGAGACGGGGGAGAAAGGGTCAGGGATTTTTATAGAGAAGCATAATCCTTTTTTAAAGATGGAATGATGAATGAATGAAAGAATCATTCCTCCAGCATTGTTCTTAATTATAAAGAGATCACAATACAAATTACGACCAAACGTTCTTTAATAGCTGAATATAAAATATTGCAGAATTTAGTCAAGTGCTTATGGCATTTGATTACAGACTTTGCTCTTAGCCTTCAGCTTGTTCTTGTTCGTGGTCTTTGCGGTATGTTACTCCTGTCTTATGTTCTAATTTGTCCCAGATATCTCGGCCTAAAATGAGTTCAAACACGAAGGCAGTACCGAGTTTCCTAATAGTTAAGAATAATGGTGTTCGTAGGAAAGTCTGCGAACTATCGGTAGGCTGAGTGTACACTCAAACTTTTGATCGTGAGATTGAAAATGAGAAGAAAAAAAACCTGAATTTAATCAAACGGAGTACATGTACAAGTACAAGCAATCGGCATGTCTTATCATAAAGATTATTACCATGTCAGAATGTAAAAGACAAGATCTTAATAGAGATAATAGTAGAGAAGGGCTTTGTGCGGAACTTCTTGTAAGATGGTGACTTCTCTGCGTCCAGTACTTTAGTACTCTGATCTTCTCCCAGTGCTTCTTATTGTGCACGTGCGTGGACCCAATAACTTCTGTTATATATCTTGTCATTTCTGGCTCGACGGCAAGCTCTGTAATCGTCTACATCAATTTTCTCTGTTTGCGGCTTAGCAAACCATGTTTTTCTCCTCGTTTTCATGTAAATTAATTTTACATTAAAGATTATGTGTACACGTTTTTCAAAAAAGATTAATGAAAGGTCAATGCTGATCTCTTATTTATCCTTTGCGCAAGAAAATAAGTGGTGACATTTGCTGGACTTGATCATATTTCTTCTGTAATAGCTATAGTTCGTAAACAATGATTACAGCTAGAGTGACCGAGTTGAACTATTTCAAAACTGCCTGAAGTATCTATCGTGTTTTTTCGAGAACATTTTTGCTCATTGTATGCCTGTATTTCAAAAGTAAGTCTACATGTTTTGTATGTGTGTGCGTGTGTATGATCGTAGTTGTGTGTGTGTGTAGTTCTTTATCCAAGTCTTTTACTTGTGTTTTGCAAATACAACGGTAGTGTATTTAATACCATTAACGATTTTAATTCTTGATGTGTATTAACCAATCACAATGTTCCTGCAAGTTTATGCAAGTTCTTGCATCGTTCAATCACGCACACATATACGAGAGCACACGGACGAAAAGGCATGCGCATATGTCACGTGACTGCAATACCAGCTTCTTTGACGCATATTAACTTCTTGTTTATTCTCCCTTCTCAGCCATAGTACAGTTTGTCTGCTCCCTCTAAAACGGTTCTTGAAAGCAAAACGATTCGACCGTCTTCCCCGGTACATCCAAACTACCTCTTTACTCATTATAATCCATTAGCTGATTAGATGCTACGAACAAACTTGAGAACAAACCTTTGACTCGGTAGGGAGAGGCGGAGTCGTTTGCATCTGACTGATGCCTCTGTGGTCAAAACTGCGGCATTAATTCCTATAGCAGCCCGGCAGTTGTATGTTCAACGACAAATTCCTTCTCAATCTCACGAAAACCGCAAGCAAAATGGCAAGTTTTTCCATTGTTTCTCTTTCTTCTACGGCCGCAGCGTCGCCATATTTGCTTGGTACCCGGATGAAAAACGAGGGAGCAGATAGTTGCTAGTTGCACTGACTTTTCTGCAGACTTTGATGCTCACTAACTGCTATGCTTGTGCTTCTTTCACTGCCTTGCTCGATTCTCGTCGTGCTCGCATGCAGCCAGGAGGAAAGGAGGAAAACTTAGGAAAGGTAGAAAGGGCAAGGTGGGAAACAAGGCCCTCGCTATGCTGACAGAGAAGTCTCAGGCTCTGCGAGAACTGGAAGCAGGTAATTACAGAGACTGAGGAGCATATGGTGCAGAATGTTCCTTAATGTTCCATGGTAGTGAACTTACCTTGTAATCCTTTTTGTTTTTCTTTTGTGTCCTTTTTTATGTTTCACCTGTCTGTTTCCTCTATATGATTGTTTTATTATTGTTTGATTCTACTGTAAATATAATTTGTGTATATAGGTGTACTGGTCTGTGTAACATTCCTTAACCTGTGCTTTCATAACAGTGCAATACTGCATGTATACTCGTCCATACTTTATTCATTAAAAGCTATTTATATACACCCTGTCCACAAGATAACGGGTATCTATTTTTATTCTTTTTCAAGAATTGATACAAAATGGTGTTTATCTTTTTTTTTGCCATGTTATAGACATTAAAGGCATCTTTCATTTATTTATTTATTTATCCAACCCTCGTCCTTTCGTCGAATATAATCCCCACTTTCAGCTCGCTGTAAATGTTCCGTACTGTCACGTGATGGTTGAGTTTTATCACGAAATAGCTGAACTAGGTGAGTTGACCAACGTGAGGTGTTTGTAAGCCTGTCTTTTAATTTTCATTGTCTATACATCCTTAGCTTTTCATCAACTTCACAAAAATGATGTGCACGCATAATGTTTCTTTCTTTCAGATTTTGAAAAAAAAAACGCTGACGCTGTCGATCACCAATGTTTTTATCAAATCATCACTCTTTGTCTGTTTTCCATCAAGATCGCGATATTGTTTGAAATTAACCAAACACGCATGCAGTTACGCACACTCTCTACTCACGATTCTTGATGTGGTCGTACAACACCTTTGGTATAATAAGTTGTGAATTTCATGCTCGCCAAACTTGACATTGTAGTCGCTACTTTCAGGCGTAAGAGTCTAAAAAAACGTTCTAGTCTAACGTAAACTGATAACAGAAAATGTGTCCTAACAAATGTGTCGGACACAAAACGAACTTACCCATAATGCGCATGTAAAGAGGAGAGCAGGGAGAAGAGACTTGGGACAAGACCTTCAAAACGAAAGGAAGATGGCGGCCATACTGGCAGACCAGAGATTACGACTCTAGTTTCATGATTTCTCTTGACCTTTGCAACACTTTTTTGACAAAAATACAAGGCCCGCAAGCACAGCATTTTAGCCCTACAGTAATATCAGATCGCTTTTATTTAGCCTCAATAACAATGATAATTTTTTTTTCTTTAAATGCATCATGTCTTTTACAAGTGTAATCCGATTTTGGACTCTTGCTGCTAAAGCATTTTATACAGCCTAGGCTAACAGAGCTATTATCAAAAAAGTATCCTCTTTGCTATTATCTTTGGACTAGCTGTAACCATTACAGGGCATGTTACCATGCTGCCATAAGGAGCCAAGGGACCAAGGGGCAATTTGATGTTTTAGGCCGCCAGCAACTAAGACTTTTATCACGACTAAGCAGCCAGCCGTGTACACGGGTGCCGTATGCAGAAAAAAGAACTGTGCCAGAGACAAGATCTGAACCCAGGAGAGCCAGTCCTCGGTGACAGTTGCGCCACCGGGCCGCCCCAACCCCATCCCCACCTCTAAGGATCCTCAAACTGTTAGATTATGAAACACTAGAAAGAAACTTGTTTTCATTTATTTCTGCATTTAGTAAGCGGATTTCAATGAACATAGATCGAATGATTTTTAAATCACCTACAAACTTCAGAATCAAAGGCACTAATCATGGTTTGATTGTGTTCTTATGTAGGCGGTTTTCAGCTGGATTCTGCAGTGAATACGGTGAATTCTGATGGCGAAGGTAAAAAAATAAAAATAAAAATACCAGCTTTTGCACTGACGCCGAATGCATTAGCATGCTAACTATAACTGTCCTTGAGAAAACACGCTTACAGCTGCTTTGTAGCATGGCTAACTTCACTCACGGTCCTAAAAGAAGAATGTGAAATAAAAAAAAAATATGTAGATATGATTATTAGAGCCGGAAATTATTAACCTAATGATGGCATTGATCACCCACTAACCGTTTCTCCAGATGTCAGTGTTTTATCCACACGGTAGTGATTCTTCCTGATGGGTTTGGTTAGATTACACTGTCAAGGAGTGAATTAGAAAGGTGGAGATATAAAAAAAAAAAGCAAACAAACAAAGCCAAAATGGTGAGTATCCTACGACACGTTCTGTTACCCAAGTTTTCAACTTGCAGCCATTTTCTCATCTTGTTTAGGACAAAGGCAGCTATTGTGCAACAAAGAATTAAGAAATGAACAAAGGCCAAATAATATCTCGTCTAATCCTAAACAAATTCTGTATGGGAATTCGATATAGCTTCAGACTACTCTTAACCCTTCGTCAATTCTCGAGCTTATTGTTTATTCCATTAAACATCATGTATGCCTGTTTGGATAAATTATTTTCAGTTGTATATCTGAGGATTATTTGCACCTAAATCTCTTGACACTGGGGAGTGCTCGTGGCTTTGAACAACAAGATTCGTTACGTGCGATTGTCGTTAACCCTTTTCCCTGTTGCCACTGAGTACTCGTATCGGAAGAAGTTTTGAAATTATGGTCTGTTTGTTGTTGTGGTTGCTGTTGTTGTTCACCAGTGATACCCCTAATCAGCAACTCCTGGAAGGTTAAAGCACGTGTGATTTGGTCTTGTCTAATATGCTTTGGCGGACGGAGTGACATCATACACTAAACCGTCCTCGTAACGTTTTAACTGTCACGTATCCGTCGTGAGATGTGACTAAAATTTGTTTCTCTTGTATTTAATGTAGCCTCCTGGGTCTTCGGTAAGAAAATATCGCAGCGCATGTCGTTGATGGCGTTGTTTTTCATTGACGTGTTGTGTTTGTAGAAGGCGTGTGAGTAATTAGAACATAACTAGAATATCATCGCAGACACGCATGGGAATCCATCATCATCATCATCATAGTAAGTGCGAAGCTTTTGCATTTCGCCAGAAATCAGACCAATTCATTGTGTATTTGTGAGTGGTTGCATGTACAAGTCTGGAATGGATAAAGTGCAATTTTAGACGGTGTCTCTTGCTCATGTTTGAAAATGTCGAGTGTGCTACTTCTTCGCTTTTGGTGCGCTTGATATTTATGTATAAGAATTTTTTTAACTAACTATTAACTAAATGGTTTTTCAGTTAATGCCCCTAATAATTGTAATGCAGCAATTTTGAGTAGAAGACCTCTTGTGAGGGCAACTATTTAATGTACTGAAATAACGGCGTCCTGTGCTGTAACTTGTCGGAACTGATAACTGAAGATTTCAAAGAAATCTTTTTTTTTTAACACAGCGGAGATAATTTTGTTCCTCGTCACCTTTCTCTGTTATTTGTCTGTGCTAATGTTAGAAATAGTCTTATTCTGAGATGTTTTCAAACGTTTAGCATCAAACTTCATGCAAATTTAATTTCGCATAAAATAAGACATGAGTTCTCCCTTCAATTTTTCCCACTTCATGAAACTATAGAGCTTAAGTGTATGCCTGACAAGAAGAAAAATAGCTAAATGTGGCAGATATTTCGCAATAAATTCAGATTGTCTAATTATGCCACTGTTTAAAGGTTTGCTTTAGTGACCTGTGACTCACCAAGCGTGTATTTCTCACACAAAGTATATTTTTCTGTGCCCTTAGAGTATGAGTGTGTGCGCACCTCATTGTGTGAGGGGGGGGGTGGTAGTGCCCTCTCAACCACCACCACGACAACTTTTGGCAGTCCCGAAACAGGACTTGACAGCTGCCCCCCTCATACAAGAATGCCAGACAATGCTTCTTGTGGAATGTGTTGATGGCGTGCAGATGACACTTTGTTGATCGTTGTCGCTATGTGTGTGTGTGTGTGTTTTCGTGTGCGTTAAGTGGATGCATGAAACCATCTGTCGTGGTGATGGCGTGCCTCATCCGCTCCAGTTTCTCTAGGAAGAAGTTGAACCTCAGTTCCCATTTTCTGATCCAGCACACCTGTTTAATTTTAGTATGATGTCAGCACCATTTTAAAAAATGCAGCGTTTCTGTCGTTTAGTAAACTTGAACTTGTTTTCTGCAATGCACATGTTGAAAGCTGTTTGCGCGCAATTAGCCATGAGTAGAACTGTTTAAGTCCCGTTGTATTTCGGATGCTGGAATGCACTATACACTGAACCTCGCTATTCGAACATTCTTTTTTTTTGTCGGGGAAAAAATGGTTGGATTGCGAAAGTCATGTTGCTCATAATGGAATAACTCCCACCTTACGGCATGTTCCAATCACCATTCCTTGTTTCACTAAATAAAACACATACCACCTACCTTTCTATCAGCAATATATCAGATAGCGGGTGCTCTCATAGCGAGGTTCGAGTTTTATGTTTCTGGCATGATCTGTACGGCTTACAGTGTGTGCTGTTGTTACATCACAGGCTGCTCTGAGGGTTCCTACGGCCCCAACTGCGACCGGGTGTGCAACTGCGAGAACGAGGGCACGTGTGACGTGTCCACCGGCAGCTGCGATTGTCCGGACGGCTTCGTAGGCCCCACCTGTGGCCAGCGATGTTCGGAGAACCGCTACGGGGAGAACTGCACGGGTATATGCACGTGCCAGAACGGTGCGCGCTGCAACAAGCGCTCGGGCAAGTGCAAGTGTCAGCCTGGCTACACAGGAGAAGCCTGCGAAAACAGTACGTGATGGTGGGGTAGGGGGGGTGGTAGTTGCTATGGTGGCATGGACTGGTTAGCTTAATGGGTAGAAAAGTGCCACTGCTATGATATCGATTTACCAGGAACCGGGTGCGCGATATATATCGTATCGTCACGATGTACTTAATTAACATATGTTCCCAGCTCTCTAATTGGCTGAAGTCTTCATAGCGTAAATGTGTCCACGGAATATCCTGACACCTGTGTTACCGACGACCTTCTGAGCATGGGAATGTTTGTAAGCATGTATTTCGAGAGTGGAAGTGGGGCTGGGTGTTAACCCAGATTTGGGAAAATAACATCTTGCGATTAACACAATCATTACAAGGAAATTTGCTTTCCAGTAGTCCTTTAAAGATAAACATGTTTCTGTTTTCAACTCTACGTCATTTCGGAATTTAAATTAATAATTTAGCATAATTGTCAATTTGTATTTCTTGAATACAAAGTCATCTTCTTTGTTTTCCTCTCATACTTTGTGTTCGTTCAATCACCAGCGTGTCCCGACGGCAGCTTTGGCATTAACTGCGAAGAGAAGTGTCAATGTAGCCATGGCAACTGCGACCACGTGACCGGCGCGTGTTCCTGCCATCTGGGCTGGACCGGCAAGAACTGCTCCGAGGGCTGCCCCCCGGAGAGGTTCGGACCGGACTGCGCGCACTCGTGCATGTGCAAAAACAACGGCTCCTGTGACTCCGCCACCGGCTGCTGCAGCTGCACGCCAGGTTTCTACGGCCAGGTGTGCGAACTAGGTACGCACCCACGCACGTGCCTTTCCTCTATTTCGATGACACTATGCACCATGTTCTCCCCGACCATGATGATCACGAAGAGTGAACCCTACTCGCTTGTCTCTTGTTTCAGAGTGTCCTGAAGGCACTCACGGCACCTACTGTACAGATCGGTGCGACTGTGTGAACGGAGCGAAGTGTGATCCGCGCACCGGGCAGTGCAAGTGTCCGACAGGTCTGACTGGAGACCGCTGTGAAAAATGTGAGCTTTTCTCACTTGAACTACTTGGTTAATAATCTTGTTAACAGGACGAATACGCCATTATATCTGTCAAGTTTATACCCCGGTCACATAAGCAGTTAGCTCAAAATAGCTACACATTCCTCATTGCCTGTCCCTTTCAGCTTGTCCCTATTTTGCGCCAATCGCATTACCTTGTACAGGTGTATTGTAAACATGGTTACCTCCAAGGTGATGATTATATTTGAAGATAACTCTGACAAGTGGGTCTTTGTGTCCAATGCCATCTAAGGATGTCTCGACACTCACATAGCTTCTCACAAAAGCACTTGCTTTGTAGCAGCGGCTGGTTCGCGAGAAGTGGGATGTATAAAACATTGTAACTAAGCATAGATGTCACATTCTTGACCTTAGGTGGTGTTTGTTTGTTTGTTTGGTTGGTTTATTTTGTTTTTGTTTTTTGTCATTCTGAGGCTGCACTATATTTAGTCTTGGTTCACTTGAGCTTTCAACGTCAACTTTACAAGACCAATAAAAAGAATGAGATATTTATGAACAAGAGACTCGATGATTAAAGAGTACTCTTAGCAAAGTGACATACAGATAAGACACTTTGAAAGCAAATAAAAATGCTGCGGCTTGTTTAGCAGTAAGTGGAACACGAGTTATAAATAGTTTCTAAAGCAAACTACCACAAGATTTCAACTTGGTTTTTTAGGGTGGCGAAGGGGAGAATCTGGTTTATTTGAAAACGAAGTAAAGCAGTTAATGTAGTCATGTTACATTGACCGCTTCACCTCTCAACAGTGTATCATGCATTGCAGAGGCAGATGCGCAAGGCCTTAATTCACACTCGTTTTATAGGAATATTCTTTATCCTTTCCATGTATTTTCTAGCGGAATTATTCTTAACTTTGAAAGAAATGCAATGATTGTTGAAATGCTTCATGACTTTGTTTTGAATGAGCAACTTATTTTAATCTGGGGTTACTTTGGGGTCAGCATGTCCGAAAGGCCGCTACGGGGTGAACTGTCGACAAGAGTGCAGCTGTGGGGAGACCGACTGCGATTCTGTGAGTGGCGAGTGTCTGTGCCAGCCTGGCTTCACTGGACATCACTGCTTGAAAGGTAACCAGTGGATGAATCGGCGAATTTATTTTTGACTTAGGAATCGCTGTCAATATTAGATGAACATTATTACATTTGATATGAGGGATCAACTGGTATGCACACATATGAATTTTTTTATGTACTGATCCTGTGCGAGGATTGACAGAGGACAGCTAGCGTAAACATTTAATAATTATGATATTTCTTGAAGCGAAGCTGTGAGGAAATCCGTTTCTATTTTCAGTCCCGTTGCCATGGACACCAAAACAGAAACGTTGACCCATAGGTGATTCTGTTTACTCAGACTCAAAGCATCATTTTACAAAATAACACGATATTGACAAGCTTTTTTTCCACTTTCGGCAGCTTGCCCTGAAGGCCGTTTCGGCCCTAACTGTGAATACCAGTGCAACTGTGATAACAACGGCTTATGTGACCCACAGTCCGGCACATGCCTTTGTCCTGAAGGCTGGGTTGGAGCTCGCTGCCAGACAGCTGAAAGTGAGTGGCTGTTTACCTGACTTGGTGTGTGCTTTAGGCTGCACTAACTGGACCACAGAACGAGGATGTGAAAACCTCGATTATGGTCTACTTCGCTTGTCCGCTATTAACACTGGTTCCTCGGTTGCACGTAACAGCACGTATACATTGACATCTTGTGTCTCTCTCTCTTTCTGTGTGTGTGTGTGAGAGAGAGAGAGAGAGTATCTGTGTGTGAGTGTGAGTGTCTGTGTGAGTAAGTAAGTAAAACTGGGTAAAATTAATCAAAACATTCCAACACAGACACAGCCCAAACGGGATTTGTGTACATTATGTTGTTAAAGAAGATCGAGTTGATGTCTTCGAAGACGATTGATTTAATGCAAGAGATAGATGCATATTGTTGGAGATGAAATCCGCCAATCGTAAACTGAAAATTCAGTCACGTGTGTACCTTGGTGTTGTATGTGCTGAGTCGGCAATGCGGTTCTTTTGTGTCCAACTTTTCTTTCATTTTCAGATAAATGATGTCGAATATAGTCTTCGGGGGGTTGCGGGCGCATTGTGGGGGGCGACAGTTTTTATTCACAGACGGACTGTTTGAACTAGCTTTGAATGTGAAATGAATGAGTAGCTTACTTAAAGGGATAAGACCTTCATGGTCAAATAAGCTTCAGTTTGCATGTCAGTAATTCATTAACACCCCTCGTCTTGCATGATAGAACTAGTTTTTGTTGTTGGTTGTTTACTAAATCAGCAGTACTGAGCACGTCTATCGATAAAAATGAAATCGTTTATTGGTTAAACTAAACTTGCCATTCTCAGTTAAGTATTTTTCTTTCTTCTCTCTCTCTCTTCTGTTTTCTATCCTTCCAAGCTACCATTATTCTGCTGCATTGAAATATGTAGGGATCTGCAAAATCCTTTTTGTCCCTCCCTCTCTCCCACTAGCGTTTTGTTCTCTTTCTCTTTCCTCGTCCTCTTTCAACAAAAAAACTGATTCCTGTGAGTTTTAAGTTATGTGGCTATACTTGTGCCTCCATTGCGTCTATGTTACTTAATTTATTTCACCAATAAATCACTTTGAAATTATTATGAAGAGATTAAAACCGTTAGTCGCTTGACGCTCCTATCCTCAAGATGTCTCCTGTACTTTAGCCCTTTAACGTGGTGCACTGATTTATTTAGCTAGCCAACTGGGCCCAGTGAGCTGATAAACTCGTAACAGTTTATCGGCTATTGAGTTGCAGACTCTAGACAGATAAAAGTCTTCTCTTGTCTCGCAGCATGTTGGCCATGACACCTGGGTCAAGAGGGCGTTAACCTCAAGTGCTGACTCCCATGTATGGCCTCTTGTAAACGGCTCTACTCACGACAGTCTGTAAGGCTTTTGATAAGAAACAGTCTCGCCCGCGTCAGCAAACTTAGTGTGCACGTCTGCAGCAAGCGTTGTTGCGTAACACCCGGCACACCTTCTCTCCTGCTGAGGGTTGTTTGACAAGTTTTAGGTGGTTATTATGACCTCCGACCTGCCAGCTTTCTAGCACTGCCTGACAACGAGGCTGCTTTTGTTTCCGATGGCACATGTGGCCTCTTAACCCTGGCAGATACGGTAAAGTAATATCGGGTACATTGTGCGTTAGGTATCGTTAAGCAGTCATGTGGCTGTACATAGGGAGCTGGCAGGTAGGCTATACCGTAGCATTGAAAAGAAACAATTCCCCATATTCCCTGAGGTATTGCTGCTATAAAATTCCTGGCCATCGCTTTGGTCCAGGTAGCAACGAGCAGACGAGTGAAGGGTGGGAAGATCTTCAAATGTCTCATAACCCGGCTCCGCCATTGTTTGTAGGAAACGAGTTCGGTGCCTGATCTTGCACATCCTCTGTGACCTCGTGCTTTGCATCTTCAGGAGGCCATGACTGGCCACCCGATGCTGGTGTCTCCATATCATGTCGGAAGCCTGACTAGACTGAGCTGTACCGTATTACCTTGCACCATGCCACCTGCTTGTCATTCCAAACAAAACCCACTGTCCTAAGAAGTGACTGGTGCTCTAATGTGTTAATTAAATGCTGACTCACAGGTAGAGATTTTTTTCTTCTAAAACACTTGCCTCCTTTTCCATCGCAAAGGGTAATTCTAGTTGTGTCGCATATTTAATGAAGACCGGTGTGAACACTTTTCTTCCTTTCCTCCTGACTTTATGAACTTGGGATTTTGTGCACGATGTGTATTTCACCTTTGCGCGGGTTTGCAAGTTCACGAGTATGATATTACAACATAATGCATTAAAAACCCAGACGGGATATGATTCGTAAAGCGTTCCATCGGCGTCATATTTTTGGGGCTCGATTCTAATTTACAGCAGAAAATCTCAACTCACAAAAAGTGTTCCAGCATTTTTTGTAAACATTGTGCGAAATGCTCTGTGTGTGTGTGTGTGTGTGGAGAGAGAGAGAAGCTCTTTAAAATTCCCGCCTACTGGACAGAAGCTGCGCGTTTGTTTTTTTATCTTAATATATTTTTTGTATAAATTGAATTTGCCTTCTATCACAAATAAAAAATATTCTAAAAAATATACACTTGAGAATCTGGGACAACGATGAGCTGAAATAGGTTCCAGTCAGCAAGTTTAAAAAAAAATAGACGAGGGTTGTCTTGACTTTGGAGCCTCAGAAAAAACGAGTTTGGGGGAGTAATGAAACTTGTACGTGTTTCAGTGCATGATATGACACAGAACGGACGATATTAAAACAAAAGGAATTGTGAAGCCAAGCACGCATGTCCACACAGTAACAGGAATGAAATTCCCTCCTTGCCACCTAATTTGGACCTAGTTCTTGAAGAGAAGTGTACTGGGCATGTTAAGTCATGTTAACTTTCACGATAGCAGTAGCTAGTAACATCTACTACTACACCATCAATAGTAAACGCATGGCCTTCACTTATCTTCTCACCGCTACCCCTCCAACAACCCCAACCCCACCACATCCCAACACCGGAACGGATTGCTGTGAATGACGATGTTGCTATATGACCCTTGACGTCCAGAAAGTGTCTTCTTTCCTGAGATGATAACATGCCAGGGAAACAATGTCTTGGGCATGCATATAATTCTGAATTAAAGGGTGGCTGATTGCCTAAGTGTAACACTTGTAAGACACAATTGTGTTCCCTTGCATGGAAAACTCAGCCTCAAACTTGTATACTAGACACGAGCAATGCAGTCGAATTAGCCAACACTTTTTGCATTACACAATAAACAACTATAGCTGTTGATGACAGATTTAGAATAAGAAATTTCAAGAGTTACTACAATATGAACTTTTGCACAAGTTTTTACTTTTCTGTTGAGCTAAATTTCGAGACAAATGAAGCACCAGAATTGTGTATTATTACCTTTAAGGGCATAGTACAGATAATATAGATTTTTATTTGTCCTATTTTGTTTTCATATTTCTTTTTTATATTTTGTATGTCAATATTTACTTTTAACACGTGTGTTGTGATTTTTTTCTCAGAAGCGAAACACCAAAGCAAGGACATAGTAAGTACCGCAGCAAAAAATTTGCATAAATCGTCCAGGTGACAGTACGGTCAAGGTTGTTTGTTCGGCTAAATTAGTTAATTAGGCTAATTTAAAAGGTGGAGAATATGGGGTGTGTCTGTTATCGGAAAAAACAATAAAATGACCGATGAACGAGAGCTTGTGTCCTAGCGTCTTCGTGCTAGTCGGTTGTTTCGATGGGCAGGGTTCAAGAGGTCGATCTCAGTGCAAAGGTCACAATAAATGAAGCGCCGCGCGTGTCTCGCAAATGTTGCAAAGACATCGCTCTTTCCGTCTCCATGCCCTAAGCTGTACTCGCAAAGGACAGGGCTTGCACGTTCCAATGTGATGATGAAGTATAGACACTTATCTGAAACAAATGGATAGACCCTGCTACCTGCCCTTAAAGGCCACTGGACCCCATATTGGAACTCATCAGTCGATACTGTCTCTGTATTTAAGATACCCTGCCACTGTACTGTACTTTCCTTAAACAACCACCCCCCCTTACACTTTTACTTGGCCGACAACTTCATTTTATTCCATTTCTACTAAGTAACCCACTCATTTTGGAACGGACGATGTGTTAGCCGGGAAGTCTCCATTGTTCAATGTTTATATTCCTGTGACAACGGGGTTAGATTTATAGCTGAGGTAGCCATTTGTCATCAGTAGCGTTGTAGGTTTCTAAATATATATAATATATTATACATATTTTTATCCATTTGAATATTATGTCGTGAAGATATAAACAGTATTAGAAAAGTCAGGAAAGATTTGTTACACTTGATTTGATAAAATTGTAATATTTTTATCTTTAAAACCTAGCCTTAGTTTCACTATCCATTTACATGTGACATATTTTAATGTTACATCTTCACTGTTTTTTTAAACATATGAATACATAATTACTATATATATATACCCAAGGTGTATTTGTATTTACATAAACATACTCGAATGCCCATACATAATGACATTTTTCAATGTCGCAGAGAAGTGATAATAATGTACTTTGCACAACTGAGTTGGTAACCTGGGATACATAATATTACATCTATTCAATTGCAGACAGCAGTAAGCACAGCTTGTTTTACATTTTTTTCTTCATCCTTTTACTTGCAGTTCCAACGGGACCACGACGTGGAGATATCCCTTGGGCTGTGAACTACAGCTGAGGTGTCACCTGGCCCCGTCCTGCACGCGAGCTTTCTAGGCAATCACCTCCCCCACTGCGCCCCACCCAATCCGGGCATCACCAGGAACTGCAGCGAAACCTTCACCCACAGCACCCATGCACCAGCCTTCGCCGCAGAAGCCTCGCCGGCCGTTCTTTGTCACGTGCACACAAGGTGCCACGTGATTTGCTTTACGTCAGCGGGGGGGAATCTCACGTAACTTCCGAACGTGGACTGCCGGGCATTTTTTTGTTTTCCTTGCAGCATGCGACCTCGATACGCGAGTGGAATGAACCTTTGCAAATGGAGACTGCCAATAGACACAATCGTCTTTTTTTTCTTTTGGGAAAAAAGCGTCTTGAACTACATAACGATCACAACTGCCATGGATTGTGTGCGCGTGTGTGATTTGCTGCTCCAGGCGAAAAATGCATGCTTGCAGGTGACTGTCAGACAAAAGTGAAACTTTGTTGCACGAGAGTGTTACAGACACCTAGTTTTTTTGTATTATTATTACTGTGACGATGTCGAAGGTTTCGACTGTTACACAAAAGTGTGTTCCACTTTCCACGCAGTCCGTTACAGCTACACCAGCACTCCCATTCTGCAGTAGACTGATCCGCTGTGTGCTTCTTGTTTTCAGAATATGTGACAAAGCTGCCTGTAGTTATTTCACCAGTTACCTGAATCGCTATATAGCACTGCACCCGCCTACACGGGCTAGATTCTATTTACGATGTTTAGAGCTGTATTACGTTTGCGTTTACTGTGGTCGGGACGTGGACCACACGTCCATCGCACGACTTGGTAGCAGTAGTAGATGCCCTGTCTTTGGAAGAGGCTCGTGTGTGTGAGAGAGAAATCGGGTTTGTATCTTTGAAGAAGGCATTGTGAGTTTGCCTTAACATCACACATGCATCGCTGTGAAGATAATCCTGCCATAAGACGTTTGTTGAGGTTTATTGTTAAAAGGGTTTTGGCTTGGGATGTGATTAACACTTAAGAAAAGGCAGTGGCTACCTAATAGGTTGACTCTCCCTATCCCCTCCTCCATCTCAGTGTTGTTACAAAATGTCTAAAAGGTTGTGAAACTTAATACTAGACTGCAATCAACGCTTACGATTTAAAACAAGGATGTAGCTGCTTACTTGCTACAGTTCCGTGTCTTTTACGACATAAAAGTTTCTTCCTATGCTAAAAATATGCAAAATATAAATAAAGTCCTTTAGAGCTTGATATTTGTGCCACAATATTTATAGCAGCTGCTTACTGTACTATGTTATCCATTTAGGTTCCTTCTAGCCCCTTTCCTAATTTTGGTTTTCTCAGTTCCGAAAAGATCTCCAAGATGAAAAGACGACACGTTAGGTTGATGGGAAATGCTTGACTCCAGAGTTTTGTCACAGTTCATCCAACAGTTACCCAACATTGCTTCATCCAAACCCATTTAATAGAAAGACACAGAAGTTAAAACCGTTACAGTCCATGAAAGTATAGCTGTCTTTTCTGAAAAAAGACATAGTTAAGTTTACGTTTAGAGAAACGTAAGAATTTCAGCAAAGTTTATGTCCCTGCCAGAGTCTAAGGGCTGGGTTAGGCTTCTTTAAAGCAACAATGAGGTAGTAACTCAACGGTCGACAAGATGGGTGCTTTTGTGTTCATTTTCAGATAGTTTTTGCAGGCTTGTGTAAAGGGAAAGCAGAGAGTGTGGTTGTGGGGGGAACATTGTAGATTGTGGTATTTTTGTGGCTACATTCACAGGGAATTAATCGACTTGGTAGTGCCAAGTTATATAAGGCCAGGTCACTCGCCAAAACTGACGAAACACGTCTCTTACGAGACACGTGGACTGAGTTGAAACAGTTTAGTAGCGGAGCATTTCCTCATTTCAATACAGATCTGTTACACGTGTGTGTGAGTGTGTTTGGTGATTTTGCTTACTTCTTGTTTGTTATGTGGTATGTTAAAAACTATGAAGTATCATACATCTGGTTTTGTTTTTAAAATTTCATTTTAAATACTGAAAATGTACATTTTTTCGCCAACAGTGCAAATTTTCATTCACTGTGTTAAGAACAGGTGGGTAAGCAGAAGCAGGTGTATTGTCTACCTCATTTCTCGTCAGTCAGGAGCGACTCATCTATTAATAGCACCTGTACAAAAAGGAGACAAGCGATCACCGTCCAGCTCACTCATTTTTTTAATTTTTTTTTTACTCTTTCATTTTCGCGCCTTTAATATGTCTTGATTTTGTTGATTCATTCTAGATGCTTAGTTATTTTTTACTGCTGTTTGGTGTACTTAAGCTGTATATCCACAAGCATTTCTTTCCCTGTTAACATAGGCTGATTAATAACACCGAGAGGGCTTTAAATATTGGTAAAAATGTCGTAATTGTTGAAATCAAACTATTGTTCCGTTCTGTGGAGATGTTTTGCATAAAAAGGACAGTCGATCTCTGGCTACCGCCATCTTTCCTGAACGTTTGATGGCGTCAGGACAGCAAACAGAACCTTGAGGAAGACCAAGATGAGCTCGCTTGAAAATCAAGTGACGCGGCAAGTAGGTTACACAATTGTGTGGTCAAACATCAGCAACCACCGCAACATCAAAAAGAGAAGTCTCTAGTGTGTGTATGATCACAAACTTGAGCTTGGATCAGTATCGTAGTGTTCGCTGCATCGCAATGACTGAAAATTGGTTTGTGGTTTTTATCCTCAAGCTAAGTTGTGTGGAAGGTAAGGGTGCAGAATTGCTCAACCCATTCTGTCCCAAGCATGCACACTCACTCGCTCTTGTCCTTTCTCTGTCTCTCCCTCACCGAACCACACTATCACGTGAACACAGAGTGGTGAGGGGGTAGATAGGCACACATCGCTACGTGTTAATGTCCAACAAGTTTTCATATGAAGACATTTAATACTTTAAGAAACATTAATTCCAAAACTCTGAGAAAATGAACAGCTTCCGCTTACGAGATGCAAGCTTCACCTCCAGGCATGCGCAGAACGATGTTTACTTTGTCATGTTACGTCGTAGAAACAATTGTTTCTCAAGTCGACAGCCAGTTAGGGATCTGGGATCCTACACGAGAGATTTGAATTCGCTTCCCATGCGGATGAAAACATCACTGCCCGCTTGAAGCTACTTGTGTCTCACGAACGGGGGTGGAAGGGAGGGTTTTTTTTGTTGTTGTTTTTGCTCAGATTTTATGGAACTTGCTAAAATGATGTTTCAAGTATTTGTATATGACTGTTTTCGTGAAATTTATTCCGTTTGGAGTAGCTAATCATTAGGAGATAAATAAAAGTATTACACGTAGAGCAATAAATAGAATCAACAATTGAAGACGTAGTTACAAAACGAAAAAATAGGAATGCACTTGGATTCTTTGACCTGTAAGGGTTTTTTTCCTTTTTCTTTTTGTTATTGATTTTTTTTAACACAAAAATATTCTCTAGATTTGTTGAACTGAATGCATTATTAACATTTTTAAAACCATTGTGTTTTATGAGTATCGGGCACGTGATTTTCTGAGCTGCAGATATAAAGAACTCACGACCCTCGCTCTATGAGCCGATTAGAGATATAACAGATGAGAAATGATCAGCATTTTATTTCTCATTCGCAAAGGAACGTATCCTGGCTACTCAAACTGATTTTTTTTAATATAAATCTGAAATCGATTCACTGTGTTAGATTTGCAGGAGATAACTGCAGACCTTAACGTATAAACCCAATGCACTCTTGTTTGTGCAGCTTGAGACCGCTATCAGTTGATCGACTTGTCCCTCCCTTTGTCTTTCAGGTGTTGGGGGGTGGGGGTGGGGGTGACTGGGAAGAGATAGGGAAACGTGTCAGGAGATAAGCATAAGTTTTCTTGCTGCCAGCATTTGTTTCTGCAAGGTACAGAGAATTTTTGTATGATGAAAAAAACGACTTGAATACAACTTCCGTATGACTTGTTTGACTAATACTGTCTTTCAGTTGAGCGTTTACAACAAGCAAACACAAACAGCTCCCTCGAAAATTCTCAGTAGAGTAACTGTAACATAATACAGTGCATTACCCGTTTACATTCGTTTGCGCACTGTAGGCCATTTTCAGGGTTTCCTCCCTGTTAAAAGCATATTCGTCTTTGGAGATATATTGCAGGTGTCCAGTTTAAGTTCTCATGATTGTACTTGAGGAAATAAAATCTGTATAAAAATACATAAATTTCACGTGACCAGTACGAGTGTTCTTTGCCTGGCACTCGTTCATGTTTCCGTCAACCAATAAAAAGCCTGCTTGAAATTGTTTCAAATGATAACAATTTCTCGATGCTACCTCCTTTAAAGAGATCGCAACTTGTTTGTACGTAAGTTCCCACCCACCTCTGTTGGTAAATTTATCAAAAACTGTTGCTGAAATCACGTGGAGAAAGAAAATCTGATCGGCTAAAAGATTTGTACTTTCCACTATGAGTGACCAAACCACAATCTTTGCTGAGGATGTCATAAATGTGATTGTTATTGCTAGAGAAACTAGTACTTGCATTCGCACAAATAAGTATATAGATGAAATAAATAAATAAGAAATAATTCATTAGTGTGCTGTAGAGGACTTGTAATTCTCGTAAGCACCTGTAATTCTAATGACGACGGCCGAAAACTGAACAGTTTCTTATTAGCTAGGTAGCATATATACGCATCATCCTAGATATAGCTTCAGTCTTATTTAAATTATGAACAGACCGAATTTATGACGGCTTCGTATCAGCTATATAATTTACCTTTTTTCTTACGATATTTGTTTAAGATCGTTTCATTGTTATCTGAAACTGGGAAAATCCCAAGGTCTGTTAATCTTCCACCATCCGACCCCATATAGTTCAAGAAAGAAAAGTAAAGAAATAATTATTGGTAAAACTTTATTTATTTCAGACATGATGACAACCAGTTCGTGGAACAACACATAATTTTCTTTAAAATTATATCGAGTTTTCTTTTTGTAGCCAAACTGAACCTAGATATCTGTTCCAGAGACCTTACTGAGTATTGACATAACAATTCTTATTAAAAGAAAAGAAAAACTACATTACACGCTTCGGATTATTTTTTTCGATTATCGGTCACCATAAAACCCCGCTTAATAACCAGTTAATGCTGAAAACACTAAAGCATTAGTGCCTACCCATCCCCCATTCATCATGGTAATGTCTTATCGAGTGTCCAGTAGTGTTGCACGTGCTTTAAACCCCCACCACCACCAATCCGCTGTCCCACTCTCTCTCTTTTCCCTCATCGCCACAGGTAAACAGTCTTCTCCCAGGTGGAGCAGGTTGTGTGTTGACCAGTGGAGACGAGTGAGTAGGGGGATCTATCATGTGGCTGTCATGGAAACCAGCGCTGACGCACAAGACTGAAAATCCCGAAACGTTTCATATTGTAGAAAACGTTTTAATGAAGAAATCGATCTGAACATCAATAGCTTTTCTAAGGAAATCGATGAATTATTAAGTCGTACATTGCTGCTTTAGAATTACTTGTCCAAAAAAGAATCTCTAGCAGGAGATAGAAGTGTGAAAGTTGTCTTTAGACTGACGACAGTAAACACTGTACAGTCTGTGTCCGGAGCTCGTCTGCAAATGAACTTTTCTTTCGTGAAGATCTTTCCACATCAATTCAGTTTGTTCAAGATAATCTGGGCGCTTCATGCATGCCAGCAAAAAAATGAGAAGCGACAGAAGAGAATGCGTTTGATTGAACATTTCGTAATCTATTGAATTTTTTTCCCCAGCACCTTTGCGTGCGTCAACTTTCTTACACCTTGCACTCATTGAATTTCCGTTTGCACGTTCTTTTTCCAAGATGTCCTGCTTTGCGTGGTTTGGATGTTTTTTCATGTCGTGTAGTGAAATTTTGCCAAAGGAAATATATGCCAGTGTTTTGCGTGATAATTTGTCACAAGCATTAGGTCACCGCTGCCATAACTAACTATTGTTGGCTCCATTAGCTTCCTTTACATTCTTCGTCGCACGAAACATTTGCTTATGTGTTTTCTTGTGTGTAATACGACAGCACTTGGAAAAGAAGAAATAAATAAAACGCTTCGGATTTTTTTTTTCGATAATCGGTCGCCAAAAAAACCCCGCTTCATAACCAGTTAGTGCTGATTTCGGCTGCATTTCATTCTGACTAAACTTTTGGGAAAAATGAAATCGTGTTTTGATGAACAAATGCGGCCAGAATAAAAGCATCGCTTTGTTAAAATTAGCGTTTTGAGCAGCTGCTTTTCATTTTTTTTAAAAATTGTTCATTCGTTTGTGAGGCTTGAAACATACCCTTCTGACTTTTTTCTGTGATTTACTCATACTTTACACTTTGTTTGTTGTTTACATGCCTATCGATGTTACTTTCATCGAAATAATAACATATTATGTGTATTGTGCCCCGTATATCTTTTACCAGATCTGACAAAACTCTCCATGTTGCAGATTACGAGATAGATATGCTTGCAAGTGTAAGCGCTTGTATAATATGTTTAAATCAAATCTCTGGCCGGTTTTAGTGCATAATATGCTTATATGTGCAAGCCGTGATCTGTTAAAATTCCTATTCAATATTGCCGCAATGAGCGTTGCCTTCAAGATGCAAGTAAACCTCAAATTTACACCAATTCTTGGGCAGGCAGTATACAATTCCAGGGTGGAGTCTATCCCTCGAGTCATTAATTGTTCCTTAAATGTTGTGCATTTTATTCTGGCTTGCGGATATTATACACATGTACATGTCTGTATCAACACTTTGGCTCAACTAAATGCTGCCAAAGATGATGCCGTTTCATACTAAGTTCCATGTTTTAAACTGCATATTGTGTAGACAAATTATACTGATTTTATCGTTAATAAAAATTTACTAAAATATAAACGCTTTGTCGCAGATGGCTGTTTATGTTAGGAAGTATGAGAGCTTTTGGTTGTGATGACTTTTTATTTAGTAACCGCGTTTTGCCCGGATTGACTACTGTTTTTTACTTCTAGGTTTCATGTTTTTATTGTTAGCTTTTGATCTGTCGCTTCATTGAGTCAAAATGTATTCGTGCACGTCGTCGGTTGAGAAAATAATGAAACATTTGCATCCTGCTAATCAATGTCTCTTCGCTGATTTGGCAGGTTGACAGTTGATGTTTGGCAAAAGGTGCACGGCGGTTACGAAAGAAAAATTGAGATAAGAACTGCGGTGGTGCCAGCTGCTAATCAACTTTCGCCTGCCCCCCACTCCTCTGTCTTTGCCCTTGTTTTTCATGGGGTTGCCTCTAAAACTATAGAATGTTGTGGAAATCTGCTCTGTACTTTGTGTCCTTGGTTTGGAGCCATTGTTAACATATCAGAACAGAGAAATAAACATCCCCAAAAGAAAAAAGCATACGGGAAACGTACAACACCCATTGTAAGACCTACTAAAATCATTAGACGATAGAAGCACGCCTTCCAAATTTGGTGATGATCGTACAAAAGGTTTAGTGTTGTATAATTATCAATCGTTGCCACAAACATCGCCATACTCTGCTTTAATTATGACACAGTTTGTGATACTTTCCGACGATTATTGAGCGAATTAAGTGACATTTCGATTGCAAAGATTGGTTTCTTCACCTTATATTTATCATCCCCCTATTTTTTTTCTCTCTCTCCGTCTTTAATTAGTGAAGACTCGGAGACCAACGGAGAGCGAGAGAGACCAATAATCAGGCACACACATCCACACGTCTTCGATCCGAAATTAGAGTGGTTAACGTACGTGTTGAAGGAGAGAGAAACCATAATATGTTGTATTCGGTGCAGTAGCATTCTTGTGTTCGCGAGACCCTGGGATAGTTTATAGCGCTAATACAGTAGTTCACTCCACTACTACCACAGAGGTTAACAGCATGTCGCTTGTGTTTGCGTACAGAAGACTGATCCGACACTCATGTAGCGGTCTCCTTGTGTGTCCCGCCTGAAGGCAAGGCAGGCAACTAGCTAGCGCAGTACTGTAATAAAAACACTCACATACACTGGGAGTGTGTGTATGTGTGTGTGTTCATGTGTGCGCGACACTTTACGTAAGGTCGTCACCTTCTGACACACAAAAGCAAAGCGAATGTTAAAAGCATTTCGATTGGATAAATGGAAAAGGGAGATTCCACATTCAGCCAGTCATAATACGTTTAACATGACGCTTTGTAAAGCTGTACGCAGTTGGTCTAGCTGTCAGACACGGAGAGCGCGTCTGCTAAATCGGGCTATCGCGTTAGATACTAACGAACTTTGAAAGTAATCCTCTTTTCTAGCAGTCTCAAGATTATCAAAGTGTTCTAAAGTGCACCCAGGCAGTCTAACCAAGCTCCAGCTTAAGACTGGTATGGATTGAAACCATGTATTTGACGCCAGCCTGGTTGTTTTTCACCCTCTTCGCAACTTTCCACTACACAGTGACTGTCTCCATTTCTTCTACTTTGGGTCAGCAGGCGGCTGTGGGTTTGAAACCACTTGGGTCATGTAGCGTTGAAATAGATGGCAATGCCAGCAGTGTCATAAATTTAGAACCCATCGCAAGAAAAGATGGGTTTCCTAGGTAAGTCTGCCTATTGATTCATATTCATATATATCACCTTCTTGCTGATTGCATAGAACATTTTCGGCAAAGATAGTGTGTCAAACAAGATAGAACTGGCAGCAATGCAGTCGTCAGCATAACTAGGGCTGGACCTGACCCTGTGACCTGATGAGATCTGTGCTTGAGAGAGAAAGTGTGTGTGTGTGTGTGTGTGTGTGTACTTTGTGTTATTGTGTAGTATGTTTTCGGATGTAGGGGGGGTGTAGTTTTTTGGGGGAGGGGGGCGCGTTGTTTGCTGCATGCATTTACAGCCAAGCACCTCATGTTAGAGCAGTGCTCACATTAATTTTCTAGGATTGTTTTTCTCAAGTTTGTATTTCACAGGTTGACAAAATTTCTTTGACAGGTTTATTACACAGTTCAACTCCACAGATGGTGTCTGGAACTATACATTCAACCCTTGTCACTCCTATGATTTTCCAAAACCCAATCCACATGTAGGATTTGGAGACAAGTGTCTTAGTGTGTCTGTAAGTTTCCTCTCTTTTTATCTTCACATCATAATTTATGGCTATCCTGAGGCGTATGCTAGCTATAAATATCTCTTCACCAAGGTACCATGCACTGTTTTCATTAAGACAAAGGCTGGAGTAGCCATCATCACTTGTAGGCTTCGGATTGTGAATCAAAACTTTAGAGACTTCATTTTACTGCTTGCAAGGGGGCTTCCAGATCAATAAACAAACTCCGCTGTACATTTCTACCAAACGCAAACTAAGAACCCTTGGCCACTATACTTTCCTGTTATACACAGTATCAGTTCAGAAAGATGTGTTACCTTGGCATCTTTTTTTTTATTTCAGGCATCAGAAATACTGTCACAGGTTCATTTAGGCAGCATCACCAGTAGAAGTAATGTTTATATGAGTGCTGTAATGTCACGTTTGATGTATTGTTTATACCTGGTGATTCAAGTATGAATTGGTTCTTAATTGCACTTTTGTGCAGCAGTACAATATCACTCTTGAGTTAATGTGGTGTGTATACCTTATTTATTTCTTACTAAGAATTAAGATAGAATTCTTGCATGTGTCACAGGTAGAGTTTTGTTGTTGTTGTTGTTGTTCTTAAATAGACACAATGTAAACATGAATAGAATAAAGTAAGTTTGAATTCAAATTACTTCTTTTACAATCTGCTTTTCATTCACACAACTTTGGATGGTGTTGCAATACAACTACCTTAGTACACAGTTTGATTTATAGAGGTGTGAACTTGTTTTCCCTCATGATAATTTCATGCAAGTACCATTGGATTAGTCTGATCACAGTTTTGAGAAATCCTTTATTTGATAAACAGCTTAGGAAGATGTGCATATATGTTATTTGTGACCCTCCTGAGGCAAAACCCTAGTTGGCTTTGCTGCCATCCATGTATATATGTCCTACTTTTCCTCTGATCAGTGTAAAGTGTTGACAGCTTTAGGTCATCACCCTTAAAGTCTAAAGACAGAATGTCGGATAATCAGAATTCATTCTTCAGTGTGTTGTTTCTAGCCATTTTGAGTATTCACTTCAAATAATGCAGTATTAAAGTACTGTTTCACTTCTGCTGACCTTACCCTTTTCATTTTAAATCTTTTGCTGTTTTATTCGCTCATACCTTTTCATTTTACTGGTTTGTTATAAGATACAGTCATTGCTTAGCTTTTAAACCCATTTATGTAGTAAATATGACATCTTGCCATATTAAAGTTCTGATGTTGACAGTGCCATTAAGGATGACTAACAAGCCAAGTGTAAAACAAGAAAAACATACTATTTCAAAAAATTATATTGTCATTTTAAATGCTTTCATTATTCTTTTTTTTATATAAGATCTGCAAGTATGGCATGCAGAATAACAGACTCCACCTGTACACCATGGGTATCCAAGGAGATAACAAGAGTCGGTTTGAGGCAGTTGTTGACAAAAGCAACAATACCTCAGTTCAGATTGTTTATGAAGGCCTTGAGTATGTGTTATCATGTACACTTTAACTTTTTATGAGAGGAAAATGTTTGTATTGATGTGGGGAGTAGATAGGGGGTGAACAGGGAGAGGTAAAAAGGCCACAGAAGATTTGTGTTTATCTAGAAAGCGATACCTAAGTTTAAAAATGATAAAGATGAACTATAGCTTGCATGTTATGGTGCATTTGTAAAATGCTTCCTCTCCAAGAAGTTTGTCTATCAACTAGTGGACCTACAAAACCTAAAATTTAGGAGAAAAGAGTCTTGTTCAGCAATACTCATGTTTAAAATGAATTGAAATTGAAATTTGTGGAATTTCAAAGTAAAATCTAAGTTCACACATTTTTTAGATATTATTCTGAATTATTCTGGGTTTGCCTCTGCTCATATGTCAGTTTGACTGTGATTGATAATCAAAATAATGTAACAGGCTATAAAATTAGGAATATTATTCATTGCAGGTCTATGCGCAAACGTATCACAGTTGTCAGACTGGTTTGTGATAAAGATCAAAAGGGTCCAGAAGGAGGTGTCTTCACCATCGTCGAAGACCTTGGTTTGAAGCCTTTGGTAGGTGTCTGTATAATGTGCTGCTCACTTTTTCTTCAGACCTTTTTTTTTTGAACATTTTTTTGTGCATAATTGTCTTGACCAAAACATGGAATCCTTAATCCTCTGACATGCTGAACCATCAACAACAGATCAGAAAGGTTTTCATTTTTTCTGTTATCTCTAATGAGCAGACCTACAAATCTAGAAGGAACAAAGTGACTGCATAAAATTATATCACAGTCTGCTTCCTGAACAAGTCAGTATGCTTGTGAATTGTAGATGCATGCATCATATTATAACTATATAAGTGTACTCAGACATGCTAAAGTAATAATCAAGCACTTCCTAAGGATTCAGTCTTTAAAAAACAAGTGTTCCCTACAATATTTTAGCAAGTGCAGATATAATCTTAAACACTTGTTATCAGTTGCAGCCTCGCATTTTAATGTAAAATTTTCATAAGTGAGAAATTACAGTTGCAGGAGTGATAATCAGTTTAAACAGATTTATCCCATTTGTGAAGGAAAATCAATACAAGCATCAATACAAGCAAATGTTAGCAGTCACTTAAAAAAATCAAGATGTTTTAAACATTTGACACAGTTTTAGGAGTGTTGAATATTTTTTTGTAGTGTACAACTAAATAATATCTAATCATCCATCTTTCTTTTAAAGACAAACTGGTATGCAGCTAGTAAATTAACACAGTGGCAGGACATCCCAGTTCTGAGACAGTCTTGTCTTTAGGAGTTCTCATATTATGATTAGTCAGCTTCAGGCTGAGCCGGCCAGGGTCTGCCCTTTAGTTTCGTATTAATCAATCATAAAATGTATGTAAATGCACTGGTATGGATTCAGTAAATGTAGCACCTTGTCGAGTACATGGGTGCATGCATGTATGTGTTACTGGAAATGTTTATGCTGCCAAATAAATTTTGAAATTGAGAGAAGTCTAAAATGTGTTTGATACTTTTAAGTGTTCTTTGTTTTCAGGTAGCAGAGCTACGACATGAGTGTTGCTGTTGGGGAACTTGCAAGGGCCACTTTGTCAACATCACAGGTGAGAGTGCTTAGAATACAAAGAATTAATTAAGCATTATTTCTTTAGCAGTACTGTGACTTGAAGCTAAACTGTAAGGCAGGGTACGTGATGCTGAATGATAACAAGATGGCTTACTATAGGCATTTTTTAGAATATGAATGATACATGTAATTAATACTAGTTTTGAATAACCAGCAGGTTGTATATAATTGCAAAATAAAAAACAGATCATATAACACAGCATCTAATTCTACATATGTTCAGGTTAAATGTAGACATTAGAGCCAGGTCAGGCTTTGATGTCATGGATGCATTAAGTGCTCTGGTATCCATTCCTGAACTCATTTGTGTTCTAAAATGCATATCTCACTATAATTTTATTGTACTGTGATATGCTTTGTGTCTATAAAAGTGCTTGTGGTGTCATACTAAACCACTAACAGTAATGATGATGTAACATAAACTGACTCTGCATAAAAATGATACCTCATTTTTTAAGTGGGGACAAACATTAATTGTATTTAGAACTGTATTCACTATTTAATGTGGCTGTTGGATCTAGAGCATGTAGGCCCAGTATGTTGGCTCATCTTATTCTTCTAGTAATACCTTGGTGTACAGTATGTGCTCGTTACTGCTGCACTGGGTTTATATTTTCTCTCATCACATACTGACAGTGTTAGCTTTTGTGGGCTTTCTCAGAGTACTTTGGTTTTTCATCATCAAAATCACCACTGCCCTACTTGATGAACTAATCAACCAGCCCTCCAACAATAATTTTTCAAATAACTCATTGCAACATATTCATTGAAACCGATTACATAAGTATTTAGAGGCTAAGCACATGTGCTTGCTAACTGGATTAAATGGGCAGCACTTTGTAAAGGCCTTACAAAACCCTTTTATTTCTCCTACAGCCTTTAACTAATTTGTTTCTCATTAAATCCCGAAAGTTTAAAAAAAGGTTTGTAGATTGTGCTTTCGGCAGATTCAGAACAAGAAAAGCTATAGTAAAACCACTGTTTCCAATCAACAAATGTCACTAGCTAGGAGTCTGTAATCATTTTCTGGTGCCCTTTGCGTACTCACCATTTTCCCGTAATGTCTTCTCCGTATTTAAATTATAATCCTTAGCTCAGTCCCCTCATCAGCTTTCCCTCGTTTTCACCCATCCACCCCATTGTCTACTCTTTGGCCATCCCCAGCCCCCTCCACCTTAGTGTGCCTATCCTACTTTACACACACACACACACACAGACTCAGAGGGTGGTGGGGGGTTTTTGTTAATACAATGACCTCACTTACCGACTCACCTGCAACTGCACATGAGCCACGTACATATTTCCAAAAAAACAAACGTCAAAAAAAAAAAAAAATGCAGCCCGGGGAACACATGTTCCTTTTCGGCTCACAGCTGAAAAATTAGGACAAGACATCACCGACTTCTGCTACAAGCGACGGTGATGCCGGGGTCAGGCGGCAAGACGTGCAGCTATCGGCAGTATCGCGGGGTAAATGGGTCAGGGGCTGCGCTCCCTCGGGTGTTTCGGGGAGGGGAGGCGCTCTTACCGGCTGCATCTGGCATTGAGCTACGAGCAAAGGGTTTTGGTGGTGAGGTTCATCTTGTGGACATTGGACCCACACTATCGGTTATGGCTAAAACGCGCTAAACAAACAATGTCTGGCTCGCAGATCTACGAATACTGTCTGTCGGGTACGGGAGACCACTCGCCACTCCAGATTGCTTCCCCTTGTTGTGAAAGCCGCTTTCTTTTAGGGTGCTAGCAATTAACGTGGTGAACAACCTGTGTACACCGCGGACCTTCGTGCTGTGCACTGCCCTGGATCACTTTATAACGGAACTACTCGCCATACACTTAAATTCATTATTCAGGAAAAACATGGTTGGGTGGGTGGGTGGTTTGTTTCGGACCTTGCATTGCTGGTCTGGTAGTCAGACGTACCAAATCCAAACGGCTGGTATGTAGGTCGGCGTCAGCTGCAGCTGTAGGAAGAAAAAGAAAACTCGAAACCCTAGAAACACACAGCATACCTACTAATCCTGTGCCAACTGATAAGTGTGCCAAATACGCTGGGGCACATTCTTGAGCCCCAGTGTTGGTATGGGGGAAGAGTGTAACTTGCTTTATTTTGGTACGTTACCATCACTGGCGCATGCGATAAAAATAAATATGCAAATTACTTTCATAAGTGTGATAATAGGCATAGTGTGTTTTGAAGGAATTAATGGGGGAGGGGGAACATTGAAAGGTTTCATGTGTTAAATTTGTTGAAGTGTCTGACTAATGAAATTTACAAAATCATGCAGTTCACACCTGAAATAACGTTAATGTAAGAGGTAAAGAGTAAGATTGTTTTTAATTAAATCCCCGTTAATATGAGTTTTTAATCATGCATAAATAATGCATTTGAGGACAAACACATTCCAGCCCTTGACTTCTATGTACTGTGCAGAACAGGTTTTTTTTAATGTAATGCTTGGCCTTTGCTATGCTATAGGTTCCTTTGGGGGTTCCCCCCACCTCTCTCTCACACCATCTTACACTTTTCAAGAAACCACTTTCCTGTTACTTTATTTGTGGAGTATAATATAATGTGTCCCACTCACTCTTTGGTCTGATTTATGCTTGGTTAAAGCAAAGAAATTTTTATGGCCATCATGATAACAGAACAAGAGATATTTAGGACAAGGTTGCTGGAAGTAGGTGTGTATTAGGCAGAATGTAATACTACAGAAATTCAGAACTGAAATCTCTCTCATAATGGACAAAACAGTTTTCCATGACACAAATAGACATTTATGTGCACAAAGACAATAAATGTACATAAATAACCAACCAGCATTCACCCCAAACAGATTGCAAAAAGCACAGCAATTATTTTTGTATGGAGGTCTGGGTACACTGTCAAATCTTTTTGTATCTGTTAATTGTTTTGTCAGCTGATTAACAGAGTGGGTGAAGTAGCATTATTACAAAATCAACTGAATGTACAATAGTCTCCCAGTGGTGCTGATCTAGTAGCAGTCTTGACAGTGGGCCAGCTTCTCAGCTTGTGATCATAAAGTACTAATTTTGCTCTGCCTACCCTTCACCCCACCAACCTTCTCTACCCTAGCTATCTCTACTTTCCAGTCCTCTCCAGACTTTTACAAGGGTCACATAAAAGTTTCTGGAGAGGCATATCTAGCAAGATGATCACATCTGAGACAGGAGACTTCTGTCTGAAATCACTTTACAGAGCTGACCTGCTCCCTGCAGTTACTTCATTGTTGAATGTCTTTTTTTTTTGATGGGGTAATAGCATAAAAACCAGTGACTGCAGGTGGCAGTAGATGCCATTTTCCCTTGTGCTATAGTTATACCAGGGCACCTGCCCATATATAGATAGATTTGTTAAACAAAACTTATGAAATTCATGCTCACTCTTCAGCTCTAGCAAGTGAAACAGATTATTTTATCAGATAAATATACTGGTAATTTCTTTGACATTCTGTTTCTTTTTCTTTTTTTGTGGTATGGGTTTGGCAGCAGACAACTCCAAGCAGAAGCCAAAAAAAGATGATGGTGGAATGATGCTAATAATGGTTGGTTCTCTGGTGACCATCTTGATGTTGGTGGCTCTGATTGGGGGCCTGTGCTACATCAAGAGAACACATGTCCAGTTCTATTCCAAGCTGCCTAGTATGTCAGACTTTATGCAGTTCACTTACTAACCTCTCTTGAATGCTTTCTGTCTCTCCAACACTTAGTTTTACATACACATATGCACATGCATGCATATACATTTTTGGTTTCAAAGAGAGGGAGATTATTTAGCCTTAAATATCTGGTCAAAAATTTGATGAACACATGAATATAACTTACATAAATAAAGTACTGAGTGAATTACAAATGAAGGTCAAAGGTTTTATTCCCCATGTAAAAAAATGTTTTATTTTGTGCAAATATCACTCAGTTTTTGTGTCAGTAGAATTGGCATGCATAGGAAACTATTTGTATGAATGACTTGATTCCAAGTAACAGTGCAGGCATAATTTTCTGACATCAACCACAAGTAATTTTGCATGTATTATGGTTGGATATTTTACAAGAATCCCAGACACTTAATCCCCGGACACTTCATCCCCGGATACTTAATCCCCTAGACACTTAATCCCCAGACACTTAATCCTCAAAATGAAATTTCCACTCAAAAAATTATGAAGTGAATGAAAAATTTAATTCAAATTCAAATAATACTTAACTTCAACATTTATAACATCCCAGTCTTACGAGAGTTACCCAGAGTTACCATGCGACACATTTCTCTTACGGTTATAATATTTATAGTTCACAAAATAGCAGTTTTGAGTGTTGTGTCGCGATTTGGGGATTAAGTGTCTGGGGATTAAGTGTCTAGGGGATTAAGTGTCCGGGGATTAAGTGTCTGGGGATGAAGTGTCCAGGGATTAAGTGTCCGGTCACTATTTTACAATATTTGTCACTTTGTGTATACATCTCACGGGATCTTTTAATCTGCTTAGCTTTGAACTCCAATCTACCTGGACAGTCCATTACGAATGGAAAAACTACGGATTTTAGGGACTATGAACCAGCTAGTGCATCACGGAAGAAACTACTCCCTATTCTTGAAGACACTATGATCAACTCAGACTCTTTGGAAATGTGCCAAAGGTATATTGAGTACTTTCAAACTCAATATGAAAAAAACTTCCCAGTTCAGTATAAATCTACTGTATTTAATATACTTTTAAAGGTTCTCAAAATAAGGAACATAAATTAAGCTTTAAAATCTTACAGTGTCTTGGTTAAATTACCTCAACTTTTTTCAGTTGCAGTGTAGAATTCTTAGAATGGTTACAGGACTTACTGTTTTTGACATTTTCAACATTGTCTTAGGAAGGGTAGATGTTGAAACAGCTCTTTTAATAAGGCATTGGTGGCAGGTTTGCTTAATGGTGGAGAAAATATATATGCTATTAATATTTTTCATACAAAAAGGACATGGTATTAGTTATTCTGAAGAAGTAACCTTATGTTAACAGTTTTATTGTTGTTTGCTCTCATAACAGTTAGTATAATGCAAAACAACCTGCAAAGTGAAAAAAAAAGAAAAAGAATGACAGCAGTGCTGACATCTTACTGGAGACAAGCTTGGAATATTTTAGGGAATAAGCTAGCCTGTCAAACAACTTAACTGTCAACCATGGGCCGACAATAGGGAATTATTAGCTCAGACCTGCTCAGATATCATCCATCCTACCAATTGGTCATTTTTTAACCTAATGGGAGACAGCTCTGCCACCATCCCATGCTAAACGGTTCAAGAATTGATGTTTTAGAATGTGTAAGAAAATTGATTTTGTTGCATAGCATCAGGTGAGTCATAATTTGTTCAATAAATTCTTGCTAACATTTTATAGATGCTTTGTAGGCTGCATAAAACAATCTAGGTAAAGCTTAAAAATCTGTTCACTGACTGCTTTTTGCAGGCTGGGTGGTGGCATATTTGGTGACACGCATCTGGCAAAGTGGAACGAGATGACTGTTGCCGTAAAGCGTCTGGCGCTACAAGTTCATGAAAATCCAATCACACCAGAAGCTATTAAGCTAATGAAGAATGAGATCTGGTTTCTTGGGTGAGTTGGAGAACAGTCAGCTTTGCAGATATGTGATCTTGTTTTAAAAACATATAGGAAGTATATAATTTCCTAGCTTATATCTGGATTGTTTTATCTTTGAGGGGGGAAGTTAGTGAGCAGGAAGCTGCTTTTTGAGGGTTAGGATGATCGTTAATATTTCAGGTCATTTTTCAGGAAGTTTAAAGCATTTCGGTACCAGTAGTCTATATGTTACAAGTTGTTTTAACATACTGAAAATAATGTCCCTAGTATGCTGGATTTGCCATAACTAGGTTTTCAGTAACTATATAAGAAGGCTTCAGCTGTGGAGCAGGTCAGCAGTTATCTCACCCTACCTGTCCAGCTGGAAGGAAAACCTTTTTACACTTATGGGATAAACTTTCTACAGCACTTTTACAGATAAGGGAAGGAACTCAAATAGGCTTAGGAACATTTTCTACATGAAATATTTCCCTTGACCACTTTTGCACATCCAGTCATGTATTTTTCTTGTTTGAAAGCAGGTGAAACTAAGACCACTCGTTTGTCCATTTTGACATAGATTTACACCACAAACAGCTTTCAACTATCTGTGAAATAAATTTAATAAATCCTTTTTACCATATATTTCATTAGCTTTAGGTTTTGCTTGTTGATAATATGAGAGGATTTTTTTATAGACTTCAACATTTGTGTCTCATTTTTGGCAGTTTTATGAACACAGATTTGAGATCTGTTTATTTACTCTTGTTTATTTAGATTTACTTAAGGAAAACAAGAGCTCACTTCATCCATAATTAAATATTTTACATTTTAAGAAATGTTTTGTCAAAAATCATGGCTTGAATTATAGTTGCTTTAATTGAAGGTTTGTAAGGTTGAAGTTGAACACAGTATACTTTTATATAATTCTGTACATTATGTTTCCATGCCAGATTACCTCTTTGCATGATTTAGTCTGGACAAGTTGGAATTAAATGTCACTGTGTTGGTAGCATAGCACAGTGATAGTTTGTGTTTCTTATATTATTATTAAAATAATTGATTGTTATGATAATGTTCTCTCATTCTATTTTGCACATCATGTTTCATGTTCTCCTGTAGATAAACTTTGAAGTCTTACCCATATTTTCCCTTTCTTTTCTTGTTGTTGATATTATGTTTGTTTGCTACCATTTGATTTTAGTCGACAACGTCACAAAAATATAGTTGCTGTCCTGGGACTTTGTCTGGATGGGAAGATACCCTCAATCATTACAGAATATGTCATTGGTGAATGTTTAAAAGACTTCTTGAAAGTGCAAGGAAGGCTTCTTTCATGGCCTCATCGTGTCAGAATGGTAGGTGACCACTTATTTTGTCTTCCTTCTCTTATTCATTTCTTTTATTTTTCTGTTCTGTACCTCTTTCTGGTCTGTAATGTCATTTATTCAATGAGTAATCTCTCTCTTCTTTCCTCCCAGGATATTCACATTTGAAAACTATTTTGTAGTAGCTGTGCTTAATTATGTAAATTACATTATACCAGACATTTAGTATAAATTAGTATGGTAGCTGTGTGTGAAAATTAACTGAGCATAATGAGAAAATATAGTAGTTATATTACACAATACATAGAAAACCAGCATAATATTTCAAAATATGATGCTTATTATATATGGCAACATTTATTAGTTTTGTTTCTTATCTTTATTTTTTGTGTCAGCGTAAATTGTTCATACATGTTATGTCTGTGTATATATATATATATATGTTTCCGCTTGCATGCATACATGTATGCTTCATATTTCAGTGCACACAAGTTGCTGATGGAATGGCCTTTCTGCACTCAACCAAGCCCCCAATTATTCATCGAGATCTTCGCTGTGGCAATCTCTTTCTATCAGACAATGATCTTGTAAAGGTACAATGATTAGATTACATGAGATTAAGAGCTTTGAATCTAATTTTTCTACATATAAAACAGACACTACACATTTATATATATATATAGTCACACATGAACATTTACATATATAATATTCATGTAGATGTGCATTGATCATTGTAGTCCAGCTAAGTCAGGTTCTAGCCAGTCGTGCATTATTTATTTATGTTGTATCATGTTTATCTGACAGTTATTGTTTTAAGTCATTAACAAAATAGTGTTCTGGGGCCAGTTGCACAACACATTTCTAATTTTAAACACTTTTAGGCCGTAAATCTATTTAGATAATCAGTTTAAAGTGCACACCACAATTTTAGAATTTTTAAACTAAACTGCTTTCCATCCTGTCAGTACAATTTTTTTGTATGTTCTTGTGCAATGCATCTAAATGGCAGAGAAGAGATTTTGCTTCTTTAGAACAGTTTTACGGTTTAGAAACATGTTGTGCAACCAGCGCCTGACTTTTTAAAACAGTTTAAAGGGTTGAATTACCACTGAGTAGCAAAATATCATTTACTATACTTGGTTCAGGTGGCTGATTTTGGACTTGTCAAGCTTTTACAACCAATAAGAGAAGAGTGTCCAATTGATGACTGTTACTGTGAGTACATGGCTTGTATATTATAGCTAACAAAATTGTCTTAATGTGTTATTTATTTAAATGTAATCCCACAACATTTAGTTCTGGTTAAGTTTTTAAATTTATTTGTATCAGAAAAAAGTGGAGAGAGCCCTTTGAAGTTATCTATAGTTCATATCCATTAAAGTCAAATCATTAAGCTAAGAGCACAATATTACTGCATGGAGGTCCTTTCTTTATTCATATTTCATTGCAAGTCACTGGCTGCAAAGATCTGTTTTATTTATCAAACAGGTCGTAGGACCATGAGTGCCTGTCCTGCTAGCATTCGCTGGACAGCACCTGAACTGCTGAACAATCCCATGTCTAAGGAAGGAGTTGTAGAAAAACAGGCCAAAGGGAAAGCTGAGGCAGTCAAACAAGCTATCACTCCTGCTTGTGATGTATATTCCTTTGCAATGACCATGTGGGAACTGCCCATGTGTGAAGATCCATTTGAAGAGATCAGCACTGAAGCAGAGGTATGAACAGACTTTTGCATGCTGTGAAATATAAATGTCTTATTTTGAAGTAAAATTTAGAACATTGCTGTCCAGCTTAAGTTTTCACAGAAATATTGTGAGCATGCTTAGATTATGACTTGATAATTTTGAGTGAGTTTATAAGTTGTCTTGCTACATATTTTCCTATAAACTTGCTAAAAAAAAATTAACTTTATAACAAACCATTTGATATATCAAATTGCTGCAGCAGTGAACCATATTTCATATAACTTAATAACATATAATACAATGATGCTACTCACTTGTTATGTATAATGGAGTAATGCTACACCACTTGCTCTTTATGTTGTGGTAACCTATATCTGTTAATTCTTTAATATACATTTTTTATTTGTGCTTGTGATCAAAAATATACATTCTTGATAACACAGAAGTGCACATAGGTACCCCTTTAATTAGCAAAGAAATATGACAGTTTTTATCTTAATTACAGATAATTGAGATAGTTAAAAATGGTGGTCGTCCAGACACTCCATCAAGCATAGACTTGTTGCCACAATACAAAGATCTTATGAAACAATGTTGGGATCAGCAACCAGAACAAAGGCCGCACTTCAAACAGGTAGATTCATTAGTAACTGTAGCTTTATGAAAAAAAATTTGTTTTTAATGGTGCATTTACTTGCTGAATTTTATGGCTGAATATGTGAACATAATCTTGTTCGTGCAGATGTCTTTCTATTATTATTAGACACTTTTATTTAAGTCACTACATATGTTTGTCCCATGGGAATTTGTGATCGATTTTCACCCACTTCCCATCATTCTATAGTTCTAAAGTTATTATAAAATATTTCTAAGAGTGCCCCTCACATTTTTATATTTTAAGTTATATATGTATTATAGAAATTTTCTAGGCCTAAGAAAAAAATTTATTTTAACCTTTTTATGCATTTAAAAGAATGTTTTTAAAAAATATTTGGGATTTTAGTTATTATATTCTGCATTAATGTTGTAGCAGTTGTTTATAAGACAAGAGGGGGATAGTATATATAAGATAGTATACATTTATTGATGTTAAAAATTTTGTAAATACTAGAATTTTTTAGAGTAGTTTTCTATAATTGATTATTATCATTCTTCTTGCTGTTGTTATTGCTCTATTTGTTGTGATCATGCTTATCAGTCATTAGCATTAGCAGATAGTGAAATATGTAACTATTAGTGCACTTTTACACTAACAATTATTATATCTTTTGTGGACAGATTGCAACATGGCTGAAAGATATGCAGTCACAAGCAAGGTCATACCAGAAACAGTTAAACAATCGTCAGAGACTAAGAAAACTGCAGGAATCTGAGAACATGCAAACATGAAGAATTTCACTTCTAGTTTTGTTCTAGTCCCTTGGAATAAGTGTTGATCACGTGAAGCTGTCTTAGAGCAATGGTGCTTCAGTCCCTATATGTTTGTGTTTCTCTGTTATGTAAATTTTATCGTAAATGTTTTTAAAATGTTATGTAAGTGCCAACATAGAAAGAAAAAAATTGTGTAAAAAGGACTGTCATGTGAGTGTGCGCCTTGTGATTTTTTTTTTACACCTGGAAGGAATTTGAAGCTGTATGTGGCTGTTGCATCATGTGGATTTGCTAAACTTGCTAAACTTAGTAAGCCACTGCTACAAAAAGGAAAAGACATTGTCAGTTCCTCAACATCGGTTTTTAACTGCTGTACACGTTGGAGCTTTATATCAGTGTGACACACAGCAGACTTTACAAGAGTTTTAATCTAACAACCATTAATATGTGGAGCAATGTTCTTGCTGTTCTGATGCTACACCAAAACAAAAAGCTTTATTAAAAAGAATAAAAATAAAGATTTTGATGCTGGCATAGAGGAGTAGTACTTTTGAATAATTTGCTAGACTGGAAAGAAAAAGGGAAACAAATGTGTTCCTATATCTTTACTGTCAGCTACATGATATCCTAGCTGCATACTTTCTTATGATTTCAAGGATGTATGTTAGGGAGCTTTGTTGCAGCCTTGCTTTTTTTAAAGTTTCCTTTTTTTCAAAACATCACTACTTCATTTATAAGGTCAATGATATTTCTGTAAGATATTTGTTGCATTTAAAATTTTTCTGTAAATAATATTCCATGTTCATTTTTACTTCCTCATTTATCAATCACCATTAAATGTACAAAAGGATGCTGGTGTGAGACATGTTTAAAAGGAATGTGTGTTGATGTGGGACATTTTTCATGTGTCATAGGTATCATGAATCTATTTTATAGAATTAAGTGGATTTCTATTCATTTAGTGATGAACTTTTCTATAGTACTAGATATTTGTAAGTAAAATTAAAAGAATTGTAAATCCCTTTCTCCTCTCTCGTTTTTATGATTGATAATTTGGACATGATTTTTTATGCAGATGTCTTTTCCTGCATTAAATTGTTGCATTATGTCTTTATTTTGTTGCATCTCCACTTACTCCAGTATTTTTAAAGTCTGAATATGTGCACTTGACACTACCTTCTTAGAAAGGGCACTGGTTAAGGGAATACACATGCTTTCATTGTGATGTATACCCTTTTGGTCTGGGCATTCTGGTAATACTTTATGTATGAAATAGATTTTGACCATGCCAATGATGATGATAAAGGGATGGATGAATAAAAAGGTGAATGAAAGAATTTAGGCAGCTTTTTATGACAAGAACAGTTGTTTATAACTTGTTCCTTCAAGGAAATTGGTATGATATGTTTATAAAACAAAATCTGTAGGTTGTGCATGCTTTTAATGATTGTAAGAAAGAGCTTAATGTATTTGCTTGTGATTATTTAAAGTGCAATTTTTGTGATGTGTGATATACTTTCTCACTCATTTCAAGATCATTTTCCATCCCTTTTCTGTCCATTTCCCTGTCATTTTCTACACTTATAACTCACTGGACGCTTAACAATTTACTGCATAATTGCAATGAAGTGACCAAAAATTACATGATAACCATAGTCAAACACAGGGCCCAGTGTGTTAAAGACAGGTTATAAAGCAATGTTCAAGAAACAATAAAAGGCAGCTGTGCATACCCTTTCTTAGCATCTGTTAAAATGCGCTGTTTGCTATTACAGGCATTGACTAAGGAAACAAAGATTGTACAACAGTTGTTCATGTCTTAAACTGCTTTGTCATTGGTACTTCATAACACCAAAGTGAACTGTGCATATATTTGATCAAGTGAAGCCACATTTGGGAGAGTTGCATGAAGGTTATGGTCAACAAGAACAGTTTCCATGATTCAAAATGAAAGGCTGGGGAAATTATGCAATTTTTCAGATTTTGAGACCTTGATCTGAAGTGTATTTTGGTCAACAAAGGGCTTTCCATGTTCTTCAAATTGGAATTAATTTTTTTATGGTGGGAGAAGGGACCTAAAATCATTAAAGTCGTTTGAGGTTAGTGGTAAATAAGAAAAGAGAGAAAGCTTTAAGGTTTTTAATCCAAGCTTTAATTTCAAGTAAATATATGTTTTCCTTTTCTGTTCCCTCTCTGGTGCTCAGTTTATTTTATTTGTCCACATTGATTGATGTGTGATTGACTGTCTATGAACAGCCACCATGGATGTGATTGTTGATTTTACCTGCTCAAGATCTTAGACCTCAGCTTTATTGCATAATGACGTCTGCATCCCATAATTACTACCACGTTTCCTAAAATATCAGCTGGCCATGATTGGTGATGAATGTGGCAAATTCATGAATGGTGATGAATGTTCGTGGTAAAGTCATGAATGGTGATATAAACTAATGAATAGTGATGGATGTTTGTGGCAATGAAAGATGTTTGCTATTCATGCTGCTTTTTTCCTTCAAAAGGCAGTGAAAGTGTTACTTGAGAACACAAAAATGCTGCTTTTATGAAATTATTTTCATCGAGATAAAACTAAAACAATTGATTACAAAAGTAACTTTTGTTAAAGGGAAAACTTTGAGTTCAATGAAAAGTATAGCATTGTTAATTCCATAACAAGAAAATGCATTTATTTACATTTTGTAAATGATAAAAAAGGAGGAAAGAATATAAAAAGACATTTAGTTTGAAATACAATACATTTTTAGTAGCATAGTTCCATGACACATTCTCACTTGTAGTATAAAGCTCAGTTAATAACTTAAATTGACTGAGAAACAGCAGTAGCAGAATGCAAATGCTTGAACTGTTAAGAGAGAGAAATGATTGTTTAATAAACAGTACAGGGAACTATATGAAAACTGCCAGCCCCTTTTATAAGTAGACTTTTTGTGTATCATTCGACATTTTATTTACGTCAGTGCCAATGATCATAAACATAATTTTTTTATTTTTGCTGGGAAAGCAAAGATAAATGGATAAGTTGTTTGTACCAAAAATAACTTATGGACACCAGATCTGCCAATCAAGTTCTGATCCATTCTGTTAAGTGTGTGCTTTGTGTTTCTAAAATCTATCTGAAGTTGCTTAATTGTCAAATTCAGGCTGCATTGTAAAGACTTTTTATTTGTCGTTTTATGTTACATCTCTAAAAATCATAAGCAAAATACAAGAATTTGTGACTATTTTACAAATGTTTTCTCTCTTCTGCTGCTTATTTCTGAATTGTAGCACTTTACGGTGCCACCAGATGTCTTTCATAGTATATGTGTGTGTGTTCTCATGTGTATGGAAGTAGGCACTGGTGTGATAGTTGGGATGATAGCAAAAATGCTCACATGCTCACCTACTGAGTAGGCAAAATGGATTATTAGATGGAGAAACATCATGTTTTGTGGCATTGGCATCAAAGCTTGTTCTTAAAGCTGTTAACCTGGACAGGATTGTAGAGTGAAAATTGCTGCTAATTTCTAATAAAGGTATATAATTTTGATGGCAAAATTCTGCATACAAACCTTCATAATCTTGCATTGTAGTCCCATGTTGCCAGCCAGTCAGTGTTATCTTGTTTTGGTCAAGATACCTACACATATCTTTAGCAGAATGGGATAACAAGTTTCATTGAAAGTATCTACTTTGTGAGACTTACAATTGTCTTCATATAAGTGATTGCATTTCTTCAGGTATGGAATCTGAGGAATCAGGTATAGTATCTGAGGAATATTTTGTAACCTCTATAACAAAAGTGCAATAAATACTAAATATATGATTTCTACAAAAAAGGGAATATCATACTGTACAGTTCAAACATTTGTTGATATGTACGAATGTGCTTGCATAATAGAGTGTACTTCTCATTTTTCTCCTCACTGTCTCTCTCTCACACACACACACATCCCCCACCCAAACACACAGAATTACATTGTTTTACAATTATGATATATTTTGCATTCCTTCTGATGAATGTAGAACACTTTTGCTATCCAGTATCAAGTTCCTGTGTATAAAGAGGCTTGCTTTGATGAATTCCTGAATCATTCACCGTAGCATCGTCTTTGAACGAAACTTTTCCTGGTAATTCCATTACCTTTTCTCATTGAGATGACTGCTCATTACTCTTTTATTTTTACTCATATTGCATTATTATTTGAACATATGGATTGAAAAGAATATGATTTATTTTTCTACGTGTAACTACCCATTTTTTTTAAATGTGCGTTGATCCTGCATGTAAAACCAGAGGCTGTATGATAACCTGAACTCAAGAGATTTTTTTCTCCATGTTTTTTAAGTGATTGACCCTTCACTTTTTTGTCGTACTTGTTGTGGATGGGGTAAGAGCAGTCATTGCAATGTTTGGCTCTGTAATGTTTCTTATCTTCATGAAAGAAAAGTTTTTAATTCACAGATATAATGGAAAAGTGTTACCATGCTAGAAAGTTCAGCATTTATTAGATGAAAGAAATCTATATGGCTATGACACATTTTGGCCTTCTTCCAAGGCAGCATGTGGCTTTTGTGAGAAACATATTTTTTTTCGATGTAAGCCACAAGAAAATTCTTTAGACACATTGTGGTCAGGCTTGTGAAAACATTCAGTCTCAAGCCAGGCAGAATTAATTTCTTGTGCAAAATGTGTGATGCCATAATCAGTATTGTTAGCTTTTAGATTTTTTAAGCAATTGAAAATTTGTGTGTTGATGTAGCATGTCATGTTGTACAGCAGGACAATAATAATAAATGTGTGATTTATATAGTATATAATCATGTTTACGAAGGAGGATGTTCTCAGCGCGTAAGTGGGAGACATGGACAGAATACAAAGGACGGAAGGACAAACAACTATGCAGACATAATAAAAAATGACCAGCGACAACACAAAGATGAATTAAGGAACAAACAATAAGGATGGAGAGTATCATAAATCTGCAGAGAAAGACGAGGTGGACTAGTAAATTGACTATAATCACAGCTATTGACAGTTTGTTAGTCAATAGTTAGTCTTTTACAAGACTAATCAGTTTTAACTATAAACAATGGAAATAGTTAAACAATTGTGTGATAAAATGACCCATGAAATAAGTCACAAAAACTGGTAATGAAAGATGACAGTTAAGACAATTAGTTGAATGCAAGAACTAATATATCTAACATCATACCACAAGGAACATTTGTTTATGTATTGTCCTGATCTAATGTATGAAAATACAAAGTGTACACATGTGAAAATATCATTTTTTTTCAAAAGATTATCATTGATAAAGTGTAGATACTACTCAACTAAAACACAAGTTGAATATCATTAGCATGTCAATCTTTTTACACTGTATTTCCCACAACCTATACAGATAATGTTGCTTATACAGTGTTTGTATAATACTAAAGTATGTTTGGTAAGAGGCGGGCAACGTTTATACTTGGGGAAAGAATATATCAGTCTTACTGTTATATTGAAAAACCGGGTTTTAGTCTGCTTCACTCGATAATGACAAGATATCTGTCATCGTTTATAGTGAATCAAATGCGCATGTTTAGGCGATCAAAACGATGTTGAGGCCTGGACGTGCTGGGTGCACAGTGGCACTAGTTTGAATGCTAATGTCTTTCAGTGAGGTAAAATGGTTATATCAGCTATAATCGAATAATTGCTGTGCAATAGACATTAGCCTGCAGCTAACGCCACTATACACACATCACGGACTTGCTAATAATGATGGTGTGATACCAGTTTTCAGCTCTGCATCCAGTCAGTGCCGCCGGGCTGCCTGTCTTGCTCTATAACCTATGCTGACACCAAATCGAGCTCTCTCGATCAGACCTGCGATGTTAATGATCTATACAGTGTATGATGGACAGTGTAGAATCCGTTACCAATGCTTGATCTGTCTTCTGTGTTGTTTCTTCAAAACTGACCAGTCCCTCGATCTGTATGAGCCTTGAATATTTTGCTCACCGTGAAAACAAGAATTAAAAGACTGCCATAAAATGTTTTTATACCTTTTCTTATACGGCAAGAAACCAAAGGTTCATCTACTATTACTTATACTCAAATCCTTAGACCTCTCGACTTTTTCCATTGCTAGGTCTAAAATATTTCTCCTATTATTTCTTCATTTCTTCCGGAATCATCCATGTATATGTGTATGTGTGGGGGAGAGAGAGAACAACATATTCTACCTTTATAATTTTTTTATGGTTTGTTGAAATTAGCGTCCTCGAATAGTCGGAACAAGTTCACTGAAAGTAAAAAGGATGAGATAGAGGAAGATTGCCGAGAGCAAGTGTACTATGGGTTAATTTAAATTTACATTTTGTACGGGTCAAACCCTTTTCCCCGTAGAACTACATACAGACGAATCCCACTACCATCAATCCCCGCCCCCCCCCTGCCCCTCCAGCCGACACCAACGCGGTAGCTAAGTTACCGTGACCTCATAAACCAGAGGGAACGACACCCAGAAAGTAGTTAACTAGTGACTCGAGTGGTGCGTGACTGCAGGCAAATTATTCGCATTTACACCACAGCTCGCACACAACGCCGTGATTCGCGACGGGAATCAGTAACGGTACCTGCGGGGTGGCAGCACTCGACCATTCTGCGAAGCGCGCGCACCTCTCCATGAATGTCTTTTTTTATGTTGAATCAGTATAGGCGTACTGTAAATAAAGGCTTTCTCGATCCTCCTAGTTAGTAGAATTTGCGTTGCCTTCGATCGTTCAAGAAAGTCCAGCGCATGCAATAAACGATGAGAGAACAGTTTTCAGTCTCGGGCGATGCAAAGTGTAGCCACAAAAAGAATAACGTCCTGGGGCCAGTTGCACAACATGTTTCTAAACCTTAAAACTGTTCTAAAGAAGCAAAATCTCTTCTTTGCCATTTTGATGCATTGCAGAAAAACATAAAAAAATTGTACTGACAGGATGGAAAGTCAGACTTAAACAACTTTATCTTACTTAAAGCAGTTTTAGTTTTAAAAATTCTAAAATTAAGATGTGCACTTTAAGCTAATTATCTAAAAAGAGTTAAGACCTAAAACTGTTTAAAATTAGAAATGTGTTGTGCAACTGGCCCAGATTGATCGAGGCAATAAAATTAAAAAAATAATTCATGAAGATTTTTATAGCGCATATTCACACTCACAGAGAGCATGCTCTTAGTGCTTAAAACGGGGAAGAGACGTGGACTAAATGGATAGAACACGAGGGACGGAAGAATAAACGATATTACTGACAACAAACAGAAAACAAAGATAGAAAACACAAAAAGGCAATAAGTAACAGGAACAGACAATATAGTGATTCTACAGAGAAAGATGGGGAGAAAAGTAGCAAGAGCGGAAGGGGGGAGGGTAAGAAGGACTAGCTAGCATTGTGTGGACTGTTAGGAGTAATTTTGTAAGATTTTTCACAGCTCGATGATAAAATTTAAGATTTTCTACTATGTATCGGAGAGCTGCAGCGGGTCATTTTTACGGCCGCCTTATGTCATGTCTCAATCTGTCTTTATATTGAAAGGATCAGTTCAAATTACTGCATGGACTGGAAACTGTAAGGTGCGATATATGACAATTACTTTCTATGGTGTAAACACTGATATAGTTTTAGATCAAGGATGTAAAATCGCGACAGGTTGGTCAAGGAATCCTATGCTTCCTTTCACGAAACATATTGCTGCTTGTCTTTTGCCTACTCGCCAGTCGTGGAGAAATGTCTTTGTTTTTACCTGAATGTGTAATTCACGTGTCTCAGTAAAGTCTCTGGTCTCACGCAACGCGATATCCGAAGAGATTATGTGGTTAATCTGTTTTCATTTGAAGTTTTTAGTTGAAAATTAAAAGCATTTTTATTCGGCTGTCTAATTACAAAGTGTGCAGTGAGAAGGGCCATGACCAGACCGAAAGAACCTGACTTTTAAACGATGCAGGACCCGCACGTGCAGGACGAACGCCACTGACCGAAAAAGATTTAATTCTGGATTGAAAGCACATGCACAGGTATTTCCAATTAATACATAAATTTATATGTACATTTCAATACTGCAATTTTCAAAACTGCTTACGCAAGGGGTAACATCAAATTTCCGTGTCTTGGTGGTATGTTCTGGATATATATATATACACACACACACAGAAAAATTTTATTTTATTCACTCACACCTTTTACAAAGGTATGTTTAAGGCATAAGGATGTATGAATGTGAGTTCGCACAGCACGTGTGACAGAACAGCTGCTGAAATAACTATGCCACCACCATTCAGAACTTGAGTTGTAAATAACTCCCCCTCAGTTTCTCAAGTCGTTTCGTGGAGTACATTCTTCGGGGTTTCTCTTTCCCCTGACCCCTGACTCCTACTGCGGCGTAGAAGTTGTGAATTGAAAGGCAAACAATGAACCTGTTCTGTTGTCCTTCACTTACACTACATTTTCTTTTAAAGCCAAGAGGACCTTTATTTGATGCATAGTTTCTTGCTGTGTTAGAAGCACCTGTAGATTGTAATATCAGAGAGGAAAGTCTCAGAGACAGCGACTTTCCGTTAAGCTCTGAGATAGTTGCACAACACGTTTCTAAAGCTTAAAGCTGTTCTAAAGAAATCGCTTCTATGTCGTGTACTGACGGGAACACAAATCTTGTTTAAACAATTTTATCTTATTTAAAACAACTTTAGTTCTAAAATGGTATTGTGCGATATGTTGCTATAAAATGATTCTCTAAATTGATTTATAACCAAAAAGTGTTTAAAATTAGAAATGTGTTGTGCAGCTGGCCCCTGTCCTGCAAGACCCTTCTTTCACTCACATAATATTGCTACCTTTTTTGACTTAGTGTCTGATGAAATATTCTGGAAAATTCAAAGAACCACTCGTAAAATGTAAACCACAATAATAGGTTCTAAAGACAAAGCCTCGCCTAAAAAAATTAAGCAGAAAACAAGAGAATAACATGAAAACTTTCCTTTCTTTGTTTGTTTGTTTGTTTGTTTGTTTGTTTGTTTGTTTGTTTCTTTCTTTCTTTCTTTCTTTCGTTCTTTCTCTGTGTGAGTGAGATAGAGTGAGAGAGAGTGTGTGTGTGGGGGGGGGAGGGTAAATGTGGTTGATGCAGCAGGTGCAGCTCATCATATGTGCATTTATGGGGTTTACACTGGAAGAGTTTTAATGCGTAAAGCTTTCCTAACGACTGACCAACTCCATAGCAAGAACTTAGCGCACAATCTGCATCTTCTGGAGCCTTTGAGTATCATTGCTGCACTACACTGTCCTTCTCTCTCTCTCTCTCTCTCGGAAAGTGGACAGGCAAGAGGAAACGACTTGGGAAAATTGGTCATTTTTACCTGGTGGGCTTGGGATTTCCAAACAATATTTTCCTGTCATGATAGCGCCAAGTTAATTTTCTCTCGCGGTTCCAAGCAGACCAGCAGCGCAGAATGACATATCAGCTAACTGCTCCTGTCATAACTGAACGGCGTCGATGATTGGAGCGACGATTGCGCGATCAGTCTGCCGCCTTTTGTTCTCGTCGGTACGGACGTCTGCCTGCTTGCGGCACCGAACTGCGCTGATTGTCCAAATATTGACAAGACAGCAGCAATATGACAAATTATGTCGATAAATAAAAAGAATGGATTTGTTGTTGGGGGTTTACTGCTGACTCATTCATATTTGAGTGCTGGCATTTATGAAGCGATGAAGGGAATTGCAAAGAGGATAATCTGTTCTCTCTCTTTTTTCACGTCTCTGTTTCTTTCTCTCTCAAGAGAGGCAAGAATCTAACCACACACGCACGCACGAACAAACACGTGCACACACACACACACACACACACACACACACACACACACACACACACACACACACACACGACTTCATTCGCAGACACGTACACACATCTCTTAATAAATTTCATCTATGTAGCAAAAAAAGAAAAGAAAATCGCTTATGAAAACATTTTTCACCGACGTTTCCGTTTAATCTGACACCTTTATCTGAAAAGGGCTTAATAAGAGAACGAAAAAGCAAGTTGTGCTTTAAAGACCCCATTCGTAGCACTAATTAACGTCTTCAACTCAAAATTGCAAAAAAAGAAAAAAAGTTTTTAGAATTTATAAAAAACGCTATGGGTCACCTGTTCCGAAGTATAAGGGTTGATGTAATAAACGTGTACCCCCCACCCCCGAAGGAAAAGTACCATACATTGTGACAGCCTCTAATCAGATGCATCATCTCTCGAATTATTTATTAGAGCCCCATACCTAAGCGACTATAGTTATGACTATACTGTGGAGAACAAACAGTGAAAATTGTCCGGTGGCCTCTAATCGCGCGCCTAGCCATGAACAGCCACAGTGGGTGCCATTGCACTGCCTTCTCGTGAGATTTTATATAATGCCTCGAGTTGATTACAGGTGCAAAACCTGTGTTTGGCAAGCAGTTATTTCATGAACGGCTGCGTGTAAGACGCTGATATATGCAGACTCCATGTATTTAGCTAGTATCTGCCAGTGGTTGTAAAAAACGCGGAGCATTCAGTACGGCTAGTCTACGACACACTAGACTGATGTTTTGAATTAAATAGTTTAGTGCCAGATCGAATGATTATTTTAGTTCGAAGTATAAAAGCAAAGGTCGCTGCCTAGCCTTTTCAGGTCGTTGGGGATCGAGTGAGGTGTTATAGACCTCACTTTTCTAGCGGTCAGCTTTCCGTGATGGTGGTGCCCATATCCTCTCCCTCACTGTTTTACATTCGCTAAGCCTCTGAAGAGTCATTCCCACCAGTTTGGTCAAGTGAGGAAAGTTTGCTGCGCAACCGGGTATCGAACCATGTGGCCTTTAGGTTGGTACGCCAGCGCTCTAACCATTCGGTTATCCGCTTGGAGGGACACAAATCTTCCAGTACCGACAATCAAATCCATTTATTTAGCGCATGTCTATGTTTCCGTTCTCAAGGCTACGGCCAATGTAGAGATCGAGCTAGAAGTTCACTACACATCTGTTCAGTGTTGGAAATGTCAATGCTTGACGGCTTGTGAGCGGAATAATATATATATATATATATTCCGGTGGGTCTTTAAAACATTTCGTGGAGCTGACAAACACGAAGTCAATAAAGTCATGAAAAAATAGCTATACAATGAATTAATCTTTGTTGAGTGTCATATACTAAATATGTTCATGTAGCTGGATGACTCTTATCCCCACCCAAAAAAAGAGAAGAAAACAAGGTACAAAAGCATTGAGACTATATAGCCTTCTTAAAAAACGCTGTCTGGTCTAACAGTTTGGCGTCTTTACCGGTGAGAAGTGGTAGCCAGGTGAGAAAGAAACGGCAGGGGGGTCCTTGCAAACAAAACGAGGGCTGACCGCCGAACATGTCGACGATGGGCACAGAATCAATAAGTGTTCTAAGCCTACACTTAAGTTGCTCTCTGCTCAACACGGGCTGTAATATTTAAAACTCACAGATCACAGACTGAACAATTCAGTGGAATTTATCCTGCTGATAGTGGTGGGACCCTGTTAGCAATCTCACTTCTCATTCATTTTGGAGTTCGACTACTGCGATTGGCGGATAATTTGTCGTCTGCGATTGCAAGGCAGAAGACTGAGGCTCTGCCAGGGAGGAAATGGACGCTGACGAAAGCTGCCTCAGATACATTTGACTTCATTCGCAGTCTCTCTTCTCATCGTTAGTACTCTTCTTGCAAAGTGTACTAAAGATTACACCAAATAAAATGGTGAATGATAAATAAAAGACCAATAAACTTTAATAATATGCTGTAATATCTGAAACATTCAATAACAGTAAGAGAGAGAGCAAAGGAAATTAAATTTGATACAACTATCTCAAGTGTACATAATTAAATTGATATAAATATCTCAAACGCACATAATTAAATTGATATAAACATCTCAACATGTTTGTAAGATTAAGTGACACAGCATCGTACACCAGTACACAAACACTGTGTACAACTCTCGCTCCCCGCGTAGAGCCCCACTATTATCACCTGGCCGCAACATCGGCTCAGTTCGTGTGTCGCCCGTTCGCCTCTCGGAATTCTGCGCTAAACTTGTCACCTGGCTAACTGGCGCGGCCTCGTTGAGTGAGACAGTGGAGTATACCGAAGTTTGCCAGCCGAGCAAGAAAGTCAGGACAGAACATCGTCTGAACTTTAACAAATCGGATGTACTTGGCAAGTGGGAAAAGAAGAGGCGAGCAAATCGAGGAACCATTCGCTCGTCGTTTGAACATGGGGAGGCGGACAGAGTTAAAAAGGTGTCGTCTGCTGCGAAGTAGACTAAACAGTGTCAACAGTTTTCTCTCTGAGCGGGGGCAAACATCGTCAGCGCAAGGACACCGCAAGAATGCGTGGAGTTTTACTGGCATGTTCTTCCTCGTTCACCTCCTGTGCTTCCTTCTGTTGTCGTCTGTGGTTCAGATCTGTCACGCGGCTTGTCACGACAGAAGTCTCGAGGAGAGGGAGGAGATGGCCAACGTGGTCGTGACAGGTACAGTGAAAAAAGTTATGCTCGACGACCGTGATTCGAACCGCGGGATGTATAAAAGCGAGATCGAGATCAAGCGTGTGTTGAAAGGGGAAAACTTTGTCAACCAACTGGCCAACTTCATAGACCCCGTGCGGCAACATAAAATGGTGATGGTGGATGGGTTTGGAGACCCTCATATTTGTGAGAACGAGGTGCACGTCGCAGACACCAAGATCTTTCTTTTGAATAAAGGATACAACGGTGAGCTGAGACTCAACTCAAGCATCCTCCCAATCACAGTCCTCAACTTGAATTACGCAGAGGCCGTCGTCAAAGGTAAGATGTGCTGCCATGGGGGTGACCCTCATAAAGTGGTTGTGTTGTACATATGTATAATATTGCATTTTATTATTATATTCATTGTATTGTATGTCTCCCATGTAAGGACCTGACTGGTGTTTTTGCTCCTTGGGATGAGCATTTCTGAAGATTATTTAACAGCTGATTAATGGGGGCAACTTTGTAATACTAAAAGCGGTTTTAAAATAATCATATTTTTTGGTGAGTGCCTTTTACTCCCCCCCCTCCCAGAAAAATAAAAGTTGTGGGAAGTATTTGTTTTCACCAGGTGTAGATGGAAAGTTAATTTTTATTTTCTAGTAATAAAATGTAATTGCATACTGATTTGTACTCAAACCTTAAAAAAGCATATCCACAATAGGATTAAACATATTATGATCAGTAAGATGTGGGATGTGTGTGTTGTGCATTTGTTATGGCATTAAGAGATAAAATCCCTCTTATAGGACCAGAAAGAAACAGCTTCAGAATGCTGTATCTAGCTTCTAAGTTTTATTTATTTGCAGATTCCATCATGTGTCTTCTATGTTTGCCTTTTATTACTTGTGTGTATAGTTGTTCTCCTTCAGTCCTTTGTATTCTCTCCATGTTTCCTACTTGTCTTAAGCGCTGAGAACATGCTCCTTCGTAGGTGTGATTATGCGCTATATAAATCACATGTATATTATTATTATTATTAATTTACTGGTTTAGCACTACTGTAAGAATGAAGCAATGAGCACCAGAAGCTGCGGAAACTGGTAAAACATCCATTAGATAATGAAATTAACTAAAATTAAACTGGCGAAGCTCATTTCTCTGTGTAGAAGCAAGTTCATTTAAAGGCAACTGAAGGCCATACTAGTACCCTATTTTACGCAGTGAATGAGATTTCTTTGTGCTTATCACCTGGACTTACTGCAATGGTTGTAAGGTTGTACTGCTGAATTAAACTTTCTTAATGTTCATGAATCTGCTAAAAATACCACTCTTTTGTTTCTTTTGTAACTTTTAAAACAAATTTTAAAAAATTTCCTTATAAAAAAGAAAAATTCAAAATATAGGTAGAGTAGATGAAAAAATAGGAACAAATATCATTGTCATTAAATATAAACAGGAGGGGGAAAGATGTACAAGTGTTTACAGCACATCAACACAAAAGAGCTTATATCTGTCACTTGGTGTGGTTTTTTTTCCTGATATTCCTTCTTTCTGGAAAAAAAATCGGCGATGCGTTTTTTTTTAAATCTTCCTATTCCAGTAACCATTGTTCAGGCCAGCATTTTTGAAATCAGATTGGAGTATCAGATGACAAAAATTCAAAATTAGAATTTTATCGGAAAGCACGGGTCTTTCCACACGACATTGTCACTGCAGTCCCACGGCTGTCCCCGCACTTTGCTAGCAGACTGCTCTGTCATGCACGAGCAGTGGAAGGCTGATTGACAACGACTGCCCTGGCGCGTAGGCTTTCTGTTGCAGCAGATCCACTAGGCTGCGATGCCGACTGATTCTACTCCAGTTTCAGTTCATACTTCTTAAAAACTAAAGAAAGGCTGGTTCACAAAATGCGTGAAGCTGAAACAGAAAAGTTCACTGTATTCCTTTTCATAGTAATTAAAAGAGAGTGACAGCTTTTTCGGAAGGGATTCAAAAGAAACCTCGAGGAAAACCCTAAACTTTTCTACATTTTGCCCTTTTCTTCTAAAGGCATTCTTAACCAGACACAGTGTCAGCGTCCTATAAACATTTCCCAAACATTGTTATATGTTCGACAGTATTATCCGACTATTATTACGAAGGATAACAATAATAAAGAGAATTTATCAATGTGCTTTACAAGAGAAAGGCTAATAAATGTACATAACACACACACACGGACACAGTCCAATATGTGTCAGCAAACAACGCAAAAAAAAAACACACACACACACACACACGCACACAAAAGAAAGATAACAATCCAGTTGTGGCGTCGCTGGCGCTAGTGGAAGGCTTGGGTCGTTGACCCGTTATATAACGGACGTGTATAGGTGGACTGCTGTCTGTCTGCCGAGACTCACTCTTGCGAAATCCTCCGCTGTTAGTCTCGGCGAGCTTAAACAATGAATGTGAATAAACCGGGAGCAAAGTCGTCAAAAGCCTAGTTCTAGTAGTTAACTGAAAAAAAGATCGTCTACAAGCAGTCCAGTATTACAAGTTCGTGGGTATACATCCTCGATGTAGACCAAGAGTGAGTTGTTACACTATCAACAGGTCGGAAAGCAATTGTGTAGTCTGTGGGAACGCAAAATAGATTAATAGAGACTCGGGGAAACGGAGATGAAATCGCCAGAAGACTGCTGGTATTGATGCAATCACAAGCACAGAAAACTGCATGAAAATGTTAAAGTAGATGACTCTGATCCTCCAGTTATGGAAGGTCCATAGTAATGACGACTTGGAAAAACAGAAGAAACCGGTTTGGTGTCAGGTAGAAAAGACCGGCAGTCGACGGGAAATTTGAAAGTGGTCGTACAAAATAAAAGTTAAACAGTCCTGCAAAACCACGACGCAAAGAAAAAAGCACTTGAATATACAGTGGGCATCAAAAACACAAACAGTGAGTCAAAAAAATACACAAGCTGCCTCCCTCAAGCGTTTAAGATGAAGGGACACCAAATCAATTGCTTTTTCCTTGCTGACCGAAGTATCAAGAATCATGTAAACTCTATGACAACTGTTTTTCTTCTACACAAACATACGTTTACATACTCGCGGATATCTGACAGTACCTGGAGGCATTGATACCATTCGGATAACAGGTGTTTGACTCGTCACATAAAGATCTAGGAAAAGGTCAAAGCCTGTGTTTTCAGTTCGTGGGTCAAGGAAGACCGCATTAAAAACAAATCACTGCTAAAGTGAAAGGAGAAGAATGCATATTGTCGCTTAATGGCACTGTGTGGGCGATAGAAATCCTCTTTACACAACAAGTAGAGCGGTGATGAAAATCGGGTACATGAACTCGCCTCTCATACAGCTGGAGCACTGTAAATGCTGCCGGCTAAATACATTAATGATCAGTTTATCTTTCACTCCTCAAATGCTTTGCACTACATACATTTCCCTGCCCATAAAATTTCCAATACAATGCATTTGTTTTAATCACTAAAGTATTCGTGGATTTGGCAACAAATTAATTCAACCAGGAGAAATGTAGTAAAAACCGAAAGCTCCTTTTGGAATCCCGGAAGAAGATGTTTTGCTGACAAATTGTGGGCATGTACCACGCACCGACAAACGCACGGCAGTTCTGTGGGAAGTCTTTAAGGAAGCGACCGAGAGATTGTCGGGGGTGGGGGAGAATGATAGTGACGGAGGTTAATTAAGAGAAGGGCTTACTTTTTACGAATCCCAGACACTTCATCCCCAGACACTTAATCCCCAGACACTTCATCCCCGACACTTAATCCCCTAGACACTTAATCCCCAGACACTTCATCCCCAGACACTTCATCCTCAAAATGAAATTTCAGCTCAAAAATTATGAAGTGAATGAAAAATTTAATTCAAATTAAAATAATTATTTCATGTAAACATCAAAATAAGTTTGACAATTAAAATAATACTTAATTTCAACATTTATAACATTAGTTAAAGTTCATGTGAGCTATTAAAGTCAATGTTTTTCAACATTAAGATATGAAAAGTGTTGTTAATCAATATGACAGGTAAGCTAATGATCGAAGGTACAGAAGACAATCCATTGCCTCATATCGCTGTACAATGCCGAGCGAAGAAAGCAGACGATGGGGCGGTCTGCTCCTGGTTAGTATGGCCTTGGAACTGGCTGGTTATGTTAGGGAGTCCACCTAGTATCGCATAGAGGGTAAATCGCTAATTGTAAACCCAGCGCAACCCAGTCTTACCAGAGTTACCACGCGACACATTTCTCTTATAATATTTCAAGTTCACAAAATAGCAGTTTTGAGTGTTGTGTTGCGATTTGGGGATGAAGTGTCTGGGGATGAAGTGTCTGGGGATTAAGTGTCTAGGGGATGAAGTGTCGGGGATGAAGTGTCGGGGATTAAGTGTCCGGTCACCAATTTTTACTGGTGTCGCTTGGGTCAGCGAAACAAAATTGCACATTCAGCCAGTTAGCGCCGTTAAAATTTACGTCACTAATCATAAATGCCTTTGAGTCCAAGGACGCCCTGGTTGATATTTGAACCTATTATGAAACTCTCAAGTGGATTTTATGTGTCCATGCAGATTCCTTTTCGTTCGTGGCTTGAAAAGGGCTTATTTTGATGAGTCGTTGATGGACGCTGGGGCTCAGAACTATGTAAAATTATAGTTTCATATGAAAGAGTGTATATACTGAAACACGGACAAGAGAAACGTGATGACAAGTGAAAAAAGAAGACAAGTGAAAGCAAGGTCAGGGTCGCTGACGAGGGCGGTGTACGTATGCGCGTGCCACGTCAGCAGTTTTTTTTTTTAAAATCATGTTTACCCTAAGGATCTACATTTACATACCAGTAAACTCGTGTGCTATGCGAATGAAACCCGCGGCTATTCATCTATTTAAAATACATTAGAGGGCAGTAGAGCGAAGGACATATCTTCTCCAGTTCGGATCGTAATTCAGAAAGCTAATGCAGCCTGTGTGAATCACTGTGGGTGAGGGGGTGACGGGGAGGTGCAGATATTCTGAATGAACGAGGAGGAATGTCTGCTTTAAGAGGTTGTTACCTCGGTATTAGTGCATGGAACCGATAAAGGTAAAGGCTCTCTTGCACCACTATGTGTGTGTGTGTGTGCCCTTGTGTATGTGTGACCCTGTGTTCTAGAGAGAGTGTGTGAGAGAGGGAGAGAGACAGTGTGTGTGTGTCTCTTTGTATGTGCGACCCTGTGTGTTTGAGAGAGAGAGAGAATGCGAAAGAGGGAGACAGAGTGTGTGTGTGTGTGTGTGTGTGTGTGTGTGACCTTGTGTATGCGTGACCCTATGTGTTTGAGTGTGTGAGAGAGGGAAAGAGAGTGTGTGTTTGTGAATGAAAGACAGAAAGGAAAAGAGTGCGCGCATGTGTGTAAGAGGGAAACGGAAAGACAAAGTGAGAGAGAGAGTGCGCGAAAGGAAAAGAGTGTATGTTTGTGTGTTTGTGTGTGTGTGTGTGTGTGAGTGAGAGGGAGAGAGGCATTGTGTGTGTGTGTGCGCGCGCGCGCGCGCGTATGTTTTGGAATTGTAGGTTTGCTTTGCCAGGTTCGCACAATTTCCAGCACTTTTTTTTTTTCCTTATCTTGAAGTCGTTTAGTGTATCATGTACAGGTAAAAACCAGAGGCATTATGGGTCAGTTTTTCTAAAACGCAGTGACGTCGATGAAGTTTTATAATGCCAAAACTGACATGCGAATCTTCATTTTGATACCTACATGCTTGTACAGTAGGCCCATTATTTACCGACAAGATTGAATCATAAGACGGAGTTTCTTTTTATTCTCACGTTCAAAAATCGCTTTTATTACTTCGGTTTGCCCTCCTTCTTTCCTGTTTTCGTGTCCAGTCGTGTACTATTCCTCTACATTGTCAAAGCCACAGTGGAGACAAGTACTACACGGCTCAATAGGTTATGACCTTAGACCTTAGAGGGTGGGGTCAGTCTAATGAGTCGTCCCTTGGTAACTGAGTTTGAAAGGCCCTGGTGGCCGCAAATAGGTGCGAATAGGAAGTGGTGTGTGGAATTGTGCGAAGCCAAACACAAGAGGCAAACAAAGGCGAATACATCCATGCCGTAGAGCTTCTTGTCCTCGAGACAACGACAGATTTGTCTCGCGTGACTAGAAGCTAGAAACTCCTATTCTTCATATCGGCTACGCGACGGTCAACGACGAATAAAGGCAAATAAAACATCAACATAAAGGTTCTCTGGGTAGGTCTGAGCCTGATTACATATCCAAGAGTATGGCCTGCAACCTATGCAGGAGTCAGGGTATAGTGACTATAGTCTGTACGTCCACTCAATATCCGAGGGGGCTGTCTCTTGCTGTAGTCATGAATGAAAGGTCATTTAACATCCGGGTGTGGTCAGAGCGCGCTACTGTAGCACTAAAGAGTGTTTATATTTCCTTTGAACACTCGAAATAGAGAAATCTTTAAAACACTAAAGTTGAATTTTTCATGGACGTGATGATCTGTGTTGACATGGAGATGAAATTTGTCAAATAAAAGGTAAAGTGTGGTCCAAATATTTTTTTCTCTCTCTTAATCCTTAACATTTTGCCCGCTTACTGAAAGAAGATGGGAGGAGTGAAAAGATAAGAAATCAATGTTTTGAGTTCTTTAATCAAGCCTCTCTAAATGCAAATGTAGTGGCTCCCTGGACACCCTGAGGTCGTTGAACTTTTGAGACAAATGAATTTTCTCCCTCTTTGTGTGTGTGAGGGTGTGTATGGTGGGAGTGACAAATGATCAGCTTGATTAATCTCAAAGGGCAATTATAATTTGGAAAAGTGTGCTTAGTTACGAAATAAAAACAAAACAGAACAAATGTTACGAAACAATTGGCTTATCATAAGAAAACACACGCTGTATTAAAAAGAAAACCGCAAACGTAACCTCAGACTATTCATAGAACACACTTTACATTACACACATATGACACCATACACATCTATGACATGTAGACACTTACACCCACCCTCGTAGGAGTTTCATGTTTCGCAGGGATTGGCGCTGTGACTAAACATGAAGTTTATCAATAAATTACATCGAATCTTCGAAACGCCGTTGCAGGTGCCAGGGATAATCGTAATATTTGTATGCAGCGTAGCACGTAGAATACACTACCTACAAAATGAGACACACAGGTAAGCAATCTACTCCAGTACGGACGCAGAGCGCATCAAGATTTCTTAAATTGCTTATTTATTTATTTATTTATTTTTAGCTGACTGTTACGAGCTAGCCACTATCCAGCAGTCGCCTAGCAAACGTACTGCGCACCCTGCCTCAGTCAGCCAATGGACGAAACTACTGCAGCACATAAAGAAGCATATTAGCATGCAGCCCGCTCGTGCTCTTCCGAGCCCGTGACACTCGGAACACAAGCTCACGTTTGAAGAAAGAGAGGAGGGCAAGACGGACATAACTTTCGGTTATAAATAGGTTCTCCGGGACCAGTGTTTTGACTCATTCACATCCCAAGCTTAATTGATCAGATTGAATTCCAACGGGAGGTAACCAGGACTTTCGCAGTCTTTTTTTTCCCCCTTTTTTTTTTTGGCAGATGTTTCCTTAGCAACCACACCCTTGTCGGTCACAGAGTTTAGTGTGATCTTTCGAGATCGTTCCACGTGCTGTCGAGTGTGATTGTCACTCTTAAGATCTGCTGCGGCGCAAGAAGCAGATGCACGAGCGCCTTCTGGACTCAAGTGCCTGCACTTTAGAAGGTACTCACGATCAGGTGAGACAAGAAAGCTGGACGTTAACAGAGGTTGCGTGTACTGCTACTGTCATGGCTTCACGAACGATTTATGTTTATCGCGTGTTGCGCGGAGAGTTATGAAACTTTTCTGTTTTGTGGTGCGAACTGTTTCATCTTCATCAACATGTACCGTTATATCTATTGAGTTTTATATAGTTTAAAAAAAAAACTTTCTTAGAAGTGAGCACATGGCTTAGAGACCGCTTCCATGGCATGCCTTCACAATGCTAAGGAAGATGGAATCTGTCAAGGGTCTGCACAGGAAAGCCGTATAGTTTATAGCCTCGTCAGGCCCCAAAATAGGTCAGGTAGTTAAGTGTGACCTACTTTCCGAGAGGACGTGTTCTCCTGCGGGCTTCGTACTTTAACCGCACATGGTAATAAAATGTGGCGATGCACGTGTGATTCGTGATGTCGAGTGATCGTGCATGTGGTGCACGAAAGTGTCGGGTAGTAAATAAACAGTAAAGTGCGTTTAAATAGAGACAATAGTTCAGCGGTGTTCCTGGTAAACCACTGTCACATTCAGGTCTGGTTCTGCTACGCAGACACAGTCGTGGGGTTGTAGGTATGAAGCTACCACCGATGTCACTATAAACTGGAATGAACGTAGGGAGAAAGGTAAGTAGGAAACAAAGGGTCCCTCTCCTGCGCCCAGTGAAGAGTTGTGTCCCGTGAAGGTTCACATCTCCACAGAAGTCGAATGAATAAAGTTGCCAGTCACCTTTATTTGTGTGATTATTATTCATGATTATCTTTCACCTGCTACACCTGTCCTGGTTGTCTTGATGTATACGAACCAACGATTTCCGACTCCTGTCTCTTAAAGATACCAAGTCACCCTTCCCCCAACACACACACACACACACACACACACACACACACACACACACACACACACACACACACACACACACACACACACACACAATCAGTCATGTCTACCACGTATGCATGCGCTCTATTAAGTTGTTTATCTTGCTTCAGGATGTATAAGGCCCGGATGGACGTAGAAGTGCGTGGTCCTAGGTTTGTCTTACAGCTACAGTTGGTGGCGCTGGGTGCTGGATGGAGGCACATGTTTATTTTGTGTACTTCAGCTTATCTCCATCATCTTCTCGAACCTTATGCTACCAAATGCTTTATTTAATAAAGGCTATCTTTGGTTTTTATTTCTAAGGTCGTGTGTGACAAGAGGTGATGAAAAGAAGAACATAGAGTATGAATTATTCTTTGATAGCTCCACTTCATCTGGTTGATTCCTTTCATTGTTGTCGAGCTGTTATCCAACAGACTTTGACTTTCAGTCAGGGGACCACAAATTCGCAGCAGGAAGATAAAATGAATGGCTTCAGCTCTACTCCAATATTTCAAGACTGATAAAAAAACAACAGGGTCTTGCTGCTTCGACGTTTATATACTAGGTCTGGTGGTGTACCTTCAGCTTGATGCCTGCTGTTTCCCAGAGCTTTTCTTTGTTGACAGAGGTAGCTCCCCTGTGTCACCTTTTCCCCCCACCCCCGCCTTCAACATCACCCAACACCACTGCCAGCTCCCCTGATGTTCCCCCCTTCGACATGCAATATAATGTGAACGTTTAACTACTCGCACTACTTAAAAGTCTCTACAGCAAACTACTGGCGGAAGCAGTCTGGCCACTGTCATAGCCAAATGAGCTGGCTGTGCCACAGACCATTTAAATCTGATACCTCCAAACCATTTTCATGTCTCGGACATCTCGTGATTCTGCCTTTAAAGAAAAAAAAATTGTGCACGTCAGTCCGATAGGTCAGGACTGATGTCACAGAAGTCGCCGCAGTTCTCACGATTTCCCCAGCATGAATGAGACCCAACACCTAACCTTTGACCTTTCTCTTCCCTCCCAACTCCGACGATAACACGCCGTGGCTCTCTATAATGCATGGTGTGGAGGCGTTTTAATTCATCGACAGTATGATACAAGGTCATGGACTGGCCGGGTATGGGAGCCTGACAGTGCTGTGGCAAATAATACAAATAAATGGAAAGCAAAGAAAAAATGCTTTTCGTTCCCGTGTATTATCGAACATTCATGAACCGTGCGTTTCATTCCTGCATTTGTATTCTGTTTTGCTGCTTATTCCATCGAAGAATTATTATTTATTGTCCACTCGCTGTATACGCAAGGGACTCATTATAACTATATGTACTAGTATAATTTAGATATCTGCTCCAAAGATTACTTCTCTTTTGGTTATTGGGGTTGATGTCAAGTCGTTTTATCTTATCTCAAGTGCCAGAGGGAAGTGTTGCCCACAAACCTTTGATCCTTTTGACTCTTGTTTGCGTGTACCGTGTTGTTCGCTGCCTATGCCAGTTGAGATTAGGTGTCAGAACATACATTAAGATGCTCCATCAGTCAGAAAGTGTGTTGAACTGTTAAACAAACTAGCTGTATTGTTCTTCTTAACAAGCATTGACAGACGTGTTGCTTTTTTGCGTACAAGTGTTTGTTTGAACTATCTATCCAAACGTGGAGTTTAGTTAATATTATTTTGTTATTGTACTAACTTCTAAAACGGAGGACAAGGCAGTGACAAATGATGCAGAATTTAGTTGCTGTCAACACACAGATTGCAATAGCGGTTCTGTTACTTGTAAGCAAGAGGAAAGTTCAGTCGCGTTTATTTCTGTGAAATGTCCTCGTTCCTAGACCGAAAATTCTGGCTTTACTTTTAACCGTTTACTTCATCGTATTACGAAATATTCAGGTTTTTAAAACTCTACCTCATCGTGTAAGACAGGTACATGCAGTTACAAAGAGGTTAACCGATGGACAAGCTAATAGTAAGGTAGCGTTTTTCGAATGATAGTTCACACCCTCGACTTATCCCGTCGGAAAGTGTTACTGAGAAGTCGCCTAGTTGGTATCAAAGACTTGTTCAGTGTCACGAGCCGAGTATCCGTCCTTCCTGCATTCCCATGTCAAACCTCGCATGTTACCCGGAAAGCGAGCGAAAGAGAGAGATAAAGAAAAAGAGAATGACACTGACAAATCTTTATTTGCGAGGGTAACAGAATAGGCAAAAGTTATGTTGGTTATTTTTTTTGTTGTTGGTATTTTTGTTTGTTTTTGTTCGTCTAACCTTCCAAGGAAAGGAAACCGAAACACTACTCCAAATAATAGCATTAAACTAACAGGAGGAAGAGAGAGAAAGAGACAGACGCACAAAGAATCATATATTAGACAAATTGGCAGGCGTCAGTGCGGTAAGGGTAGGTACAAGTCGAAAGCCCTGTGCACATACCCGGGTAAAAGTTGAATCTCAAGCAGTCAGATGGAGAAGGCGTCAGCGAGGACTTGACGTTCACTTGGCGGCGACGTCGAGAGTCAGGGCCCTCGCCGTCAACACTCGGTGGGAGAAGGAATGTTGGTGGGTGGCGTATCATAGTGACAGTCAACAGCGGCGTGCTTGTAATCCAAAGGACAATACAATGTAAACGAACAGATATAAATTATCGCATGTGATGCGCTGTTTTTCTATGTATGTACCTCAGCACTGGCCTTTGTGAGAGACGAGTCGGCTGGGAATGGCTTTGCAGTCGGCACTCATGTAACACTATATATCAGTCGCATCATACGAGAATTGAGTGAGATTTGACAAAGAGTGTAACAAAAACCAGACCGCACTTTCAAGCCACTTTAAAAAAAAAGCAGTCTGGAAAGAATGTAAAGTCTTTAAATTACATTTTATTGGCATCATTTCCATGTGGCATTAGATATTGCTGGAGTCAACCGTGTGTGCATGCATCCGTGTCGGATGACATTTTAAAGTGACCACAGCGTATAAATGGTTTATAAACTAAATGGTTGTTTATGACAAAATTCAACATTTCTTTCGCTCAGCAGCAATGCTTCGTCCTTCTGATCTCCACCCTTCGTCACACAGCTGCTTCTTTGTGTATCACACTTGTTATTTGTCGTGAAACATGTTGTAGTGACTACTTTTTATTACACTGTTCCGCATTTTCTCATCAAACGCGTGACATTGGTGGGTGACAGTTATGACATAACTCTTACCATCCTTGTTAACATGATCCTGTAGGGAAACATTAGATACAATGTTCTCATATCAGCCTCTTGAAATCTCGCCACACGAGAACCCACTCCGGCTCTTCCCCGAGCAAAAGACTTAACGCGCAAAGTATAACGCCCCCCCCCCCCCAAAAAAAAAACCAAACAAACAAACTAAAAATGCAAATTATGCGCCAGACACGCTTACCACAATTTTGCTCATCTAAAAGGAGTCACCGCACAATTTGTTCTTCCAAAACTGTTAACTCTCGTTATAATCACCATCTACTCACATATCTAACGGACATCAACACATATGTGGGAGATGCTACTGCTGCCCTTGTACTGGGAATTCTTCATACGTCTCAGTCTCTCCGCGTTAGGAGCTCATGGTTGTGAGGAGGTTGGTAGCAAAGCCAAATTTTGCAAGCTAGTTACTCATATGAGCTAGTTACTCAGCATTAAAGCTTTCACAAAAGAAGTTATACGACCAAACACTTTTGTTAACTAACGGGTCTTGATTACTGACCGTTAGTAGCTCGTTGAGTTCAGAGATCTGACAGTGCCAACTTCCAAAGGGAACACAGAAGGTTTCGTTATCCAAAACAATAGATAATTCTTCGATTTTAAACTGAGTAATGCTAAACAACAATACACGCCTACCCTTAAACCTAAACAACTACAGTGGCGACACACGCCCGTCCTAAACCGTGAAACTAAACGGCGACACACGCCTGCACTACTCTAACCTACTCCTTCTTCTCTCTCTTTCAACGATCACACTCAACGTTACACACGCGCTCTCTTGCTCGAACATTTGACCTCACAGCTTGCGTCATTCATCCAGACTTGGGTCATTCACTTGCGTCATTCTTGTTGGATTTGGACTTCAGGACTTGCGCGGTGGTGTGGGATTCATGTTTTCATCAGTGAACTTGAGCGTGTGCTGGCGTTCCAGTGAAACTTGTGCCTTCTGTTGGATGTTGCATTTTCTGTGGAGTGTATGACATGTTTGATATTTGTTCTATGGAGTGTATTCCGGATTGTATGACATGTTGGATATTTGTGCTGAGGACTGTGTTCTTGCTGTGTGTGGACGCTGCCCTGTGACGTGGAGGAGACGGGCCGCTACACACCCACATTTTGTCGTCATCTTATTTTTTGACGTCAGCGCCTTGAGCTGTCCACAGGCCAGGATTTGGCGCTATACAAGCCATTATTATTATTATTATTATTATTCACCGATGCTCACGTCATTCACACTTGCTCACGCGCTTGCTAGGCTGACCGAGACACACTAAACATTTCATTCGTAACAACTTTAGGTAAACATTCTTAGCATGTCTTCCCGAACATTGTATGAGCCGGATTCTGCTACACTGGGCATGGATTAGGTTTCGTGGATATAGTGTAGCTGCATATACATAGGTCGTGTGGGGTGAATTGTTTTTTATGATTGGGTGCTCGTTGCTCAGTACACGATTGGTATTCCCCAGATCTGATGAATACCATCCTCCGTCCCCGCACAAAACTTGTTTCCGTTCTCGAGATACACGTCCACTAACATTAGAGAGAAGACAAGTTCGTAATGTCACATTTGTCCACTGATACATCTAATTGTCCCCTGATAATCTAACAAACATATGGTTCCATCTCTTCCAGCTTTGACAACTTAAACGTATCCATTGTGTCGACATGTTTCTGAGCATGGGGACGATTGTAGAAGGGAAGAGCAGTATTCACCAAGACCTCGAGAAATAGTATCTTTCACTGACCGTTCACTCAGTGGTATGAAAAAAAAAGCTCTTTACGAGACCTTAGAGCGTTTTGGCCAGCACTTTTAGTCGAGTTCACACGAAGAGTGTATTTTTATTTCGGTGTAAAGAATTTCTTACAACAGTAAAATGATCCTTACCTTTCTCATTTCAGCGAGTACATTGAGGTAGGTCATAGAAAGATTGTACATTTAAATGTCTCCGTTTCGTAGCTTGCTGAAGTGGGTTCCATGGTTGAATGAGCCTTAATATATCCTCTGTACTAAATAGTGCCAACAATTTTAGAGGGCTACATGGGTGTCTCTGACAGTTTATACGATCGGTAGATCGACAGTGCAAATCTGTGCATTTTTTCTTTTTTTTTTTTTAAAGTATGTGTTCGCATATGTTTCTGTTGTCTGAATTCCGTACTCTTGTATTTTTTCGACCAGGTTTTTTTTTATGTACAGCTACTTCAAATACTAGGATAATGCCCGAGTAACTTTAGCAAAGCGTAGGATCTCATGTTACCTCACTTTCTTTTTGCGTAGACTGGTGCATAATTCAGAGAGTAACAATAGTGATTTCTTATCTTTATAAAACGGTATAAGCAAGATGAACATCATGTGTTTTAAATATGTGGAGAGAGTTTGCTGTGAATTAAAAACTTACTAGTCACAGAGGTTCTATAATCTGCCTGCAGTAAGGGTCGTGTTATCACGGTAGTCATTTCCTGACAGCTTGACATCGTGTGATGCGCTTCTGTAATTACATGCCTGGGCATAATTATACCACTGGTCAGATGACAGGTGTTACGAGCGCCACCATACCGTCCAGTCTTGGCTTTTTCATTTTGACATTGGCTGAGGTAAAGGGCGGGCATAAAATGATCGAGGAAATGATCCGCTAGCATTCCAGAAATATTTGATATTCCAGACATAGTTGTCTGACACTCCAGACATTCACGTGTACTGTATGTGTGTATGTATAAATATACAGACAGCACGGGGAAGGCACTGCTTGTTTTTTTTTTTTTACATTCACGTGATCAGTTAAAATGGCAAGCGTTGTGCGTCCAGCCTCTTTCTGATACATTCATTTAAGTGCAGACATTTGTACCTTTTACACACGAACTTCACAGCTTCTAAAGCGGAAAATCTGTTGGCTTACGAAATGCTGCACACCTATCAGTATGCTGCATTGTCACATCTGTCAGGCTGTCTCTGGTATGCAGATAACAAGCGGAATATTTTACAGTCTCGGGATTTCCCCCCTCACCCTGCTGTTAAGGAAAAAGTAGTTTCTCTTGACACGTATCTCAGTGTGTGTGTGTGTGTGAGAGAGAGAGAGAGAGAGAGACTACAAGCATGCGAAATCACGTGGATGTTTGTTAATCCGTGTGAACGTTTGTGACATGCATGCAGATAGTTTGTGCTTCTGCTAAGTTCTGTATAATTGGTATTTGTTTATAATTTCGCTTTATAATTATGTAAGCGTGGTTTATTGTATGATATTCTCACATCTTTCGTTGTAGCTTACTGCTTGTAAAGACTTTCTCTATTCACACATAAAGGGTATGATCAAATTACACACCACACATAGAGAACGAGAGAGTAAGAGACACCTTCACACGCATGCACACACACACACACACACACACACACATACCGCAGGCGTGTACGGAGTTTATAGGTTTTCTTTGTATCATGAGGGTTGACTGCTCCACTTGCTCGACAGCCTAACACAAGCCCGAAAGTGTGTTGTTTGCTGCAAGTACAAGGCAGTCGCACCAGTGCTTCTCATGAGCTACTTGCTCACCTTGCTTTCTTAAGAGGTGTTGCTGCTAACGCCTTATATTCATGCTAACTACAACATCAGTTGTCTCCCCTGTCCTTCCCTCCACCCCTCTGACCAGCCCGCCTGAGTCTTCTTCGCTAAACATCGTGGCATATGCCACCTGTGTCGTTTGATTCAGGTAAAATACAAGTCATTGCAGTTACCATGGTTTTTTAGCTGCATATGTCATGTAGGTCTGCGAAAGCTTTGTTGTGTCGACCAGTCAATAAGTCAGAATCATTTGATTCAAAATTATTTCTCAAAGACAGAAAACTTCGCTCTGTTCAACATAAAAACTTGTATACCGGGGGTATCATTCAATTTTTTTTTTGTTAACGGTTAATTCAATCATGTACATATTCCAGCGATCGTCCAAAATTTGCCGTTGCATTTTAGAGGTATTTTGTTATTTATTTTCTGGGGTGCAACATTATAGATCATTTTGTCCATTTCGTGTCCCCAGAATATGTTTAACAGCAGCTGGACACGTGTAGCTTGAAGACAAGCAACTTCAACTCTTGTGTCAAAGAAAACAGTAGTTTTAACTTGTTAATTCCTGAGCGTCTTGTTTTAATTGTTTTTCTTCTCTTTGACGAAATAAGAATAAACTGATGGTGAAATATAACATTTTTTATTTTCAAAATCCTTTATTTTAACACACCGATTGTTCTCTTGATGACATTTCGGTTACTTAGTTTTAGCCGTTTATTTTCTGCCACTTCTTGGACTAAAGCTCTCGTTCTCGGTTTTCCGAGGTAAAAGTGCAAATGATGTCGTCATGTATTGCTCACCTGCAAAGCCATGCCACTGGGTTCATTGTTTAATCACTCATCCAAGAGTTAGCTGCCTTTCACTCCACAACTTGGATTTGACATGAAAGGTCTGTCGGCATGTCTTTTGTCACATAAATCAGTTTTTAGCTCTTGTCTTTTATTTCATGAGTAGTGCGTGACAGCAACCCTTACTTGGGTGTTCTGAAGTTAAATTCCCACTTTGTGCTTATGTTCAGCCAAAGACAAAGACAGTTTTTTTTAGCCGGGATGTGGAATGCATCCACGTCTTTAGTCACATGAAGTTACAATTTCTTGGCTTTCATAACATAAGAACATGTCCATACCAGTCTTCATGCACTCAGCCACAAATGAAAATAAAACATCTGTTAACAGTACACAATCTGCGACGAAGGCCGACGAGAGTCAATATGTTTCCCCTCATTGATGTGATCATAATGTGTTGTAGAATTAATCATCTTGAATGTACGAATACACTTTAATACTGTTCAGGTAATTGCTGCTCGACCTGGAATGAGAAAGCACTCATGATCATTTGAATAAACGGTCGTTCGACAATATTTTGGGGAAACGCTTGCATCCTGTGTAGATGCCAGACTTGCTACTTCCGGTATTTCGCAGGATGATATGTGTTTCTTCTTCGCACAAACGCACGTTTTCGGACAGTCATAGCTGGTCCGTGACAATCCGATGCGGGTGTTGAAGTGCACTGAATTGTGACAGACATCGAAGGTGTAACATAGTCTAACGAACATAGTCTAACATTTCAAGCGAAAAAGGACGCTCGAGTAATGGCGATTTGAAAGTGTCATACGAGATACGACCGGATGTTATAAACGGCAAAGAGAAATTTAAAGCCCTTTGAAGCTTATTTCAAGTATAGTCATCTCCTTGCCAGTGAAAACCTAAGCTTACGCTTGGTTACAAGAACATACTGCGTGGGGCGCGTTAGAGAGAGAGAGAGAGAGAGAGGGGTCATTTCAGGTCAACTTCATGAATGGTAACCAGCGTTATGAATGATAGCCTTCTACTTCGACCGTGCAATTGTTAGAGCCACCTTGCTATCTGCATCAACTGCTTTCCTGGCAGAGGTTCAGTGCTTACACCTTTGAGGTCACACAGGCTGGGTGCCAACTTTAGACCAGCGGTACAAGGCGACACCTGCGGAACAACCTGCTGACATGCAACTGCTGCAGCTGATCCTATCACCGATTTCGTCCTGGTCCACCGCTCACAGGGTAGATCCGTCACAAAGCTGGCTTGTTTTAACAGCTTGTGCGTGTTCTTGTAATGTTATCGCCGATAACGAGGGCACGCGCGCGCGTGAAGAAACCACGGCAGAAGGATAGTGGAGGGGCAGTCTTAATCTGCACCTGCGTCATGTTTTCAACTCAAAGTCGGGAAACTGAAACTCGAATCAAGACGACTTAGAAAATAACGACAATGACACGGGACCACACACGTATACAAGAGGATAACTTTTTGACCTACCCCTCCCATCGGACGTACCGGCAGACACAGGTAAACCATCAACTGGTGTTTCGGCCTTTTTGGCTCGAGTGTTGCGCGCGCCGTGCTTGTAACAATATGTGGAATGTAGACACCGCGATGTGGCGTGCCTCGTAGAGCACGTAGTTTGTTCACATACAGCCGCACTCGCGCTTGGCCAAAAAACCCCTCGTCAAGCGACCCTCAGGCCGGCGGAGTATCAGCGCTGTACCGGTACTTAGGTTTGGAGGTCATGGTGCTACGGCCAAAGCCCGCGTGAACCTGCCTCGCTCAGCAAACTAAGGACGCCCGCGTGCGACTGCTGACAAAGAATTGTGTACGAGGTGAAAGAATGAGGAGAAATTGCGGATTTGCGATTACAAATCACCGGACAGAGGGGAGTGATTCGCCTATCAGTTTCGCTTACTAAGCTGATTTCGACGATCGGCCCCATTTCACTTTCTGTTCTTCTCTCTCTCTCTCACAGTATTTTGTATTGTTGGAAACTGTGCCGGTGCTGGGCTATGATGCGCCCTGGTGAAAGATACCCACCCCTTAACATGTGAAGCAATTGTGACACATTCAACAAATAATTTATAATTATGTTCTGATCGTCGAATCAGGGCCTAAAATCTTTCTTGCAGCATTGTTGACTTCAAATAATTATTAAATACATTCCACTTTGAGAAACATTATTCTACACTGGCTACAGAAACTGCCTGTAAAAGCGTGAATGACTCTACAGATGCGGTACAGTGTACGATGATTTACATCAGACACTAACAATTCGAACTTCTTTTGAGATTAACTTTAGGCTTGGGAAACCTTCGACCGCTCCGTGTGTGTGTGTGTGTGTGTGCGCGCGCCAATCAAAGAGCGACTGCTTATATTCTGTTCGAGAAAACATAGCTTAGTACACATTATTTGCCAGAATAATATAATAATAAAGGAAGAAGGAAGAAGACTGGACCTACCGTCTTTGATGGTACCACCTGTGTTTATGACAATCGTTAAAAGTACGACTTCCGCCTCTGTCTTCATCTCATTGGTCGATCTCACTACTTATGATATCCGTCTAATCTCTTTCAAGATGTTTTCTGATTATATATTTGGCAATACAGCGTTTTATTGTTTAATAAATTTTTTTTTTTTTTACCGCAGATCATTAGGACTGTGTGCTGAACATAATGTACTGTTGATTGAAGATTGCGACATATTTCTTTTGGCGAGCTGTATGAATGTTTTAATGACACCGCTTTGAGAAGTGTGAAATTAATAACAGACTATATACAGTTGTTATTTATATTAATCATTTTTACAGTCATGTACACAATGTCATAATATCATTTGTCGCTTAAAAAAACACAACAAAAACTTTCGACTATCTCTACGCTGCCCCGTTTTTTTGGTACCCTAGTTGTCTAAAGATAGAACTGGTCCTGTCTGTGTTACTTTACATAATAATAATAATAGTGAAGATTTTTATAGCGCATATTCACACTCATAGAGAGCATGCTCTTAGCGCTTAAAACGAGGAAGAGACATGGACTAAGTAGATACAGAATAAAGGGGACGAAAGAAAACGACAGTACTGACGACGAAACAGAAAACAAAAGGCATCAAGTAACAGGAACATCTTAGATATATTTATAGGAAATTTTACAATTCACTAAACTTATTTAAACTCGGTATACTGCTGGTACCAAAATGCAAAAGTATTGTAAAGAACTTGTCGTTATACTTATTTTATGAATATAAATACAGAAGTAGTGTTGTTGGTATAAAATGATTCATATATATGCTGATATAGTTTTTTTTTAAATATTCATTCCCTTCTCCCTTTTATTGAACATTGTCATTATTTTCGATTGCAGTGTTTTTTCACTGTTTTATTCTGTCCACTTCTGTAGGTTAATGGAATAAATCGAGTTCTCCTTTTTCTCTTGTTATCATTTTGGTAGTTAAAGTTTCAGGATACAAAATAAGTCATTTTTTCACCTTGTAAGGGGCACTGAGGTCTCCAGACATCAATTAATCATACAACGTAAATTATATATAGATACACGCGCTCGCTCGCACGCACGCACGCACAGGAATTTCGATTCACAATTCACACGTGTATATAACATAAACATATATTCCTACATATAAACAGTGCACACACACACACACACACACGTTGGTTTTTCTATGACGCTTTGAAGTAATAATCTAACAAATCTGAGTAACCTTTAAACAGTCTCCTTATTATGTTATGATAGTGAAATTTGGAACCTGAAGGCATTAGAACAGTGGAGATAATATGGTTAGATATCGTCAGTATTTAATATATTTGCTATGGATATGTCTCCCGTATGGTACGGTTTTGACGGTTGTGGATTATGCTGTCTGCGGACACCCTTCCGCGTGCGGTACAAAGTCCGCTACACACTCGCGTCACTTTATAATGTGGTCACCTGATGAGGAATGCAGATCGGACCTCAGAAATTTTGCTGACTGGTCAACTCTGGTCATTCATTTTTCTTTCATTCGATCACACTTCGCCCACTTCCGAAAAGTAGTCGAGGTTGGTATTAACTTGTCGTCTGCACCAGCGTCACCGATCATTATCTCGTGCCATCAGCGCGCGCAATCTGGGCCAAAATGACCGGACTTTGGGACCGCAGACAGGCTCTGGACAATTGCCTTTTTTTTTTTTTTGCGCAACTGTGTGGACGTCTGCTTTGCTTCCGTTCCTGTCACAAGTGCGGGGATAAGTAGGGGGTAACACAGTGCACGTCTAACTTTCCGTGGGGTCTGTTAGTCTGACTTCAGTGGGTGGTAACGCTCTCTTCTCCTTTTAGCGATTATCTGAATGCTTTATGTCTCTAAGTGGATCAGATCTGTCTGTCTGTTTGATTACCTGGATGTTTTATTTTTCTCTTACACGAAGGCACACAAGCCCCTATGGACATATTGTAGTAATATGTGTACTTGTATCGCGCAGCATCACGACCAAGATAGGTCGCACGCTCTGCCCCGACCAGTAATGATAATCAGGATAATCATTAGGAATCAGACAATAGACGGTGAGATACGTATAGGCACACTGAACAACATAAAGATGAAGTACAAGAGTAGAAGGTAATGCAATGGGTAAATGTATGAGGGGATATAGGTACTGTAAACAGTCTAAGATGGAGTAGTTACATAATGGTTCAGACGACAGACAATATTGCAAAAAGAGTTAAGGATAGTAATTTAAGGATAGTATTTAGTGAACATATATGTTTTCAGAGAGCGTTCGAATGTAGCCTTCAAGTCAGAGTGGCGAGTGTGATATGGAAGAGTTCCATTGCTCAGCAGCACAGAGGGAGAACATCCGTTGTCCGTATCTGACTGTCACCTCCCTTCATTCCCTTCATCACTTGTTTGATCCTTCAAGTGTGTGAGATGTACAGCACGCCGCTAATAAGGCTAGATAACTAATGCGAAGCAATTAGCTAAAACTATTTAATTAGCTACTGTCATGCGATGAGATTTCCGTTAGCAGACTATACCGTAAGGGAGATAACCTTATGCAAAGCACCACTCTAAGGACAGTGCTTGTTGTGTCCCTTGAAACGATGCACACCGCTGTTATACCGTGATGGCAGGAAATAACTTGGTCGTACTGTGTTGAGCTGTCAGCAATTTGTTTTTCTTTAATTATAATTTTTTGTAATGGCTTTTTTGTTAAGATTTAATTATAAATTGAACTATAAAATGAATGAATAAAGGAGCACAGAAATGAAACGAATGCCGTCACTTTAGAGACCAAAGTGAGCTTCCATGTCTATCATAATAAATTATATTATAATTTTGAAATAGTGACATCAAACTGAAGCACGAAACTCAATGTAGTGCCATCTACAAAATGTATTTTTGAACATTGCAAAAAGAAAAATATTCATTTTAGATGACTGGACAAAATGATAAGTGTAATTAGTTTATCTTCTTTATAATTATGAAATCTTTTTCTAGAGATTGTAATGAAGACAGTTTGAACCCTTGGGAATGATTTCGAAGTCAGTTTCATAAATACTTTCCCTCCCATTTCTGAAATTGTTAGCCAAATGCTGACAGGTGACAGACTATTTCATGGATTGTTAGACAGGTGTTTAAGGAGGGAGAAGGAATTGCTGTGCAAATCAACATTGCCAGACAAGTTTGCTTAGACAGAAATAGTACAGCTTCGGGGTCGCATTATTTCAGAAACTCGAGTTTCATCTTGTCCTCTTATTGTAAAGAAAGAGTCACTAGACAAAGTGGACATCCAGCTTCGCGAAATATCGACCAATCTTGTATCTGAGGAATCTTATCGTCATTTAACCTCACTAATCTCATAAACTTTTGCTTCTAGCGAGACTTGCTCGCTGAACTTTTGATTACGACGGCTGATTTCCAGATTTTTCTTCCTTGTGGGTGGACTCTCGGGAAGTTAGCGCCAGTTACCGACCTCTATCAACGCAGAGCCCGTTTTTCCTATGTAGTCTGCTTTTAACAGAGAGCAATTATACTGTTGTGTTATGTACTAAGCTGCCTTTAAGGCAGATAGTCACACACCGTGGTGTAAGAGTTTATCCGTGGGTCTTACGGTACGTAGTGGGTGTGGATTTTCTGGGAGAGGCTGGGAATCAGACAGTAATTAGTGCTGCTTTATACTGAAAGAGTATGACTGTAGCAGCCGTTACTGTTTTTGAATCGCATTCATGTGGGAAGAAGCTTGTTTGAGGAGATTCTTTTCAAGCCTGAGACAGTCTGACATAAGTTTTTGTGAAAGTTTCTGTTTCTCGTTTGTATTATTTCACACACACACACACACACACACACACACACACACACACACACACACACACACACACACACACACACACACACACACACACACACACAATCCGATAGCGAGGTGTTCCCCAATCTCATCCCTCTTTCGTTATATGTTATATTTTTACGATACTTCTAGGAAACGAAAGTGCCATTCCTTCGGTCACATTCAGAGTTTGTGTTTGGTTGCTCTCAAAGGTTATATCATGGGGGGCTACTCCAGTCTTGTAAACAGGGAGCTCGCCCAGAAAGAAAACATTTGCGGAAGGCGAGATGTGAACCGACGATCTTAACCCCTTTGCGCCATCAGACCGTTTCCACATGTTTAGGGAACGAAGCTTCTTTCCGAGATTCCGAGATTCAGCACGCGGCAGGGGCAGACAATCTTTGCGAGTAAACTAGGAAAGAGATGCGTCAGTTTCGGTAACTGCCTTGTCTCGAATAAATGGGTCTCGGACTCAAAAATTGCAGATTATGTCGAAGACGTAGATATTGACGATACCAGCATATGGATCAGACCTCTGCTGTCGCTTTATTCTCCTGTCTGAAGCAAAAATCTTACTTGTTAATATGGAGAAAAGGTATATGCGGGCTATGAGATCCATTTCCTGGGGTGGCCACGATCCTTGATTCATGTGTTGAAGACAAGATCGAAGAATTTATGTAGGGAAAGATCAGTCTGTGGAAGGTTCTCCAGGCCTCTCCAGAAAAATGCAAAGGGAGACAAGCATGCACTGGTGAGACGCACGATGCCATGATGTCACCCTGTCCAAAGGTTATCCAATTTTCTTTTTTTATGCAATAAGCTGTCATTGTCGCCAGCGACCAGAGAACTAAATAAAGAAGCATAAGAATTACAGGAATGCCGTCCCTTTAGGGACAAAAGTGAGCTCCCGTGTCTAACCTGAAACCCATCTTTCTATGGCCTACTTTAAGCTGGTAGAGACAGCTCACAAATAACATTGGCAGTAACTTTTACAAGAAACCTAAACATTGAATTATTTGCTGCGTTTATGTTTCCGCTTATTTTGAGAGAGTAAACCTCTTTGATGCCGCTGAGTGTGCAACTATCAAATGCCATCGGGACCGACGCAATAAAAAGTCTCGAGTTCCACTGAACGCAATAGCCTTTTATGTGTCCCTGTGTTGGCTCAAGTTGCTAGCTCTGCTCTGCTATTAATCCCTGATACTCTAATTACAATACAAAATGAAGGGATGACCAGGGGTTAAGCCTGCGTTTGAGTGTAGCAGGCTTGGAAAAGAGCTTGTCGTGTGCAGAAGGATTCTGTAACCAGAGGTTGAAAAGTGACGAAATGTGACCAGACCCACACGAGAAATAAGGTCTGTATAAACATGTAATGAAAGAGTTTGAAAGCTGTGTTGACGAGCGACCGGTACTTCCATAATAGCTGATGTTAATAGAAGATATAAAGTTATCCCCCGTTTTCCCTAATAAGCACATAAAAGAACAGTTCACGAGGTAGCCCAGTCTGGTTTCAGACGCCCGGTGGGACCATTCTAGAGAGCTGGACGTGTTGGGTGCACATTTTTTGTCCGGTAAAGTTCAAATTAAATTTCGCATTAGTTTCAGTGCAAAAGTCTACAGGGATAATTTATACGGATAATTCATTTATGTGTGTCTCCATTTCTCTCTCTCACTTTGTTTGTGTGTGAGTGCGAACGCGCGTGCAATTTCTGGCACCGTTTCATCTGGGTTCATCGTTTCTCCATTTCGGTCACTTCCTGATTTTATCACTGGTCTCTCCAATGAACCTGTCATCCGACACTACTTGGCTATCCGCTGCCCGGCCTCTCCGTCTGAATTAATTTTTCACGCGAACGTTTGGCCCCCAGTCACCTCTCATCCGCTCGTGCAGATGGTGTTCGCCGAAGAGCGCGCTTCAAAGTGCATGGCGGTCCCTCGTCAGGCGACTCGGCTCGCTCTCCTGCCCCGCTGGTCAGGCCGATCCTTCTAACAGTAATCCTTCTCGCCGACCTCCTGGGGTCGCTCGAATATTGCGGCTTAAATAATGGATAACGATTTCTTTCCTTAACCATAGCGCGGATTATTCCCGAAGTTCACCTCTTGTCCTTCACACCGTCCAATCGCTTCTCTCTGTCTGTCTTTTGTGTGTGCTCGTTTGCGAGAGCATCTATTTTCCTATATGTTGATGAGTCGAATTCTCTAAGGTGTTCGCCATTTCGTGCTTTTCGCAAAGTTAGAAGTGCTTCAAAAAGGATTACTCAACAAAAGACCAATCATAAAATTACATCAACAAGAAAGAAAAAGAAATGAATGTTTGACAACCGCAAATAATCAGAAAAAGAGAAATCATTTGTTAGAAAACAAGGTCAAAATAATGTGCACAGGTCGTCAGCCATTCACATTTTGCATTGAAACATTATTTTTAGATTGGATTTATTAGTTTCGTGCAATATTTCTCAAGATGGACAAAAGATCTTTCAGGTCCAGTTTGTGCCGGCATCAGAATGGCAACTGCTCTTTCGTCGTTGTTTCCAAGAACTTTTCAGGTGGAGACAACCCATAGTAACAGAAAATGATCACCACTTAGGTGGCTTTTCTTCTTTTGATCTCGCTTTTGTGTGAAGAAAACGCGATTCCCTCCCTTCCACCTTTGAGAAGTAGTAGGAAGCTATTATCGTGCGCCCATTAGCGGAATTGAAAATCCCCTTTAATGCTGTAGTCTCGTCTCTTGCACACATCGTCTTCCCACGAGTGATCCCGTTGTCCTTCTCCATCATCAAAAGAAATGAAAACCAAACAGAAAAGAAGGAGAGAAAGAAAGAAATAAAAACTTGGTTCACTACAGGATCGAAGTTAACGCGATACTGTTCTTTTGAAGCGGAATGTATAGCTTTAAATTGAGGAAGTTAGTGTTGTCTAGACTTAAGTTTAAACAAAATCAGTTTCGCGGGATGAAGCTGTGTATGTTCCCTTATTATGAGCCTTTTATAGAGAATTACTCTTATTTATTATAATAAGACCCATTAATATATATAGGGCATTCTTCCTTTGTCACCTTATCTATGTTAAACTTGTTGTTGACACCATCATTATCCTTTAGCCTATAAAGTAAAGCAAAGTTTACTTCAGTATTTCTTTAGCCTATAAACTAAAACAGGGTTTACTTCAGTATGTGTTTAGCCTATAAACTAAAACAGTGTTTACTATGTGTTTGCTTTTATATTCCTGTAATAGAGGGAGATAACTGAGGTTCACTTCAAATCCCTTTCTCCTGTTCTTTTTCTTTAAGTCTTTTAATTTTTTCTTTTCTTGTATATTTCTCTCATCCATTTCTCTTCTACCCAGCCCTCTGTCACTCTCTCTTCCCCACCTCTCTCTCTCTCTGTGTCACGTGCACGCACGTACGCGCCCTCCCTCTCAGTGTCTGAGCAGGATGGGTTGATGATGGTGGTGAGCGCAAAACTATTAAGAAACTCCATTGAGAACGGAAAAAAACAAATTACGCCATTGTCTTGATTAGAATCAGGCCTTCATGCCCATGAGAAAGGTTGACATTCCGTGGCAAATTCAATGGCCAAACCTTGTGTGGGTTGTTGTGTAAAAGTAACATCCTTGTTGTCAAGCAGCAACAGAGGCGATGCTGACTGGCAATAGGTCACAGGGCATAAGCGGTCCGGCTTTCTCGTCAGGCGAGGAGGATCATATTCCAAGTTTCGCCTCGTCTGAACAGCTTGATTGCGAAAATATGTGCAGCGGAAACATCAGCCTGAGTTACAGCCCTCGTATCGGGTTTGCTAGGCTACTGTTGATGCATTAAGCATTCGGCCTTTCCATTCAAGTGCTCGCACGTTTTTAAGCGGAGGACTATTGGCGATCACGGGTCCGTCTGGGTCTTCTTGATGGATTGCATCTCATTTTTGTGATCAGGGACATAGGGGGCCAGTCAGTTTAATAGTCAGTAATATCAGCGAGAAATATCGAGCTAGCCAGCATGCATATTCATACCCAGGACGACCCGCATGGCGACGTTCTGCCCCCAGTTACTAATCGAGGCCCGGAAAGCAGCTTCTTTTTTTTTTTAATAGCAGCTCATTTTGCTGAATAGGATTTAGGAAGAAGGGACTGACAGGGTTAGCCCTTCCAGACTGTTTGATGTCCAGATACTTTTCTGTACTGAAAGTAGGTGGGTGACTGTATGGATTGAATGTGGGAGGACACATGCTCAGTCATTTCGTTATATATCTTTTCTTGTTGACTGCTTTGTCCTTTGCGGGTGAACTCTGTGGGTTTTTTCTCAGGAGCCTAACTGGACTCAAGATTTAAATATATCTCACTCACTCACTCACTCACTCACTCACTCACTCACTCACTCACTCACTCACTCACACACACGCACACGCGCACACACAGAAGAGAAAAAGAGCGAGGCAGAGATGATTGGAGAGATATGGAGAAAGCTTAAGGGAGGGTAGTATACGTAAAGAGTGGCTGTGTTCTTAAATTTACCGGTTCCAGTCTTTTCTTGGTAAAGCTGATGGTCTGACATAGACTGATTTCGCCGGAAACGCACAGTAAACTGTGCAGTTGATAGTGGTGATTTCCATTCTGCCACTGGGATCGGAAAACGAAATCTTTGGAGGACTATAATCCAATTCTCCGAGTTCCTGCACAAATGAATGATTGTTTTTTTTTTTAAATGTGATGACCCTAAGTGTTACACTTTTGTTGTGACAATCATAGGTGGAGAAAATGCACATCGTTTACCATCTCACTATCGTCACATAGAAACACTTCGAAACGTGCTCAAACGTTTGTTCATATTTGTCCCTTAATCGCATGGGTTACTGTCTTCGAATGGTTTTGCATCACTGACTGCGTTGTTTACAAGACAATGAGTTTGTATGTTGGTCATGATATTCCACTATGCAAGTGAACTTGAGTATTATTATTATTATTGCTAGAACCAAGAACGTAAATGTTTATTATAAATGCTGATCACCACTTGATTTTTGTTATTACAGTATGTACGTGGTTCGTCTTTATTTTCTTGCATAGCTCGGCTGTTGGGCAAAAGATCCATCATTGTCGTAAATATCGGAGACATGACATGAGGTTTTTGTCTAATTGCTTTGCAGAATTGAACCTGCTTAGGGAACAGGTTTTAGGTTTTGAAGCATGATCGAATGCAGCAGTGGAAGGAAAAACATCACTAAGAGAAAGCTAAAAGCACAGTTTAGACACAGAAGAGTTTTTTCCCGTTTTTGTTTGTGGAATTGCTTTTAATTGAAACCAATTGATTCGGTATGCCTTCTTAATCTAAATCAGTGAGACAGCTAAACAGAACTGATGTTTGATAAAGCTAAAAAAAATTGTCATGACATTTTAACTCACTGTAATAAATCTGTGCCTAAATCTTTTTGTTTTTGAATTGCGGGGGAAAAATTATTTTCCTGAAATAAAAACGGACGTGAGAAATGAGTGATATCTTAAGGAAAGGGGATCATCTAAAAATAAAAATTGATGTTGTTAGTAGTGGGCGTAGTCGTTTGCATCATCATTGTCGCCGCAACCACAGTTACAGACTGTCAGGTGTCCTGAGGCCAAATCCGGGATACACTACCTTCCATCGTCAGTTGTAATTGGTGTCTGCAGCAAATCGTTAATTGTACTCTAACAAGTTTCGAGAAGGCCATCTTGCTTATTCGTTATACCAGAGACTTTGGTTCTACTCAGTTCTCAGTTCGCATGCACTCCAAATCAGTCGTACTTCGCATGCGCACTTCCTTTATTTCATATCTGATAAAAAACATGAGGCAGTCAAAACATACTGAACAATTCTACGCTTTTGCTTTCTTCAACCATTAGCACGGGAGGTTGCTTAGTGCGAAGTAAAAAATAATAAAATCCAAGCAGAAACTACAACACATTTCCTAACAAGGTCACGTACTGGGAAGCCAGTTAAAAATCTATTGAGATACAACAAAACTCGAGCTGAATGTTTTCTTCCATGCCGTAGATAAGTATTTGGAAGAAAGCAAGATGTCGAAAAGAATATTGAATTGGACAAAAATAGGTTTAGAAAAATGTATGCGGATGGAGTAGGAACAGTATACTTCCTAAAAACAAATATTATACACATGCATTCCTTCGATGACATTTTCTCTAAAAATAAAGAGTTATGGCTGATCCGCGGAACACTGCTATCACGTATATATGTATATGTGTTTCCTGCTCTGTCAGCTCTAGGATCTTGCAACTACTGGAAAGTCTCGATACCGGAAGTTACAAAACATCCACTTTCCTAGTGAGCTGTTCTTGTTTGCAGTCATTGTATCGGCGGAACAGTGCAAAGATATGTTTGTGAATAGTCGGCTTGGAAATAAGGATACTGAAAGAAATCTTTCTCTGTGTGTGTGTGTGTGTGTGTGTGTGTGTGTGTGTGTGTGTGTTTCAAGAATTTTATGATGTAGAATTGACATCCACTTTTTAAAGGACTAGGCTTATGATGGTAATGGCAGTAAAACTGTGCAATTTGTCCAGAGTTTCGTTCTTGGAAGATCAAGATATTTCGTGACGAGGACGATGATGACAAGACGATGACTGTTATAAATTGCTAAATCTTAGTACGTGGCTCAGACAAGCGCTGGAGATGTTGACGGTTCAGCGACAGCAAAATTCCCCTTTTTGGTCCTCCTACTTTTCCTGTACATGGTGTCAGATCCTGAACAGTTGTGACTCGCCATGATGTGGATCACAGGCGACTCATTCGCGCGGCAAGACTGTCAAACTACACAATTGCCTCAAGGAAATGCGCTGGCATGGTCAGTAAGCAGCCGTTTCATCGCCGCTGCTGGACTGTGAATCTAATGCCATGCAGTCGCATGAACAAGTTAGCCGGTGAAAACAAGACAATTTGCCGGGGGGACGCTGCTGTTTAGCAAACAAATGTTTGTGGAAGCCACAGTCGTCATGGAGAACTTCACAATATGCTTGCTTGTAATGGTGAAAATAATAAAACGTGGCGGTTAGTCATGGACAGATTTGCACATTGCGAGTCACAGACAAGCTTGCCAGAATGACTCTCAGTAATATTATGAATTTTGGAGGACACAACATGTATTGATGTTGCACGGACTTTGTTTTCTAAAAAATAAAATCCTCACGCCTTTCCCTCCATCAGCATTTTTCTGCTGCCGAGAGAAACTGTGCCATGGCGAGAAAGCTACATTAGCTAGTGCGATCTTGAAGTGGTTCGCACTGTAATGTCGTCACACCGGACACGCAAGGCAAATCGGGTAATATGGACATGCGCAGTAGGATCGATTAATCTGATCAAGGGACAGGGTCAGTGCATCAGGTGGAAACCCAGAGCGTGCATGATAAAAGGATAGTTGGGCACGCCGGTAGCTGTGGTAACACACTCCTCAAAATCTCAGCGAGAGTCGTAAAATTCTCAGTTGAGAGCTCGTCTCGGGGGCACACGTACTTTCCCGTGCATGTGGCATCTGTTTACAGGGCTGACCGCTACGCTGTTTTCCTCCGGATATTTGAGTTTCTCATCCAGAACAGCGCGCAACTGCCGCAGATGGAGGGAGGGAATTCGCCTGTCCTATAAACTAACCGATCATGCTGGGAGAGACTGTGCCCAAGTTCCTGCGTTGATTGCTGTTTAGTCGCCCCTCTTACGCTCACAGAACCAAACACCTATCACACTTTTAACTGTTTAAAATTCTTTAATGCAGTTTTAGAGGTTTTTCACAAGATTCTTAACATTTCAATTTTGAGAGACCTCTTTTTTCTAAAAACTACAGATCGAAAGAATGCTATTATCTCGCATCTCGCGAAATAGTGCAGATGTCCTTTTCTCTCACAAGGACTGTAACTAATTTGGACTTTTACTTGTCCGGTCGCCTCCCCTGAATGCCAGTTTGTACGTCGCATCGCGCGAAATAATGTCGATGTTTTCTGTCTTTTACCTAATATTTAAGTGTGGTAGGGTTTACTGGTCTGTCTGGCCTCACATGCGGTAAAAGCCTGAGGGTCAAGAGCGAAGTGACCTTTACTGTCACGTGACGGACATTTATCAGTCACCCTACCCGGGCGCGGAGTCGATATCTTGCAAAGGATGGTGAGCTCTCAATGTTTTGTTTTTCCAGAGTGAGGAAGGAAAAGGGTGTGTATAGATGGAGATCTACAGTGAAGTCTACTCAAAAGAGGAAATAACATCTCTGCACTCTTTTATAGTTTTAGCGCTGGCTCAGCGGCCTCTAGTGCAAGTGGCACCATGGGCCAGCTATGGCGGCAGAAGGGCAGACAAATTGATGAGTTCATGAAGACGATATCAGAATGTGATCAGTTAAATTAAGGCTAGTGGAAACGAAGCGTATCAATATCACTTCTTCCTTCGAACGTGCAGCAAATGGGCGTGCAATTGGATTAACCAGAATCTTTCATCCGTGACCGCTAAAGAGGGTGTTGGGATACAAACATGCACATGATTATTGACCGGAGCGGCTTCAGAGGCGCCGTGGGAAAAATCAAGGAAGGTGGAGCGATTTTTCATGACCCCAGAAAGGTGAACTGCGTGCAAATGCACTTGAGCTCTGTTTTGCTGCACGCGCACTTAGGGAAGTAACTGGCCGGGATTCACTCAAAGATCGGCATATAGCATAACTCTTTCCAGGCTACTGTACGAAATACTACGTGTCATGTGGTAACAGGACATGAAATAGAGATAGTTAAGGTCTAGTAGAGGATAACACGTCCGCAAACCAGAAGCCACTTAAAGTAATTAAAAGAGGCTGGTGAGCCGGCGTGTTAAGAGGTATTATGCGAGGTAGACGGCTAGAGCTAGCCAAGCGTGACCAGCTGGCCGGCGAAGGTGTTAGTGACGTCTGTGGCCAGGGGGTCGTCTCGGTGAGCCATCTGACGGCTAGACAGAGTAACACCTGAGGACTGGCACGAGGGGAGGCTGTCACCTACCTACTCCGCCACCTGTCGGTGGGGCTAGTGGTCAAGCAGGATGGGGATCTTCCTCATGTCCACGATGGTTACTTGTGATTGGGTGAAAGATACTAGGTGCAAGTGGTCGTTCATCGGCTTCTCTCTTGTGTGTGTGTGCGTGCGCGCGCGCGCGTGTGTGTGTGTGAGTGAGAGAGAGAATAATTGTACTAAAACAAGGGCATCGTAGGACACTTTTCGGCACAACCTCTGTGCGTACGCAGCATTTGGTCAACTGTCGATTAGTCTTTAACCTTCTTCAAAGCTAACAGAGACTGCGGCATAATCCCAAAGGAAAAAGACTAGGGAGAAAGTCAGAACCCTTGGTTAGAGAAGGGTTCGAGAAGACGTAAGGGGCCAGTCAGCTGTCGTCGTGAAACCCCAAGGACTACGCGACCAAAACTTGGGATATCTGTAAGAGGTATAAGTTCGACACCAATGCCACCAGGAGTCGTCGTTCTCAAGAGAGGAGAGAACTTCTGTTTGTCTGCAATCCTACTGATGTAGGGAGTTACTCTGATCGAGATGGTTCGGCATTGTTCATCCTGGTTCGTACCACTGTGTGCTGTGTAACAGTGTTGTCGGATGAACAAAAGGTTGTCGAAGAAGCCACGTATATGTCCCTGCAATCACGGACCTTCATCTACTGGATAAGTGTCTCAGGTTTGTATCCGGTGTAAGTCTCGGCTTTCCTTATCAGCAAGCCCGTGTTTCCGGTTGCGGTTTGCTGTTGCGAAGAGATACGGACCTTCATTTAATTTTAATAAAGGTCAGTGGTTTGCAGACATAAATGGATTCGAAAAAAATTGACAGGTGCAAGTTGTTGCATTGTTGGATGTCACACCAATAAACCGAGATGTCATAATCCTCAACAAAAAGTAAACATTTATCCTCGTCGCCGTCAGAGCTTACAATACCAACCGACCTTAGCAACGGGGGACCTATTGTCGTCTGCTAGTAAATGGCGTTGTCGTGAACTCATTGCTACCACAGACCTTCATATGTGGCATTTATTAAATTAATTCTTAAAGTATAGGCTTTTTGTAACAGAATAATCTATATAATTGTTTCCAAAAAATAAAAAACAATGCTTTTGTAAAAAATTGTTAGTGGTAGAGCAAGTCAATAGCATCTGTTGTGACGATGTTTTTATATGATGAAATTGACAATAAACCCACATGCGTTTTCTATAAACAACCAAAATACATTTTACATAAAATACTACTGTTGATTTTGCAATCAGTCTTCTTTAACAAGGTTCTTATGACAGAAAAGCTTAATTACTTCTAAAATTTCTTCGATGTTAGGAAAACCCGCCATTTTGAAATCGGAAACTGAAGTGAAAACCTAACGTTTGTAGGGTTTGTTACAATTGGTCACTACTATGATAGCGCAAAGAGGCAACGAATGAGAGACACTCATCCAGTAGATGAAGGTCTGTGCTGCAATGGTACAGCGCTCGGTATTCGTGTCGCCGGGAAAGCTGGTGGACTGAGTGGGTAAGTGACAACGAATAGCTGGACCGGGGTACTACGAGTGGAGAGTCATCACCATGCCACGTGTCACCAGGATACCTGCTGCTTACCTCATCATAAGCAATTATGAAGGTCATGGGGTCATGGTCACAGTTACATTGGCTATCCTGAGTTTAATTTATCATCCATCTTTGTGGAAGCGCAGGAGTTCACCTTCGAACCAGTGCACGCATACACGTATGTGTGTGAAAGAGAGAGAGAGAGAGAGAGAGGGGGCTGTTTACTTTACATTATTCGCATTGGCAATATTCAAATGCATTTGTCCTGGAAGTAATGTAATGAGTAAAACTAGGAAACATTGCAGTGACACGAAGTCTGGCGAAGATTAAATGGCATCGTGCCGAGCCAAGATTTCGGATACTTGTCTGAAAAATGCGTTGTAGTGGTCCACGTCTGGAGAGTGGGTGTGTTTAGATACGTGATGACATTCAACGAAAAAATCCGTCACTGTCGTCTCACGACAAGGCGCGATATGAGTACATCTACCCGAGGTCCTGCCATTTGTTGTAAAGTACATCTTGAGTGATAGGAAAGGCGATAGAAAGACTTTGAATAAAGAAGACTGCTAACTGCAGCGTCTGAGCGCATGCGCAGATCGATACGATTTGTCAGGAATGTATGGAACCGGAGTGGCTTAGTGGTTATTGGAGCTACTTACGAACTGGGTCGGGTTTACTTTTCACGTGATTTTCCAAGATGCTCATAGGCTGGGGAGGGGGAGAAGATGAAGAACAAGCAGACCTTTGGCGTTCACACGACCAGGCCAAAATCCTTTCGTCCGACTGCTTAGGATTGCTCTCAAGAGTGCGGTCCGCACGGACTACCGTGAGAGTGGAGTGCTTTTTCTCTCAAACATGACCTCGCTAAGAAAGGTCACAATACAAAAAAACCGTCAACTCGCAAAGCACATTTTTTAGTCCCACTAAAATACAAGATGCTAATAAGATATGGTAATTAAGTGTTTACAAATTATTTGGAATATCAAGTGTAATTACATTTCATAGAAAACAAAATAATAATATAAAAATGGATCACTTCTTTAATTAAATCTTAAAATATGTGAACAGTGTTATAGTAGACGCAAAGGAAAATATAATATGGAAAGTAATATAAATAATTACTATACAAATTGTTTTCCAAGAGCTAAAACATAGGAAAGAGAATTGGAGCGTGTGATTGTGCCTCCGCACGTACAATATAGAGGGGGCGTGTCCATTGCTTTAGTACTGTCGAAGGCAGATGAATGGAGTCAAAGATGTTTTTATGTCTGCATGCATATCTATGTATATAGACGACGTCCTACTTGTATGAGGCTAGCCATAGACGGACAAGAACACCAAGCGAGAGCGAGAACATAACGTGCCATTAGAAACCGCGTATCCGATAAACATGGTCGCCTGAAGAAATTGTTTACCAGCAAGTTTTTTTTTAATCCTATAAGGTTAACAACATACGTCATCCTGTTGTGATGTCTTCTGGGATCGAAGATAAAGCGTGAGAACATTAGTGGTTATATCGATTTATTGATTAGTGTCGAGAGCTGGTCGAGAGTAAATCGTTCCTATCGGGTGACGCGGATTGTGGGTTTCAGCAGATGAAGGGAACCTGTTGATAAATGTTTGTCGTCAAGTTATTGCCAGCATGTTCTCATATACTGCGTAGATCAACGCCGCGCCAGTCACGAACCTGGACAAACTATGTCGAACACATGGAGCAATAGTAGCAACGCCGTGCCTTATTCCCTACCTTCCACTCATTAACAGCACGTAATTATCCATCTTTGCTAGAGCCACCTTCCCCATGACCACAACATATACACGCGCGCATGCACACACACACACACACATTGGGCGCGCGAAGTCAGCGTCCGTCCAACTATCCTAGCCCCTTCTATGTAAGTACTAGGAGTGTGCAGTAATTACCCGGGAGCAGTTCTAAACGGCAGCTTGTGCAAATATTGTCAGATGTCGCGAGATTTATTAGTCAGAGAGTACAAGAATGAATCCGGTACCGCAGTGTTATCTGTGATAATGCCTGCCTCCGTCTTTGCTCGTCCTCTCTAGCTGCTGGTATGGGCGACTGTACATTTGCTAATTATCGCATTGTGTTGCATCAGACGCCTGTGCGTCCTTTGGGGATCTCTGGCTCCGACGTGATCCTTGCCTGGCACTGACGGCGGCTCAGAGGTTATGCAATTTCGTTTGTGTGCGCTGAGCTCTGGCCGGCAGGCCCTCCGGACCTTCATTACGGGCCCACATATACCAGTCGCTAACATCAGAGCACTGGCAGACAAAGGACTGATGACTGAGATATCTGGGGGGGGGGGGTCCCGGGCGTTTTCATTTGGGAAGCTTCGAAAGCCGCATTGGCTGTCAGGACGTTTTTGTGACAGCGCGGAAACAGGTGGTATTTTCGCCGGAAATCGAGAAAGAGGAGGCATTCGTTCCAGTTTTGTCTTCGTCGGATCGCCATCTGCAGACTGAAATGCAGATTGATGCCAGATCTCATTTCAATCGCTCTTGAAAAATGGCCGCAATTAATATTGGCTGAAATATGTTAATCTTGGCTTCATCTAAAGCCGTGGAAATGCCCTGTGTGAGTGGCCTCAGATTCAGCTTCATGCTCATCCGTTCCATATTTCCCTTGATATAGTCTTTGTTGCTGATATAGTGCAAAAACTCACCCCCTTAATAAAGAGTTTGTTTGTGTGTGTGTGTGTGCGCACACGTTTCATTTCATTCTCCTAAGCGACGTCAATTAAAAACAAACAAAAGAAACAAAAACATAGATTCAGCAAATTTTTTTAATGGAAGGGGGCACATATTGAAATATTTTTGTTACTAATATAACTCATTCCCTTTAATATATGTTCGCTGTTATCACTATTAAAATTAAAGAGAGTGTGTGCGTGTGTTCACGTGCATGTTTCATTTCATTATCCTAAACGAGGTCGATTAAAAACAAAAGAAACAAAAAACATGGATTCACCAAATCCTGTCATGGAAGGAGACACGATACAATCGAAAAAAATAATGACTTCACAACATAATGAGTTAAATGCTATTTACTTAAGAATAGATTTCTTGCCGTCCTTGACACAGTGAGCCCGTAATCGCCTCTAGATTGCCTTGCTAGCGAGTTCCGTCCATTTTGTTTGCAGTAATGGTTTGTCTCCTTTTTCTTTACTTGGTCGACATAGTTTGTGAAAATTCGGTGAATGTTGTGCAGTTTCGAAACAAGCCTCCGGCTGTGTTCAAAGCCAGAAAATTTTCGCCTGTTATGGCGACCTACTAATGTAACCAAGTGCTCGAGGATTTCTTACAAGCCGCTGAAGGTCTACTGGGGTACAATTTTTTTTTCTGATTACCAGAGAAAGCTCTATGCGAGAAATTTTCTTAACCCTCTTTCGTTTCCAAGATACACGCATGCAATCGTTATTTGCATAGAAAGAGGTCAAAGTTGTGAGGTCACATTTGTACATAGATACGCCTAATTAACATATTGTTCCAACTCTTCCCTTGGCTGAGGCCTTGGCAGGGTAAATGTATCCATTTTCAGGGTTGATGCCCGTGTTGTTGACCTTTAGGAACCGTGAAAGGAGAGCATGTGTACTGCGAGTCGCTAATGACGAGACTTCATATTACAACACTGAGCGGGGCTTGATTAAAGAGCTGATGATGGAAACTGCTGTTTCAGTCTACAAAGTTGATAAATCGCACGAGTGCAGCCTTTTGATTGTTGCTAAAGTCTGAATAGTTTATTACTTTCTGTAAGTAGGTTTACACTTGTGGTGAGAGAGTGGGTTGTAAAACGTGGGCCAGTGACAGAAAAAAAGTTGACTTGGGTTACTACTGAAGCGCCCTCTGAGCAAACACTAAGCAATCTACTGAAAAAAAGCAAACTCGGTCGAGGGGCTTGGGGTAGGTGGGCTGTCCTCTTTGCAAAATGGCAATCACTAAAACAACTCAACTGCGCAAGTCCGGTACTGCTCGGAAACATCAAACTACCTTTCTCGCCATCAGTCCGGTGCTGTGTGGAAACATCAAATTACCTTTCTCGTCATCAGTCTGGTGCTGCGTGGTAAGCATTAAATTACCTTTCTCCCCATCAGCCCGGTCCACCGAGCGCGCGCTCTTCATGTCGAGGAAGTTGACGACGGCAGCACGTTTCGGACAGTCGTCTTCAAAGAGTAGCGCCGACAAGCGGAGACGGATCTGTCAGGGACGTGAACAGCACGTGAAGTGGTCAGCTCGATAACGAGGCTTGGTGATCGGTCGATCGTAGTCTCATGTTTCCGCTGTTACCTGCCTGGAGTCTTAATGTCGCGTGGAGGTTTCTTCGCCGCGTTCTTCTTGATTGTATCTTCTTTTCTTCTTGTTCCCCATCAACATAAGGAAAGGAGTTTTCATATTCCCTGTTGTAGGTGTTGGTGGGGTGAGGAGGGTTGAGATCACCAATGAAAATTATTTGCTATTTTATCTAATTGTTGCACACACACACACACACACACACACACACACACACACACACACACACAGACCGATGTGTTAAAGGTATTCTAAAGGCAAATTATCGGTGATAAGGCTGTGGGGACGGTCCAAAACGTTTGCAAATTATATTTAATTACGATTGCAGCTCACTAAAACAATACAGGAGAAATAAATGATGCTTTCTTCACCTTATTACCATTTCTTAGCACTACCTCGGTTGCCGATGTTTATAAAAATCGAAAATTTCCAGTGAAATTTACTCGTTATATCCTTCCGCCGAGAAACCGCGATGTCTTCGCGAGACGGTTAGCAGACGATTCCTTTGTATGACGTAGTTCTGGGACGCGTAAGTGTCGGTCAGTACTAGGATTTGAACACAAGTGATCGGTGGTGACTCGTTAGTTGGACTGGTAATATCCAAATTTTTAATAATCAAGGTGGCTATGAGCAATGTCCAACCATATCAGTTTGAACCGATTGCATCAGCTTACACTGGGATCGACTGGACCTCATTGGAAAAAGAAGAAAATGTTCAATCGGCCGAAAGACAAAACAGGTAGGACTAAGCAAGTCACATTGTGTCTACGCGAGCAGAGAGTGAACGAATGCTTTAGATTCAAGTACTTAAAAAAAAAACATAATGCACACTAAGTCCACTAACTACTTGCACTGGGCTTTGTTGTTGACGAATTTACATCGTAATGTGTTTAAAGAATGAAATTACATTTGACATGCTAATTATTTCTTATGCACACACACACCCCGCGGAATATTCACATTGTAAATGATAATAAAGTGTTCTTTAGTTACTTTAGGTTTTAAAGTGAACTTTTCAAAGCTTAGTTTCAAAAATCAATATTTCAACATCGTTTCAATATTTCAAACAGACAATATTTGCAGCCTTTTTAGGGGGGGGGGTATATTCTAAATAATGACTTACTGTATGTGTAGTAGATGTATAACAACGATGCAGAGAATATGGCAGTTGCGTTTGCTTTATGCTATTATGCCTGTGCTTTTTAAATTTATGTTTGCAATTTAATTGTGTGGGTACATGAATTTATTTATCAGAGTTTCAGACTGGTGCAGTTGTGAGCATTGTGAGGAGTGGCCACAACAAAAAGAAGAAGAAAAGAAATGTTGCCATTTCTATTCAGAAATAAACAATTATTTAGAGGAGGTCCAGATGTGCATTACCAGTCATAAAGGCATGGCTGGAAATTGTCTATCAAGGTAAAAACTCTTATTTCACATACTTAAATTTTTCCCATGTTTAATTTTTGTGCTGGTTACTTTAGGGATGCTAATTTTCCCCACTCCAATATTGTGTAATTACAAGCATGCAAGTTATTGTCTTTTCCCACTACTGAAAGTAGGTGCAAAACACTGCATAACACCCACACATTTAGATATACAAGCACTTACAAACATTCAGACTGATGCACGTGCTTTTTTTACAACACACAAATTAATACACACACACAAGGTGGAGGAAGTCGGAGTACCTCAAGAAAGCCACCAATGGTTATACCTTGAAAGACATTCAGAAAGATGAGTGTTGGAGCCGAGATCTGACTTCTGACTCCACAACACCTATTTCTTACAGTCTAAGTGAATGGCGCTTTAGCGACTTTGCAGGCAAACCACATGTAAATGCTTACAGACTTTTGAGAGAAATGCTCTGAATATGTAATGACTTTATAATTGATTTTTTTCAGGTTTGTTATTGATTCCACCATAGTGCTAATAAAGCAGATTAATATAAAAAGATGGCGGGAAGACTATATGCACACAGAACCACACAAGTAAGGGATATGCCAGCATTTTTTATTGATAGGCACAGTTTAGTCTGTGCAATGTCAAATTAAAAGCATGAATGCAAGAAAAGCACTTCAAAGATAAATATTACACTAAATGTTGAGGCATAAAAAATTATGTATAGTAAAAGCTTAAAAGTGAATTGTCAATAAAATATTCCTTAAACAGCATGAAAATTATCACATTTATCCAAACCCAGTTATGGAACACACTTTATATGAGATGTTAAAAATACTTGCTTGTATCTGACATGAATTGCAAAATAAAATCTTCCCTATACAGCATTCAATTTTTATATTTATTCAAACCCAGTTATGGAACACACTTCACATCATTTTGATGTCTAAAACAAGTGTATCTGGCATTTTTTTTTTTACAAGCATCATTTCTGGAACACTTGGAGCTGAATTTATCTCAGTAGTTTTCATTCGTTATGGATTAATAGTAATGCATGGAAAACTTTTTTTTTCTTCCACAGAACACACAGACATGTGGCTGAATTTATCTCAGTAGTTTTCATTCGTTATGGATTAATAGTAATGCATGGAAAACTTTTTTTTTCTTCCACAGAACACACAGACATGTGGCTTACTGCAACTTTGTGCGATGGATATGGCACAAGATAGGAAAGAAAAACAGAAAAGTCTTGCCTGCATGTGTTGTTGCAGCGACCAGAAAATAATTTCCGTCAGAGGAGTTTACTGGCTTAAAATATGCTTTATAATATATAGGTGAGTGTTTCTACAAATACATTCATAAGTACATTTAGCTTGTTGTCGACTAATGTGGGTTTTTTTTTATCCCACTATTGAAGGTGGGCTCAAACACCCATGATACACCTGAGGTGCATAGCTCACATTTAGCAGGCATCCCATGCTCCTTATAATCATTCACAAACTCACTCTCACAACACACAAACAAATATGCACACAGGATGAGGAAGCCAAAGAAGAAGTTGGTTCTTTATTATATTTTCAGGAATCATATGCTTTAGTAATCCTGTATTGAAGCATGTAGCACAGTTTTTGATGCTCTTTTCAGAAGTATTGGACTGTCACATTACAGTGTACATCTTGCAAGCACAGTAATCAAAAGAAGAAGAAAGTATTCTGTCATTTTCAGAAATAAAATCCAATGTCTAGTTTACATGTTGCTATAGTGTATATATATATTTTTTTAAATCCAGGGCCTATATTCCAGATGATCATGCTGACCTTTGCCGTAGGACCCACCATGGTCTTCATGGATATCCACAACATGGTTGCAGATGGAAGCTTACTTGTCTCATACTAGCTGTTCTTTGCCCAGTCCTTCTGGTGATGATGATGAACATCACTACACATAATTCAATAGGCTTTTGGACCATAATGACAAGCTAAAATTACCCTCAGGTCAACTAGACGCAATGATATTCTTAGAAACCCCTGAAAAATAGCAGAAAAGAGAAGTGAAGAGGTGAAAAATCTGTTTCTGTTAAAATTTACCCTTTCCTACACTAAAATCCATATGTAATACTTGTATTTATCCCTCTAAGGCTTAGAAGAATCATACATGATGTACAATGACCTCAATATGATGCGACACTACCAGAAGAAAAAATATAAAATATAATAGTTGATCATTTTAATTTTGATGTCATGAAATTAAATTATAATTTAAAATGATATTTGTTATTAGTTTGAAAAGAAGTGTTAGGAATACCTATAGCCATGTTCTCTACATTAAAATAGTACATAATCTTTTGTTCATGGTGTGGCTGCAACTGATAATGTGTATTTTTATGCTCAAGCGACAATTATTTATTGAGTGATTGATTATCCTCTTATCTTTCAGTTTCTGTAGCATGTACATTATTTAATTGATTGTTCTATAAACATTTAAAAACAGTTTCAACAACGTATCGACATTTCCATAATTTTATAATTCTTTGCACTTCTGTGGATTACAGTAAACGTGCATCAAATGAACACTTTTGAGATGCATATGTATTTCTGTATTTATCAATTAACATTTAGATAATAAACACAATGCCTCATTACTTAAACATGATATAATACACAGGCTAAAGCAACTGCTTGAAGAAAATTAGTACCAGTTTTTCTACCTGTGCTCTTTGAGTGTTGAACTTTTCCAGTCTTTTCCTGTGTGTGCGGTGTCATCTGCCTTTTCTGTCTCACAGTCCAGTCCCCAACATAAGGTCACATCTGCTGGACATTTTCATTTTATTATTAATAAAAAGCAGGTATATTGACTTTTAGAAAGCAATAACTTAATAAAATAATGAAAAAAACGTTTATTTTAATCTACATATCAAGCATTGCATTTATTTGTGGCTTTAAATATCTTTGTTAGGATTAAATAACCATCATTTACAAATTTTATTCTTCCTGAGTTTAGATATAAGAGGTAAACATCAAACATAACTAGAAAGTGGCCGTTATCTTTCTGAATCAGTTTGTGAGGATCTTGAAGAAAACAAAGGTGAACAAACCTGGAAATCTGGGTCTGTTTGCACCCCTTCATGCATGCACAATTTAGCAGTTTATTGTGACTGGTTGGTCATTGTCTGGAATAAACATTATTAATGAAAAATTCTGCTCTGAACTCAGCAATGAATACACTCTTTAATGTTATCTCTGATATACTGCACACAAGAATTAATATAATTAGTGCATGCATGTGTTAACATGCTCATTATGTAAGAAGTATCCTTTCAACATTTTAGAGATTTCATGTTTAGAAACAGAAGCCATCCTTACAAAGACATAGATCAATAAAACAAGCTTTCGTTGTATAAAATGTAAATAATTTAAAATAAAATGTAGCAAGTATCAGATGAACAATAGTAGGCCTATATTTTCTTTATACTTGCAGCTTGATGCATTATTTTCTCACAAGTTACTGTATATTTTTGTCGTTCACATGTTTGATATAGCTACAATCTAATACTTTTTATTATGTACATGCAGTCATTCACAGACTGTAATGTTGATCATGGTAGAATAAGAATCGCAGTTTATTGTTTACAATTTTAGCTAGCATCAGGTGCATTCGTGACACTGACCTGTTTGGCGACTGAATATCATCTGTCAGATGCATCCCATTCTTTTTTTGACAACTTCATAATGCTGAAAAAATGTAGAAACTTATCCCACAGAAACTGAGACACAAAGCGCAAGCCGCGCTGTTCGCTCGATCGTTCGTGTGCTCGTAAAGCTTTATACCAAATGTTTTGAGCACAAGGTGTCCGAGTCTCTAGCCTCACAAAGCTTTGTAGTTTCGTATCTGAGTCGTTTCATCCTTAATTTTATTCTCTTCTCAAGTTTCTGTCATTTGGAAACTTGTGAAAACTATTTTTGAGCTCCTTCCGCCCCTTTTTTTTCGGCAATCGGGTGGCAGCTGCATTCGTTTTGCTTGGTAAACAATCATAAGGTCACGTGACGGAGAACGAGACTTCGTTGAAGCAAGCGAAAGAGTCCGGTGTAATTTCTCTTATTAAACACAACACTCCACATAACCTTCAACTTTTTGCACATGAATAGACACGAAAATAGATGAGATTCATATTAATCATACTCTTTGTGAGAATCTAAACAGTTTTATTTTGCCTTGAGTATACCTTTAATGTTATCGTAATCTACGTCGTTGATGTCAAGAGACTACTTTAATTGTTAGTGTCATGTTCCTTCTCGTAAAGACGTGTCACCGACATTTGATAGCAAATAATAACGAAATATCAGCGTTCACGTGCTGTTTATTACAAAAGTTTTCAAATTCCCGAAAAAGTCAGCAACATCTACGTTTTAATACGAGGTTTGGAAATGTTCATTACATGATCGACATTTTTCTTACGTGATTCACGCACGTTTCTACGCGACAGAGAACACTGATGAAGTGGTAATTTTCTGGTCGCAACCTTCATTTCAGCTTCATCCTTTTACTTTCTAGAAGCATGGCACCTCGAGACAGCATTGTGACCTGAAGACAAGATCGTCTTGTGCAGACAGCCAATATGGTGTTTCTAAAGGCGACGGCCTCCTATGGCGTCGACATACTGACGCCAGGCTTGACGGAAATATCGACTGTAGACCAAATTTTCTTTTTTAAATGATGGAAGCCTTTTGTTTCGAAGATCCATTACTATATCCTAGCGCTACTGGGATACAAAGGACACGTGCACCGAGTTGATACAGTACAAGATATGGCGAACAGAGTTATTGGACTTGGCCACGCTAACGGTCAAGGGTGGGAATCTTTATGGTGGCGAGACAGATTGCAGAAATCAGAAACTCATTAGTTCTCGAGCTCGTTTGCCATTTAGCTCTCGGGAGCCCTGGCCGGCCTGTTTCTCGTTTGAAAATCGTCACGCAGGGGACAGTGATTCCACGCCTCATTTTTTTTTGCCTCCTATAAGAAAGTGCAGCTGTCTCCTTGCCTGGAAATCTAGGAGCGAAGATCCATTCTGTTTCTCATGCTGCTGCATACAGCAAGCAAGGTACCACAGCTGCTGGGTGTTACAGTCCGGCCTGACACATCTGGGGTGGAGATAGGTTATCGCCGAGCGGGGAAAGCGGGTAGCCACGCCATTTGATCATAGCTACTACTGCATAGTGCGCTTATGTTCGTGTTGACATCATGTGCTGTCCGCAGTGAACTTCTGGATCATTTTGGCTTGCGATTTTTAAAAAAAAAATCCCGTTGACCTCTGTGTGGTACAGGCATGATCCTACGCGGTTCGAAGAGAACATTGAGAAATCGCAGACCACGAGAGGGGGGAGAGAGAGTGTTATACGGGACTGAGATAGAATTGCATGATGTCTGTGTGACAGCGACAGAAGCGGGTCTGCCTAGCAGCCCTCTTGTCTGATCAGCTGAATATTCAAACACCCATTTGGAGCAGGTTGGGGGGATGGGGGTACTTGAGTTCATAAAAGGCGCGCACTCCATGACACTTGGAAGTTTTTTGCATTTCGACTGCTCTTGAGTTCCTATTTGTATCGGAAATGTATTTCAGGAACAAAAACAGAGACATAATGCCCACCGATGACAAGGATATAGGTCACGATTGTACCGTGACGATAGCTTTTCAGTCCCGAGTTACTAAAATTGTTCCTTATAATCCTTATACAATATATTTACTTTCATGTGAACACAGAAACTACTACTAACCATAAGTTTTTTACGAATTTGAACTTTGATGAAATAATTCGAGCGTAACGTATATAAAAGTATAATAATTTAAGCAATGCTACCAAAATACACTTAAGTGCCTACTCCGTAAAAAAATCGCTTGCATATTGTGAAACCGAATTCCATTGTTCATTGACAGCACTCATTCTGTGTATTTTATTTAGTTGTATTGAATGCTTTTGTAGCTGAATTATATAAATGAGTATTAGATTAAATTAAGCGTCTCTGGCGAGCCATGTTGGCTTTTAGAGGAGGACATGTATTGCTGGCTGTCACAATCTGACACAGCGCAGCGCCGTGCGCTACTAGCCTACATCATCACACGCGGGATTATGCTCACGTGCAGCAGGTCCATTGTAGAGCTCCCCTTTCCCCATTCCCCACCCCGCCACAGCGTTGGCCTGACGCATAAAGTTCCCAGACTCCCATGGCCCGCGACACAATCACGTGACGCCAACTTTGCTTTGTGATTGGTTCGCGATTTTTTCCCTTGGATGTTGGTCATTTGACGTAAATGGATTTCAGTAGCCAAACTCCATTTCCAGCTCTCTGTCTCTGTCTCTCTCTCGTTTCTTCGATCTTACCTGCCTGTCAAATGAACTTTGAACAGAAGGCTGACCTAACGCAGTGCGAGGCTGGGGTGGCTTGAGAAAGAGCAACGGCTCTTGCGTTCAGATCCCTGTGGAGGTGTGGAAGTTGGAAGCCCCGTCTCCTTTGATGATAGGCTGACTATGGAAAATTCCGCTGCGAAACTCATTTCACTTTGTGAATACCCTTCTTCCTCATCCCTCGACATTGCACATTCCTTTTTATTAAAGTTATTCCTGAGCGGGTATGTGTGGATATCAAATCAGTCTTAAGACGGAAACAACGACACGATTGCGACTTTGACTGCGGCGGCGGCGGCAACGACGACGATGATGACGACTAGGACGACGACGACGTCCTTTGATTCTACCACGTGTTTGTATATTTGGGCGCATTGAGCTATTGCTTTTTGCATACTTAGGCGTCAGGATACGGTGCCAGTGTAAAGCATATCTATGGACTGAACTGCACGGACAAAATATATTTGTTGAGCGATCGAGATTGAGCAGTGGATACTGTTCTACAACCGCCACGCCACGAGAGAGTTTGAGCAAAATTCTTATGCACTTAATCATATCTCTGTATATATTTTATTAATACTATTTCTTTTTTACTTTATATTTCTTAGTTTCTTATAGATCATTTCTTGATTGTGTGGATGTGAGTGATTGCGTTAGTGTGTAGTAAACATTCCATTGCGCGAACAGGTCCGTTACAAAGAGTCCTCTGCTGAAAGTATGAGCGACAGACATCAATAAATGTGACCAGTTCGAAAGCAGACAGTACTCACTCATATCGGAGCTATGACAGCTACAATTCTTACAAGATGGACCGCCTTGGGCATGGCTTCACCAATCAGCGTTTGTCAGTTTAATCAGACGCAGTCCAGCCGTAATGTTATGAAATCTCACGAGTCTGCCTGCTCCTCGCGGCTCTGATAAATAGCGAGCATACCTTCGAGCTGCTGTACCGATTTTGACATTTACATATTGTGACCATCATGATGATGATGATGATGATGACAACGACAATGATTATTATATTGTCACTCTTACTATTTTCGCTAGTGCAAAACGTTTTCTCAGATCCATACAATATACTATTTCTTAAAATCCTAATGAATAGCCTCCTACTGTTCTCGACATACAAAGCTAAAGACATCTCTATACCTAGCAAGAAATCAAGCCTGTGATACACAGATGTCGACGGAGAGGCCTCTTTCATATTTACATATCTCCCTCGGGCTGTATCCTCGACAGCATAAGGCTATCCACGTGCATTTCTGATGCCAGGAGATTTTTGAACAATACCTTTCTGTGCATTGTGATGCGTACAGTGCTGTTTCTCTAGAAGAAGGAGGTGGCTGTGCGAACAAATTTTTTTTTAGAAATAATAGCTTGCACTAAGCTTATACCAGACTTTTAGAACAAAATGCTTACGGTCTAAGAATCCATTTTTTCCAAGACCTGTAAAGTTTGTGGTCCCCTGTACCTGTAAGTGAAGTTCGGCAGCACTTAGCAGAAAGTAAACAGACAATATTGCCCACCCGGCCACTTCTCCGCGGGGTCCTAATCTTGTTGGTCTGGGTACGCTGTGACTTTAGTGCAGCGAGATGGTCACATGACCAGCGAAATCGAATCACGACCTAGATCGCCACTCATCAGACCCCGATATTCAAAGCACTTTGGGAATGATGGCGTAAAGCCGAAAGATTTGATTGTCACATCTGAAATACTAAGTTAGGGCTATGTGGACAACGGTAAATATAATGCTGGCCACTTACGAGCCACAAGGTAATAAGGACGCGGAGAGCAGGCCATTCTCCCTCTCAACAATCTTCAGTTTTCACGAGGTTGATGTTTTACGGCGAGATCTCACACTGGGTCCTTGCGGAAACGAGGCTAGATTTTTTTCGAACACTTAAATGAGCACTAAGTGAAGACAAGAGCATCGAACTTGTTTTATACCTGCAAACAATGCCCTGTCCTTCCTGTCTGTCTGTCTGTATGTATGTCTGTCTGTCTCTCTCTCTCACACAAATACACATACATTTTTCATGACCCTCCCTTGCTTACTCTCCAGCACGTATAATTCTAAAGCCCGAAGACTCTGTTTGAATGTAAACATCGTTGTCGAAGACAAAAGTACCTTCACCAGCTCTTTTCTTCTCCAACATCCCTCGTCTCTTTCCTTTCCTTCCCGACTCAGGATTTTCCCCAGTGAAATGTACTTCCCGTGTGGGTCAGCGATACCCTGCTGGCTGGCTGTCTTCTCTCTGCATCCTGTGCTAGGATCGCCTCTGCGTTAGGCTCAGGTTCGGTGCCTCCCCCTCCCCTCTCCTACCTCTGTCGTCACTGACTCTTCGTTTTCTGTTTTACTCTTTTCCATGTTCATTTGTCCGCGATTCGTCGACCACGTTTGTTCCGAGTGAACCTCTCTACATAGTTACACTGTTGACCACCGCCACAGTACGTTCTGTAATGAAGAGTAGGTTTGGGCTTGAAAGGGTCAAAGTTCGTCCTCGCGTAGCACAACACTGGGCTGGCCTCGGGCAGAGAATTGATCGCAACGTAAGAGACTTGGCTCGGCGCTTTGTGGCGAGTGTTCCGAGGGCTCAGTGCACGCTTGCAGCTTGTTACCAGGCTAACCTGATGTGGTGGTACTCTCTCGCGTGTCCAGCGAGCGAAGAGCTCAAGGCCTCGTGCTATACCACGTGAAGTGTTCTCTCCGACAAACGAGTTTAATGTGTTGGGGAAACAAATTGCAGGTGCTAACTGCCCACAGTTTATGGGGGTGACAAAGTTTACATGCTGAATGGAGGAGCAGGTGGAAAATCAGTTTGTAAAGCTGGACAAGTTTTGAATATTATTCAGTAAATTAAAGACATTTCCATCGACTATGGTAAGAGTTTTGCTTTGCACAATGACGCATCCGTCAAAGGTCAACTGAATCACGACAAGAGAGATGTCTGAGTCTAAAGCAAGTGAAACTTAATATTGGCAAGAGATAAATATGCAAATGTTTTTAACTCATCGTCGACCAGCTGATTGAGGAGTGTGAATGAATAGATTGCGGATAACAGTTTTCCACACTGGGTGAGTTAAGGAAAGGCAGCTGCTTTTACAGCTGGACACTGCCCAATGATCCATCTGTGCTATGATACATTATTCAAGTACTTTTTCCACCGACAGTCCATTCTTTTGCTCGGTGGTTTGAAAAAGTCCGCTAAGAACAGCGCAGCAAATGCGTCTTAGACAACGGTATCGTTCTTCCATTCTAACCTGACTAGCAGAAGGAGAACAAAACAAAATGTTTATCTAAACACGGACTTCGACGTTAACAGGCCCAAGAAACCAAAGTTTCCTGTGATATTAAAAACCTCTTGAGGGCGAGTGTCACCTGATGTTCCAGCGGACAGATTGATTCTTTTTCTGACGGCAAGTGAAACCTGATTTGTCAAATGAACCGATTACATTTTTTTCTCTGACAGTGAGTGTCGCTCAACAGTCTAGACAACAGACTACCTGAGTGTAGTCACGAGTGCGTACAGGTGGTGTCCAGCGCTAATTTGATGAACAGGTCTCACGCTCCTGAACGTAGAAAAGAAAGACGTTGACGCACGAGGAACCCATGTGAGGCAGGACTGGGTTACTTCCCCATCACAACTCTTGAAAAACAAAAGCGATATTCCTTGTTTGCTGCCTTATACTACCCTGAATATGCGGTTAACGAGGGTCCTGTGGCATGCAGCTTGGGTATTCACGGAGGATCTGGATATTTTTGTATTATCCTAAAGATTTCTCAGCCCTTTCTTGATACTATTGCAAAGTTGAAACACTTTTTCCAAATACGTTCTTTCTGCGTGTGTTAATTGTGAGGAAAGACCAGCAAGCTTGACAATTGTGGGTTCAATGAAACGTGCAGTTCTTTGAAGATCCAGAGTTCCAGAATAACAATCGTCAAATATTTGTTACTTTCGTTAAAAGATGTGAAGGATAATTTCATTTTTTTCACTTTTTCCTGAAGTATTTCTTAAGACGACAGTAGGTATGGAGCCAGAACCAGCGCTTCTACAACTTGCAGCAACCAGTTGCAAGATGTTTGTTGCGAATAGTCACATGACAGTGTCATACTTAACCTTGTGAAACAAGATGCTCCTCTTTTTGTGCACTTGCAGAAGGTGCGTACACAGGGATACTGCGAGGATGAAGTTTCAAAGATAACAGTTTCAAAAAGCCAGCACATTGCGGACGTTAAAGTTCGTATTTGATCATTCTGGGATTGTGTGCACCGCTGCCTTGTTCCCTATTAAAATAATAGTAATAAAAATAAAAAGAGATAAGGAAAGAATAACACATTGCAGCTAAAATTGTCTGTTGTTGGAGGCGAGGCGTCTTGCTGGCAAGAAATTCAGATATCGATATGGCCATGAGGGCCTATTCAATTTTTAAACGAAGGGAAATGGCTTCGAGGGTGTGAACGGGAGACGAGAGTGTATTGAAGTCCTGATCAAAGGAGATCAAAGTCCCGTTAACGCCCATTTAGTGTGTATTTACTTTTTTAAGAGCGAGGACAGGACTGAACGATGATCTAAGCACCCGTTTTCAACAGCGTCTTTGGAATATACCCCGGACTTTCACAGAAAAGCTAACATCTTGTGATGCCCTTGTAGGTTCCGGAGGCAATTTTCAAGTTGCTTTTTTTCTAAATTCAATCAGCTTGAAGCGTTTCTGCAATTTTTGCTCGTGCTTTGAACTCTTCTGGTTTGCTTTTGGAAAGACATGGCAAAATTGGCGGAAAAAAGTGAACTGGTCCTGAGTTTGCTTGCTATTTAATTGAAGTGAATGAAAAGACGGCCCTTTGATAACTTTTTAAGTCGCATGTAAAATTGCCTACCTTTGAGAAGAGCCAGAAGAAGAGTGCCATCCTGTACAAAACGCAGACGTGATATTTTTAGACTGGGCCTTTTAACTTGTTGGCTCTATCGAGCTTGCTAATAAACTAGCTTTAATATCAAAGATTTAGGCTTGCGTCTAGAAATAGTTTGCTTAGTTATTTTGCTTCCGGTATGCATTTTGCAACTTGTTGCAAGCTATTCGTAACTTCTGGCATTACTGAATAAACTGCGATCAGTCACTACATGGCAGACTAATCACACATATGATTGAGTTTCCCAGTTGAGGTGATAATGAAGACCGGAAGTAGCGTTCTAAAATGTGAGCACCAAGTGCGTACACAAAAGGGGCAGCAAGGCTAGACTGTATGGATATTGTTACCCTATGCAAGTCTTTGCTCTGGAGTGTCTGCCGTTGTTTATTAATTAATTTGTGCATTTTCCCTCCTGGAAACTGAGGCCTCTTTGCTACGAGACTGTTCTAAATTTTTGATTGTAAGAAAATATGGACCAGTCAATAGCCTGTCACTAAGATTTAGAGACCGGATACGTGGAAATTTATCACCCTTTGGTTGCTACTCTCGATGGCATGTGGGATCACACTGACGGTGTGGACAACAAATAACTTGAAAGCTAATAGATGGCTTGTGCATTCTTAGGCAACGAAGTTTATAAAATACGACAATTAAATAGTCAAAGAAAGGATAATTGAAATAATTATTTCTTTAAACGTAATCATTTGTCTCTTACACGAGTTCATTCTATGTTAGATGTAAACAGGGAGTGAAGGAAACAAACGATTTTTTCCTTGCCTTCCATTCCCCGTATCAGGTGTGAAACTCGATTTATCACCTGCAAGAGATTGCCCATTCTGGCAGTCGGTCTCTGATGTATCTCAACACTTCTTGCATTCTCGTAAATGATTGGAAAAACTGCTCTGTCATCAGTTTATATTTACTACATTCGTTCTTAAGAAATGACTGCCTCTGTGGATAGACGTCATTGCAGATGATCCAGGAAGAGGATATTTTATTGACTTCGAGGTTTCTTTCTGTACATCTCTGTAGAACACGACGACGACAGCAAAAATAAAACAGGATGCGAGCGTGTAATGTTTATAGCCTAAAAGTGTCACCTAAAAGTTGAAACAACGCGGAATGGACATTGCAAGAAAGGTTAACTAAGGGATACAGTTTCAAGTGTGGTCTTTGCAAGGCAGCAAAACGAGGGCATACATTGTCGAGAATTTTTATTTCCTCCCCATTTCAAAGCAAGAACGATTCGCTGCTCACCAGCACAACTCGTTGCCATGTTTCATTGGCTGTGGTAGTGGCGGTGAAATCTCTTCCTGGAGTTTACCGTTGCTTTGGAGTAACGATGCCAAGATGACCTACGTGGCGCAGACCTGGTGTGGAGCGCGCAGGATGCGCAAGTGCGTGCGCACCCACAAGTTGCCACTGCTGTGCTGTCTGTTCGGATTTTTCTGGTGCAGCTTGGCCGTTCTCATGATCTGCCAGTACATGCGCATGGCGCTCAGCGAAACGCGGCAGCATGGTAAGGTCACAGGTCACGGGTGGGTTCTCTGCTCGATTGGCGTTCAGTTTGGTTTTTCGCATTTTGGTTACTTTCACAAAGTTCGCTTATTGTACTCCCACCTTTAATTTCAGTTGTCTTCTTTCTAAATGTTTGCACACCCAAACTTTCATCAATTTGTTGAACATCAGGTTTTACAATGAGTGTTTACCTCACGTCAGTCTTCTTGTTTTTCTTTTTGTTTTTCTTCTGCTCCTTCTTTCTTTTTTCTTCTTCTTTTCTTCTTCTTCTTCTTCTTAATTTTTGATGGCTTAATGTCGTGACAAATTTGTCCCTATTTTTGTCTTCGCTGTTTTCCCAGGATCCCCTCCTCAGTTCTTCCCCTCCCACATTACATCGCCTTTAGGTGGAAACATTCTTTCCTTTCAAATGCAACAACAGAATCCCAGGATAGACTCACACACCTGTCAGAGATATCTCGTTGACATTCGAAGTGCATGTCCACGGGTCACAACTCATTCTCATTGTTTAATTGTCTCAGTGTTTAATATTGATTGAACAGATGTCGCAGTGGGATACAATATCACTGACAAAGAACAAACATGCAGCTTATTAGTACTCGTCCATGAAAATGAAACTGCTGGGGGCTTAGCACTCATCTATATTTGATGCACACGTATTTTAAGATTTGCATTTCTTGTGGACTTAGTTCAAGTCAGTGTTACCTGGAGAAAATTATTTTCAGTGCGCGTGCTGAAACAGTTTGATACGTACACTACTTATGATGGTAGGCACAATTAAGAATTCATTTGGGAATTGGGGCATTATTATTAATCATATAAAGGAAAAAGGGAATGTTTTTAATTCTCGAAAAGCAAATTGATAACAAGACGCCACTAAGTAACTGGTCCAGATTACGGAAGGAGACGTAATGGCAACAAGACGAATATGATTTTATATATTTAAGAAAGTGTGCAATGTGAAATAATACATCATGGATGCATTTGTGAACAGTGAGAAACCAAAGAACAGCCGGGAAAGGTATTTTGGGGTGTTACTTGTCACAGTGGATACTTTGCTAGACGGAGATAAAATTACACAAAACGTAACTTTTTGGTGTCGAGTTTGGTGGAGGTCGTATTCATGCGCATTCAATCGTAGTTCGCCTACACACCAAAACAGGTTGAAATCCGAGAATGAAAAAAAAAATTATTCGGAGTAATTTTATTCGGTGGCCGAGGAAATTTGTTGACCTGATAAATAAATCGCTGGAAAATATATTCACTTCTCGCTGAATTCCACTTATTGCAACGATAAGAACCATTAATACACGCAAACAGTATGCAGCAGACTGGCGTGGCAATCAATGAGTTTTATGGTAACATACCCTCAAGGGATGGGTGCAACTTTCCACGCACGCCTACTCAACGAAAGATCTGGTCGGTAGGTGCATATTGCTAATGATCTAACAATAGCGCGCTGTTCTCCTGTAGGAACGAAACTGACTATAATATACTATTTTACACTAACATGTTATCTTATGAACTTATCATTGTTATGAGAGTGTGCGATGCTTTGCATGCCAGACTGTGGATTACTTGCTGTCCTGGGTACTGTAATGGGTACTGTTCCCAACACTTAGTACTCACGATCGATCTGCGTTGTGAAGATGTATACCCGAATTACAATCAATCGGGTCAGAGGTTACGTATTGATAATTAGCCAATCAGAGCATGCAATGTTTTTACGAAGTCATTTAAGATCGAAACTGGACAGAGATCTGTTGGAGGGGTAGGGGAAGCAAGGAACCGCTAGTCTTGAACAGCGAGCAAAAGAGACAAAGAGAGGGATGTAGGGCAGTGAAATGTATCCACGTGGGTCAAAAAGTTTTGGCGCCGAAGAAGAGGGACTAGAGGATATAGGAACCGAGTCCCTAAGACGATTTTACTAAGAGGATTCCACAGACATTGTCCACGTGCAAATCGTAGACATCGTCGGCAGTAATATAAACATATAAGAACTGGAATGTACACCTCTTTTAAAATTCAGTCGGATCATAGTGATTACTGGGATTTTAACCTGTGTAATTTTTATCACATCTCCTGTTACTCATTTGACAATGTAAATGAAATGATTACTTCAAACTGCACGTTTGTTTCATATATTTCACAGTCTTTGTCTTATTTACATTAGAAGACTATTCGAGTGTTTTGAAAGGCACTGTTATGACATTTCATTTGTTTATCGTTCATTGCTAAGATCAAGAATAAATGTAGAAGGTAACTGACATCTTTAATGATAAAAGTCAACACCTTTACTGAGGCAGATGTCAAGCATTATAACCAGTGTGATGGTTAATTTTAACTGTTATTTCTAGATTACCAGTAAATAATTTATTATTATTTTTTAATTACCATTTAAGTATCATCTCTCTTTTCGATTAAGATGTATTATTAAGCTTTATTATTAGAAGATTTGTTTACTTCATAAAGAACCGTTTGGACTAAAAGAAATCTGTCATAAATTGATATTATGTTTGTCGCTAGTTTTCTTTGTTACACAAACGTTGAAGAATCTACCTCTGGTATTAGTCTAGCTATGCAGAATAAAATCCTACCCTTATGAAGACAAAGGGGTATTGCGAAGCAGCCGTAAAGTCGAAAAATGACGAGAGAGCATCAAACCGATGAGGTGGTAGAGGTTTTTATTATTACTAGAAACCATTGGTTTAATGAGGGCCACCCGGAAACGGAAAACGGGTTCTGTTCTCCACATCCTGTCGTCTGCTATACCGTCCAGATTCGCTATTTCTCGCCGATCCTGCACGTGTTGGTGCCTTGCTATTGCTCGATTATTCCCCTCCTCCCCGCACTCCCCTTTGGGATGGTAACCCGAGCTGCAATCCATGCAGCGGTGGGATTTTTCTTTGTCAAAGGCTTTCATTATCTCCAAGAGAAGGGATGATTACGCGCACTGAATTGGCAAAGTATTTTTTTCTCCTTCCAGCTGCTGTTTTATAGCGAAAACGAAGCTTGCGTGGTCAAGGTGTAGCAGTGCGAAATTTTGCGATACTGCAGATTTTGTGTGCTACACAATGGGCTATTTTAAACTTTCTAGACAACCATTGATGCCTCGTATCCTTCTCAAGGCGTTTAGTTCTGACCAGGTCCTAGCTAACCATGGGTTGCTTGGATGTGACGGCCGCGACAGTTCCCGCAAATTTTGGGGTGCGGTGGCACAACAATTAGTGCCTGTTACCAATACAGTAAGAATTAGTTGTCCTCGGTTCAGCTCTCGTCTCGAGCACTCTGTTCATTCTCTCTCCGTGTGGAATCTGCTTACAGGGCTGGCTGCCATGCCGTGGTACAGCCTTAGCTGCTGGTTCGGTGTAAATCACCAGTCCTCCGCCACTCCTCCCAGACCAGTAACAAAGTCTTTGGATATAAATGGGACTTTGAGACTGCGCTCGTTTTGACAAAGTTGACTAGTCTGCCCACGGACGTGTATAGGTGGACTGCTGTCTGTTTGCCGAGACCAACGCTTAGCCTCTTACGAAGTCCTCCGCTGTTAGTCTCGGCGAGCTTTAACCATGAATATGACTAAACCGGAAGCTTTGTACACTCCACCCTCGTTCTAGTGGTTAAGTTGAAACGTGACTAAACCGGAAGCTTTATACACATCAGCCTCGTTCAATGAATTAACTTTAAAAAATCGTCTGCAAGCAGTCCAGTAATACAAGTTCGTGGTCTGCCTCTATCATCATCGTTAACATCATAATCATCGTCATCTTCTTCTTCTTCTTCTTTGTCGTCATTTCAAAAGGCTATTGATGTTTCTGTCAAACTGAGAGTGCTGTCGTAAAAGAAGGAGAAATCTCCACTGCAAGAGATCCACTAAAAGAAAACAAATCTACACCTTCAGATGCAGAAATATCTGATGGAAAGCGGAAACGTCACCAAGGGGAAAATCATGGCGGCATGAAAGCAAAGGAAACACGCATCCGCTGGAACTGGAAACCTGAGCCTGAATGACATTAATTTTCCTGCTGTGCGGCTTAAGCCGAACCTTCTTTTTATGTTGTTTTTCTCGTTCGCTCGTTTCCCCCACAGTTGGAACACCCACACCCCGCTTATCCCGCTAACAAGGGTACTTAGCACCTCGGGGAAGCCTCTAATGCGCAAAGGACGGTCACCTGTCTGCCAGGCTGTGGTAACCCAGCTACTTAATCATACTGATCACGACCTCGGGAGGTAGTGGGGGACAAACAAGAACAAGAATTTTATGCAACTGAAAAAAAATGGTTAGGGCACGATCATAACACAACAGATCATCAGCGAGTTTGCGAGACCTTTAGACAGACAGCAACAAGCAGGAATTGACGAGGAACTTTTAGACAGGAACACGGGGGCACAGGCCCTTAACTGAGGTCGGTAAACAACGGGCTGTCGCGGTGTAAACTGTCGGAACACACAGCAGGGGGAGGGGAACGGGGGAACGGCGGTGTTTGTGAAGTCGTCGTGGCGTTGCCTCCAGCTACAACGTTTCTACTGCACACGACAGGAATCGATTTAACTGATGAAGCGATCAGTACTGGTAATACTCAGGGCTAGTATGGGGACTATGCAGGTTTATTTCGGTAGTACAGCCATTACGCAGTTTTATTACGGTCTCTACAGCCATTAGTTTTTATGATGAGTCCCAGTATTACGAAGATGTAGTAGATGGACTTCTGGGATTGTACGTCTTACTTATGTAACGGCATGTCGGTTACAAGCACTGCATAATTAAACTAAGACAATTTTTTGACTGTAGTTTATTGACAGTGTCAGGCATCATAGTTATTTGGTGTATTGTTTAAGCTTAAATTTTATAAGGACTAGTGTGGAAGAACGAGAGAGCGTGAATGACGTCAGTTGTTCGGAAGACGTGTATGAATGATGTAAAAATGAAGGAAATGACGTGAGGGAGAGCGCGAGCGGGAGGTCGGTAGTCAGTTAGGAGTAGGAACGTTTGGGGGAAGAGAAACAGAGAGTAGAGTAGGGATTAGGAAGAAGAATTAGTAGAGTGAATTTAATTAGTAGGAATTAGTATAGTGATTTTAATTAGTAGGGCTTTAGGCATTCTTTTAGCCATACAGACCAGGAAAGACTCAAATGGTAGGAATTTTCCTATTTTAAAATAATCTAGGTGTACGAATCGGTTTATAACAGACTTTTGATTTGTGTATTTTCCTTGTTCTCTTCTTTTTATTTATAGTTAGTAAAGCAGATAGATTCGTTTTAGACAAATCGTTCTTTTCTTTTAATTTGTGTGAAAGAGCACGTATTTGTCAGACTCCGTGTATGTTATGAAAGGATTGAGTGACTGATACAGTGCGCGGTGGGCGTGACAGACAAAGAATATTGTCTGTATGATGCACGACTTTTTAGAACTTTGATGACCGGGGGTTCATTCTTGCGTCTTGATCTTGTGAACTTTTTCTTTTTAAAACCAGGTCAGATGGCCGTGCTTGACAATGGACCAGTGTGATGTAATTTGTGGAGATCTTTTCTCCCTTGAAAAAAAAACTGTTGGCAAAGCGCAGCGTTAAATCGAACTGGAAACCATCACGAGTTCAACAAGAACAGTTATCTCCTTTTATGTTGGGCATTTTTCGCTTCGCTACCCTTTTACTAGGTAGCACGTGCGAAAACGCACACGTACAATGGCTAGCATTGCCATATGCAAGCAAAGGCGGTCAATATTTAAGTCCGGGTTGTAAAGGGCCCAGTCGCTCGTATTTCTCTTTACATGACACTTGTTAAGTGCTAGTCTTTGGCAGGAGTCGTCGTGCTGCAGTCGTCACAGTTCAAGGTCGGTAGCCTGTTTTTTCGCTTACGAAATGTTCACTCATGGGACGTGAGAAGGCGATAATGTAGTTCATGACATTGCACCAACACATTTATCCATGTTAGAGCGAAATCATATGTCATCATTTCGACACATTGCGCCTACAGGGGCATTGTCAGGTCACTGTGTTTTTCCCTGATTCTAGTTCTATTTTTCTCCGATTTCTCTTTCTCTCTCCCACACACCATCCCTTCCCTTTGCTTTTGCATAATGTTAATGTTATTGCTATGTGCCGGAGGGCTGAACAATAAAGACATTCAATTTTATCTTTGGTAGCGTCCCTCAGTCCCCTTCACAAGGTATCCTTGCTTTTAATCACGGATGAAGAAATTACGGGTTCGACATGAGACCCACGAATTTTATTAGGGAATATGTCATAAAATTTTGTGCTGCGTACCTGCCCCGTGCCTGCAAACAGTCAGAGAAGGTGCAGTCATCAGAAAATGGCGGATTTTGAATCGCATGACTTGCCCCTACCGCACACCCACCCACAGCCATGTGCTGGAAAATATCCCTGCTTTTGTCACATGTGCATGCATGGAGAAAGGTAAACACACTATTGTTCACAGCACAGAATGTTCTAGATATCTCACGCTTAACTTTGTGAGAAAATCACTTCCCGAAGTTTTCAGACATCGGCGCACATCGCTGCAGATGGAGAGGTCTTTCTTGTGTTTTTTTTTCAAAATCGAAAATCCTTTTAGTTCGTCGCTTCTACATCCGTTGAAAGCCTGACATTTACAAAGATGATAAGACAGAGCGATGAGTGAAAATGTTTGCCATGTCTGAACTATCAAGAACTATTCCATTCCGCAAAAGATTTCTGAACTTACTTATAATTGGCTACAATTTATTACAAGCTCATTTATTCCTTTAGAACAATTTATGGCGGTGAAGAAGAAGCTTTCTTGCAAAGTGGTTAGAAGCAGATGCAAAGGGCACGTACCCTGTCTCTAAGTTACAGAATTTGCAGAAAATCGCTTTCGAAATTTTCCGTGGACAAGTAAGAAAGACAAGTAGTACACATTTAAAATAAAACCCCGCGTAATAAGCGGACAAAGATATAGGAACATTTGTTTAGTGTTCTTCGGTACAGTTTTACACGACTTTTATGTAAAAACTTTGTTAAACCTTCGTCCACATTTGTCGAAAATGAGCCCTAAGTATGAATGGTTTGACGATTTAACGCTTTTTCTGTTTCATACGGTTACAAAATATTTTTTGTTCGCTCAGGTGCACAGGCACGCACGCGTGCACGATCACACACACACACACACACACACACACACACACACACACACACACACACACACACACACAGACACACACAGTGAAAATAGAAGAAAGGCCATAATGTCAGAGTGGCAAGAGATTTGCTATTCACTTTTACCCAATTAACACTTTATCGAGTCTTTCTCTGCGGCACACATCTTTCTCCTGCTCGTTTCTGGGATAGCGGACTAGCACTAGGGACAATCTTCCCTTTTATTCCTGTTTGTTACCCTTCAGAAAATTCTATTTCATACGCACACGCATCTGCAAAATGTGTGCGGGAACTTGTTATAGAGAGAGAGAGAGGGAGAAAGAGTGATTTCAAGGGATGTTTATGGGAAGAACAATTACTATAACGAGGTGTTATTTTCAGTTGTCTGACTTTCCTTACGAATCGTTTAGTGATAATGTAGTCTAGTCCTCGGGCTTGCTTAGTATAAGTGTCTAGACCTAATGTACGAAACGTGGCATAGAAACAATACCTCTGATTTTGTTGATTGATGTTACTAGTGGTTGAATAATAGACGCTGGCGAGGAACCGGATATCCGAGTGGCTACAGCAGCGGTGTCCGTGACTAATGGTGCAAACACTCCGATACCAGACTCCTGTGTTGTGGGAGACTTCCTCCAGTTGAGCCAGCTGCTAAATATCCATTCAAAAGGCTCAACCTGGCACGTAAAAAGTTTGAGAAGAGTACACATCATGGGACTGTATGTTTAGTTTGGACTTGTATGGAACTAGGTGCACGAAGAAAATGGGCGAAGGGTTTTTTGTTTAAGAGCTTTTCCGGTTTATGTAGGTCCTTGCTATCACCACGGCTGTCGCACAAACAGTGCACGACTTCAAGCAGATTGATACACATTTTAGTCTGTTGTAAATATTTTGTTCAGAGAGGAAGAGGTTTATGCCCAAACTGAGGCAAGCCCGAATACAAGTATTTAATAATATTTAAAAATATAAACTTTATGGCGCCATAAACATACACAAGAGAGGGCACACTGTACACTTACTGTAGAGGCAATCTTTAAATACTTCGCCTAAAGTCAAGATCATTAAACATAAGTTTGCAATATCTATCTTGCAAATGAAGAAATCAAGACAGACGACAGAGGAGCACGCAACAATATGCTCAGTAACATTGTCAGCTATTATTCTTCATAATCATTGTTGATATGATATTCGTCGTAAAAGTGCTCTTTCTGTTAAGCTGTTGCATATTGTTTTTGAGTAAATTTTAGTATTTTTGTAAAATGAGGACTCGCCCATTGAAAGTTATGCTTATATGCTTTAAAGTTTGTAAAAGTTAAAAAATAGGGAGATGGACACGAGGGCGGACCAGTCGTTCCTTCTTCGCCTGGGAAAGTTATGTTTGATATTCCATTTCTTATGCCTTTTTTTACATAGTACTGGTTAAATATGTTTTATTTCATTAGCTAGAACTCAAAACAATGTGGCTCACCAGCAAATATGCAACAATAATGAAGCAAATATTTGTTGTCACACAGATTTTTTTAAATGTCAGGAAAAGGTGTTGTAAAAAAATACTGCTCTGGGGGCCAGTTGCACAACACGTTTCTAAACCTTAAAACTGTTCTAAAGAAGCAAAATCTCTTCTTAGCCATTTTGATACATTGCAGAAAAACATACAAAAATTGTTCTGACAGAACGGAAAGTCAGACTTAAACAACTTTATCTTACTTAAAGCAGTTTTAGTATTAAAAATTCTAAAATTGTGGTGTGCACTTTAAACCAATTATCTAAATAGAGTTAAGGCCTAAAAGTGTTTAAAATTAGAAATGTGTTGTGCAACTGGCCACTGACTGATAATACTTGAAATGCTTGGTACTTCCCAGTAATCCATTCAACACAATCGTTCTGAAGTCATGGGCGTTTGATTCTCTTAAAACTTTGAAGGGCCCCGCGCACTGAATTGTGAGAACGCAGACTAAACTAACTGTATTCATCTGAATATGCAGCAATAGAATGATCAGGAGTCTTCACTTTTAAGTTTTGCGGAATAAAGATCTCGGAAAGACAAGGCTGATGCCGACAAAGCGAAGATAATATTACAGGTGCTCATCGCCTGCCGCTAATTTTCCAAGTCACTTTAGTCGCAGTATTTTCGTTTGATCCACTTAAAAAATTCAGGGGAAACAAGGTTGGGCGTTTGAAGCTAACCCAAGTTAAATGTGGCTTGCTAATAAGATTTCGGCGACAATTTTTTTTTTTTTGTAGTAAGCACAGACGTGGTTCAGACACCGCATTGAACCATCACCCTACCGGAAGAGGTCAAACCGACACTTGGTGTAAAGGTCACTTGCATGCATAATTCTCTGAAAAGGCTGATTTACCAATCTGAAGGCAGTCAGGAGAAGATGAACACTGCCCTCATAAAAGCTAGCGGTCTTGAACACCTTTCTCACCCATTGACCGAAAAGTGACAGAACTGCCTTTGTCATGATGACACTATTCTCTCTATGAATTCATAACAGCACTACGTTCATAGTTTCAAACTAACGTGGAAACTTTTTCTCATTTTTCAGCTTCTCGTGTGTGTGTGTGTGTGTTAAATATTAAAACAAAATTTAACAAAATAATATAATTAGTGGGGGTGGTGGACCAGATAAACTATTGGTAGAAGCCGCGGGCATTTGCTGGTTCCATAACCGTGACACATTGTACTTCCCTTAACCACAGGACCGTAAGGTCTCGGCAATACTTTTGTCTACCCTTTAACATACATCACATGATATAAATATATACACAGCAAATACAATCAATGATAGGTAGCAATTTAATCTGGTTACTGTCATCGTGCTGTCGTTCGCTTTAGTCGGAGCATGACTTTCTTTCTTTCTTTCTTTCTTTCTTTCTTTTTTTCTTTCTTTCTTTCACAAAACCTTGCCTGCTCTTTCTTCTCCGTGCATTTTCTGCTAATCAACATTCATGCTGTTGGTTAAAAAATGTTGTTGCACTTGTTACAGCTGAACGTGCGTGTGTGTCCTCGGTGAATCTGGCTTCTGAATATCTGAGTCAAGATGTCTTCGACTGTAAACAGGATTTCCGTCTTGATTGTCTTTTCCTTCCAGTCTCTTTTAACAACCATGCCTCGCTTTTTGCGTGCACCAAAATTAGCCCATAAGAAAAACTGTCTTTAATCAAGCCATGTTGCATAATTCATATTTATCATTTATCTTTTACGTATTGCAAATGTCTGGGACATTAGGAGTATCGCTTCGAAAGGTTTGTAAACTACACTGCACTGTTAAACTGAAAAAAACAAGCGTGTCCTTCAAACTGTTATGGACTTAGTTTAGAAAATGATCTTTTGCTATCTGATTTAAGGTTTAATTCAGTTAACTTTTATCACTTGTTTGCGGGGATTTTTTAACATTGATATTTTTTTATAATGAAACTTTATTTCCTGTCGTATTATATTACAACAATACAAATAGCAGTAACAAAGCTCACACAAAGTCAAGAAGCAAACAAACACAGGAACAAACTTTTCTTTTTCTTGTTTGCTTACTTCCATCAAAACTTTGATGGGTTAATATTTTATGAACGAATTAACCGTACGGCTTTTCTTGTAGTTCTTGCCGAACTCCAATTCGACATAGGTCTTTTTAAGTGTTTTCCCCTATTTTAATGTCGGTTAATGTTTGGACAGATACATGAAGTGCAGGAAAGAGAAATGTTTCTATTCCTCAAACTATTCTTCTGCGTACTCTTTTCATCGTTTTTTTTATTTATCTCTTGTGCCAGTTTCCCAATCCACCTACTGCACATCTGTCGCCCATTTCGGTTTCAATATTATTGGTGTATTTCAAATTAAAAAAATAATATGTACGATGTATAGTTTTCATAACTGTTTAGTTTTATTTTCTTTTTATGTAAATGTTTGCCAAAATTTTCTAGAAGTATTTAACTAAATGATATTACACTGAAACTTTACCGTGTGAAAGTGATGGGTGATGCTGATGTTTTTCCTCTTTTGTTGTTGCAGACATCCCTTTTGTGAAACCAGAAGTTCCCAGACCATGTGAGTACATTTGGAATTATTCTCCCCCCCCCCTTCATTATAATCTGTCATTGCCATGTGTCGTGTACATCTTGCAGACAGACTGACCCTCCATCCTTTTAGTAGCCCCACAATGCGTCATGTCCAGACGGCTGGCTTTTATTTCACACCGACTCTCTGTGCAGAATGACTAAAAGTATCATAAAGAAAAAGATAAATTATATCGGATATTTACACGACTGCGTAAGTATTATATAACGGTTTCCCTTTTTTGGGTATATATATATATAGGGGTGGGTGGGAGTTGCTCTGTTATCGCATATGCACCCTTGGCATGCATCACATTCCCGAATTAATAGCTGGAACAGCTTTTAGGGTGTTCTGTTCCTAGCCACAAGCCGTCTGTAGCTTTAAAGATAAAGGGTAGGGGTGCTCAGACCGGCGGAGTGTTTTTCAAGCGCTACTAAGTCCCGCCTGACCGACGGTCTGTGCGAAAGGCGAAGTGTTTTTAATGAGGCGAAGTCGAGGGGTCGCGAGATTGTTCATGTAATCGAAGTTTACTACGAGTCATTAAGCTCTGTCTAGGGAGTGCGCGCCAGAGACCAGGGTGAGGAACTGAGACTTGTACCTCGGGTCCACGTAGTAAACCCCATGCAGACCCCCGTGAAGACGTGTAACGGGCAGCCGTGGATGTTTTGCGGCGCCTGGCTTTGGTGTCTGGATGTGCTGACACTTGCAGCTTGTACCTTTCACATGCTTCATGGTTATAGTTAAATGTACAGTGTTCTTGTCTTGGCGGAAGTGAATATCATTAAATGACACAACCCGTAATTGCACGCACATTACATGTAAACATATTTCATATAACACGTGTATTACACAAATTACATGTGTTACAAATTTTCTCGCAGATAGGATTTCTCTCGCCTGACTTCCGGCTCCTTCGTGTGCTTCTGCATCAGTTCTTACTTTTTAGTTCTCATCGGTTTTCATTGCATAAAGAGCACAGTCGGAGAGTAAATGCACTATCATGTAACTGCGAATTATTTTTTCCACGGAACAAGTTTCCACGATTAGAAACATGACCTTTCAGCAGACAGTAGTTTTCTTTTCCTCATTCAGTCTGCTTCGTATTGTAGCTGAGTGAGTGAGTAAATGGGTAAGTGAGGTAGAGCACATGTGTGAGTGAGAGTGTAAGAAAGTGTGAAAGAGAAAGAATGTTTTGTGTGTGTGTGTGTGTGTGTGTGTGTGTGTGTGTGTGTGTGTGTGTGTGTGTGACAGAGCTAGTGCATACATACGTTTGAAACACAATCCATTTCTGAACATTTGACAGACCGCTGTGTAATGATGTGAAATTTGCTCGCGTTCTCAAAGCGTCTTATTTGCCATCTTTACAGATGCTTTCTCGTCTCTGTGGGTTCATGCCACTCGGGCGTAATGTGAAGGGCTTCAAGTATTGATGGATGCGTGAAAACTGACCCCCCTGACATATTTTTTGGACTTGCAGACTTTTTATATTTCTGGAGAGAAAAGGCGTTCGAGGAATGGATTGAGCTCTTGCATACACATACAGACACGCGCGCGTCCGTACAGAAAAGAAGAGCAAGAGGTGGGGGGGGGGGTAAGAGAGGGGGTGAGAAGGAGGAAGGAAGGCGGCAGGAAATAGAAGGGCGGGTGAAAGGAGGGGGGGGGGAAGAAAAGGGGAAAAACCCAAAATATCACGATTTTTAAAATTGCGGGTAGTCTGAGGAAGTGAAAAATGAAATGAGTAGGTCTTTGGCTGTTTGCAGTATTCATGCTTTTCTTCGAGTGTCTTTTACCTAAAAATATCGATATTTCTTTTATGCTCATCCTCCTACTTATAAATTTTGTATGAAATCAACTCTTTAAAATAACCGAGCTAGAGGAGATGTCACATCCACCGAGCATTATGCTTTACAATTGTATTTTACTGATAGCATAAGATCAAGCAATGTTAGCTGCATGTAGCTGCCTTTTAAAAAAAAGTCGGTGACCTGCTGCATTAAATTATTCAGTAAAAAAATTGTGTTAGCCAGTGGAAATATGTCTGTTAATTGTTGTGATCCGGAAACCAGCTTAGTACTTTTTATTTATAAGCCAGGTAAGATTGTTAGGTCTAAGGATCGAATAATGCTGTGCTGTATAAAATGTGATGAATTGCGTTAATCGGGCGACACTTCCCGCGCAGTGGTGCTCAGTTCTGGTGAAAAACATGAGCCATCATGTTGCCAGATGTTCCCCGTCATGAATTTTTGAGAGGAATCACAACAGTCTTCGAACCTCCTCCACAAACCCCACCCTACAGCGCCCCCTGTACGATCAATATCAAAACGAAAGGCGCGTGTTTGCTGCAATGGCTGCCTCCGTTCCTCTCGCGCCTTTCACTTCAGCCCCGGCGAGTGTTTGGCAACAGTTTAATTCCCTCCCGTGTGTCGTGTCATTGGTTCCGTCTGGAGGTATTTCTAAAGGAAAGTCTCGGATCTTCTTGATCCATGCCGGCACTGTCCGCGTGCAGTTGTGCACCATGCCCCTCCTCTTCTTTCCATCCCTACCCCCACACTCCACTATCTTAGCGGGTCTTTTTCTTTCTTTAAAAAATGTCCTTCTCGTACGTGACAGTGAGTGAAGACCAATAGGCCAGCACGCAACTGGCTCACACTGCTTGTTAACTTTGATTGGCCAGAATACTGCTGACGTCATTCATGTTTCTTTTGAGTTTGTTAATTGGCTTATCCAATGATTTTTTCCCCCCCGTTTGATAACCAGGTGACCGCATCTCCTGACAGCCGTAAAACACGACGGAAGCGCTGTAAAGAAAATACGATCTAATGCCTCTGATGTATATTTTTCTTATCTTCTTATTTTCTTATCTATTAACATTTTTATAATGAAAAGCATTTTTTACAGAAACTTTTCGTGTTTTGAGAAGAGTTTGGTTCTTATGTTTTTGGCTTTTCTCTGCGCTGTAAAGAATGATTTAATGAGATAGTCAAATAGGTCAGTGGGTATTCGGTTTTGTAGAGTGGTGGTATCTAAGTGTTTTAATGGGGCTTCTCCTTGCTTTGGTTACTGCTTTTAATATAACTTTCGAAACTACTCAAACCACGTTGAATTAGCTTTGCTTATGACCAGTCCTTTAAGAATAAGAATAAATAATTACACACAAGACTCAAAACCCATACTTGCACTGAAACACATTTCGCTGTCCTCAATATTTAGTTGTACTCACGTATGAACAGCTGTCTAAAATACCACGAAAAACATCCGTATAAATCTTATATAATGACATGAAGTGTCGCTAATTTTAAAACATCTTACAATATAATTTTTAACATGTATATATTTTAATTACTGCTGTAGACTTACACATGCTACCACAGCTACAGAATGGAGATCATCAGCAAGCGTGTCCGTATTATGCAGTTCTAGAAACTATTTCCGGGGAAAACTGGCCAGATTCCTTTCAGTTTTAAACACTATTATGCAGCGAATACCAGCCAACTTTCATTCAGTTCTCAACACTGTTATCCAGGGAAACCCGGCCAGATTTATTCAGTTCGAAACACTATTATCCAGGGAAACCCGGCCAGATTTCATTCAGTTCTAGGCACTATTATCCAGGGGAAAATGGCCAGATTTCCTTAATGGAGGCAATACCGAACTTCCCTTTTGTTCTTTTCCAGTTCGTTATTACTAATTCACGAATCAGAGAAATTAAAAATATTGTATGTTGGGCAAAAATGCGTGATACCAACAGTTACTCATTCCCATTCTCAAGGGCTTAATTTCTTTAGGAGCAAGAGAAGTATCGGAGAGATCCAGAAATTAAGTGGGAGACAACATTTCAACTGTGAAAGGTTGCCCATGTCCCTTGCCCTGGTTCTTGCTTTTGTCTTTTGTAGCATTTCTGATAGGAAGAGGCTGATGGTCTGTTCACATACAGTGCTGTACGATTATCATACATGTCGACAGTCAAGCCTGGTGTCCTGTAGCTACTGAACTGCACTCCCGACTCACCTGTCTGCGTCATAACACGGCTTACCATCACCACCACCATCACCTTCACAACGGGCCCCAGAATTATTCCAGTCTTTTCGTGTTAACAGCTTTTTTTCAGTCAGCAGTAAATCTCGTGAAAGCTTCTAGATTCCCTCTCACGTAAACTTTTGTAGACTCTTGGGGCTGAGAGAAGACCAAGGGGTCAGACAGAGGGTTATCTGTACACCTTCATATGCTCGAGACTTCACCGAGTAGGGTCAGGGGCAGAGATGGTTGAAAGCGAAGATTTGGTTTATTGCTGGTTTGATTCTACGGAGAAGAGACTGCGCTTGATATGATCTGGCCTGGTCATCTTCAATTTGAATTACGTACCACATTTATAGCTAACCCCAAAGAATCACTTGAAGCATTACTGCAGTCATGAAGATTTCCCCTTACCTTTCTTTACCTCCCCTGCCTCCTTCCCTCCCTACAGTGTGTGTGTGTGTGTGTGTGTGTGTGTGTGTGTGTGTGTGTGTGTGTGTGAAATGTGTGTTGGGAAGTGGAGGCGAACGTATTGCAAGACTAAACGGGAGATAATTTTTATATTATGAAGGTGAAGGGCGGGCTAATAACTTTTTAGAAAAAAATCTGGTCCCAGTGGAAGGTAACAGAAGATGACCCACGAGCATTTGTCTTGCCGGTCATCAAAGTAATCGCTTGATAGGATCGTTGTGACCGGACGCCAAGAATGTCTGTGTCTTCTTCGGGATCGGGATTATACGTAATGTTTCCCCAGAGGGAAAGATTGTTAACATGGGAGTTTCAACAGCGCGGTTAATGTCAGAAGCGCAGGAATGCTTCTTTCAGAAAGTTGTAAAAATTATCTTCCTTGCGTGAAACTGGAAAGTAGTCTTCATGGACAAGCTTGAACCCAGCAAAATGAATTTGAGAAGCTGATTTTGGTCAGGGCTGACAAGCGAGCTGCCATGAAATATGATTAAAGGTGACCATCTTGTAAAGGGTTGCTGAAAAAAGAGCATTAGCGCGCGCGCGAGCACACACACACACACACACATCATGAAAATCGATACCCAATTTGTAGTGAAAAGCGTTAGAATTCTTTCAATGCTTTTGTTTCTTAGACATCTTAATGGACATGGTGTCTATGCTCAACCTGCGAAAGCTGAATGCTCTTTTCGCTCGTATTAGTAGTGTGTGTGCGGTCGTGAGAAAGAAAGAATGCCAGAGATACCAAGAAAGAAGACAGACCCAGAAAGAAAGAGAGACAAAGAGCGAGCGAGCGCGCACGCACGCACGAGAGAGAGCATGAGCGGTCGCGGTTAATACGTTCTTAACAATTTCCGCAGCATTATGATGCTCTCCTTTCGTTCACGAGACCTTTTACTTCTGTGACCATGTTAGGGGCAACGTAAAGTTCCCGTAAAACCCTGAATTAGCAGAGCCATAAAGGAAACCGCACCTTATCTGTAGATCACTTTAATGTGCATTCCATTAGGAAAAATCTGTGGGAGACTTGCGTATGGCTTTACGCTTGAAGGCCGCTGCAATTTCCTTGAATTAAGAGCAGCATGGAAAATCGAATGGTGAGCGACAGCAGGATAGGGATGGATTTCAAAAACCGGGTATCGTCGAGGGGTGTGGGTGGGACTGGGAGCAGCGTCAGCCGTGCTGCGAGGGCGCGGGTGCTCCAGAAGGAAGGTAATGGAGGTAGAGGGAAGACCTCGTCTTAATGGTCTGCTGCATAACTGCAGACTGCACTAAAAGGAGAGTATTCTAAAGGACTGCTGGAAAATTTCAAGACCACAATTACTGCTTAGTGACCGGAATGATAATCAGATTGTTACCCGGAGGAGAAAGCACTCAGAAGCCGACTTAGAAGCTCGGTGAAAAGCATGGGAAGTGGTCTTTAACTTCGTAAAAAGTTTAGATCGATCGTATACTTTAGTAAACGGGTCGTATAGATTTGTCTATAAAATAAAACTTGAAAAAGATTCAAAATTGTAGCTAGTATAAGATTGAAAGGTATAAACGGAAAGTGAGATTGCATACTTTACATCGATAGCAGTGCAAAGTGCAGGTTTCGGCGACCCCTTCTAACTTATTTTGCTGTTCTTGGTATAAGCTGACGCGCATCTTCCAAGTGAAGACGATTTATGTTGGTTATTATAACATTACACCATTACGGGTGCTCTGTTTTTGATTAAGTGTAGTTTGTAGTATGATATATGATACGAAAACCTTTATTTAAGAAACACAATGGTTTTCCTTTTTATTTGGTGAGTTGATTTAAACAACAAAACTTGTGTGAAAAAAAGTTTATTGCATGCAGACTCTTTACCTAGAGAAATTCATTTCTTTCCTCAAACGCACTCTTCATATTTGAGCATCAAAAAGAGACTCATGTTTTCACTGATTTTAGAAGATTTTAGTGAATTTCTAATGAGGTCTTAATGAGACTTGTTCAAAATTTTATAATTATTTTAAGGTTTGGATGTAGTATTGCAACGGAATTCCAAAGGCAGTTTTCTGTGAAAGATTTCAGCTCCTTTTTCTCGTTTTTTTTTTTTTTTTTTTTGAAGCCCTGTTCCCATGTTCGCTTCATGTTCGACTCACTGTCAGGATAACTGAACGGTTTCCAGCTCAAAGTTAGCGATTACCTTTCTAGAACGCCATCACTTATTGGTCAGATGCGTCAGGCCTGTAAATCGGCCAGCTATTGATCAACTGGATCTGTCACATAGCCTTAACCCTTGAACTTCCGGTCTTACAGACACACTCGTCGTCTTGTGCGGCAATCGACTGCTGGAGGACGAGATCTGGTGAAGATGATTGTGTGGAAATTTTTTTTAAAGAGAAACAAAACTTGCATCAGCTTCCTCTTCTGCATCCTCTTTTCCTTCTTCCTACTCTTTATCTTCTTTCTTCTTCTTATTTCATCGCTGACTTCTTGAGTCTTGATACCGAAGGCACCAATTACCAGACATTCTAACCTCAGAAAGTGTAGCAGATAGTTGGTTGTTTGCGTTTGACGCCGATCCAGCAACTAAGGGTATATCATGGCGAGAGTGTAGCAGACATAAATAAATATTAGCAAATACAAGTGAAGGATGTTTGCACAGTCAGACGCTTCCCAAACTGCTTGTAGTTGCTGTTGCCAGCATTAGTTACATTTGTCGATCCAGTAGATGTTGGGTAAAAGAATGAAGCATTGATCAAGGTTCCATACGCTTCGATCCTTGAGTCCCTGTACACAAGCTGCGTGTGTTTGACTGGTCCTTCGCCTGTGTATGTACATGAATAACCTTTGCACTCAAGCTTCTTTTTAGAGAATCGCTTCTTTGCTAGAGAGATGGCTAGGCATGCTCTGTTGCGGCTTAAAAGCAAGAAGAGCTACCATTACGTACATGTAAAAACTGTAATGTAAGATGTAGGTGTATGTAAGAACTGTGGTGTAAGATGTAAGCGTAAGAACTGTGGTGTAAGATGTAAGCGTAAGAACTGTGGTGTAAGTATGTGTAAAAGAACTGTAGTGTAAGTATATGTAAGAACAGTGATCGGATTACTCGCATTGAGGTAGTGAGAGCTTAAGCAGTAAATAGGATCATTGACGCGAAGCTAGTCGCCTGGCAGCACAAAGACTGGGTGGCACCTTAAGTCTTTCAAGACATTTAATGACGGGATGTGGCCGCAGGTGTTGTGATTTTCTGAAGAACAGAACACGATGCCCTCCTGCGATGTAGAGCTCCGAGACATAAATAAAAAGGTCATCAGCGGTCGAAAAGGGATGATTTCTTCGTGACCCAGAAGAGCATTTCTGGCGAAAGGAACATCTTTAAAAAGACACATGGTGGACTTTTCAGGCAGTATTTTTTCTTTACTATTAAAGCACTTTTTTCCTTCCTCTCTCTCTCTCTCTGTTGTGCTCTCAATGTACGTTTCAATTTCAATGAAGGTGGGAGATTATGATATCTATTTAGTGTAACCACTTTCTTTCTTTCTTTCTCACAGAGTGAGAGAGACTGTGTGTGTGTGTGTGTGTGAGAGAGAGAGAGAGAAATTGTGTGTGTACGTGTGTGTGTTTCTTTTTGTGGTGTGTGCATGTACGTGCGTGTGCGCGCTCTTTCACTCGTTTTGCACCAACTTGTTTTCGTGCTCATTACCTTTGATCTCCAAGCACGCGACCAAAAATTTCCTGCCTGGTGTTTCCTGATATTTTTCTAGAGTGACATTTGGCAGACTGGCCCCGGAAGCCGAGTTGAGCTCGAATAGAATAGAAGGAAATATTGATATGTTTGGGAAAATGTAGCCTTGAGCCATGCCTTGTGGAGTAGAGTGTGCCCTTGTTAGTAGCCTTATAGCCTATCAGGGCTCATATTCACGGCCGTCGGCAATTTACCCACGGGAAATTTGCTCTAACGTGGGTAGGGATGCTCCTGGTTAAGTTACCCCGACAAACAATATCATTGCCAGTTCATGAGTCACTGAGTAATTGAAGTTATCTAACCGACCGTAAAGCGGGAGTTCCCGAAAAATGGTGAGCTTTCGTTGTTCGGTCGAGGGTGAAGCAGAAGGCCAAACACAATTTAATTTATTTTAAGTTTGAAACAAAATGACTAACGTAATAAAGACCGAAGGACAGCATGTCCACTGCAAAATTTGGTTTCTGTTTCTATGGCGTCTGCTAATCTCATATAGTGAATTCAGTAAAAAGAAAAAAAAAGATATACACCAAACACGTTATCTGTCTAGTTTATTCGTTAAGTTGTGGAAAATTCTTCGTTCGCTTCTGTTAAACTAAATCAGTAAAGGTCTTCGCCATATTTACCCTGCTTTGGAAAATGTTATCGGAAGAGGTCGTCAGCGATAAATTACTGGCAGCTAACACGATTTGGTTAGGCAAACTTTGAGGCCATTATTATTGGGCTTTATCTACTATTATCAGATAGAGAACCAGCTGGTAAAGTGAACCCAACCGACAACTTTTACTCCCGATTCGCGAGCCACTAAATAGGTGAGGCCAACATAGCGGAAATTCCCGAGAAAAGAGTGAGGGGTGAGTGCGCATGCGTTGTTCGGTCGGAAACGAGGAACACGGGGGTAAAAAAAATGAGAAAAGCAAACAAGAATCTGCGGTTTTATCCACTCTGACCAAGTGGTATTCCTCGAGTAAATATAAGACTGCAGAAATATTTTTAAAAATTTTCAATTGTAAGCAAAATCTCCAAAAGAAAACCAATATGTCAGCTGGGATGGTCCGTTATCCAGTTCAGTTTTATATTGTGTTTGTTAGTTTTAGATCATCAAGTTAATGAAATTTTAAGTGAACAATTTTGTTCCATTGTCCAACTTATGTTTCCAGGTCTTTAAGATTATGTTTGTTTCTGTTGAAACAGATTAAACCTGATCTCCCTTCCCGCCAATATGGGAGAAAATTATCGAAAGGAATCTCTCCTATAAATTACCATCTAGAAAAGCGGATAAAGTAGACCTACTTGAAAGCCATAAAGAGAGAATTTTAGTTTCTGCTTGCAGGTAGCAGATTTACCACCCCAGGTAAGCTAACCCAGCTAGGTAAACATGGTTCTTGAACACGGCCTCAGGAGTGGACCGTTTCACGGCGGATCGTAAAGCTCAGGTGCACATTATCACATCTAATGCCGGTGAAGTGCAAGTCTAGCTCTTTATTAGTCGGGGGAACGGGCTTCTTCGGTAGAGTTCAGCTTTTGCAAGTTTCCGAATGGACAAGCTGTAGTGTTCTGGTTGCCCCAGCACCTGTGTCTGTCAGCCCCATGCGTGACGCCCATGTGTTATGGTTACCGCACCCCGATGTCAGGTTTTTAAACAACCTGCTCATCCATCAGTATCAGTTGAGCCGCACTATTCCCGGAGAAGATGGCCGACGGTGCTTGAGTGTTAAACGAGCGTTTGGTGGCACTGAGGTCAAAAGGGTCACCCTCGTCATCATAACTTTAGCTTTGATCTCCTCGCAAGTTAATATGGGCAGCTTTGGCAGGCTTGCGGGATCTCACTGTTTGCAACGCTGTGGACCGTTCGGTGGAGCTGGCTGTTAAAAGCTTTGCCCGTTATTACTTTGTAAGTCTGCTATCCGGAATGTTCAGTGTCTGGAAGCATGATTCATCTTACGTTTTCCTCTAGGCTGCTTCTGTTCAAGAGGTTAGTTTCTTCCGTGAACCTTTTTTCCGCGTTCCCTCCTTTTGACCCGTGTGTAATTAATTTCTATTCTTGTGTACCAGCCCCATATGGAAAAATAGATCTTATTTCAACAAATATGATCGATACATATATTTCTTAGGCAACCACATGAAATCTCAGTTTTGGCATTGCTTCTTTTCGTCTATATATAAACTACTGTGGCTAATGATGATTACGGCATAGGACGGGATAGTGAAACAGATAAGGTGGTAGTCGTTAGAGGCCACATGACTGAAAAAGGAAGTAAGGATTAATGGATCGGCTGTTACAAGTAGAGACCATCGTTGCTTCGAGTGCTGGAGATAAAAGTATGAATACTACCGCAGCATCTGTCCTTCTATCTGGAAAACCGTAAAAATCTTGTCTCTGTTCATTTTCCTCAAATAACTTGAATATTTTCTCTTTTTTTCGCTTATAAATGTGGTGTTTATTTCGTCACTTAAACTTAAACTTAAGTATAATAATTTGTTTTTATGTGGGTTTTACGGGATGGGGGTAGGGAGAGAGAGACGGTCTAGGAATCCAACTTGAAAATCTGGAGTGTTATCAATTCAAATTAGTGAGGAAAGGAGAGAAAACGAGAGAGTGGCGGTTCATTATTGTGCTAGAAGGTATGTCACTGATGTGACGATGATAACTAGTGCTGGTGGTGGATGCTGCAAGCAATTGTTTGAAACAAATAAAAAAATGGAAAGAGAGAGGAAAGGAGATAGTTAAGTTTTACTATGAGTGTACGAGGTATGAAAGTGACATGAAGATGATGATAATAACAATAATAATGATTATGGTGGAGAAGATTGGGAGATAGGATGGCGAAAGAATAAAGAATTTTAAATCTTGACAGTTAGGAAGTTCAATAAAATATTTTGGATAAACCACAAAGCATTTTTTTTGTGTCATTTTGATTTCCCTCTGTGCCGCTACTTTGAGGTCTCGAGACACTGTGGTAACAGAAAGCTTTTGTAATTTACTGACATGGGCAAATCTCTATTCTCCATTTTTGCGATTAATTTCCCTGCTTTGAACCCATGCTGTCAGCCTTTTTGATGGAATGGAAATTGGATTTGTCCCTTCTCATTACTAGTTCTTAATTAGATCTTAAGTTGTGCTTTAAACTCTAAGCCTCCTTGTCAAACATTTCATTTAATAACTCTTTGGTTTAAATATATCCATTTACTGCGATCGAAGTATGAATTTTGACTCGTACATTAAATACTTAATTAAATCATTCTTTTTAACAAAAATCATTGTTTTGTTGACGAGATGAACATCAGCTTATTTTGTTTCCCTCTCGGGAAGGATTCATAATTATTAACCATGCTAGTTTAATTTTCGCTTCACTATTGGAGAACTTTTTTGGAGGTTCTTATTACAAATTCGACACAGTTGACAAATTTGAGAAATCATCATAAGTGATGGATCTCTACTAATTACTGGTTATTGGCTTGAATTTTATGTAATTTTTGCTTAACGGTGTTCCGAGCAAATGTATTTTTACTCCATTTTGGTGCTAGTGTTGTGAGATTTGTTTAGGGCTACAAGGTCAGGCTTCTTTCAAAACATCTGCCGGCTGCACTGAAGCGCTTTTCTGTCCTTGAAAAACATCGCTGTTTCATTTATTCAATTTGCTCCACAGTGCACCTGCGCCTACCTCTTGAGTGTCTCGCTCAGTAGAACCCTGGCAATTTTCCTCAGACACAGTCGCACTGCTATGGAGAGAAGGCCTGTGAGATACTTGACGATCTTTTGATGACCTAGAATCAGAAAGGACGGCTCCAATCCGCCATCGTGTTTGCTGATGAAGATCTTATGTGTGTGCGTAAGCCACGGAGCTAAGAGGTTCATTGCTGTGCGTCTTGGAGTGTTTGCCGAGAGGAACTGTGTCCTTCGCAGGCTGGTGGGCGATGGAGCTGGCTGGAGGAGGCGTTAATGGTGTTTTTTATCGTGCTTGTCATTGTTTTGTGTTCACCACAATCATCACAACTTTCTTCCTGAACATAACACCGACATCAGCAAGCATACTATATTTTTTTCAGATCCTTGCTTGCGCTGAACAAAAATGAAAAAAAAAACAAGCACCATGAAAAGTGTCAATTTCATCAGCACAACCGCTTCAGAAATATCAGCTGAATCAACAGTATTCTTATTATTGTTTTTGTTCTACAAAGAGTAACAATGTAATTTTATAACGAACCCCATATGGTCGAAACGAAAATTGTGTCTTCTAGATGGCGACATTTGTAGACTCACTTCATCATTCTTGTTATTAATGCTAGAGGGTGCAAGGAAAGAACGACCGGTATGTTCAGAGTAGAAAAACACAGGAAATACCGGGTTAATGACTCTGAGAATGAAGAGAAGATGACAGTCTTGCCGTGGGCGTCATGACATTCAAAGAACCCTGGTGTCAGCCAGTTGTTCCTAAAAATGTATTTGATGTAATATCTGCGCTGTAATATCTTTAAAAGAGAAAGAGACATTCTTTTCTTTTGTAAACAAATATTAATTTCACAGACGTATAATATTTGTTTCAAGGCTGTGGTTTATTCATAATCCAGTAGGGGTCGACAACGACGATGATGATGATGCTGAAGATGCTGCTGCTGCTGCTGCTGCTGCTGCTGCTGCTGCTGCTGCTGATGATGATGATGATGATGATGATGATGATGATGATGATGATGATGATGATGATGATGATGATGATGATGAATACTATTAACTTTACATTACGCATTTGTCTGCTCGGCAGTCAATTCATTAAACAACTCCAGCATGAGAAACAAATATAGTAAGAAAGAACACTTTACAAACTACAAAACAAAAAAAGGGAGAGAGTAGCTGGAAGGAAGACCACCGAGAAAAGGAGGAGATAGCCAGCTACTCAGGACATATTCGCGTAGGAGGTGGAATTTAAACACCAGCATTGAAAGCTTTTAGGGTTATCACTGTCCAGAACGATAGGGACAAGACTTTCCAGACACTGGAGAAGGACAATGAGCGGCCCCCAAATTTGTCTCATCGAGGCATTGATAATAGGGTGTCCGCATGAGCAGACCGCGGCGACTGACTTGGGTAATAGGGGATTTTCGTCTCAGACAGGTATCCTGGGGGCCAGGCCTTGAAGTCAACAAAAGCACACAGATGCAGATGTGGAGATGGAATGCAAATTACATTTTGAGTAATGCATATCATATAAAAAGTAAGGCAAAACCTTTTTTTCAAGAGATAATAGAGGCGTCTAGAGAATATTCACACATTTTTTTAAATAGAAAAATATTACGATTCCCAGACTGATAGAAATGCGTAAATTTCACTTGGCGGATTGCATCAGTATCTCCGGTGGTTATTTGTTCAGTGTTATTATATTTCGCCTCTTCGTGGACTGACCTAATTAAATTACTGATTTATATGTTCGTGGGTGGATGAACATAGGAAAAGGTAAAGGTCATCCCCTAACCTTTTGAGGTCGTTGTGGGGTGAGGTGTTCTGACTTTTCTCGGGGTCAGGTTTACGGGAGGGCGGTGCCCATCTCCTTTCCCTCGCTGCATTACCTTCCCCAACCCTCTATGGGGTCAGGCACCCATTCCTGCCAGCTGGGTCCACTGGGGGAACTATTCTGCTTTAACCGGGCATCGAACCAGCACGTTCTCAGTTCGGACGCCATAGTGTCTTTGAAAATCAAGACTTGTGTGTCAGAGAGCCTGTTTAAATTGTGTTCCCGTAGTATGGTCTTAGAATAATAATAATAATAATAATAATAATAATAATAATAATAAAAGTTAGCTTGTATAGCGCCTTATATATCCTCCCTTTAGGACGAACTCAAGGCGCTTCACAAATGACAGATGGTGTGACGTGAAAATAATGTGACGTCAGAACAAAATGACGGAGCACCAGGTCATAGGGCAGCATCTACACACAGCACCAACACAGTCCGCAGGCCAAATATCAAACGTCACACTAGCCGTAATACACTCGCTAGTCAATGTAGTTCCTAATAACACATCCTACACACAGCACACATCACACAAGCCGTAATACACTCGCTAGTCAATGTAGTTCCTAATAACACATCCTACAAACAGCACACATCACACAAGCCGTAATACACTCGCTAGTCAATGTAGTTCCTAATAACACATCCTACACACAGCACACATCACACAAGCCGTAATACACTCGCTAGTCAATGTAGTTCCTAATAACACATCCTACAAACAGCACACATCACACAAGCCGTAATACACTCCCTAGTCAATGCAGTTCCAAATAACACATCCTGCAAACAGCACACATCACATTTTTCAAAGACTTTCTTTCTACGTGATTTAAAGTTTAAATGCTCCATCGAAAAAAAAGAAGTAAAAAAAATATCCAAACTGGTCACACCAAATCACAATTTATATTCTTTAAGCAGGTTCGATAATTCATGTTCTAATAATGATATAACATTATAATAGCTAATGTGTGATTCTCACTTTGTCATATCATTTAATTGTACTTCTTACAGCATACAGGGTTAAAAATGGAGCTGGCAAGTTAAGGTTTCTGTGGGTGTGGTGCCTCGCATCTTTCATCGCATGTGAATCCAGAAAAAAAGTTTCTATGTTGTTTTTGTTCGCGCGGACAAGTGTGTGCATGCGCGTATGTGGTTGAACGCATTTTGTCCCACCTGATTATATTTTTTTCGTTTACTCTGAATTTTATTTTTTAGTGGAAAGTCCCAAGTGGTCAGCGGGGCGAATGAATGCAGCAATGAAGTTCTATTGCATGGCCGGAAGCAGCGCAGAATAGAAACTTTTTAAAAGCCATTTTGCCTCAGGAAACATGTTTGACAGTGCGTTGCGAAAACAGTAAATTGCACCGTTTGTCGCTTCATTATCACTTTGGTTGCGTTTCGCTGCATATGAACATGTAGTTCGATGGACGCTCTACGAACTTTTGTTCGTTTGTTTTGAAACCTCGTTTTTCCCACTCAGAAGCCTCTCTCTTCTGTCATAGAAACTGATCGAGGGAAAACAAGAAAAAAATGAGAATTTTCGTTTTTTTTAAAAGGTTTGAGCATAGACAGAGTCATACTTCCTGAATAAGTAATGAGTCACTGTAGCTGTAACTGCCATCAGTAACTGAAGTCTCTGAATACATGAGTGACAGAAAATGGCACTTCATTTGTTATTCCTAACAAAACGAATTAATTGGGATTAGTTCTTCTAGGACCAAACCGTAATGGTGGGGGGGGGTGTTTAAACGTAGACTAGGGCCATTGTCAACAGAGTTATATTTAGAACATATGTGCAAGATATTATGCAATGATGGAAGCTTTGACCTTAGTGTTCTTTTACGGAACATTTCGATGTTTCCTCTATTTCCTCATTTTCACCTGGTTATAGCATTTCAAGAATGTTTAAGGTGTGTTTGACATTTACGTCCTTCATAAAGAAGAAGTCCAGAGCTCGATATTTATCAGTAATTAATTGGACTCGTAACACACACACACACACACACACACACACACACACACACACACACACACACACACACACACACACACACACTGCGCCAGGGTGTGTATGTGTGAAGGGGGGATGTGCATGTGTCTTTTTTCAAAATAACACATACAGACAAATAGACACTGGAGACGCATGTCCACAGATTCACTGAAGTCCAGTATAAGGAGCCCAGACAAATGATCTTTACCCCTGATTTATAGATTTGTTTACCATTTTCCATTCCTTGCCGCCCGACGTCTAATCTATGCTCCTTCAAGCGTGTTTTCCAAATGTGATTCTTGTGGGCTGGGCATGCCTTTAAATTATTTTCTGCTTTAAATCCATAGGAAGAATGTCAGCGCGGCGAACCCGGTCCGACATAGAAGAATACGAGAGGTCAAACAATATGCATTTTCTTTTCCTCCTTGTTCCTCGTGCAGGCGTCGATAGGAACCTCGTGACATCCGCTACCCGACCCGTGAACGGATGTTGTCTCCCAGAGTTCTTGCTGCCGCTGCAGTCCCGCTGGCAACTGCGAAATATGAGTATTGATAATGAAATTGGAAAACTGTCAGAAAAAGTGTTTTTTTCACTCTTTTTTTAAGGCAGTAGTGTTTCTGGTGAGTTTTTTCCCCCTTTGCAGAATATAACAGGATTGTCAGTAATATTGGTCTCTAGCAATAAATCTTAGACGAGAAGGATTTTCATTTCTTCAGAGAGAACAGAAATAAATGAGAAACAACATGTGCGCGCGCACACCTACACTGTATTTTTGTATGTCACATCGCCATCATGTAATACTGGAAACTATAAAATAATTCATGTTCCAGAATATTATGTAAAATTGCTCGTGAATGCAATGAAGAAGGAATTAAGATATTGCATTTCACAATTAAGATATTGTATTTCAGATATTGGCTTTGTCACTGTATAAAGCGTTATACTTCAGTATCTTAGCAAATATTTTCCGCAGGCAAAAGGACAAAAAAGAAATTCTGTTCTAGATTATGAGAAAACTAGTGCTAGCTTAATGTAGTTTCAAACTAAGTTTTAGGGCATTAGAAAATGAATCAAATACTTAGAAAATGTTCAGAAAGCTGATTACTGAAAGTGCCACAGGTAATCAAATAGGCCCAAGATAAAGGCACCAAAAATAGTCCCGCAGACTTGCGCGAATGTTTTTTTTTAAAGCTTTGTTAAAGTGTTTGAGGCTTTTTAGTAGTATAGCTGGGCAATATAAGAGCGGCTGCTAAGCTTTGTTAGAGGTGTAGCTGAGAAATTTAAAGCGGCTGCTTAGCTGTGTTAGAAGTGTAGCTGGGCAATCTTAGAGCTGGTACTGAGCTTTATTAGAGGTGTAGCTGGGAGAATTTAAAGCGGTTGCTGAGCTTTGTTACAGCTTCTATGTGCCTGCCTAGTTGGCAGACACAGGCATTGTCCTTCTGCTGACGGTAGCCCTCCTCCCCTACTTCCCTTCACCTGCCAATAAAGTAAAGAGCGAGACTAGAGAGTTCAAGCTAGATATGACTGGTTGTAGACCCTTGTCCATAGCAGAGTATAGCTTGTCTTCAGGTGGTATGTTGCCGAAGAGGGACTAGTTAATAAGCTAATTAACGATTGTCAGATAACTGCCTAGCACAGTGTTATGCAGCTAGACCCAGAAGCTCAAATAGGCCATATTCAGTGTTTCTAGCTACAGCATCTCACGAGAGAGAGGCAGGTTGATTGGTAGTGGTTGCTTTATTAACTTTGCTGTTCTTCCAGAAGGCAAAACTTTCTTGCGAACTCTCCTTGTGAGGTGTGGTTCAGCTGAAGATATAGAGCTTCTGTAGTAAATTTCTTTTTGTCTGGCAGTCGCTGTTTCTCATAGAATAAATCATATCATTGCAGTGGAAAAGTATCAAATGATCATTTGTCTTCGGTTGTATGTTCTGAGCCTTTCTGACAAAGTGTGAAGTCTTTACTTTCACTGCATCTACAGTCTTGACTGTGTTTGATGCTTGCATTACTGCTGTTTACTGGCTACACTGCCCATTACAAACAGAGTATCTATTTTTTCGTAAACCTACGTGAACTTCAGTTAACCTCATCAGTAGAATTTAGATATTCTATCTTCAAAATGTGACCTCTCACCTCACACACGCACGCGCACGCTCTCCTCTCTCTTTCTTTCTCTCTTTCTTTCTCTCTCTCTCTCTCACACACTCACACACACAGCCATGTCCCCATCGATAACAGGATGGAGAATGGCGATCTGTGAGGAAAGTCTTTGGTGGAAGACTGGTTCAGGTCATAATGTGTTTGGTAGGAGATTAACTCTCACCGCGAACCCAGGTGCTGCCTCTCGATAACAGCATACTTTAGGACCAGAATAGTTGCAGACGACAAAATAATTCATCTGACTGTCTAGTTCTTGGTGTAATAGATACTAAACTCGGTTCTACAAAAAGGTGATAAATCTTTTCCTGAAACAGTCAGATCGACGCTTTCTTTTAAGACTATTAACAAGAAAAGATATTGGGAAACAAAAAAGTTTAAAACAAACGTATGGCTATTTCACAAGTTTTTCTGGTGCTCAAGAGGGCACAGATGTAGCTGGCGCTGTATGTGTTGTTGAAAGCCAACATATCTGTGTGTGACAGTTCAAGCAGCTGAGCTTGACAAGAGATGATTTCTAGTAGGCTTAGTAATTGATAGCCTGAAAAAATTGTTTCTCTGTCTCTAAGTAAAAAAGAGAAACATCTTTTTCAATGTTGTATACCTCCAATACTTTCTGTTTACATGAACTCGGCTAAAAGTCTACTGAAATTGTGTTTGATCGCAACTGGTCGTTAAATCTGGTAATCCATGTAAGAAGGCGCGACACAGAGGAGAAACAGATTATTTGGATGTGCAGGAACATTTTGTACATACATGTACATATAATTTGCTTTCAGTTGTGTGTCTGAAACAACCATCTACAAAATGCTATAAAGAAAATGTTCCTTGGAAATAGTAGAATGACATTAATGTTATCAAATGTAATTTGTCAATGTGTAATTGACAAATGAGATTTCATTAGCACACACGCAGCAAAAAGGATTGCCAAAGAAATCCTTTCTTTTAAACTTCAAAGCTTGTGCGGGTTTTGCGTAGGCCTGATGAATGAATGAACTCAGCAAAATAAAAATGTACTGTTAGATATTTTTTTACAGCAGTATTGATTTAAAGTTTGCTTAATTCATACACATCAAGCAGAATCGGAATGTAATTTCAGAGGAGCAATTTTCCTCGAGACAGAGATATGTATAGAGGAGCTTATTACTAGAAAAAGTAGAAAAAAATGAAGAAAATATGAAAATAATGATGCTACAAATAATAAAAAACATCCGTATAAAGCTGTCTAGTATGTTCATTTTCTAGAGAAAGATGATGGACGAACAGCACAATCGCGGATTTCCCATAAAATTGCCTTTAAATATTTCTGTGATTTTCAAAGGATCAAGGTTGCATTTTACTTTCTCTGGATTTCTTCGTTTCATTAAGTGCTTTGCGAATATGACAAAAATTGATGAGATGGCTACAGTTCATTACCATGTCAGCAAACTCTCCATGAACTGAAAAACGTGCATTTCTAAGGAATTAAACGATTATCCCCACGTGTTTCTTAAAAGTGGGACTGTCAAGACAGATAAATGTTTTCTTTTTTCAGAAAATGTCAGTCCTGTGATTACCATCATTAACTTTCTTTTCCTGCTAGATTTAGAATGTTACTTTCAAAATTTATTTTTTTTAAATGCACTCAACGTGTGATGATGATTATTATTATTACTACTACTGCTGCTGCTGCAACTGCGTTTAAACAGTGTAGTTTCCGGTGTCTATAACTGAAAAGCAAACTGCGAATTAACGAATATATGCAAGAAAAAGATTTAAAATAACAAAACTTAAACTCCACATGAAAGCTCATTTTTATTATAAACATGAAAGGTCTGCGACAAGAGACATGAAAAACAGTAAAGATAATGGCCGTGTAATTAAAGCACCACCGTTGCTGGTTTCTTCTGGTCCCTTTCGAATGAGTCGCACACGCACACACACACACACACGCACGCGCGCGCGCGCGTTGATGAAAAAGTGGAGGAATGGAAAGAGAAACTTGGCAAACTCTTCCTGTCTTTTATTGTCACTTTCTAATTGAAACTCCAGAATCTTGCTGACATCCTCGACACTGCAATCGTTGAAAATTTTGGGATATCGCCATTGAGCCGTGCGTGTCGCTACAAGCATGCTGTCACAAGAACTGTTTGATAATTACGCGCAAGGCCCGCACTCCGTGCTTCGGACTCCTCTTGCCCATCGGGGTCGAGTCCCAGACCACAGGCAATCACGTATCTGTCCAAATGTGAGAGTCCGCGCGCACTGAGTTATGGAAATGCACGCACGCTATCAAAGGGGAGGAAGGTGGTTGGGCTGAGGGGTGAACCTCAGATGCAGATTTATTTTTCACTTTTCTCATCATATGCATGATCACATCGGTTGTTGCCTTCTGTGCGAGTATTTGTGTCTTAGACCAATGAAATATACCAGAAATATCATAAGCCAATTATGCAGATCTCCTTACTAAAGTCAGAACGGGTCCGATAATAGCACTGCTTGTAATAAATTGACGATAAAAAGACTCGTAAACCCTTCCTGCCCGTCGCCATGTTGGGCACAAATATGCCAGAACATTGCTCGGAGGAAGCAGGCGCAATGCACGCGGCACAGGCCGCACTTAATGTCCAGAACTATCCTCATGCTGCATTGAAAACATCTCAGCTGGATATGCACATACCCAAGTATCAGGCTTGCTTGTAGGGCAGTAACCTTGCGTTATTACTGTATAATACTCTTTAATACAACTTTATTGTCTCGTGAGAGAAATTTGTGGGCGTATTTTATTTCGAGACATTGACAACCGAAATACAGAAAAAGCATAGTATTCCAAAGAAGTATAATCATACATCATTCACTGTAGAAAGTTAAACATTGAAAAGTTCACAACAATGGATCATCATAAATCATTGGCCTCACCCAATCCCTTCCACAAACAAACAAACTTTAGACTGAGATATTTCGGCCTGCATTCTGCTTTTCTCTACTGTCTTTCCATCTTTGGTTTTGTCCATCCGTCCATCAAATCATTTAATTCCAAGATCTATATCTAACATCTGTTTCCAAAATCTGTTTCTAACATCTTTTTCGAAAATATACTTGTAACATCAGTTTCCAAATTTTAAAAAATTTATTGTTAAGGTAATACTGTTCACATTATTGAAAACTTATTCATTCCCATTTATAAATTCCTGAAAATGGAAAGTCGAAATGTCGGTTTTTCTACTTCATACCCAAATAAATGTATTCAGAATGACTGTCTATTTTAAATGGCATTGTTCTGAACCAAAGTATAGCATTCCCCTCTAAAAGCTACCCTAGTGCGCATGGTTCCATGAAGGTGCATACATTTTCCAGTTTCTGTCGAGTGTCATAAATGTATGGATGTATTCCTCAAAGAGGGATGAATTAGAAAAGACTGGGATCCTTCATGCTGTATTTTTTATTGCTTTGCATGCTAAATTGCATACATAGGAAAAGACGTGCAGACTGACAACTGCAAAGCTGTAAAACTTCTGAGAAAGTCCCCAAAGATGGGACAACAAAGATGCCTTACTCGGTGGCTTAACGCAAATAATGGCAGCTTTTCATGCTGTCTTTCCTAAAGGTCAAATGAAAAGGAGGCTAAATCCTCTTCTTTGTTCGGTTGATACTTTGTGATATAGTTCTTTACAAAGGAATAATTTAAAACCTACAGTTTTCTAAAAACACAAAACTTGGATGTTTCGTCCTTTGCGATGGAAACACTGAACCTCAACCATGCGAATATAATTGACTTTTGGGGTTGTTTGTGTTTTTATTTCTCTTTACCTTTTCTAAGTTTTGTCAGACTCAACCGCACCGTTTTTTTTCCTTTTGCTATAAACAAAATCTTCGCGTTGAATTATGTAATGTAATGGTATTGACATTTGCCTAGAAACCTTAGATTTAAAGTGAGAGTTCCCATTTTAATACGATCCTAAAACACAATTGAGTCTGAAGGAACGCAAACTTTGTTTCTTGTTCGAACTGTATTTTGCTTCTTTCTTTAGATTTCTCTATCGATTGTTGGGCGTTTTTTTTTATTTATTTGCAAGTTAAACGTCCGGAGCACTTTGCTGCGAAACCTCTTGGTTCTCATTATAAACACACCCTTCTTCCAATGACCCCTTTCCCTCACACCGCCGCCAGCGTCTCTTATGGTGTCCAGTCTGAGAGCCACTGAACTATGGAATAAACGGTAAAAACAATTGGATTTCTTCACAACATGCATGCGTTACTCAGAAAGAGGAAAAAAATATTCTTCTCAATTCGTAATGTGAGCATAAAATGTAATTGTGTGCGGTTGTCTATTTGAACGTGTCTGAAGCACGTGACTACCTGCGTTTAACATTTCGGGAAGAAATTAGTATGTGTGCATATGGGCGTGCATGCGTGCGCGCACGCGTGTGTGTAAAAGAACGGGGCATAGAGAGATCGATGGGCCGTTGGCGATTAACGAAAGCTGCAGTTCACGCAGTTTTAAGCAGTTCATTTATCTTTTTTTGTGTTTTTTAGCTGAACCACTCTGTCTTTATCTTCTCTGTCTGTGTATGTCGATATGTGTTTACATGCTGAAATTCCCAAAGGTCAGATTTTAGGTGGTCTTTTAAAGTTTACACCATGTTATGATTCAGTTAAGCTTCAACTTCTTTTCTTGGTTTCCGTGATGAAATAATTGAACAACAAATGATTTATTTACGATCATTTTGATTGAAGTGATCTCCATTTTGCTAGCTAGCCAGCTAGCCAGCTAGCTGAAGATGACGTTTTTGTGCACCGTATTCTTCACGCTGATCTCCATCTGATCTTCCTCCGGCATTCTTCCTAAGAGAAACTGGCTATCGCCACATTGTGTGTTGTTGTGTTACATCACCGCATCTTCGTATTTTTTTTTCTTCATTAGACAGTTATTTGCTCTTCCTGTGCAGTGCACTGAGCTTGTCTTTTTTTTGACAGCGAAGCACGCTATACAAATGCACTCTTATTACTGGAAGCTGTTGCTGAAGAAAGGCGCTATCTAAATGTACTTATTATTATTATTATTATTATTATTATTATTTACTTCGTTTACAGATGCATCATTACAGTTTGCAGAATATAATCTCTGAAAGAAACGCACACTTTTCATTTGAAAATCTATCAATGATTTTTAAGTACTTAACATTTGATTGTGAAGTTAGGTGCTTAAAGGTCTGTTAATTTTTGGAGAATAATAATATAAGAATGATTAAATATTAATAAATATATTTGTCACCTTCTCATTACTAAATTTTTCCTTTGTGATTCTGTTCAGAACGGCGTCTTCGTGTGTTCATTGTCTAAAACCTTTCGAATACATTATGCTTTCGGGTGCCCGGCCTAGTCCGACCATGCGAGAAGGGCTTCGGTAAAAGTTCACCTGGCGTCCATAGATCGTCGAGACCTCCTTTCCAACCCGAGCTTCGTTCTTCGACAGTTGAACCAGGGTCGTCCAGTTCCATTAGAGTCTACCCCTTTAGTCTGGCCTGTTTCTAAGCGACCCTAGGTCCAGCCTCGCCCTCTACAAGCTCTCTTCGCGTTCACAGGTCTCGGGGCCACTGGAGTCTGATTATGTTTGCCCAAAATGCGGCGCTCGTCACCGCCGGAGAGACATGACATTTGCTTAGAGAGAGGACACCCTATTCTAAGGAGATGGCGGGTTCTTGTATTGCCACTCGCATGTTCGTCCATTTGCGGAATTCGTCCGAATGGGCATGGGGGATCTGGAAGTGGTTCTGGCAGAAGAGCTCCAGCAAGCGTTGTCTAGGATGCGCCATACTTGGAGTAATCGAATTAATTGTCTGCAGCAGTTTCAGTTAATTTACTCCGCACACGGGCCTGGGCGAGCGGAGGGTTGGTGGCGGGTGCCTGGGCTGCATGCCGACTTCATTAGGCGCTGAACAAACTTGCCTAATGCTATGCATAGGCACAGGCAAACACAGGAGAGATTAAAGAGTTCGACCACTTCCCCAAAGATTGCCAGGTCAGGTGACGGCAGTGATGGCTTCACCCAGCTTACTGTCGCAACAAAAATTGATGAATCGGAAATACCAAAGCTCTGACGAAGCATCGCAAAGGCATCAAAGATAGCAACACGGAAATAGTAATTTTAGAAAAAATTCGTTCAAACGCTTGTTGTAAAACTTTGTGACGATAGCACCCCACATATCGATTTCGAGATACATAGCTCTATAAAGAATTTATTCCACTTTTAGATGCAGCAGTTCCGTTCCTAGGTCGGTCGATAGTTCTTGATTAGAGAATTTTCAAACTGAATGTAAGCCAAGCCGTTGACCAGCAACAAACGTTCACACCCTTTTAAATTTTCATTTCAGTACTTCAGGGGTCAGTTCAGTGCTGTGTGCGCACTTGGAAAGCTCGAGTTCATACATACATACATACTATATGCGTAAAAAGGAGAGTTCATTTCGGACACGCACGCACCACGCTTTTGCATTTTCATGCACCCACCCACACACACACACACACACTGCAGAGAGAAAGAAGAAATATATTTATGTGTTCATGGATGTTTAATTTGAGTGACAGAGAATAGATAAGTTAGGGATCAAACATAGTGTTTTTAAATATAGGGAGAGAAAGAATATGATAATTTCTTTTTTGGCTAAGCTCTCGCCCATATCGATATCGGAGTGAAAATACCAACCAAAGCAGCAAGACATAAAGCACATGGGCATACACAAGACAGGAATTGAACGATTACTGGTATAAAGCTATACTGCTCATCTCCAACCATTTTGACAGAATTTTAATACGACCATAGCGAAGCAATGCATGAATTATCTCTAATTGTGAGTGCATTAAATAAAAAGCAGACTACACTACGAATAGCTGTTGAGAGGTGTTTGCTAATTTCGCAGGTAGACTGAACTTGGAGGGGTGCTTGGAATATTTAAGGATAAGGATGATACAGGTCAGTGTATTTGGGACTTATAAATATGAAATGTTGTTCTGTTTCATCTCTATCAGCAGGTGGGCGTTTCGGAGAAATATCTGTAGTATTTTTGTAACGCTGCCTGTGACAGTTTATATTTGTTATACCTAATAGGAATCCTAATAATATGGAATGACAGCGATGTCCTTTGCTTTAGTGGCTAGAGGGTGACTAATCTCCATTTTTTCCCCGTCTTTTTTGTCTTTGTGTCTACTGTTTGATCTACTCCATTTATTATCTTCTGGATTGTAGCTTCTTTCTTTCAGACCACTATAAATGGTTGACTAGTGGTCTCTACTGCACATCAGCGCCATCTTGCTGCTTTTGGAACTGTGTCAGCAGCATAGATTTAACTCAGATAACTTTTCTGCAAAACCATGAATTTTCTCGACTGTTGATGCAGCTGTTATCTCACTCGTCATTGTGAGGGTAGGAACAATGTACAATGCAGTCTCACCTTTCTGTCGACGCTGGAACATGTGTTACCGCTCGGAGTCTGTAAATTTTCAGAAATCTCAATAAGATTTATAGAACGATAAATGAGTATATCTCACTGCTATTTCACTAGTACAGTCTTTCTGAAAACAGTCAACAATTGTGAACTTAAACTCTCTCAAAAACCACTTAACATTTCCGACACCCTGACATGGCCAAACAAGACCAAAATATATTGATAAAATTATCGCATAACATAATGGACCCAGGTTATTTTGTTGTGCTTGTGATTTACTAAGACATTTAAAGCTTTCCTTGTATAAAAAAATTATGTAAAACCAATATGCAGTACAGTTTATATATGGATAATACAAATAATGAATAGAATCCACAGTCACATATTCACTATGTATCATTTTACTGGCAGTTTCGAATGTTACATTCAAAAGACCTTTCAGTGCAAGCATCTGGACTTTCTTTTCAGTGATGTTACTGGCAGAACATAAACATCCTTATATCAGAACAATAGAAAAATCCGTTGTATCTGGGTGTCAAAAAAAAAGAAGAAGAAGAATGTTAGATTAAGGTCTCCTAGTTTCAAAATGCTAGTTATTTCTTATTATTATTATTTTTAATAATTTTATTTCAGTTTGTGACTTAGAGCATGTGATAATATACAAGGGGTTGACAAGACAATACTAGTATGTATATAAATATATCGAAAGATTAGATTGAAAGAGAGAGAAAGGGGATGGGGATTTGGTGTTTTATGCCGTGTCAGCAACTAAGGCTAATTCATGGCAATGCAGCCAGCCCTGTAAACAGATGCAGAGAAAGAACAGCCTGCCCAAGACGAGATCTGAACCCAGGACAGCCAGCCTTCACTGTATTGGTGACAGGCGATAATCGTTGCACCGCCGGACCGCCCAGATAGATACTGGGATAGGAAGGTAGAGTTTGGGGAAGTAAATAAAGAGCAAATCCGTATATGATTCATTGAACTTTCCGCAAAGGCTGATTTTACTGTTACACGGACCATATATCCTAACAATGGTGTTGAAGCTTGCTGCTGGCTATCGGCATAACGGCGAGAAAGCCTCGTATTGCACGGAGGAACTGTCATATAAACCTGTTTTTTTTAACTGGACATATCCCTGGGAGACATGTTCCTGGTATCAACAAGATATTGATTGACATAAAATATTCATCCGCGTATGTGATGGAGGAGACACGCTAAACCTTCGTATCGTGTATATTTGTTTCATCAGAATGTTCGGTTTGCCTTGTTGACCTTAGACACGAAACATAAAAAAGCAACCAGCTAACATTAACAGCCCACGTTTTAATTTTAAACACAGTGACAAAGGAAGCCATATTTTTGTCTGGTTTTGTTGTTGTTTCTTTGTTTTAAACGAAAAGCTTGTGGATATTTTTTTAAGTTGGTACATGCAAACATATGAGATATCTCTGAGCTTTCAAACTGCAGTGCATGATTATGATCATAGAAAGAAAGAAAGAAAGAAAAAGGAAGAAAGTGAAACAAAATAGGTAAAACATCTTGAAAGCGATGTAAAAAAAAGTTACGATAATGTACTGCATTGCTTGTGTTGAATGTTTCAACATATATGCCTGTCAAGCCTAATCTAAAAGCTGAAATAATTGTCATCTTCGCTGTCATAGAAACATTATTTTGTTTAATCATATTAATTAAAACTCTGTAAATACACAATTGCTGATTTTTTTTAGCTAGGTGTAGGAAAATGTAAAGGGTTTTTATATGCATTTTGTCTCTACGCCTTTAAAGGCTAGATCTATTTAATAATAAAAATAAATTCAATATCAGCATAAGAAGGAAAAGCATTTCATCGTCTTCTAAATATTAAAAAATTGCTAGCTTGTGTATCATTGGGCCTCATGCCTCAGATATTCGAAAAGGGTCAGAGAGAATGGCGAACCCTCCCTCGACATTCAGAGAATGAGCGGCGTTCAGCTCTAGATGTCAGATTGCTAGCCTAGAACCAGCACATTGGCATCCAATCTTGCTCCAGGCAGCTGTTTTCGCATTTCATCCAGGCAGAGACTAGTTTCCTAACTGAAATGGCAACGTCTGCCAGATTGTGAGGAGGTACAGTGGTGCTGTGGGGCTGGAGGGATCACGGTATTGTACTCACTGAAGACGTCGCTTAAATCAGAAATTGATCCGGAAAAGTGGAGTGCATACAAAGAAAAAATTTTTTTTCGACCCTCTGCTGGTCCATTCATGAATTATTATTTCTGTTCTGTCGCGGCTTTCTCTGGTCCTGTAATCGTCTGTCGTCTGTATAATTCTGTTTTCTGTCTGCCACGTCGACTAGCCAGACTCCATTTGGTGCCTCCAGCATCTCCCCTCCCGTTAACTCCCCCATCCCTTGCTGCTTCATTCTTCTTGTCTTTTTTGGGGCCCTGGCAAATACTAGCGTGAGTTTAAAAAAAACACACAAACAAACAAACAAACAAACAAACATGTAAACACACACTGCAGAGTTTTAACCATTACACTACCAGGGACCCCGGGTGGTCATGTGGCAAATGTTCGGTTATAATTATACTTCACATCAAATGCGGAAAATTGATGTTTGGCTGATTGCCACGCAGGAACTTGCGCACAATTATTTTTTGTTACTGACCGCAATCCATCATATACAGTTATAAATATTGACAGATTTTATTCTACTCGTCATAACTCAACAGTTGAAAATAATACTTAAGGATCGTTTAACGATTTCGTTTTCACGTGTCTGCGTTTGTGGCCACTTTGCTAATTAAGTGCTCGCGCAAAATACTTTGCTCTCATCGGACGATTCCGATGTAATTGAGCACAACTCATTTCGTTCCTGATCTGACTTCCCAAAGCCGGACTGTGTCAGGATATTTGTCCGATTAAATTGCCATCCAAGTGAACTTCCGTACTGAATTTTACCTCAAGTTAAGCCCCCCTGGGGTTTTACACCTAGACCAGAGTGCTTACAGACACTGCTAGCACCCGCATCTGTTTCGTCATTAACCCTTGCGTCGGCCACGAAGTTGAATAATTCAGGTAAAAAGCGTCTTGTGGAAAAGCGAACGCAGGTGTGTGATTGAAAGGTCGATACGCAGCATTTCAAAGTTGACGATTCATGACGATTCATGTAAAAACCTCAGTGCATCGAGGCTGATGTAAATAATGTCACACAAAATAAGTGAAAGACGGGAGATATTCTCGTGGCCTCTTTATGTACCCGTTTAAAAGGACCAGCGAGTGCGTTCCCCGTTAGATGCTGTACACCGAAGTAATACCATTAGTATCCTATCCTTTTCTGTAGCTTGTATCACTGCACCGCGAGACCTGCTGATCGTCCAGATGACAGGAAAAAATCCTGCCACGGCTTTTAGGGCTGAGTGCCTGTCCCCATAGTCAGTTTTTCTCGTGACTGTCGGTGTTTGTGACTGGACCCGGTTTCTCCCTCGCTTTCTGACGGCCATTGCTGTTTGCACCGAGCTTTATGTACCAGCGATCTCTCATGATGGCAATCGACAGGTAGTAACGTTTGAGAGAGGGTAAAGCAAAATAATGATAAACTTTCTATTTAAAAATGTGTTTCTTTTCACGCTGTTAATATTTGTAAAACTGAATTTATCTTCCTAATCGCCGTGATAAAAACCCTATGCTGTTGGCCAGGCGTTGAGCACCAATAATAAAATATTTATCATCCCAACTTATTATTGCTTGAATAAGCTCACTGGGTGGACCTTCATTCTCCCATTTCATATCTGCTTGCGCATTTTGTTTTAACTCGATTTGTTCGTCTTATTTTATTAACCAATGGATAAAAATCGGGATTTTTAATTTAATTTAGTATTTGGTGTCTGTGTTTGTGTGTGGGGGGGAAGTCGCAGCAGAATTCAACATAAAACAGAAGGAGCTGCCTTCAGTGCTACGACTTTTCTTTTTTGGGCACAAGTGTCGGTAGCTGAAAAACTCGATCTGCACAGTCGTTATAGCAGCAATGACATCTCACAGAACACAACGCAATGATTGTCGAAAAGCGAGAAGCCCTCGTAAGTGTATTTCAGTGTTGATATCGGGGGGAGGAGAGATTAAGCTGATGGCCGATAGACTATGGTACAAGTACAGCTACGTGACATCCCGAAAGATGTGTAGACTGTGGAGAAGAGCTAGATGCCCGCTCCCACATACATCATTTTAATCTGCTTAAAGCATATTAATATTTTAATAATATTTGAGCGGGTCAACCGACAGTAATACTGATAACAACTTAATTCTGCTTGCACTTACAGTTGACCTCAACATCAGTGACCTTGAATACTGATCGTCAAGACCCGTAAAAGCTTACAGCATCTATCCATCCACTATGATGGACTGTAAAAAGGCGTTTGACAGAATCAATGATGGCAGTTGATGGCATGATGCATGCTTTTTTCTTTGATACTGTGTACTTTACTGTTATATCTCCAATACAAATGCCGTGGGGAGCCTGGAAAAGCACCCTACATCAGGCGCCTGGTGGCTGCTCTTTTAAAAAATATTTGGGCCTGTTGATGGCACAGTGGCTGCAGTGTGCCCGTCACCATGACAGAGAGAATCGGATGTCCTGGGTTCGTAGGTTGACTCCGACGTACCTCTGAATGTGATACCTGTTTACAGTGCTGACCGTTGGTGATTGTTTTCTCCTCTGTTACTCCGGTTTCCTCCACCCTGTGTGTGTGTGTGTGTGTGTGTGTGTGTGTGTGTGTGTGTGTGTGTGTGTGTGTGTGTGTGTGTGTGTGTGTGTTCTCGAGAGACTGAGAGAGAGACTCAGTGAGTAGTTATGATTTGAATGATAATGGAAGTATTTGTAATACGCATCAGGTGCCTACTCATACGTGTTAACTCGTTCTACTTAATGTATTTAAGCGTCTTGAGTCAGCCTTTGCAGGTGGGAATGGGATATGGTACTCCATAAATAATAATTATTATTTCTTACAAGTTGAAGTTAAATTCCGTTCATCGTCATCTGCTTTCTTGGCCATTTGAAGTTTTGTTGGTCGTAACATCACCATGACTCACCAGTCTAATGTTCTGCGTTTTGGTAATCCCTTTCAAGCGAGGCAGTATAACTAGTGATTAGCTCTCTGTTACAACCGCTTCCTTTTTCCTAGACTCCCTTGTCTGTAGAAACAACACACAAGACAGCTTTTAGTTCTCATTCTGGTTACAATGAGAAAAGTTCAGAGCTTACATTATTCCAGATTACTTCCTCCTTCTCAGACGCCCCAGTCGCTTTTCATGTCTACTTGTCCTTCTGCTAGGCTTCGCTATTAGGATGATTCTGGTCGGTCCTAAAGGTAGGTCAGTCGAGCTACAGCTGAAAAAAACAATGTGTTCCACTTTGTGTGTCACTATGCCAGTGCGTCTGCGCTGTTTGAGAGTTTCTGTGTGTGTATTCAGCGGTTTGCTGTTCCATCTTAGTTACAACTGTCAACCTTTTGTGCTGTTCCCTCTTGATGTTCACGGCTAAACGAATTATTACGGCCAGGATTTCTTTGTCCTGCCTATCTTTCTGCTTGAATCAGTTTACTAGAATGATGTGTTTCTTTCTTTAGAACTCATTTTGTATGCCACTGGCAGCTGTAAAGGCCGTTTTTAACCAGACAAAGTGCTCAAGTGTCAGTCCTTCAAAGTGCCAGTCCTTCGAAGTGCCCCAAGCCAAACTGTATTGGCTAATGGTGTTAGTAAACACGTTTGGGCTTTGCATGTTAACTAAAGTTTATCAGTGTCCCGAATATTCGCCCTAAAACCACTTTATTCATGTGAACATCCTACACAACTTTGCCAAACGTGTTCAAACATTTGACAACATGTACCGAAGACGTCAGCTTGGTGTTGTTCATCGCTTATTTTATCTCAGTATTCTTCAAAAAATGATTGTTTCAAGCATTTTACATGTGATAATGTCACAAGAGATGACCCTGCCGTAGATAGGTGTGAATATGTTAATGCAGCACTACTACAAAAACGCCTTTTCCGTCTTCTGCGACCAACACAATTCTCCGCCCAACCACATCGGACACCGGCACTCAAAGACTGTTTCTTGGGGCACGTTCCTCTCAAATAGGGCCCAGGTCCCAGACGTGCCAAGGGTATTGTTTCAGCTTAGTAGGGTGGTATAACGAATACAGATCGGCTCGTGAGCGAAAGGGAGAAAGAGGACACGCCTATCGTCTCCTCGTTAGTGTCTTTCGTCCTTCGAACCCTCAGACTGGGGTCGAGGCTTACAGCAGTTGAAGGGGCACCGACCTCGCGATTAACAAGGCATCGTCTGAGTCTCCCTGTTATGCCCTGACACTCTTCGTGGCTTGATTGCTGCTGTGTTTGGTCAAGTGGGGGAGAGAACTGAGAAATACCGACCTAGTTTGCTTTCTTATTGATGGAAACGTACTGGGACAGAGGTTGCCGAGTAGGCAGCAGAAATAAGAGAGAGAAAAAGAATAGATCTTGTTTAGTTCGTCTGTTCAGCTCAGTCATTTTTTAGGGTTTTTAGTTTAGTCCAGTCCATCAGTGGTATCTACAACTAAAAGTATGCAATAGTCACATTTTTGGAATCGATTGTTTTTAGAGAGTTGGCAGTTAGATAAATCATGATTTAAGTTTTATAAGGTCTGCGTAATCTTTCAGAAGGTTTATTAAGTGAGGCACATTTATTTTATGCAGGAAGAATATCAACATTCTTACGCCTGTTGTGGTATTCAAAGTTTTCCTATTTGAATTTGACGACGAGGTCGGGGCTTGCCAGTTACCCGTTTTTTTTCATCTGAAAAACGATATTATCTATGAAGGACGGGCTAAGCGCACCAAGAGCTGGCGTGTTAGAGGCACGCGAGATCGTCCTCCACGGCGGAGCTTTAACGGGAAATCGGTCTTTCATCAAACTCGTGCTTGCGTGCCTGCATGTGTGGTACCTTCACCAGAGACATCGTCTTCTCTCATACAAGACTGGGTTCGGGAGAGAGATGGATTCGGTACCATCATGCTGTTTGGCGACGGCGAGAGCCATGCAGTGACCTTTAACATGTGGTGACGTTACTGATGCAAAATGGCCCCCCGACTACCTGTCAGCTCCCTTGAGCATTATGCTACGCTTCACTCTCGTCCTGTCTTCAGCTACAAAGATATCATCCTAAAGAACCGACAAGAGGGGTTTATGGGTATCTTCTGTTCGATTGCCTTTGACTAGTGTTATGTCTCTTTTGGTAATTTGCTATGAAATAACACTCATTATGTTATCTGTCTTCTGTATTATAAACTGGCTGACATTCGTTTTATCGGTATCATACTGTGCACATTTTCTATGCAGGTTATCTCGTGAGATTATTATTTTTGTAATGCGTGTCTTGTTCTAATCAGAATACACCCGATCATCAGTCACAAAAACCGCGCCATTTCATCAAGTTTTGTCAGCCATAACTTCTTCATCCTGTTTTCAAATCGATCAAAATATCAAAGGCTAATTATGTTTCGCATGTTGTCCTTAAAAAATACCGATGAATGTGTAATAAGGGTTAGAAAAAGATGGACTGGAGACATAAAGTGTATTTTTGAGAACCCAATAAAAATTGTTAATTGCTTTGAAAGGCACGGATCCTTCAATAAATCACCCCGAAATTTATTGTATCCAGACCAGACTGTGGGAGACATTTCTCTATAGAGTGCGCTTTCCAGGATGCATGCTTTCATCGGATGTCAGTCGCTTGTCATAGTCCGGGAATTTCGCACTGAAAAATTGTAATTTTCAAATGATTTCACATCTTAGCTTTGGCATCCTTTTCCTCAGTATGTAAGCTCTGTAGGGCACTACGAGAGGTTCCACTGAAACTTGAATGACATGCTGAAGAAATTGAATGGTTTTTAAGGAGCCCTTGGGTGCCGTTTCAAATACGCCCCCCTGAATGGCCGCAAAATTGTCTAAGAAATATGCGAGTGCTTTCCCTTTCACATCCAGCTTTTCTCACTTGCTGTTTATGTCCCTAAAGAGGCCTTCTTGCGAAGCCGCAATGGCGTATGGACAGTATGGATTTTTTTCGTCAGAATATCTGAGCCTTTTGTTGCCATTTGTTTTTATTATTTACGAGCATAACTACCGCGCACGTTTTCTCAGTCCTCTGTAGGAACTGTCGTATAAATTTCAACCAATCCGGTATTCTGACACCAAGCAATGAGGCTTATGTTTGTACTGGGTTTTAGAGCAATCTGTTCACTTGGGCTGGGTTCTTCAGACCCTGTTTTAGCCTGAGAAATATATGAACACGTATACATACGAAAAGATAAAGCAAAAATGATGCGTATACCCGCGACTCTTTGTATTCTTCTTTTTTGTTTGTTTGTTTTGTTTTGTTTTTGTTTTTTTGTTGTTGTTTTTTTTCTTTGGTGGGGGGATTTTTTTCATCATCTCTGTATGCAACACGCATATAAACCAACAAACAAGAAAACCTTAGATATTTGCACAAAATTACACTAAAGTTCGAAGTGATATCTTAGCCATTAAGGGATAACACACGCTTCAAATTCAGGTGTTGTTGTGGAAATTTATTCGCAATCGACTGACGGTGTAATGGATGTCAAGATGACGCAAGAGATACGGAGGTGGCCGGCGAGGAGACTCCACTGGACGCAAAGCAGTAAACACGGGGGAAGATGGACGACGACAACTGAGGAGATTTCTCGTTAAGGCCGTGGATGTCAGTGGGGTTGTGGCGGGTAGTGGGGAGGACCGTGCTGTTCGCCAGACAGCGCGACGGTGCGCACGTGGGCTTAAGAATCGTTCCAGATAAGAAGGTATTAGCGGCTGGAATTGTGTCCACGCCGGAGAAAATCAATGAATTCGCCCAATCACATTCAGGAGTTGCGGGGTTTGTTGCATTATACTGAAGGGGAAAAGTTGTGGCCAGGAGATGCCGCCAATTTCCATAGATTCCACGTGTGATGAGTGGAAGGAAACATCGCCTGATCCCCATGAATAATTTCGCTATCTCATCTTAACTGGTGCTTCGCTTCTGAAATCTTTACACTTTGATTATGGCGCTGCTTTTTTATGAGGTGGGGAGGGGAAGTGGAGGGTGGATAGGGGAGCCATTTAGATTTCACGCTTGACAAATGGCTGGATGGGGAAGACAACTGGGCCGCTAATGTGTGAGTTAGTCCTGTCGGACAGGCTGAAAGGTACACGTTAATTACGCTTATTGTTGCATGCTTTGCAGTCAAGAGCTTATGAAATAGATAAACAATCAAGTCCATATACAAAGTGTGAGACGTGATTTGATCTGGCTACAATGCAAAAATTTATATGACTTATATGAGATTTATATGTCAGTCAGTCAAGTGTCTTTGTAAAGTACAAACTATTTTCTAAATTTTCAAGAATGCTTATTTGGATATCTGGTCAGAGTGGGTACAGCCAAAAATTGCCCCGGACAAAAGGAAAATTCTTTTTTAAAAGCCAATTATAGCCAAAATAATGTATATCAATATGCAAATACAAGTGATTGTAGATTATTTATGCGTGAGTGTGAATACAAAATTTCATAACTGTAGCCTTAACCTTTCCATCCTCTCTTTCTCAAGTGATCGCGGAGTAACCCCCGGTAAATCCGAGCCCGGCTACACGTGGTGGAGATGAGGAATATGGCAAGGGCGGCCCTGTTACAAAAGTTTACTTGCCTGTAAACTTTATTTCATATGCCTGTTCAGCTTAACCCTTTGAGGACCAAGGGACATATTTGTCCCATACTTTTAAATGGACGCCAGATGCAACTGCAACAACTTAGAGCAGTCAAATTTGTATTAAACCACTCAGCAGGTCACTGACTTTATATAAATAAGGCTGGTTTCAATATATGTGCATTAGTTTTTTTGTCAGATTTAGAGGAATTTTCAATTTGAAGACCATCCGCGAAACTGAAATTTGATTTTATTTATAAAACAAACAATGTGCCAAGAGGACAAACTGCCATTGGTTTTGTTCTGGGATGTCACTTATGTAATGTATTAATATTTTTGTTTCAGAATTTTTTGCTGGTTTTCGAAAATTATTTTATTTTTTGCCGTGGGACATATATGTCCCTACAGACCATAAGGAAACTTTTATGCTGCTTCTTTATCTTTCGTGTTTTTGCAATAGATACAGCAATAGATGCTGACAGAAAGGAAAAACCCAATGCCTTTGAGATATTTGAGAAATCCTGTGATTCTGATGGCATGATAGCTTTTGTTGTTGAGCAAAATGAATTGTCCAAGAAGGGGATTCCTTTACAAACTAACGTGCAAGAAATCCGTGCGTTCTTGGGACTAAATTTGTAATGGGATATCATGTGGTTCTGTCCTTGAGAGACTACTGGTCCGCTGAACCTGATCTCCAGGTGTCATACGTTGCTAATTTGAGGCCTCGGCATCGCTTTCATGCCGGAAACTTTGCAAACAATGAAGAGATGCCTACGAAAACAGATCCCGACTTTAATAGGGCTTTCATAGTTCGGCCTCTGATCACTCATTTCAATCGATGCTTCTAAAATACACGAAACCCAAGCAAACACCAGTCAGCTGATGAACACATAATAAAATTCAAGGGGTACAACATATTCAAGTAATACATAAAAAACCAAACCAATAAAATGGGGATTCAAGATGTGGTGTAGGTGTGATTTGAAGACAAGTTACCTGTATGTATTAGACTTGTACACAGGAAAGAAAACTGAAACTGAATATGAACTTGGAGAGGGATTGAAAGTTATGCTGACTAAACCACTTGAGCATTTGTGTTGTGATGTTTACACTGATAACTTCTTCAATACACCATTGCTTCAATAAAGGTACAGGAAAAGGAAATATACCTGTGCAGAACTGTGGGTGCTGATAGGAAACACATGCCAAAAGATCTCAAGAAAGACAATGATATGAAACGTGGAGAAAGTCTAATGTTGTCAGCAAATGATGTTACAGGTGTCAAGTGGATGAACAACAGGCTGTTGTGCCTTGTCCTGAAATTGTTGTTGCTTACAACAAATTTATGGGTGGCGTCAATCTCATGGATCAGAAAAAATTCGAAGGTCAAAGGTGAAGTACTACTTGCGAATATTTTTCAATTTGTTGGGAATAGTGGTGATCAACGCTCACTGTATTTATACGCAGATGAATCAGGCATTCAGTCCTGAATACAAGGAGATATCACAGCTTGAGTACAGACAAATGGTAGCAAGAGCCCTCATTGGAAATTATACAAACAGGAAGAAAAGTATTCCATCAGGACCTGTTCGAAGCGGCAAAAAGATCGTGCTAACTCCACGACCTGAGTATAAGTTGGTCAAAGAAGAAAAACCCAAGACGTGTGCTCAATGTGCAAAGGACAAAATTGAAAACAGGACTGACAATATGTGTGATGTATGCCATGTTCACTTGTGCTACACAATATCACGCAACTGCTTTGAGAAGTACCATTTATAAATTAAATTACATGCATAAAAGGTGGATTTTTGCTGTCATCACAGTGCCATATCATTTCTGATGTTCTATAACAACAGTACAATGTTTGATCACTATTCAGATAATAAAAATATTGATAGAGCCCGTACCTCGCCTTAGTTAATATTTTTCCCTTGCGGACCATAGGGACGCATTTGTCCCATGCTGTATCTCGAAAACTATGCGGAATATCGGTTTCAAACAAACATTTTTTGGAATCTACCCGTCATTTTACCGCTAAATATGTCAAAATAACTAAAATTTTATGCGCCTAATCCTTACGGTCCTCAAAGGGTTAAGATCTTAACTCTCAAGATCAACGCAAATACCCTATGTTCGCGAGGACTTGCCTTGAAATATCAGGATTTTCAATTCTTCAAAGAAGTCTCTTTTGTCGACCTTCCTAACCGCCTACTCGACAAACTTCAATGGGCTCAAACTCATGCTGCTCGTATTGTTGTCCTAAGGTGAAAAGTTGACCATGCTACCACCCTCCTTCCTAGCTTCCCTGGCTGCCAGTCCGAGCTCGTATCGATTTCAAGATGGCCGCACTGTGCTACCGTTGACTTCACGGCCTTCCCCGTCATACCTGTCTGACCTACTGACGCCTTGCCACCCGAGTCCGTCTCTTTGGTCTGCCTGTGCTACCCTTCCCACTGTGCCACGCATCAGACGGAAGAAAATAGGTAGACGCTTCCTTAGCTTCATTGGCCCCACGGTTTGGAATGTTGCCGCCCTCTCTTTGGACTGTTCCTACTTTCGAAGCCTTCAAATCTGGCCTCATAACCTTTCTAAGAAATATCTTGCACAATCGGGAGTACAGTTCTGCCCACTACTCAGCTCATCACTCATGGTGTTATGTTTGCTGGTGTTAATGTTTCTGTATTGTTGACTCATGGTTCGTTTGTTGTCTTTCGTAAGCAGTCCATTGACCTCGTGTCCATGGGGAACTTATCTTTACAAATCCTGTTGTTATTATTAATTATTATTACAGCTTTTTAATGTATTAACCAGGATATGGCTTTTGTAACCCATGTTCTCAGAGTTCTCATTGGTAACTTCATACCCAGTGTAATCTTGTTTACAGCCGTGGTTTGCTAGAAAAAAGTTTTAAATAAACATAGAGTTTTGTTAATAAAGAACGGAGTTATTAATCTTCAAGTAAAAAGTCTAAATGTATTTGAGCTTCTGTGTCAACATGCAGGGAAGAACAACTCCAGTATTTTGATTTTATTTATAGTTTTCTTTTTCCGAAGTAAGAGACCAGAAGCAGTTTTGTGCTGCCATTTACTCGTTTGCTTACCAGGACTGCATAAGAAGTTAAATTACTTTGTTTTTCCTCTCAGTTTTGGTGTTCCGCCATATTTGCTCTTTGTTTCTATTGCTCAAGTGCAAGTACTTCCTGTCTGGAAGTTAACCGCGGTCTGCTGTAATTACAAATGTGTACATGCTAGAGAATCCTCATCAGACTCCCTCATTTTATCCCTCCCTCTAAGACAGTCACATACGGACAACGGATGTTCTCCCTCAGTGCTGCTCAGCAGTGAAACTCTCTTCCACACCACATTCGCCACTCCACTTCCAAGGCCGCATTCAAACGCTCTCTTAAAACATATCTTTTTACAAAGTACTATTCCTGACTTGTTGTTCATTGTCCCTATGTGTACCTCACTGTCTATTGGTTTTATGTTACTTTTTATCAAATTGTTCTGCGCAGAGAGTGCGATCCATCTCATTCGTGATTCTGCGCACTATAAGTTCGCATTATTATTATTATTATTAAATAGTATCTTCGACAAAATATAGATGAAAAAATCTTCTCTTGTTCTGGCGTGCTAATTATCATAAAGAGCTGCAGATAAGAGACAAATGAGCAAAGAGGTGATGGAGGCGGCCAGCTTGTCGAGGTTGGCAAGGCAAGGAGGCAAGGAATCTAGGAAGAGTTTTGCCATCGAGAGAATCCAGGCTTAAACTTGTTTTTCCGCAGAACAGAAGTTCGCCTAGTGTGTCCATCAATTCTTTGTCAATCAAATTACTTCAGAACAAAAGAAACTTGTTGGTCCGAAAGTCATTTCCGGGCTGCGTGGGTAGTAGACGCAAGTACCGTTGGCCAGGTAAAGTTCACTTTCAAGTTGCAGATACCATGTTTGTACACGACAGAAGCTTTCAAAGCGTTGTGACATACAGATATACGAAGTCATTGATGGTATTGCAATGTGTAATATATGCAAGCAAACCATGACTGGCATTAACTTTATTGTCTAAGGTGCACCATATCAAAGATAGGCACAACCCTCTCTTTTCAGCACCTTCTACTTTCCCTGATAAAGTCAGACACCCGTTCGTTACTGGGTGGATGGTGAGTTCTCCGGTCACAAGCAGAGCCCGATTGGGCTTGGATTCTGCCATTTTCTGGTCCCAGTTCAAGGGCGTTACCTACTGGACTACAGAACCGCCCTTTGCTAAATATGAATGAAGGAGTGAGACAGATGAGATGTCATGCAGAAGGGAGCGTCTTGGCGACTCGGCTGCTTGTCTGCTTTTGGAATTCTGTTTCATAAACGCGTGAGGACCGTGCTATGCATATGGTGCATGTGAATAACCAGTGAACTTACAGATACACCACATAAAGACATTATCATACACATTATCGTTGTTCTAGACTTCGTTTTTTTGTTTTGTTTTTGTCGTCAGTCGCGTTTTTGGTAATGAACTCTGTGCAAATACATTGTTGTATGCTAGGTCCACATGTTACATGTTATGTCCACATGGCTTCTTATTCTGTTTGAAGAAAGGGACATGAAGGTGATCTGATTTGGGGAAAGACTGGTAAGTTCATTACAAAATGTGAGCCAAAGTAAAAACCTTGTGTACATTTACCTTAACCCCAAAAAATAAAACTTAGATGTTTAACTTATGTAAATCAATGATAAAATAGTACACAAAACAAATTAGTAGTTTTTTTTAAAACTGCACCTGCTGAACAGTCAAACCCAAGGGAAGGAGGTAAAACAAATGATAGTGTTGACGAACAGCAGCCACCATTAAGCTACATTGAGCATCAGCACGGAAGGCAGTCCTGTAGCTCTGAATCACAAAGTGCAGCTAGACATGAAAGGAGCCTGTCAACAACACACACTCTCAGGAAGTGCACTGAGTTCCTGCTACCCTACAAAACTATGCTGTAAAAATACACATCATCAGTTGTCGATAGTCTGTCATGAATTCGGCAATGATATGGATCCGTCGTTCGCTGCATTTTGATTATTACAGCTCATTGCAAGGACAGGAAGATGCGTTGCACTTCCGGATCAGGCTTCGTAAGGTCACAAATCACGGCTCGTGGACATTCGGAAGATGTAAGCTTTGCCATGTGCTGTTTAAAAAGTCACAGCCAAATATGCTGTGTGCACGAGAGTCTCGTAAACAATGGCTACCAGCAAAAGAAACCAGTGTCTTTGAAGTGTTCACAAAAACTACTGTGACAGGTTCGAGGTGGGTGGGAGTGTCATTTTCCATTAGCGCGTGCTGGCCACCTGTGAAGAGTAAGTAAATTTAGAAGAAAAGTGGAAAAAGCAAAGCTTTTCCATTAGCAGCATCTGGGAATGGATAGCAGAGAGAGCGTCCGCGTCCATCTTTTCTACATTTATGACTATATCCCAGCCACCAGCAGCTAACGGAGCACATGTCTTAAGACCTACTCGGAGAGCTAAAACGCCGGTCACGTGACCTCTACAGGGGCCCCCTTTCTTTCAGGCTGCTATCGACAGTGGCGTCAGAATGAGAACCCCAGACATTGGCAGAGTTTCAGCTATTAGTGCTGAGGCAATGAGGTCGATTAGTCTGCAGTCTAGAGGGACACCGCCCTCTCTGATGGGACGGTGTGGAACATGCTGTCTTTCCGCGGAGACGGGAGAGACCGCCCAGACAGGCCTACTGCTTCAAGATGCTGCTGCTACTTGTCTCGAAGCCAACAGTGAAAAGAAAGGAGTAGTCGCCGCCAAGGCGAACTGAAGGAAGGTAATAGCTGACGACCGACTAAATACGGTCCAGAACAAAGTTGCCGACGTTTTCTGAATGCCTACCATCATGGCGACCTGTTTGCGTGCCGAGTGGATGCTGTTGTTTGCGGCGTGGCGAGGAGGTTTCAGTTTCAGTGTAGAGTTGCGTCTGACAACCACCATCAGTCGTCGTAGGTCTTAACTACAAATGCACATGGTGAATAGGTGTTTTCTCTTTCTTTCTTTCTTTCTTGAATTTGGTGTCTCAAGCAGGCCAAATACATTTTTGTGAGTCCATGAGGACCGTTTTTAACCAGACAAATGTTGGCAAACGTCTGACCAAGTTTAGCAAAGTTTTTATATATCCTGCAAGTAAAAGCTTTGCCAAACTCCGACAAATGCTAGTTTACATCGGACCGATTAAGAACAGACCTTGCGCGTGCCCGTGTGTTCAAACGCAGTAGTACGTCTGCCTAATTTGACATGAAATGCACATTTTGCTTTTAAAAAGTTTAGAAAACAAATTTACTAGAAATAAAATCCAGAATACAGTTACCGTGGAGCACATCGCTAAAACGGATGTGTCGGGTATCTCGCACCATCGTTAAGACTCTCCGTAGGTCATTTGATGTGCATCAGCAGTCCATTAGAAAAATGTAGGTTCCGTGATATACTGTTAAGGGCGGAAGCGGGATGATTGAGACTGTAGACAGAGCTCTCATGCCGCCCTTTTGATGGATTCTACAAAGGGCATGAGTACTTTCCTTTGTTCTAAGGAATGATGCACATTAATGTAACGTGTATTGCTGTCGAGACAGTATTTCGGGCTGGCGTTCATACTGTAAATAAATTAATACCTTAAGAGTATTCAAGCAGTCAGTGTTACATTGAAATTCGGTTGCCCTGTGTCCACGCCAGTAACATTGCTTTGTGCGTCTTTCCCTCCATCACCTGTAATCCCTCTGATGCCAGAATTCGACAGATCGTGTGTGTGATTTCGTTTGACGAAGACAGAAGAATTTACATTCCGGGGTTTGAGTATGTCTGGCACGTGGAAGAAGACCATGCGAGGCACTTCCTTCTGAGCAGGAAATCCTTGCCATCAGGCAACTACCTAGAGACCATAGCAGACAAGTCTGCAAACCCAGCTGACACTGCTACGACAAGTAACAGACAGCATGAAAAAAAAGAAAAAAAAAGCAACAGAGGCGGTCTCCTTACTTGATTTCCGTCAGGTTTTTTCCCCTTGGTTGAAATTTTCGCCCCGAGGAAATTTTCTTTCTTCTTTGGTTGCATTTTGAAAATTGATGTTTGTGCTCAGCGCTAAAAGAAGGACAGCTTTGTCGAAACCATGAAATCTTCGTAGTCCTGAACCCAGTAATGAATGCACAAGCATGTATTCGCTTTATCCTTTGCCCGGAAATCTTGTCATATTCAGACATTGTGTGCTGATGGGATATTCCCTTTGATGTCTTCTTCTAATCTGACTGCAAATATCCTATTCTTCGTTAAGTCGCATTTCTTTTTTCTCAAAATTGTTTCAGCCTGTTATCGTGGTGCATGGTTAGGTGAGCTATCCATGTAAAAAATTCTTATGATCAGTCTTGCTGATCGTTGAAAAGTTACTTCATCATTTTTCTCCACTTTGTCTCACTCGCTTACTGTTTTTGAGTCACCACAAGCAGAACCATGTACACTTTACTCAATTATATTTTTTGTGTTATTCCTGTCGAAGTTATTGCTGTTCAGAAAGCTTTTTTCCAGACTATATTGATTTTTCCGCATTTTTTAAACGAAAGATAATCATGCAGGTCAGTCGAGACGATGCCTTTAGGTTCTTGGCTCATCTTTCCTTTCGCTGGGCTGTTTTATCTTTTTATTTTGGAAAAAAACGCCCTTTCGGAACTAAACCTAGAAAAAAGATGGCTTTTAGATACATTGTGGTTCTGTTCTGAATTGTATCCGGTTTTCTCAAGTACATCGTGCCAAGCAGGCACTTTTTTGTCTTTTCAGGTATCAGCCTTGGTGGTCTCCATAAAACTTCCCAAGTTTAAGAGTAGTTTACGGTTCCTTAGACTGAGTCGTTCAGTCGTTTACAGCAGCACTAAGATCTTTCCATCCGCTATTCAGCATATCAACAGATGCAACGTTTGCCCATATCTGTGCTGTTTGTTTCCTTCTTTAAGCGTTTGAGGTCATTAATGTTCTCTGCACTGACCGTTTCCAGCAGTCACCCAATTCCGCATTATTGCCTCCGCTCTCTTTTTTTTAATTTGTTTTGCTACTGCTTGGGAGTAATAAGACATGGCCTTTGCGCCAATACCCCGCTATTTCAACGAAAGTGGTGAAGAAGTAATACTCGCCGATGAAATAGAGCTCACGTATGTTGGCTAATGATAGGATCGCTGGCGGTTACTAGCTCAGTGAATTGCAGTAAAACTTGCTCGCTGCCTTAGAAGAGCTGGGCATGATGCTATCAAAGCTATCATTGCAGCACAGCTTTTCATTCCTCGGATGTAATTGAGTAAAGTGTACAGGGCTCTGCTTGTGCTGACTCAAATTTCCGCGCCATCATCAGGTGTTTGGGCGGAAGAAAAACAAGTCGTAAAGACGAAGCGTGGTTCCGTGTGTAACATTTAGACCTCCATAAAACACATTTCTTTCTCTCGTCGCATTTTCACTTTGTTTTTTTTTTCTCGTACTCTCTCTCTCTTTCTCTGTGAAAACGATTAATAGCGACTAAGGGGAGGTAAAGCTAAGCATCTTGGACCGTAGTTATGAAGCGACAGAAAGTCGTTTCTCCAGGGCAAACTTGGGTAAAGCTTCTTGTTTTCGAAGTTATAAAGCTGTGTCCAGAACTCAATGAAATTCATTTTTCTTTGTAACCTTTGCCGCCGCCTTTTAACTGCGGGTTTTGTGGTAAAACAACATCTTTGGGGTCTTAACACCGCTTTTTAATTTTCGAAGTAAGACGCTTGTCCGTTACCCATGCTGCCCCAGTGTAACGACTTGCCCTCGCTTCATAACTACGACCCCCGGCTTAACCAGAACATAGCTGAAGCCAGCACATGCACTGGCTAACGGACTCGTAATTTGCAGCAGCGCTGCGTGCTGTCAAGCCAGGAGTCGGTGATCACGAAGCTCTCGTGGTGATCGGTCTGTGCGTGGCAATATCAAGTAGGGAATGGTCGACTTTTTTTAACGAATACTGCACGCTTTCACTTCACTCTGGCAACTGCCATGATGACAGCTTGCCTTTGTATGCATCTGAGGTGTCTTTAATGTGAACACTATGAACTGAAATAAAGGTTTGGTTTTTTTTTTACTGAATAAAATGATGTGAAGCAGTTAGCTTTTACATTGTCGATGTTCACAATTTGCTGAGTCAACGATCGGAGGAGACCTACTGTGATGAATTCTAACCGCTCTCTTGATTTGTGTCGGTCAGAACTTCTGGGATGAGTTGTTTGTTTGCTGATAATACACACTGCGGCCAGTGTACGCCATCTTGTTGGCATCTCACGGTTTTTGCAGCAATGCGCGCACACGTCCTACGCTTGCTATTACCACTACTCCTACGCTTACCACCTGTGGCTAGATCTCTCTAGGTTACTATAGCGCTGTGAGTAGTAGTGTCGGCTCGTCTTGTGAGTGGTCACAGTAACTTAAAGGACTACTGGAGTATACATTACAGTATACTACTGGAGTATAAATTTCTCCAAAATTGGGCACAAGATGCCACTTACATAAATATGTGTAAATTCCCTTCCGTTCTCGAGATACGCGCCTGCAAACATTACCATACACAGACTTCACACAGGTCAAAATCGTGACGTCACGTTTGTACACAGATAAGCCTCATTAGCATACCCCTGGTATTTTGTTAGCTAATCCTTCACAACGTAAACGTGTCTGTGTACAATCCTGACGTCAGTGTTGCTTTTTCTATTCATGGAAGTGTTTGTAGACATTTAGAGAAAGAAACATGATACAAGTGCTGTAAAATAACGAGTACTAAACCAGTAGACTGAATATTGCAGTGACCAGTTCATCTTCCAAATAACGAGGACGTTATCATCCTCCAAACCTTGCAGACTATAACCAACGAGCCTGCAGACATACTAGTCCTCCAGTCCTACGAAAAGAGGTCGAGAGAGCTGTACACAGTATAACGAAGAGGGGGAAAGGGAGGGTCCAGAGACACAGTGATTAGTCTCCAAGATATCCACCGCCAAGAATATCTGGGGACTGCTTGACCTGTCGTAGCCGGAGACTCACCTCTATTACAAAACAGAAAGAAAGAGATAAATAGGAAAGATAAGTGACTGAGCACCACGCTACCAGACATAAGCGGCTGCTCTCCTTAAGCCACGTGCCTTTGTTCAAAACTTCAGACATCCACATTAGGATCGCAACACGCCAGTCACCAGGCTGGACAGGATCTAGTACAGCAACAGGTCTGCTACCACGTACAGATTGCGCGCGTCCCTCATAATTCCAAACCTTTTGTATAGATGTGAGATGTAGACTTTGCCTGCTGATACAGAGAGGAAAATGCGGGCATTCGAGAACAAGTGTCCGTACAGGGAACATAAAAACCAACGTGTTTGCGCGGTCGCCATCCTCGTAGGACTCCAGGTACCCATTCTCTCAACAGTCAAGCGGCGTAAGCTGGACTGGTTCGGCCAGGTGACCTGTCATGAAACTGCCTAAAACGTTCTTGAAAGTACATTGGAGGGAGTCGACACCGAGGTGGAAAGAGGACAGGGGAAGAGCTGGCTTGCAAACGAAAAGGACTGGACTGATCGTTCCATGCAGGCGCAAGACAGGCATAACTGGCGAATCTTGTCAACCGCTGCATCTGTTAGTTGTTCCCCTTTTCCCAACGACTTATACCTGTGAACCAGCATGGTCCTTCATCGCCTTGTGCGAGTCAAGGAATGAATTTAAAAATAAGAGGAAGAAAAGGGGGAAGTTGCCAGATTTTGAAAAACGTATCCTGCACTAACCTTCACCCAATGATTAGATAAAAAAAAATTGTGCAGCCCACTAGACCTTTAACTACCGTGCCTGATAATGCAGCTGCTTTGTCCGCCACGGTCGTGTGGTTTAGAATGCTTTAATTATAACTGGCGTGAAAATGACCAGTAGATCATGCGTGAACATCGACGCCAACGACTACATGTTTTTAAGAGCCATTAAGTCTTCTAGAAGTGACACCGGTTTTGTGTCCGCCATGGCATCGCCTTCCTCTCATTGCTTGGTGATGGATGGCAAAAGCTTAACGGGAGTTTGCGTGTAATGTGTTCGTGCATATTCCTACTAACATTTGTGCTACTTAAAAGTATTTGTTTTCTAGGGACCTGCCAAAGAGACTGTCGTTCTATTAAGCTCCAGAGGCGTGACATATTTATTGCATTTTTTCCATTTACTGCGGGGTACTCTAATGTGAAAAATTCAATTTAAACCAACTTGAAGGAGCTACAGAAAGTTCACATTTTTTTTCATTTAGACCATATCTCTTGATTTAGACAATCTTTTAAAGCATCAAAGGGTGGAGATTTGCCTGCCTTGGCAGTTTGCATTGTGCAATCTTTTAATGCACGGAAATTGGTCTTGGAACAGCGTTTTTTGTGCGCGACCTTCCATCCATTGCTCATAAACTTTGCAAGTAAACTTTATTTGCATCAGACTATTTCTTGTTGTCTCAGTCATGATATTAAGAAGAGCGTCCTCATTAAAAAGAAGTTTATAGTAACAAGTCATTTAATATGTTTGTCCTGATATCGTTACTCCTTAATAGATTCTGGTTTCAAAGATAAGAATTATGCCGAAAGCGTTCATCATGGTTCTTAGAAGAATAAATGTCTTGATTTTTTAATGACAGTATGTGGTGATAAGAGAAAAAATACAGCACTGGAATACAAAGCCATAGTAGTCATACCTTTGTCCTTTCTGCCGTCAGTAAGTATGTCACTGAAGAGAACTTAGAAAACACAAGACTTTACTCAACCTGAAGCCACGAGACAGGACTCCTACAAGCGCGGTGTCTGCACGTGCTGAGTGCTTAACTTCTGATGTTAACTTTGTTAAATACTCACGGAGTCTGTTTTTGTTTGTCGTTCCTTTAGCTGTCACTGTTTGTCACTTCCTTTCTCTGTCACTCTTTGTCGCTTAATTTCTCTGTCACTGTTTGTCACTTCCTTTCTCTGTCACTCTTTGTCGCTTAATTTCTCTGTCACTCTTTGTCACTTCCTTTCTCTGTCACTCTTTGTCACTTCCTTTCTCTGTCACTCTTTGTCGCTTAATTTCTCTGTCACTCTTTGTCACTTCCTTTCTCTGTCACTCTTTGTCGCTTAATTTCTCTGTCACTCTTTGTCACTTCCTTTCTCTGTCACTGTTTGTAGCTTTCTGCAAGCTGCCATCACTTGTTTCTCTCTACCCCCCCCCCACACACACACACATACACACACCTGTTGCTTTCTCTCTCCGTTGTTGTTTTTGTCTCATTCTGTCACTCTCTCTCTCTTTCTGTCCCTGTTTCAGTCTCACCCTTTATCTGTCTCATCTCTTTCTCTCCTTGTTATCTCAGTCTCTGTCTTCATCTGTGTCTGTTTCCTAGTCACTGTTAGTCCTCCTCAACCCCCAACACACTTTTCTCGCACCATTTAACCTTTACAACTCAAAACTTGCAGACATTATCTGTCCTTTTTCACGGATTAGTTTAAGAAAACAATAAGTGTATTTCTTATAAAAATTTTGCGAACTTGAGAATCGTAAACGAGATTAACGCTTCTGTCAATGATTTCAGAAACTTTGTTTACGCGGAACTGATGGAGAGCTCAAACATTTTTTAGTAGAAGAACGCCATTCCTCAAGTTTATTTTTTTTTCTTTCAATAATACAGAATTCACTAGACTGTTAGCAAAAACTTTAAGCCTCCTACTGGATTCGTGATCATGTGTTCAAGTCGAAAAACAAAACAAAAGGGATAATCATTTTCTCGAGCTAGCCAGGTCGGTTTTTTCCAATCCCGGACTAAATCATGGCCTTCTTGTAGAATAGAAATCAGAATGGCAGGGTGTTTCTTTCCACATCCATCTTACTCGTTGGGAGGATAGGGTTCTTTTGTTTTCAAGTAAACCTGATCCTCCGATCAATATAGTTTCGTGTTTGGTTTGGTTTCCTGGTAGTATTGTTATGCTTGCTTTTATTTTTGTCTCCGTTAAACTTCTTTACAGTCTTATGAAGACATCACTGTGCCATTTGTTTTATTACATGTTAGTCAACTTTGAACTTTTTGTCATTCTCCTGCTACAAGGGGATTGTCACAGTCCTGTAATCAAAGAATTTTTAGACCTTAAGTTTATAATTTTTTTAATTGGAAAGAAATCCTCTCTTTATAATGTTTATAGTACAGCTAACATCCCAATGATATTTATTTAGGAAAATTTATGCCAGATGTCGGTTATTCTCATTTTTAAAAATTACTATGAAGAAGGCTAGATGTAGTGTACTTATCCGAAGCTATAAGATGGATACTGGCTGGCTCTGCTTGAATCCGATAAGCCGCTCGTATGGTACTCATATGGCAATACTGTATCAGAAATTGAAATTTCTACTATTAAACTTTCGTATTTTTTATAAACTATTTCGTTCCTTCAACTGCTTTAGATTTTATATGTCAAAGCTGAGGAGGTAAGTGTTAATCTGAATATGCTGGTTAATATGACTTATAAATAGTATGATTGCTGCATGCTGATTTCAGAATGTTCTATTAGAGAGCGCCCAACACCTATCTAGTAGTTTTAGATCAGTGAGTTGAGTTCAGCAGACGAAATGCGATAGCTATATCTTGTTGAAGTGTCAAGTGTCTGTGATGATAGGATGTGCTCTCTGGCTAGATTCTTGGAGTTGGCACCCAGTCTGTGTCAGAATGGCCACATCTCAATGACACACAGATTCGCTTAGAAATTTGAAGAAAAAGTCACAGTCTGAACATTGAAATTATGTTGGAGTTAGACACACTTTATGTGGGTGACAACTCGAGGACTGTTTAAAGTCATGAACACGATCATGGAGTTACCATTTACGTCTCAGTATTAAGTTTGCGTTTGACAAGATCCTTTACAGTCTACTGTTCTTGTTTCTGTTTACTTACTAGATCACTGCGTTCTGTACTTTCTGTACTGTATGATAGTATTCATGTCCTATCAAGATTTAAAAGTCCACTCTTGAGAGCCTGTGAAGCTGCTTCGGGGACAGCGACGGACCGGAAGCACCTCTGGGATTCTGATTGCAAAAAGGCGCAGACATAAAAGTTCAGCACATAAGTCGTGTCTTTGCTTGGCTTTTAGTCCGTAAATCCTTGCTTCAGGAGGCTGAGGGGGTTGGGGTGGAGCAACCGCGGAGACAACTAGATGTTCCTCGGGTTTTTATTTCGGTTCCAGCGAGACACGATCAGTCTGGCACATAAGTGCAAGACGGATATGTTGAGGGAGATGATGTCAGTATTCCAGACAGCAATGATCATTTCCTTCTTTGTCCAGATTGGAAAACTATACTAATGGCCTGGCGGAGAGCAGTAGTTAAAGAATTGTTCCCCCATTCACGCGTCCACTGCTGGGAAAGTTCTAGAACTCTGCCGAAATGAAGATGAATACTCCGGCGAAGAAAAATTAGCAGAGAAAAAAAGTCTGTTAAGACACGAAAATCCACACTCCATGGGTCAAATGTCGATGAAATTTCTTGGAAACCATGTAAATGAGCCTGGCTTGACCTCCTGCCTTGCCTGCACAAAGCCTGACGATCAATAGAAGGAGAACATTAAACCCCCACACCACCATCAGCAGACGCTCACTCCCATGTTCGAACACGTGTCCAAAGGTTTTCCAAGAAGACCTCTTTCTTCCTGTTATTGTCTGCCTGTCCATCTGTCTGTCTCTCTTTTTCCGTCCATCTTTCTGTCGACGATCTTGTCGCGCGAGACAGCAACCTGCTCCGTGTCTTCAACACCAGCAACACGACCGCCTTGCATTTCTTGCATTAGCTGAAATGCAAACTTACATTTAAGTTGTAAAATATTGCCTTGACATAATTCTCTCTTGTGTGTGTGTGTGTGTGCGCATGGGTGTTCGAGTACCAAGAGAGTCGTGTATACACACCTGACGAGCTCATGCGTGAAGTCCCTTTGTTTTTCGCTTACTACTGTGTGCGCCTTCGTGGATGTAGGTAAAGCGTTCAGATCTAGGGTGGTGCTGGGGAAGAGCACAAATTAATACGTTTCATTGTTGTTATTATTATACAAGTATGCCCTAAACATATTACAATAAAGCGCTATTACAATTTTGATATTACAGTACTTTGTATTTAAATAGCTGTAACCACTTTAACAATGTTTTCTTTAGAGTCAAAAGTGGCAGAAAATGAAGTGATTCTTCTTTATTTGTACTATGCACCTAATGTGACACTTCATTGCTTGAAAATTATGTTCCTATTTATAATCCTAGTGATGACATGTACTGTAGATCATGTATCTGTTTTTGTTTTTTTTTTTTTGTTTCTAACGCTCACTAGACGATACTAACCTATGTCTCGCCTTCATATGTGAAATGCTAGTCCCTTTTCTCTTTCTCACACACATCGTCGTTTTCTTGTCCTGCACATTCGTCATCACTAGCTCGCCGTTTGTCACGCGCCATGCTGGTGCCAGACCCTGTCAAAGTTGGCCGAGCTTACCCATGCGAGGGCCTCGACTTTTCCATGTCTTCCCTGCCTCGCGAGTCGCTCTGTCGCTCATTTTTCCTCGCCGCTGTTGGGAAGTCTGACAGATACAAAGTCGTGAGTGTCACAAGGCTACATTTTCTCGAGCGGTCGGGGGCGAAGGTCCCGAAGAAGCGTGTGCCTTTAATGTGGCAGAAGAGGGCAATGGTGTTCGTTTCTATGTACTTTCGATTGAATGAAGAATGCCACCTCGTCGCTGCGATTTGAAAGGGGCGCTTGTAACATGCAAGGGGCAGTGGAGACGACACGGATACACCAAGCGACAAGACTGGTGGAGGGGGAAAGGGGATGGTTGGCTGTCTGGGATTTTTTTAAAATTCAGTTCCATTAGCGAGGCTTATGGGGTTTTGCACTTCAGACACCTATGCTTTTCTTGACTTTATAAGTATTAAAGACGTATGTTCCTAACGACTCATGCAATCAGGTGGTGACATCTTAGTATCCCAGGGTTGGGCTGGTCGTGGTTAGGAAGTTTGTGGAACAGTGGGGAAAGAACAAAAAGTTTAAATGTGTGAGCCGCGTCCTTGCGCTTGGGCAGCCGATGGAAAATAAAACTGAAGGGGTGGTTAGGGGGCAGTAAATATGATTGAATATTGATTATTTGGAGTTATTGATAAATATCTGGTTTATTTATATATGATGTTTTACGTTTAAAGTATTCATTCAGGATTGGCATAGTCGAAAGACTTGTGCCGAAGAGCAGCCCTGAGGACAATAAGGAAAGTAGATTTCCCCTGAACTCGTTTGATTGTAACCTGACCTCAAGCGTCTGCAGGCCTGTGATCTCGTCAGGGTCACTACATTCAGAGCTGTGCGGAGAAGACTGGAAGAACTGGTGGTTCAAAGTTCGGTTAAGCGCTGCTGCGATTCTGAAAGTGACTCTTGGCGAGGTCGCTATTGGTCACGACAAGACTGATTATACCCTGCCACCACCATTGCTTGACCTTGTGATTGGCTCGAGACTCCCTGTCATTATCCAAATGATCAGCCTTGAGCACCCGAGGCTAAGTGTATCGACAAAAGTACTTTCAGCTGCCGCTGGTCGTTACTGGCGATTCCTTATCCTTGTGTCCGCATCGAGATGGCCGTGGAAGCTTGATGGATGTTTTACAGTGTTCTTGCCTGCCAAGGTCTACCAGCACAGCCATTTTCCCAGCCACAATCAGCCAGCCGAGCGTTTGTAGAAAACGACATAGAAAATTGCAGTTTAAAAACACGAGCAGCGTCCTTGTTTCGATTCTATGCATACCAACACTTCCCAAAATTCTCTTGCATAGAATGAATAAATAATGCATTCGTTATTTACACGTGCTTGCTTGGCGGTCTTCTTTTCGATTTTCTTAAAACGATAGATCCTGTTCGCGTTGTCTAGAGAGAATGTTTGAAACTTTTTCATTTGAACAGCACCCTTTTGATGCCATTTTGATCATTTTTTTTTTCTTTTTTGCTTGAAACAGTTTTTGGATATACGCATTAACCGTAGGCTGAAGTTGTACTCCTTCCACTCGGGGTTGGAAGTTAATCCTGTAATACGTCGATGTTTGTCTCATCACCGTTTAATCGGTAATTACTCAAGGGACGATGCTAAGTTTTTTTAATCGAAATGTAATGTATGATGCTCATGATTGAGAGCTACTTCGGAATATTTTTGAAAGTTTAAGGCTTCTTATTCGTCTAACAAATAAATGTGGTTTTCAACTATTCATGATTATAAACTGTAAAGAGTTAAAAAAAAATTGTTTTGCATTATTGTGCGTGCTCCATCCTAAAGACCAACATTATGGTGTCGTGTTATGTCTTGTAGCTGCTGCTTTTACCAGAGTTTTTTAATCTTATATCAATGGATCAGTATACACATAAGCATTTGTATTCGTAGATATAAGAGAATTGAGAATTGAACACGTATCTTTCATTATTATTTTCTTGTTTGCGGTTGAGGACACGTCTGGAATAAATTAATAATGGAGAAAAAAGGAAAGAAAGTTTCAAGATCCAAATAGTGCATCGACCTTCTTTACGACAATTACTTTGTGACAGATGGCATGCAACCTATTCCTGTGTTTGGATTGATGGCACTGTATAATCAAGAGTTCCGCTTTTGCGCAGGATGGGGGCATATGAGAAGAAAGTAAAGTCACAGGCCACTTAACATGTTATTCTGCTCAGAAAATGGTTCCATGGATGGCTGCACGCGGCTGTCGTCTTCGCCGCTGCCACAAAGAAGGAAACCGCGGGCACTGTCCACAGGGCAGGAACAGTAATCAGAGAAAATACTCATCTCCTCTCTTCCTCTTTTACATCCCCGCGACTGCCCCCTAGGCCTTTTCATTTTCTTTCCGCTGTGTTTTTCGAATTGCATTGGAGAACTGCCCGAGAGTTTCTAAAGACTAAAAGGCAGCTCAGTAATATTCCAAAACCACTCAAACAATCCCTCTCTGCCCAACCCCAATCTTGGTTATAACAGAGCGTATGAAACTGCCCCCCAGGCTACAAAGTTTCTGATGTGCATTAAGCTAGTTTTTTTCTAATTTCATGAGTGAGTGGGCGTACAGAAAATGTAAATGCTGATTAGGCAGACTTTTTTTAAAACTTCTTTCTATTGTCTGTACCATTCTAATTTTTGTGTTACTTACTACTGAAATCCGCTCGCTTGGACTCAAAAGCTATCATCATTTAAACTATCTGAAGAACTGCACTGTTATCTGACACCAAAAAAGGACAAGGACTCGACTTGGTTGGAGTGGTCATAGCTGTGTTGATGCCGCAGCAGGGCAGATAACTCGACTCAGCAGCCATGGTAACAAACTCGTTAAGGACACAAAGGGGCTCGAGTGGACCGAATGGAAAGAGCTCGCACAGCATGCTGTAGCAACAGCTATGCAGCAACAGTGCAAGCATCCACCCTGCAACAAGATGCCGGATCGACAGCAATGGCCATAAATCTGGGCGCACCGTTACAGAAGCCGGGCGTGCCTGCAGGCCGAAGCGCGTGGTCTTGTCACCAAGCGTCCAATCTAATTGCTAATACAACGTTAGTTTGACGCACGCAGGGGGGGCAATCATGTAGCCATGCGTGGGGAGCATTTGCATGCAAATTTCTTGCCGGTGATGAACTGGGCGTGGACGGCGTGGCCCAGACATGGCCGTTGGGGTCACAGTCGAGAGAAGAGGAGGTTGGGGGCTGCATTTTCAGCCTTACTGCTGACGTTATGTCTTGCATTCAAGAAGTTTCTTCCCCTAACTTGTAGTGAACAGTCGGTGTGATGCGTCATTTCTCGCGAGATTTCCTTAGCCCCACACTCGCAGCCTGGAATCAAAGACAGGGTCTAGGTTAGATCAAACACCGGAATGTTGCCGCTACGAGGAGTGACACAGTCCCCTAAGGGATTTGCGACAAATTACATTCGTCTCATGAAAAAACTTTACGAGAGGAATTCGACTTGTGTAGTCGTTGATGCCAGATACTTAGAAAAGACATAGTCTTTCGGGAAACTTTTCTCTATCCCCTCATTTTATACGATTTTAGAGTGTCTTTATAAATATCACAATTCTTTACAAATATTTTCTCCTCAACCTCAGATCATGAAATCCGACATTTCTGTAAATGCAGCAGATTTACACTTGAAATCATGTATTCCAGCTGCATCCTGAACGAGAATCTTTAAGTTCTCCGATTCATCGACAATCCTTTTACCACTTGTCTATCAGGCTGCACCAGCCTACCTCAGAAGTTGGATATCTTCTATATCTGCAAAATTGAGCTTACAATCAAGACGTTTATGTCTTCAGTTTCAAATGTTCTTAGAAGCCCCAAAATCTTATATCTTAAATGTCCTTTTCTGATATAGCTGTTCTTTTTGTGAATTTTAGTTCAGCAAAATAGGTGACATACTTCTGTTAGCAAGGCGCTGAATAAAAATATCTTGCCCTTTGTTTAAATGGATACAAGAAATGAAGGAGATTGTTTGTGTGGTTAAATATGCAAGTACCGCTGTAAAAGAATTAAAAAAATTATCTTTGGAAAATTTCAAGTCAGTTTTTTTTTTTCTTTCTTCAGATATCGGAAAAAATTATCATTGTGATTATCTGGAAAGCTGCACAATATAGAGAAGTCGAGAAGCAAGGGTACCTAAAGATTTAAGCTGTGTTTTGGGTATAAGATAAGTACGATATGTTGAGGGGAGCAGCGTATTAAAGTTAAATAGAAGTTATGTCAAAGATATCAAAGTTTGCGACAAGCTTGCAAACATCTTTTGGAGCAGATATTGTCTTAAACTGGAATGAATACCTCGGTTATTGATGTGTTACATTTCTCTTTTTAGGATTTCTATATGGCGCACTGAGCCGCTTTGGGGGATCTTCTGCTATCCGCATAGTCACTGTATTTGCCAGTCTGCTTCATATTACATTTCTCTGACAGTTTTCCTTACAAAATCCAATTTAGTTTGTATTAAAATATTATTGTATTATGTCCTGTAATATTTCTGTAGGTTTTATGCATGTATTTTGACTCTGTGGCATATCACAGCTGACAGCAATAGAAGGGTTAGCTTGAATATTTCTGGGCATGTGTTCGTTTCCTTCGTGTTGCAGTGAAAATGCTGCTCTTTCAAACATCTGTGTCCTGTTTCTGCGGTCTTGAGGGCTATGTCTCAGGCAAATGAGGGTCTTTTGATTTCTAATTGCAGGCGACGGAGGCAGCGTATTTTTAAGGAGACCAGGCACGCACGGGTTGGAAAAGCAGGATTGATCAGAACTCATGAATAGGATCAATTTTTATTTCCTTTCAGGAGATCGGGGTAAAAAAAAAAAAAACTTTGATGGCGTCCTCGTGCCTGTCACATCTCGACGGGACTTTGGTAAAGGAGAAACCTGGACGGGGGTGGGGTAGTGTTGCTAGGTGGGAGGAGTCGTTTGACAGGCTGTCTGTTAGTAGTTGGTCAAACATGTCAATCATCGTTGCCACTTTAGGGCGGCCCTGTGTCTTGTGGGTCAATGTTGGCGTGCCCCTTGCTTATAGCCTGCGCTCTTTCCAGTAATCACTTGTTGATGAATATTGCGGGATTGGAGCTCGGGGCCAGAACCGTCTTGGGCTCCCTTGATCGTTGTCTCGTCAGACCCTCGGGCTTTTACAGCTTCCTTTTCCGTCCGTCTAGCTCTCGTCGGCGAGGCTCATTTGTTTATTATTCTTTACACACATTGATGAAAATCGATAGTTTTTTTCTCCCCATTAGCCTTATACAAGTTCGCATGCTAACTTTCCTTTCTGTCGAAGTTCACAATATGCCGATTTGTGGTTGCTTTCTTGATAGGTCGTTATGTTCATATCGGTCGCAGAAGTTTGGGGGTCTCTTCACTCCTATGACTGCAAGATATTTCTGTCTTATTTAGTATATCCTGATAAGGATGAAAAACACCGGACAAAATCTTTTTCCTAATTATATTACTTTAAGGAAAAGTCAAGAAAATGGAAAGTTGGGTTTAACTAATAGGTTCTGAATCGTTTTAACTCAAACTTCCGTGCTGCAAATCAGTCGCTTACTTACAATCGCATCTAAAACACAGCTGGGGTCGTAGAAAAAGTCTGAGATGTTGTTATCGAATGACGTCATCCAGCCCATTTCTAATTGCGGTCGTCGAAATTCTGGTGTTCTGGTTCTGGGGATAGTACTATACAGTTATATAATAACAGCGAGGACGAGAGCTGAGCGAAGTGGAAAAGACTGGAGTGATAAAGGTTTTTTTCTTGTCAAATGGTTCCTATTACATCACGAATGTTTGTTTTCCTTCGCGAAAAAGTGCGAAACATGGCGGCCTCCGGAGCCGACTGTAAATAAACGGTTCGTTTGAAACCCGAAAGTTTGAACAGAAACGACTCCATAGTCAATATCAGTTGTTTCGACCTAGCTCGCCAATTAACTTGTTTTTCTTTTAAGTGACCTTCACGTCCATTTCTTTCACCAACATTCAGCAGTGTTCATTATGTTCCATCATGTTTTCCTTTAAAACAAAATTTCCCGCTATTAGCTTCTCGTCTGCATATATTTTTAGCTCAGTCAGTATGCAAAACTTCGTGACTTAAGAGAGTTTCATGATTTTTTCTTTTTTTGTTTTTTTGACAGCGCCGTGCGAAGTGTACTTCTGTGCTTTCGGGGCGGTCTGCATGGTCAACTTGAGCAGCAACACGCCGTACTGTCTTTGTCAACACCGATGCCAGCCGGTGTTTGCTCCCGTGTGTGGCAGCGACAACGTCACCTACGCCAGTGAATGTCTGCTGCAGAAAGCGGCGTGCGTGCATCAGAAGCGAATCAAGGTCAAGCAGTCAGGTGTCTGTGGTGAGTAGGACTCAGTCGATTGTGCCGTACAGGGAGCGAAAAGGTAGGGTAGATAGAGGGTTACTTTTACCAACGAAACCGTGTTAAACATAAACGCCAACATTAATATGATGAGCTGGTATGAGGGCGAAATAAATTATCAACTTTTATTTATTTTCTTTAGGTTTTGAATGCCTGTCACTTCGTGCGGGGCTTTGTCTTTTCCAACACACCTCAGTATTTTTGACAACTTTGACTGTCATCAAATGGCTGATGCAATGTAATTTAAAAAATACCAGTTAGATAAAATGTTTATGGAAGGCGAATTCAAATAAATAAAGAAACAAAAAAATCATCCTTACAAAAGGAAGAATCAGACCTTAGAGGCAACAATACAGCCCTGTGGAGAATGTAATACATGTAACAGCAGTGATTCTATGGAGTGTCGCACGCTGTTCACGGCTCAAGGGAGAGAACAGCTGCCGGTGGTACTGCGGCGCAGTTCCGAAGCAGTTGTTCTCTCCTACTGAGTGTGCGACTGCACGAAATATTTACTGTCGTGAAGGATACATCTTCAAGAGGCATGTTATAACCCGATCACATCTCAGGCATTTCGCCCTCCTAATCAGACTTCGTCTAGTATAAGTATCTGGCTTAACGTGCATAATTCTTCTGACGTTTCTAGAACTATTATTTTTGTATGTAGCTGCTTTTATTTAAGTTTGATGTTCCTATAACACCATGCATAAGAACGTATTTTCCATTTGTTGTGACATTTCTTGACGTAAAGTTTTTATTTCTTAGTTTATCACTTTTATTTTTCTGAAGCTTTTTTGTTCAGACTGTTAAAAACTGATGCGATTTCTCAACTAGTCCGAACTCGTGACAGTAACCACGCAACGAGCATTGCAGGGAATACAAACTGCGATGGTGTGGTCACTGTACGCACTCTACTGTCGCATCATTTCTATTGAAAATGTTGCTTGCTTTGTAGTAAAAAGCCATGAGTTTCTAGTGTTTAATCCTTCGTATTTGACATACCATGAACGTGTGATAAAATACCATGACAGTTTGATGTCTGCTTTTTCATATCCGAACAAGTAGTAAAACTCCGTGGCCTTTTATCCTCCCCTTCTTGTGTTTTATTCATTAGCATGCGTTCTTGCACGCGAGGACGACCTCGGAGAGCAGGAGAGCATCCCAATATTTTTCCCTTTTCCGTTGTTGTCTCCGAATCATTTGAGCTTTATGTGGCATTTCCGTTTTCTTGTATTTGTTTTAATTCTGCATGCGCTAGACGTTGCCTTAAAAGCCACCACGATCGATGTACGCATTTTGAACGGAGATTACATTTTAATTACAAAGTGTAGGAGTAATTTAAAAGCCATTATTGCCAGTGTATTATTGTATTCTTATCACTGCATTTTTTTTCCTGTAGAGATCTGTGAACGCTTTTTAACAAACATATAAAAATCTGCTTCAGGTCTTTATTAAAGATTTGCTTTTCATTAAAACACGTGAAATTAGTTGGCGGGCGTGCTTTTCTTTTAAACCCCATAGAATTCATTCTTCCACGTACAGCTGCATTGAAATCAATCGTGGAACAGGCCCTCTGGCTTGTTAGACGAGATAACATTGTTCCTCCTATGAGACCACTCAGACGCTTGCGTTTTACTTGCACGCATAATGTTTGAGAAGGTCAGTTTGTTTTATTAATGTATCCATATAGTTGTTGACTTTACGCAGTGATAATGATACTGCACTTTGACATTACTTTCTCGATTATTTTCCTTGGAAGGGAATGGACTTTTGTGAAGACTGTCTACTTTTATGGGAGGAAACACGCGCGAAAGCAAATAGGTTCTGAAATGTCAGTTTGCGACACCCGCTGGGAAGTGTGATGCACTCTAGGCAAGCCTAACCTTACAGATTTGCCAACGCTTTGCAAGCAGATAAAAGATTGTGAAGGTCCCTGAAACATCCCTAAAATTGTTTAGTCTCCGAAGTTAAATCGTTAATTTTTTATTTTTTATCGTTTCATCTTCTCTTTTCAAACTGCGTTTATTTTCGAGAAATAGCCACCGCGAATTGTGGCCTACTTCCATTGTATCCAGACCGTTATACTTTCTTTTCTTTGTTTTTTCGATATCGATTGTTCATCTGCATTGCTCTATGCACATTTCGCTGGTGAATGGTAGGCGATAAGCACATTAATTAACAAGATATCTTCTTCGCTGTGTTCATGTTCATGATGTGTATTTAACACGCGCGGTGTCCAACGCGTTCCGCGCGCGCATAGAGAGAGAGAGAGATGGTGATGAAGATGAAGACGAACTGAGATGATGGAGCACTTGTACAGACAGGTAAGATCCAATCTGTGTGAATGTCACCAGCTGCTTCCATAATAAATCGCAAACGATATTTGTTTACTCGCTGTAAACTATCAATGGCTATATTAAGGTGTATTTAGAGAAATATATTTTCTTGTCTTATTCTATATTTAGAGTATCATAATATTGAACGTGCAAGAGAGAGAGAGGGGGGAGGAGAGAGATAGAATTCTGTGGTCTGGCAGCGAACTCTGGCATTTCGAGTATGAAATGGAAAAGGCATGTAGCCGTCTCATTTCGTCTCCTCTTATCCAGCTCGCTACAGCCTCGAGCTTAGTTGATACATTTTTCGCGGAAGTGACGCAGACTTGCTGGAGATGTCTCGTGTCAGGGACAATCATGCTTCCAGGCGCTTCTTTTTTCCTATCTGCCCTGTCATCCGTGCTGCAGTGTAGGATGGGTACTTTATCAATACTGCAGTAGTGGGCTGCCGACCGCTGTCGTATCCCGCTTTTGAATCTGGTGTCAACAGATGCAATACAGTATTAATGTACTGCTGCAGTAATGTAAAACTGACATTAAGATAGCCCTATGACTTACTGTGACTCGTCTGATGTTGGCTGTTAACGACTGTAGTAATGTACTGATGACGCTACAGTACTCCGCTCCTGATGTCTGATCCCCGAGGCTGTTGATCAATACCCCGCTGTGATTAATTATCAAGTGTGAAACAAGCAAATCCTTTTTTCTTGACTACTCCATTACCCCCATCGGTTGGGCATATGTTACCGGTCTATAACCCATTAAGTAATCCTTCTACAAGAAACAACTTGTCGGTGTTAAGTTCGTGGATGATGCAGAGACCTAATAAATATCGTGGATGGACTCCCCTCCCCCCCCCACACACACACACCATCATCCTCCTTACAGGTTTTGAGACCTGGCTGTTGCAGCTTCCTTGTGAACACTGTCTGTGAAACGTGCGCTAAATTCTTGTCATTCTGTCTCGATTCACAGAAGACGACAATATTTTGGATGAGAATGAAAATTTGACTGGACGCTTTACTTTCATAGTGCCGCTAAACCTGAGCAAAGACACAGCTGTCAGTATGAATGCGATTTCAAAAGAGTATCATGGGCTAGGGTTTTAGCCATATATGGAAAGTAACTACAGTTTGCTTCGCGTGTCTTTGTGTGTGCGTACGAGCGTGCGCGCGTGTGTGTGTGTGTGTGTTTGAAAGAGAGATTCTTTTAGACTTTGAGACAGGGTAGATGTGGTTATTTCCGGCCCGTGTGAGTGTGTTCACTATGATGCTGAGGTGTTTGTCCTCGCATCTTATTGCTGACTTGGACTGTGCGGTCTTGCAGAAACGGATAGTCCAGCTTTAGCTTTGTGTTTGCCATGTAATGGATTCGATTGTCAGACTGATGGATGCTGGCGCTTCACCGCGAAACAGAAAACGTGCAAATTTTCAGGTAAACTGTTGGTTCAGGGAACTGGCATCACAACGCATACAGCTTTGCCGAATGAATTAGCGATTACAAAAATGGTCTTTCTGGATAATTTTCATATGTCCCCACGATCCTTGAACGCCGCAGTGTGTGATCGTTCCGTGGACTAGTATTTCAGGATATTTTGTCCTTAAATGTTAGACGATCTTCGCCTCGGAACACGATGCACCCTAGAGACGGAATCACTGGTACTGAAACCCCACCTTCGACTCCGTGACCACCGGCATTTCTACAGACACATAAATCAGTCGCTTAGGAAAGGGCTCCGTAGTCCCAGGAAGATTATGCAGTCTCAGGTTAGGTAAAGCCCTCGCCACACTTGCTCGACGACTGGATGACTAGCCAGGCGGTCTGAACTGAATGTGTGATTTTATTTCGGCCGAAGCAGGATACAAACTTTTGTCCCAGATATTGTCTTCACAACCTGTTGTCCACCTCTCGTTCACCTCGTTGAAGGTTGAAGAGCACTCTTTTCTATGAATCTTTTGACCAGACTTGATAAAGTCATCGTTCTACCCAGTCATTGTATCCAAATATATATCCAAGCTCAGGAAGTTTGGCATTCCTTTCTCATTTATGTGCAGTAGGGTCTACACCTGTCACAGGTTGAAGAGGTGCAAGAGTACATTCATGTATGGAAGCGGAGTCACGAACCCTCGTGCAACTCGACGACAGTCCTTCAACCGGTTTGCCTTTCTTCTACAGAAACTAACATGTTCTACTGGGTTTATAACAAACTTTATGGAATCATGAAGTATCTGCAAGCTGGTACTGATGCTTGCTTACCTCGTGTGTTATTTAATTTTGTGTGATGGCTCTCGCCCTCTTGAAAGAGAGAAAAAAATTAAAATAACGAACAAAAAACCCCAAAAATGGAAATGAAATAAAAATAAATGCTAGTTAAAATCTGCTGTGCCTTGGAAGCTCTTAGCATGGTTTCTCAGTGGAAGGAGAAGTAGAAAGTTGAGAGGCTGGATGAACTGCACGAGACGAGAAGATCGAAGCGTGTTCTTGAGGTGTTCGTGAGGACAGAATAACACGCCAGGGAATGCCGTGACAACCCGTAACCTAGGCGACCTCAAAAGAGAGCCATACATCATGGGGGATCCTAAACAAGAATCAATGTTTTTCTTAACCTGAGCACCTTGTAGTCTGTCTGACAACTTGCCGGGGTCAACAGCACGCTCTCCCTTCCGGGAGCTTGACATAGCCCGTCATCCGATTGTCGGGTCCTTGCACGCGGTCTCGTGCCCAGCTAGCGGTCGCTCTCTCACTTCTCTCGAAGGTCACTCACTCCCTCAAAAGGTTCCTACTTCAGACATTCCTGTTTTCAATCCGTTATGTCCTCAAACTGTGTAAATTCTACCACAGGAAAAAAATCTGGTTATTCCGTCCACTCCCACCCCCCCCACCCCCCATCTGTGACACTACACTCCCCGCCACATTTTTTTAAATGTTTCGAAGAGGACGTTAATGATTCGATTCTGCTGTATCCTTCCTCCTAAAATAAATATTTTGATTTGAAATCGTGGTTTAATTTTATTTTGTAAGAGGATAACAAAGTTTTCCAAAAGGACTCCTGAACGTCTCGGCCTGCTCGACAATGCGCTCAACTTGATTCCCTTTGTGGAGTTGTCTTCTCTATGGTTACGTATTAGATTTTCCATATATTGACGCTAGCTTCCCCCTTTTCCATTTTTGTTTCTCACTTTCTAGCTGCCTAGCTCGCGACGCATTTCGAAACAGCCTTTTCGTGGAAAAGTAGATTGCTACTAAGAGAAAAAAAAAACGAAAAATAAGGCGTTTCAAAGCAAATGTTTTCCAGAATTGAACTAGGCGCAGTTGCTGCCTTTAATCTGTGACCCTGTCCTCGTAGCCTCGGCAGTTAAAAAGCACTGTAAAAGCTTTTGGCATTTATTCTCTCGCTCTTCCTCTCTCTTTTACTGCTTTTTGTCTCTGTGGGTGTGTGTATATATATATATATGCGCGCGTGTGTGTGAGAGAGAGAGAGAAAGAGCGCGTGAGAAAACGAAAGAGAAAAAAAGATGCATAATGAGATGGATACCAAGGGATGACGGGAATGAAGGAAGAAGAATGTTCGTCTGCTTGCCTTCTGTCAGACAGGTTTGGGGAGACAGCTTTGCGTGACTTGAGACGATTCCAGAAGCCTTGTCTCGTTCTTGCTGAAGCTTATTTCTCTCACATAGATTGCCTTTGTAAACCCTCCTTGTCATTCTTCTATTTTTCTTTTTTTTTTCCTTCTTGCAACTGCTTTAGAGAACATGTGGCGACAGCACGCGAAGGAGAGCAAAAATGTAGCAGGATGCGCGAGTCTGTAGCTGGCGCGTGCGAAGAAACGCACTCCATTCACACGCGGAGCCGTCAAGTGGAAGGCTGACTTTTTCTTTATTTTATTTTGCAAAGACGATAACATGATTTCTCACGTATTTGTGCGTCATCGATTTCGTATTGTGCTACGCATTTTTTTTCTCCCTGCGATGGACGACTCACCTGCCTTAAAAACAATTTTCAGCACTTTGTCTTCGAGACATTTTAATCATCGTGTAAGGGAAAAAGAAAAGGAGAAGTCGTGCCCCGCCTTCTTTTCATGTCGTGTCCTAAACACCGTGAACCACTTACAGCTCACTGCTCCATGTGAATTTTAACTATACTTTAGGAAAACAATCTGCGACAGGACCTCTAAAAATTGGTTGGGACTGCGTGTTCTTGTGACAGTTATAATACAATGTTTTAACTTTTCTGGAACCTCCAAAAACGTCCTGCCCACCATTCTGGATGATTTAATTTTCTTTCCGGTTCCCTTGCATTCAGTAACGGGCCCGCCAAGGGAGAACACTCTGCTTCAATGTTTCAGATAACTAGCTTTCTCAGAAAGAATAACAATTAAGGTCCTTTCACGTAGCTTCCTCCACGCGGCATACGACAACTGCCATTATTCGTCTGTTCGAGGCCCCGCTCTCCCTCATTTTATGGTTTGCTGAATTATTAATCAAAGCACAGGCATCTATCGATCAGAACCGCCGTGTGAGGGGGAGCCTGCACCAAGCTTTCCGATGCTGTTGCCATAGATCTTCAAGAGGTCGGAATGTGATCGGTCGGAAATTGGCGGCAAAACATGGGAGAGTACTGTGGGCTTTCAGAGAAGATTGCGCACTTCATCTAGAGCTTCTTTTATCGAGGGGCATCCCAGTTTGTAGTTATCTCCATTTTTATTTTATTTGTTTGCTGTTGAAACTTCGTTCTACGACTTAAGGTAAGGTCGGGGTCAACTCTAGACCCGACACTGCATACCCATTGATTTCCCCATCCCCTTCTGCTTTCACACAGTGCCAGATAAATACCAGACGAATAATACAGACGAATTTGGACAGAAAAAAGGGAGGAGGAGTATGGGAGGAGAGAGCAGCGCGTGTGGAATCGACCGCGTGCCGTTTTACTTGATATGAAGAATGGGAGGCAACACCGAAGCTTTTCGGGGAAGATATGGATGGTATTTGGGGGTCCACTTAGGTATAACTCGCTAGCTTCTCTTTGAGTCGTCTCCCTTCCAGATTGCCAGACCCATCTAAAACGTCTTTTAAGTTGATGGGCAGTAGTCCTCCTTAGGAAAAGTCTGCTTCCTTTCTTTTCATTTTTCGCCTTCTACCCAATAGATCAACATGATCATAAGGAAGACGGATATTGAGTTAAATGCGGGGTTTTTTTTTTTTACTGACTTGTTTATCTTTTCCTTTTTATTTTAGTGTTTGTCTTAGTGCTTTTTGATGATTATAGTTCATTATGTCTGTCTGGATAGTCACCGACAAATGCAAGAGAGATTTATTAAATCTGCTAGCCTTTCATTTTTTATTCAGTTCAGAAGGCTACGGTCAGATACAGAACAAATCCATAATATTTTGCTCGAAAAATGAAGATTTATGTGGCAAGACCTTAGAAATTCTGTCGGAAATTACTTCACGTGTATGTTGCGTCTGTTTCGTATCACGAAGTTCTAGAAAAATCTTCAGCCACGCCGATCAGAGGGGATAATCGAAATTGGTAAAAGCAAGGGAGGGGTGAGAGCGGAGGCAAAAATGGATTGTTTTAGGTCACTCAGCAATCGGATCACCTGCATAAAGTATTTTCGAAATGCTTAGTGCACTCTTCATGCACGAGCGCGCACGAAAGTAAGCAATGCGTTAGAGTGAGCGACTGACTTACCTTGACACCCAAGCTCTTAGTGATGCACTTGCTTCCAGACACTCAAACATCGTCTCAGACAAAAATACCCCTTTGACATTGGGTATCTGCGTGGGGTGGTGGTGAAATTTCAGCGGCTAAGGGCGAGGAGTGGTCGTGAACGCCCATAGTGCGGAGAAACTCTAATCAAATTAGTGTCGTCTGTGGCCTGACATTGTATCTCGCCCTGAAGGATGTGATGTATGTAGCAGCAGAGATTCCAACCTTCTCCGTCACTTTCATGGACGTTGCCTCTATTGTTAGCGTGGAATACATTTTTACCCCATTTTTACATTTTCAATGCGATTGCTGTGAGATATTTTAGACGATTACCTTCGCAGTTGTAAGCGATATTTTCTCAAACTTACGCATTTCCGATTTACCAATTTTTTGTCTCGATAACGGAGGTTATCGTTTTCTCCTCTGATCTGGAAATCCTACTAATGTGTTAATTTAAAAATAGTGACGCTAATTTCATAACATTTCGGTCATAAGGAGTGCACTTGTCTTGGGGTCTGTTTTTAATTTTAAAGAGGGTAGGCGTACACCCCTCTCCCTCGCTGCCTTCTCAAACCTTCTGCGGAATTAAGTACACCGTCGTGGTCAGGTGGGGAATGTCGCCTGCTCCACCCCTGTACCTGGCTGACAGGTATGCGCCTCTCTGGCCTCTGACGCCACTGCTGTAACCACTGGGCTAACCGCTTCCCTTAAAGCGGTGACGATGTGATGGAAGTGTTAAGCACGCCAAGGACACCAGCTCACTGTAACATTTTTGGTGGAAAGAGGTTGTCTCCCTTGTTTCTAGTTTCAGCGAGCGAGCGACTTGCTTCAGCTTTTCTGTAGCCTGCCGTTCCGCTAATAAAAATGAACAAGAACGGTTTACATGCCATTTACGCCTAGTTCTTTAAGAAAAACTTTTCTGCTTTCAATAATTTAGCTGTAGTTATTGTTTTCTGCCGCTTGCTATTCTGTGACTGCCTTTCCTTGGACTTCGAAATCGCCTTGGGGAGATCGAGAAACTATAATTGAACACATAAAAATAGGCTTGTGGTCGTTTTTAAAGATTTCCTTTTCATTAAAACACGCAAAATTGGTTGGTTTTCTTAAACCCCAGAGCATTCATTCTTCCACGTGAAGCTGCGTTGAGATCAATCGTGGAACATGCCCACTGGCTTGCAAGACGAAATATCATATTGTTTCTCCCGTGAGATCACTCAGAGGCTTGTGTTTTAGTTGCACGCATAAAGTTTGAGAAGGTCAGTTTGTTTTATTAATGTATCCATGTAGTTTTTGAGCGTTCTTTGGAACTTCGATATTGATACTGCACTTTTGACATTATTTTCTTGATTATCTTTGGGAGGGAAATGGAATTTTGTGAAGACTATCTAATTTTGCGGGAGGAGTCACGCACGAAGGCAAATAGGTTTTAAAATGTCAATTTGCGACACCAGCAGGGAAATGTGATACACTCTCGGAAAGTCTAGCCACAAAAACGAAATTATGATATTTGTTAATTAGTGCCGAATGGCTAGCTAAATCTATTTTAATACATAAAAATATTGCATTTGAGCAGCGAACACAAACTGCGAAAGTTGAACGGGAGATGAACCATTGTTTCCCTTTATTTAAATGGCGGTTGTGAAAAATCGCTCGTGCGAGCAGAACCACATTGCACAACTATCGTGCTTTCGTCAAGCTTAGGTCGCTGAACCCTGGGGTTATGACAGCCAAATGATCTGCATCTTGCAGTGAACCCCCTACGCCTTCCCCACCATCCCGATTGCAGTTGTTCACGGCTTTGGCATCATGGGCTGCAGGCCCGGGAAAAGCCATCCATAAGTTGACAGACAATCAATGGAACTCATTCTGCCTCGGCCAACCCTCCATTTACTATGGTTTCCAGACCTTGCAACTCTTCACGCCTGACGCGTTTACGTTTTATAGGGGCGTTAGTGCGCAGATTGCGGGTGACCGCTGACACCAGGCTATGGTGTGCATATTAAACCGGCTTCAGCGGTGAGATGTAGAACCGTATGAATTTACAGCTCAAAGCCGGTATTTTATGATAAGGTCTTAACAGTTTCCATGAAAAGAACTCGACAGGAGCTTTCTTTTCTTTTTCCTTTCTTTTCTTTTAGGGCTCCTTTCCCTCTGTCTTTTCTCCCTCACTCTGCCTTCATTCCATTAGGGGAATACTCTTACCGAGAAATAAGTCACAAAATGAAAGAAATTAATAAAATGGTTGATTTCTTTTGACATAAAATTACTCCTTTTTCTGTCACATTTTACTTTTTTAATTAGTGTATGTGATATCCGTTGTCAAAAAAGGGCTCACTATGCAAAAAGGTCATCCTTTGCCAAGTTTTAGGAGTGGTTTTCACAAAACAGAGCCACTCTCGTCATGTTATCAAATAAGAAACCGCTGCCTTTAAACACACACGGTTTTTCTCGTTTCTTATTTTTGTGGAGGGAGGGGGGCGGGCTTCTGGGGCTGTTTATGAAACTTTATTCCAAATATTTTTTTATTCGTGGTGTGACCGGTTCATGAATGTGGACGTTATGGCTCTTCTAACAAACCGGATGATGATCCTATAAGTCATAGCATGTAAGAGCAGTCAGAAAATGTCTTGTTACCTACCCAGAAAGTTTTCCACAAAGCGCATGGTTTTGACATGATAGCTGTTAATCTGTCTGAGATATCGGCATGAAACATGGCACACACATTCAGTATTGCAGTAACTGGAGCCTCTATCTCTGGCTAAGGAGGAATTGGTGGTTTTCTTTAACTATAATACACTTAACATAATGGGCTTCCTTGACTACAAGAAATTCTTGTGCAAAACAAAAGTCTGTCAATACGCAGAAATTCACAGTACACTTTATTCCTGAGATACATGATCTAGCTCTTACAGTAACCTAAGCAACCAAAACCTAAGACTGAAATGTTTTAAGGATTTTGTCCACGGTATACAAAGGTATGTACTTTTCATACACTTTTAAATGCCACACATTTATAAACTAAAGATTTTAGCGTGTTAAGACAACTTTATTTTTCAAAAGCACCATGCTACTGGAAATAAAATATTATTTAGAATAATCTTGCTTGTTTTGATTGAAACAAATTTATTAGAATTTTGTTGTGGTTGTTTTCAGTATTCTACCCCCGCATCTCATTAATAGTACACGAGTGACTACCCTTTGGTTTATTTTCTTGTTTGCAGAAACACCCCTGTCTTAAGATTATATTCTTGAAATGCATAACCGTTTATGTTCTTCTTAACAAACGCACGTTTGTTGTGATTTTAGTTCTTGGTCTCTAAATTAGAAACGCCAAAAATACACACAAGCAAGGCTAATCCACAGCTTGTCTTTCTCAGACTAAAGTTACATCAGTGTCTTGTTCACGGCGTGGCTCTGAATTTAAATTTTACTGATCGGTTCATTAAGAAGAAGATGGTAAAAAAAATCCTTTTTTCTGCGATGACACTTCCCTCACCCACCCCTACTGAGCTTAGCTTACTTCAGCGCCACGGATTCTGAGCACGAGGACATCATCAGCGAATTCCCAGCACGTGGCAGATTCCAGTTGACGAAGCACCAGGCGGGTGGACGGGAAGTCAAAAAAAGAGATGGCAAAGCCCGGAGGAGAGCCGAAAGAGATGACTAACACCGTAGAAGAGCCGAGAGAGAGACCGAGGGGAGAAAAAAGTAAACAAGGGGAAGAAGACAGCTACCTGGGGCCTTAAGGTGAACTCGCTTGCAACATTATTTCTTTATGATCGGGTTAAGTTCGTTTTAAAATAATAATTCCCAAAATATGAGTACATAATATCCTTAATTTTAAAGATATAAGCCTTCAAACATCGGCATTCTCACCTGCAACTAGGAAAGCGGGAAAAATTACTCTCCTATACTGAAGAGTTCTCTCACGTGATCGAAGTATTTGTAACAATGAATTTGCATATCTTCGAGTGAATTGAAGAAATATCACTCAGGTTGTTGTGTTCAAAAAGCGATTTTGTTCGCCCAAAAAATGAAACAGCTGAATTTGGAATACAGCCCTACAGATTGGAACTTTATTTAGAAGCTTCAAATGAAGTTAAAAAATAATTAAATGGTCCAAACTGAATTCATTCAACAGACTAGTAAGTCAATCAGATCAAAATTTAATGGGCAACAATAGTTACAACTGATTGCTAATAAAGATTTTTTACAATTAAAAATATAATGATAGTTTGAAACATGTTTATCGATGCAAAAACTTATTTCTTCCTCATTTAGCCGCATGCAAAATTTCCACATGTTCCCGTTTAAACTCCTTATAATATGTTTATCACCCTAAGTTCTTTTTTTCCTTTTTTTATTTTTAGCTGTTTCGATCATGCACATCAATGGTGCCCTCACACTGTCAGTTGTTGTTAGCATTATGCTGGATAAAGATACGACTGATGATGATGTGTTTGTGACTGTCACACAATTTTACTTGTAGACCAGATCCGGTGTAGAAACTGTCGATGTCGCATATCTGATGCTTGATCTACCAGCAGTCGTAGTCGATTTTAACATCTCATGCTTTTGTATAGTAATTAGTAAGCACTGCTGTAGGAATAAGATTTCATCGGTTTACTGAAAGTCCAAGACTTGCTTGTACTCTATAAGTGACTGAATAACAATCGATTTTGAAATGTTTTAAGCAAATTCATGAGTACGGTGTGGGGACCAAGTTCGCATGGCAGTTTGAACAAAGTGAATCCACTGGCGTTTGCTGCCATTATCTTTAGAATTTCCCTCATGAGTACAAACTAACTCACTCTGAGTGTCGAAGAGAACATTCAGCAACAGTACAATGTGTCCCGGTCAGTTTTCTTTTACCGAGGATTGCATCTTTTCTCTTCGACTTCAGCTTGTACAAACGGTGCTATTTTTAGAAATACGTTCGTTTCGGCACTTCCTGTTTTCTCGACAAATTCAGGTTTGCTTAAGAGACAAGTATTAATATAAAACTTTTCATGCCTCTTTGTCATAAAAGACCACCGGAACATGTTTTTGTGATACATTGTGCTCTGTTTCCAGCGATTTTCGCTGAGCGGTCATGTTGTCCTTTAATAATGAACCAGAAGTATATCCCTACTTCCGGGCTTGTTTTACCTGCCCTCAGTACTCACAACCATGGCAAATCATAGCCGACAAGACACAGACCTCAGATGATCGTTTGGGTCTGCGCCTGTTTTCAGCTACACGACCCCGCATCGCTTCCTACCCCATAGATACGCTTGGGGTGACTCTCCCTTTACTATGGTCTACCACTCTACCTCGCATGTTAGGGACCGAGCCTTGTTAGGTGGAGAAGATACGGCATGGATATTAACATTTGTCACCGCAGCACGACAATTTAATGTGCAGATATGTAAATGTGTAAGTGTGTATGTTACTATTAATCACTTAGTTTCAGTTACACTGAAAAGTTGTCAAGAGCATCTTTTCATTGCTGTTCTTTACTCTGTCGTGCTTTGATCTTTACCCAATTCCTTTCGTTTCATTCGCTCCCTCTCTCTCCCTCTCTCACACACACACACACACACACACACACACACAGGCTCAATTCAGAGCAAATGAAATTCTCTATCGAATATCGATAGAAGCCGACTGCTGCAGAACATAAAAAAATGTCGGTATCGTTGAATTCAGTTAAAGGCCAGCTACAGCGAGCCTTGATTTAACGGCGAGTGAGGTGAGGCGTACAAGGCATGAGAAAGGATTTTTTGCAACGTTTCAAGCGGCGCAGTCATTCGCTGTATGTACGAGGAGGTAGCGTAGAACACAAACATTTTTTAAAGAGCAATGGACCAAAAACAATAGCCTGCCACGTCTATTTTTTAAGCACCGTCCCTAGCAAGTAAAAGGGAATTCCAAGATGAATAAAATTGATCTTTAAAAAATAAAGCTTCTTTTCACTTTCTAGTCCCTGATCGGCTCAATTTTTTTCACGACCAATTTTTACAGCAAATGGAGACGACATTCGGGAAAACGGCGTTCCATCAGCCGGGTACATCGCCATGATTCAGACCACTTTCATTAGTGACCTTATTCCCAGAACGAAGGCTTTTTTTTAACAGCATGAATAGTATAGATGCCTCGCAATTTTGCTGAAAGTTCTCTGGCAATCTGATAGCGATTTTAGGTACACTGCTGTGTAAAAACAAAAAAAGAAGAATCAATTTTAAAGTGTATAATGTAAAGTGAGCCTGTTGATACACTAAGAATGATAGCTCGTGTGTAAAAATATTCATGCTTAATGTTTTTGTCTAGTATGAAAACGTAATGTCTAGTAGGGAACTTGCGAGGGAAAAGTAATGAAAAGTAAGGAAAAATAAATCAGATATGAGAAAAAATAGTTTTATGACGACGCGACGACGAGATCATTAACAATAAAAGATATGATTATAAGTTTTTGGCGGACAGGTCAGAGGTCGAAACCACAAAATCAGGTAATGGTTAAAACTTATGGCAGCAGCAGTCATGACAGACTTGTAAGTACAATGTTTTGTGCTTGGGGTATTGGGAGAAAATTGACTGCAGCTACCAAAAGGTTACCTGAGCAGACAAGATGTATGTTTAGTTTGTACTTAAAAGATGCAGGTCATGCAGGAAAAGAGTAAGCGAAGTGCAACCCTCGCTGTAGTAAGCGCTACCACGGCAGACGATATGGGGATAAATGTCATTTGAAGTTTTGCATTGTTTGTATTACCCACACGGTATGGAAGATGAATACTTATGTTATTAGTATTGCAGACCACAGTGATTGCGCGCGCGCGTGTGTGTATGCACGCGCTAGGTTGTAATGCAAATCCGCGCCGCTTGTTCGATCCTGCCCATATTTTGTACAAATCTACGGGAAGGCCATACACTATGTTTGGAACATGATCTTTTCTCCAGGGCATCCTTATTTAAACATTTATTTTACGAGGAAGGAGATGGCGTCGATTTTATTTTTAAATTTACTACCCAAAGCAAGTTTTGACATCCACGTAATTTCAGAAGAGAGAGACCTAATCAGCAGCACCAAAGTTTCCTTTCCCTTACCCACCAGCTGCACAGGAATCGGGTGTGGTGGTGGGGGGTAGCTGGCGTCTGGCGCTGTCCTTCGATCTTGTCCGCGAGCGCCGACCTTTGGGGCAACTCTGGACACCACTGCTAGCGTACCTGTAAAGGTGCGTCCAGTATTTGAAATATTTAAGGATAATACTGATTCGGAGGTCTACGTGTGTGTGTGTGTGTGTGTGTGTGTGTGTGTGTGTGTGTGTGTGTGTGTGTGTGTTAGTTAGCTCAACAGGAGCCACTCGGGAGAACTGCAAAATCTCGGTTTAATCTTTCCCACTCTGTTCCACTCGACCTACGTCGTTATGTGCCTAACAAACAGACCTGTCAGGCTGGCGTCCTTTAAAATCCCCGGAGAAATGGACAAATGGAGGTTCCATTTATACAGTTTGTTTTTAAATATCGAGATTCAAAGTCCACGTTAAAATGCACGCACGCGCACACACACACACACACACCTTGCGCACCTAGAAGATCTGGGTTCTGCAGCGCGAAACCTCGGCAACAGACGAGATTTGCTGTGCAATGTTTGATGCAAAACGGTCGATTGACGAGCGCCAGTTGATGCGATACCGGCAGACGTTTACTGTCAGTTCGCGCCTTTGATCCGGGCGCCTGTCGCCGGTCTAAACCTCCTTTCCACTGCTGCAGCTCTTCCTCCGAGTTGGACACACACAACACAGAAGAATGTTGTGTCTTAAACGCTTCAGCTGTGGGTTCCAGAAGATATTCCACCAAAGTCACGATCGGTGGGATGGACAGCTACATCTTTGTAAACTTACGGACCTGCATACATGCGAACAAACCTTGGCCTGGTGACTACATTGGAATGTATTTTATGAAGGATGAAGACGTAAATGAATAAACTTGTTATTTTATGGGAAGCAGAAAGTAAATCAAAGAAGAAAGAAACAAATGAAGTTATATGTGGGGAAAGTAAGATACAAAAAATCTGTTAAATAGTGTGAGGAAAGCAGTACAGAAGAGAAGTCGTGATGCAGTAAGACGAGTAAATGAATAAAATTTGCGGTGTGGTGAGAGACGTAAACGAATAAAGTGTGATGTGGTGGATAAAGAAGTCAGTCAACAAGGCAGTGATGTTATTAGGAAGAAAAGAAAATTGCGTGCCCTGCAATCGTGTTCAAACTTTCACTGTAAGTCTACGATTCGTCCACAAGTCAGCGGTTTTGCAGTGTACGGCCTGGAGCTGAAAACCCGCCTGATCAGGCAAGGCGACTGCCGAGAGAAACAAATAGATAGGGCTGTCGCTTCGACCGAGACATTTCAATCGACCGAACTGTCACTTCAGTTTGCTGTCTCTACACGTCTCGGGGCCTGTTGTCAATGAGACAAAGGAGTTTTTTTTTTTTTTTTTTTTGATCCTGTATGTAAGGTTTTCTCTGTCGTTTGCATCTTTCTTTCTTTCTCTGGCTGATGTTAGTAAAGTAAGCCTAGTTGACATATGGTCCCGGCTCTCCCACTGGCTAAAGCCTTGACAGCATATTCATGAACATTGCTGATGTCTTTGTTGTTGATCTCATTCCGTACCTGGTGATGTTTGTACGTGCATACCTAGAGAACGAACTGGGGTATTCAACCAGGGCTTGGCAGAGATTATCTTGCACTGAGCTTAACCAAGTAAAAAAAAAAGTAACTGCATCCTTACCGACCTTTAAAGACAGTCAAGCTGCAACTTAAGCCATGCAGAGATAATGATAATGATTTAAGAGATGAAACTCTCCTTTAAGTGTCCCTTTGTAGATCACATGACCGTGCAGAATCAATGGTCAGTCAATTTGGCCTCGTTCCATTAAGGTTCTGCAAGGCGCTTGACAGGTTCTTTTCAGTCCATAGGGGGTGTGCTTGGAAAAAAGGGTTGGGGTGGAGAATGGTAGTGGCAACACCTCTTCAGGCAAATGAGTGACTGCCATAGCTGCATGCAGAAGAGGAATTTTGAGCCTGTGTCTGCTCGAGTTAGTTCAGTGTATTGTTAGTGTTCGTGGCACTGAAAGTAATTTTAACCCGAAGCTTAATACTTCAGATGATGTCTGCCCACAGCAAGACTTTCTTTGCCTTTCGCCTGGTATTGTGAGAATGTCGGCTCGGAGACTTCTTTCCTCCCTGTGTCAGCCCGTTCATTATTTTGTATCCACGGCCTGTATGCACAGCACCCTCGCTCTAGAGTTCTGCTCAGGCAATATCATTTCCACAGCAGTGAATGCTTTTTCAACCCAGACTACGTATTCCCGGCTCTTCTTTCCTAAGCTATTTCTGGATTCAACCTCTCTGGTCTTTATCGTGCCTTGCATGTTTGCGGTGCTTTCAATCGCTTTCTGATGTATATCATGCATTTGGACAGATGGACACGGCTTGTTCTCTTGCCTTGAGCATTTAGTTCATTAAATTACTTCCTTTAAAGACCTTTTCGGCTGAAGGTTGCGGTGCTGGTAGAAAATGTTTTCTTGATGGCTTTCACATCTTGTCTGAGGCCTGAGTTGTGTTCCATCTCCTGCTGCTCTCTTTAAGTCGCGAAATATCATTTTCCTCTGTCTGGCCTTTCAAACGCCCGTCTTCAGGTTTTGTTCTGTGACATATCCGTAATGTCGTCTGCTTCAAAGGCTTCAAGGGAGGGCCTTAGTCATTACTTAGGTTTTAATGTCATCTCCCCTTTTTATCCAGGCCTTTCAGTTTTCGTTCTGGTATCTTCCATGCTTTAAGACTGAAATGTGAGCGTAATGTTCGCTTTGATGATGCTGTCTAAGTTAAATTTCAAGCAGCAAGAACTTGTCATTGTGCTGTATCCGTATGATTGTGTTTCTATGTACAAAACTCTGTTTTCTGTCATACTGTCCTATTTGGTTTGTCTTCTTGAAGCCTGTCCTGTGGTCTTGCTTTCTGGAGTTCCTAAGGATTTGTAAATACATGTTGGTACGAATTCCTGGGCTTTCTCAAATTATTGTTAAAATTTCTTAGAACGTGATTTTCTCTCAAATTTGAGTAAAAAACTAATTCAGAAAAACACAAAGAAAATTTACAGGAGATTTTTAGAGATTTCACAAAACTCTAGATAACAATGAGCAGGTTTGAACAAGCTGTATCTAGTTTTAACATCGTCCTGTTTAGTATCTTATTCCTGTGCAAGTTCATTAACCTCTCTCTTCCAAGGCCTTTCTCTGCTTTTGTTCGTCGCACGATGCACCTTCATAACCCTGGGTGTTCTGTTCACAGCTATATCCATCCATCAATTGTATAACTTTAAATAAACTGGATTAATGTCGGCAGTAAACTCTCTTGGGAAAATATCAACAAGTCTGAGATGAACGGAGGCCGTCCAGGGGAAGAGGGGATATGCTGTGGGACTTTTGTGTGCGGGGCTGCTGCAAGTCAGCAATGGAGGAACAAAATATGAAAATAGCATTAGGCTCCCGACACTGCTCTGTTTGCAGAGTGGATTATCCTTGTGCTGAGGTGGCATAACTCTGTAACATCGTGGTTGTCGCCTGGGGGCTTAGGAGCAAAGCGTCTTTTGGCAGGAAATTGTCGCGAGCCAATGTGCATTAAACAGGCAAAGCCTTAGAAACTGGAGCTCGCGCAATCGGTCGCATGCATGAACTTGAATGCATGAACGAACAAACGCGAGCGCGCGAACGAGTCTTAGATATTCTGCAGGAAGAAAACAAGTTGTGCGGCACAAACGCGAAGAAAAATGTTGTTTAGTTTCTAGAAAGCCGCCCAAGATTGATTTAGGAGGAAAAAAAGCTCGAGTGGCTTGTATGGAAATGAGGCAGATGATGAAATGTAGATTAGACAAGAAAGTTCGCTGATAAACACGGGTTCCTGTGTATTTTTATACCTTTTTCGATGCTAATTCATGACCGTAAGACTGAGGACAGAGGCAGCCGTGATGTATTGATTGTCGATCGGTCGCGAGATTTGTCAGTAAATATTTGATTTGATAAAATCTTAAAACCTTCACGCTGCAAAATTATATCAGTATTGTAATAGAATGTTTGCTTCCTGATTGAGAGTTCGTTAAGCAAAGGACTATTGATGGGGCGATGCTGTGTCTCTGCTTATGTGTGAGAGAGAGACAAGGACGGTTGATGCATGCGCGTCTGTTCGCGCGTTTGCTTATGTGAAAATGGCAAAGGAGGAAAATGTAGCTTCCAGTGCATCATTCTTAATACGAATCGTACTAGCTTCAGACATGCACTTCATGTTATTTTAGTTTTTGCGGACATTCCTATAAACGGTCTGCAGCTGAGGACAAAGGTGCTAATTGAATTCCGCCCAGCTGGCTCTGACCTGGAGCCTCGCGCATCGGAGAGAAATCGGACACTTCCTTGGAACTGAAGAATCCTAGGAAGTAAAGTGATCTCTGGCTTTTAACAGAGATGGTCTTCCCTTGCCAATACCTCTCGGCGCATTCACTCTTCCCTCCCTGACTGACTCTAGAAGCTCCACTCGCCAGAGGAATGTTGGAGAGCCAGGCTACACTTTCTGGTCCAGATCCTTGTCTTCACATCATTTGTGTCAGATTGCACCCAGTCTGGCCTGACGCTGCTGCCGTGCACTGATTCGTAATGATCGCTTCTGGTCCTGCAGCGAACACGATAATAGGGACCCTGTCAGCTATCACTTCAGAGGAAATGGTGAAACTACAGTGGTCAGTCAGCGGGCAATTCTCATTCCCGTTCGCTGTCAGCACGATGAGGGGACTGCTCGCCTGTCGCCGTACGAGCGGACGTTGTAGTTAACTGCTGTCCTCTCCACAACGCTGATGACGCAGCCGTTGAGTGCAACACGGGTGGTGTCGATGTTAGTTTGAATTGGTTGGGTTTTTTTATAGACAAGACGAGGGCAGAAGGGATGGCTTTAATGCACTGAAAGAAGAGAGGACAAAATAGCAGTTTGCGCATATTGCAAGAAGACGACAAAAGGGCATTTCATTTGAGGAGAGGGGTGGGGGAAGATGACTGCAGAAGGATGTTTAGCTTTAAATAAGATACGAGTTGATTTATTTCAAAGAACAATGAATATCGGCTTTATAAGGAAGCAGGGGCTAGAACCACATAGCACAACAACAATAATCAGTAATGTTGTTACATATTCATTCCCGCCACACCAGATAGACCTTCGTATAATCATGATTTATACTCACATGTGATCTACATCCATTCGCGTTCAGAAGTTGCACTGCTGAAGCAATAAAGGGCAGCCTTGGTCTGTTGGTGCTGCGTGAAGACACACAGACTCGGCGGCGCGACGGAAGTTGACGGAACTCTCCCGATAGGACATGCGTAGAATTGGAGAAAATGTCTCCCTGTTACACGGAGTCTGAAGTTCACTCTAGGCCATCACAATAACTTTGATCAGGTGTGTACAACACGATTCAAGCTGCTCTTGTCCTTCGCTGGTAAATTGTTGTGAAAAACAGATGAACGAGAGGGGCAGCGCGCTCTCTATGTGAGATTTATAAAATACATGTAGTGGAAGAAATCTCTGGGAGACTGAGAAAGACCTCAGCTGTTGAGCCCTCTGCATAATCGCTAAACTGTTGATGTCCCAGCAAAGTCTCTTGTCGTAGATGGTGCCCAGGTACTTAAATGTAAATAAAAAGAAAGCGACAAAATGGCATTTGGTTATGCAGAAAGAAGACGACCGAAGGATAGTCAGTGAATTTTGTGGAAAGTAAACATCAAAGCTGGCGCATTCTGGGGAAGAAGATGGCAAAATAGGAGCTGGCGTACTTTTTTAAAATAAGTGTAGCAGGGTGGGCACTTTGTGTAGTTTTGGGGAAATTTTCTGCATTTGTTTTTTGTGTCGTTCATTCTATAAAGGTGTACACTACAGATTTTGATGAACTTGAAAAACCAGATTTAAATAATGATTTTTTTTCCAATAATCGTTGCTCTCTTAGAACACCCCCTATACAACATATTGAAGAATAACTGATGTAAAAACAATGTGCCCCGCATTTTTCAAGACGGACTTGTTTGCCAGTCAGTTCAGTCCCTTTAATCATCAGTTTTTTTTTCTCGCTGATACATGCTTCTTGCTGTCGGTCATTGGTGGCTGCAGCTACTTCCTGCCAACTGAGCACACGACAAGAAGCAGCAGAACCAAATTATTTTCTTTCACGGGGTTGGGGGGGATAATAGACATTTTAAAAAGTGCAAATGCTTACGCAAAACGTTGGAGCGAAAGCTGATTTCACAATGTTTTTAGAATTTAAAAAAACTTTGATTGAATGGGTTAGAGTGACCTTCTTTCTCACGAGACATTTGGAGTGCACAAAATTCCGTCTTGCAGAGATGTAATACTACACCTGCTCGTCCATCCGCACCTGATCCAGTGAGTGAGAGCACCTGGCGCCTTTTCCCCTTAACTTCTCCTTATGCAAACGGGAAGAAATATGAACAATTATCTCCCCTAAAATTCAATGGCAATCAATCCCCAACAGGAACTGCTTTATATATATATATAGAGAGAGAGAGAGAGAGAGATGTTTCAAAATACCATAAAGTTGTAACAGTAGCCTTTATGCTAATCGGTCTGTTGCTCTTACATTGTAATAAATAAAGTCTTTTTTTTTATCTCGGAGCTAAACTTGGCAACAAAGAAGCCACCAATCTCTTGTCGTCTGGCATGTTGTGCAAACGTGTTATGTGGTAGCAAACAATTTTTTAACCAGCATTCGTTACATCATCTTTCATCATTCAGTGTCGGTGTACATATTTATCACTGGGTCTTAAGACCCGTGTTGCAACTACAAGGCTAATGAGTATTATTCAATTATTGAAGGGCTACAGAGAAAACAGAAATTAACACAATCAATAATAAGGAAAACCCACTTCAAAACTTAAGTGGCATGTGTTTCTGTGTGTGTCCGCGTGCGTGTGTGTGAGAGATTGAGATAGGATGATACAGAGGAACAAAGTGCTGTTAACAAATGAGTAATGCAACATTCTAGATTTATTCTGTAAAACTTTGTGTTATGTGATACTCAACAACTTATTCAAGCATGTACGCTGAAAGAGATTGTTCTACAGAAAAGAAAACAAAAATAGTGTTTGGATGAATGTTTACAAATGAGTGCAAGAAAGAGAGAGAAACAGCGAAGGCGACGTGTCACGTTTATACCCGGACTTGTAATTATTACTGAACTGTCTTGTCAACAAAATATATTGACAAAGGGAAAGTTGTCTTCAGATTGCTGTGCGCGCATTTTCTCGATGATGTCTTCTGTAGGTGAATCTTTCTCAACTGGCGAGCGAATGGCATTTCACTCTCTCATCCCGTAACGATGTACGTAACTCACGTAGAAGATTATCTAGTGAATTTTTTTTTGTACAAGTCGGTCTGAAAGGTAATTGATGTTGTAGTCAAATAGTCAGAAAGCTGGTATTTTGTTGTTGTGGCCAATGTTTGTGACACTGTCATGCATGCATAAAAACATGACACTGATAATCAAGAATTTTCTTAACATTCAGGATGAAGATGCCAACAAAACTAACGCATGTACGGCGTACTGGTCGATAGACTTCAAAATTATTTTGCCTGGCAGTCAAAAATTCCGATAATTTTAACTAATGGTATGAAAATCGCGTGCATTTTATGGACGAGAAACATTGTTGTATTTATTTTTTTATCAGTATTGCTTGTTTGTTTTGCTCCTTATAGTGGCTTTTATTTATCCACTAAAGTCGTAGTAATCACTGCTATTTGTCTCAGGACTTTCCAGCAGTGTGCTCCCTTGGGGTAAATTTTCTCTCGAAATTGTCTGCCCGATGGGTTTTGTCCGACTCGTCATTGATTTTCTTAGTGCCTAGTTTACTTTTAACTCGCATGTGGCAGTGCATTCGGTCTCTCGCCTTACTTACCATTCTCAGGGACTAGACATTCCGTGGTGCTGACTTTTTTAATAACACTGAGAGAGCGTGCGGGGACGCGTCTGTTAGTGACTGAGATCAGTGTGTGTCACCATCGACTGTTTCTTGGTCGTTCGGTTGGTCGTTTGTCCAATTGATAGTAATCGTAAGGTGAAGAATTTTGTCAACTATGAACGACAGTACATACAAATGTGTAGCACTTAAAAACAAAGTGGCTTAAGCAGATACCGCCAGTCACGAAAACTAAGTAAATAAAGACTCACGCGATGTTTTATTAGCAGTAGAGTTTGCCAGTTACCTTTCTGCTGTTTCTTATTTACATATTATTGCTAGTTCTATACTTTCGGAAGCTTGTAACCGAAAAACTACATAATTGATTCTTGATTCAGAACGACGCAATAAGAGTTGCGGGCCTTGTTCTTTCTCTAATATCTTGTAATTTTCCGTTTGATTTGATGTTGCCGTTTTTAAGAAAATTGAGAAGTAAAATCGATCCCTATTTTTGTGGGTTTTTTTCTTTCCATTTCTCGTCCTTCTCCGCCCTTCTGCCCACACCCCTCTCCACTTTTTTCCACTCTTTAAAATCGTTGCTGTACTCGCGTTGTATAATCGATTGTGTAGCGCGGTATCTGTAAGCTGTAAGCGCTGGTAGTGGTGATGTCGCTGTTTTATAGTGTCCTATATCCGGAAATCTGTTCAATTATGCATCAACTTGCTTCAGTGTGCTCACCAGTTCAGTATGCAGCAGCACACAGGGTCCCCATCGCCTGGTCTTGGCTGGTAATATTCATATTGCGAATACCAATGGAGCAGAGCATTGTTTGACATAAACAGTACACCGCAGTAATGAGAGAATACGGTGGGAAAAAAATAAAAGGTGAAGAAAAAAAAAGACTTCATGAAACATTCATGATCGTAAAGGGTACCTGATGAAGGATTAATGAAAAGATAATTCTTCATAATGAACTGACGTACAAAAAAATGCAGATAATTTATAGTGGACAGGCTCGTGGTCAAACACAGAGACAAAAACAACCCGAGATATTGGCAAACAGCGAGTGCAGGACCCTGGCTGACCAGCTGTCCCTTGGCTGTCGTAGTCTACCATTATGTTACATGCTGGCGAAGTCCTCGGTGCGCCTGTCGCAGTCTGCGCATAGACGTCCAACATAATGCCAATAAAATATTTAGGCCGGGAAAAGCTACATCCGGTAATATGGCTTAGAACCGAATGGTGTATTGCAACGTAGACGTGTCTTAGTGCAATAAGGCTATGCTTTGGACCTTGAAGGTTTGTTGTAGAAAGCATGAACATAGTGGTTCGTGCCTTGGAGGTGCTTGAAAGAACATTGTAGACTGGTTTGTGATTTAACGGTGCCCTGTAGACACGCTGAATATTTTTTTTTTTTTTTGAGGGGGTGGGGATATATCACTGGAAGAAGTTTCGTATTTCAGCTTAATTATTACTCCACAAACAATACACAGAATTGCCGACTAGTTTTTACACGTCAGCTGAGGATGAAGACCACTTTCATACAGGTGAAAAAGGTAGAAACACACACACACACACACACATTTCCCAGCCATTTTTAAGAATAAATTCAATTGATTTTGCAAACGTATTGTGACTATGCTGTAGTTTGTTTTGATTATATCTGCATCTGACGTCGTGCGCGAAGAAGCAGCGTGGTGACAGTGCTAGGTGAGTTCAGGCCGAGAGTAGTCGCGAGGTGGCGTTCCGTACTCTCCGTGCATGCCAGCGCGTGCGTGTGCGCGTGCGCGCGTGCTGCCAATGTCGTCTGCGGACGAACGAACGGAGCCGCTCAGTGGAGTATTGATTGATTCTCTCCTATCCTGTGTTCGCCTCTCCGTACGGCCGTGTGCCTGCCAGGAAGCTTTCATCCACTCGGCCGCGCCTGGCTTGCCGCGCCTGGCGGGGCCTCAACCGTCGTTGCCACTGCTGTCCCACCAGCACCGATTGAGGGGAGTTCACTCTCTGTCTCTTCCATTGCTCCCTCTCTCTCCCTTCCCTCGCCCACCCCCCTCTCTTCCACTCGCACTTCTGGCATCTGGATCTCACCCGACAGCCACATCGACGACCTGAGCTGATATCGGCAACCCGCGACAAGCCACCAGAAGGAAGCCGTTGTCTTCGCCTGGGATGTACAGCGCTGGAACCAGTGGAGGTGGTGGTAGTGGTGGTGGTGGTGGTGATGGTGGCGGCGGATATGCAAGTAACGTTGTCGTATGCCACGGTCGCTGTATTTGTATTTAGTGCTCAGAGTTTAGTGAACGGGCTGGAGGATGCAGCTGTGAGACAAAGTGGGAAGTTTTTGTTTGTCCTCTCTAATCGTTCTAACCGTTCACATCGCAGTGCGTAGGAAGCATCCGGCAAGCTATTGGCTTCCCTCATTGAAACGAGTTATTTTTCGAAATTTATGAGAGGTCACTTTCGTCTTCTTTCCAATACCCATCCCCTTTATTTTAACACAAGGCTAACTTCTCGAAACATTCTACGCGGTATTGAATGGAACTTAACAGTGGTTTTCGGAAGACAGAGAAAAGAGCGGCAGCGCCTACCTCGGTTCCGCAGTTTGGTAACTTTTGCTGTTAACGTTTCCGGACCACTTGGTAAGTGCAGTTCTGCCCTTTGCTCCCTATCTCTGGTTCGTCCCTTTTCTATGATTGTGGCTGCAAGAGAACGCTTTCAGCCCTATTGCAAGGGATTGCCTTTAACGAGAGTGATGCTCGTGTCAAGCATGTCCTACAAGGAGAGTGAATATCGTGAAAACTCTCTTCATTTCTCCCATAATCCGCCCAGCTCTTACACATTCCGGCTTCATTACGCAAGGAAGCACTACAAGTTCGGTCGCCCTGACCCGGCTTCGTGTGTAAACGGACTCCCAACGACGTTGAAACCGATTCCGCAGCACAAAACAAGACTCAAAAATACATCGATTTCGATGGAGACGTTGAAGCTCGGCTCGTACGTCCGACAAACTTTAAAGCACAAGTGCAGAACTGTGTTGCCGGGAAGGTCACTCATGGCTTTTTACTGCGGGCACAAGGGGTTGCTGGCTGCCCTCGTGCTGCTTCATGCCCTGTGCCCGTCGTTAGCGTGCTATAAATATCCTGTAGGTAAGCGAGACCCGTGCGAGGGCAAGGTGTGCAACTATGGCGCCAAGTGCCAGCCCAGCGTGGATGGCAAGACAGCCAGGTGTCAGTGTCCCTCCGAATGCTACCGCTACGGCGACAACCTGGGCAGCAAGCCCGTGTGCGGCAGTGACGGCATGGACTACAACAACATCTGTGAGCTGCACAAGGCGGCCTGCAACAAGCTGCAGGACATTCGAGTCAAGTACTATGGCAAATGCGGTATGTATAAACAAAACTCAAACTTTCAATTGTGTGTGTGTGTGTGTGTGTTTGTATATATATATATATATAAAGATTATAAACCTGACACTTGAACAGTTTTTGGTAACAGGTCCTCACGTGCAGCGCGCATGCACCTAAGCCCATAAAAATAGTTTTCCTTCATTTTCCCAAAGTTCTGTTCTGATATTGCTGCACCTGTCGGTGTATGTGTGTGTGTGTGTATATATATATATATGCTTGTTTTATGTGACACATACACTAAATGTAATCATTATTTGGGTTTTTACTATTACGGTCACCTGATCTAATGAAATTTATTCCAATAATAATAATAAAGGTGTTTTGCAAGTTTATAGCGCACACATAAAAGAGTCCATACACTCATGCGCACAACATACATACATACACTATTGTAGCTTCTTTATATAAAACATTAATTGGAAATGTATTTTCCTTCTTTCAGTGCGCGGCTTCATCAGAATTACACTCCCTTATAGAGTTACTTTTGAATTGTCATGGACATAGTGACTATTAGCGTCCCACCAACCGTTGTCATTCATGACGAATGAAAGTCGCAGTTCGATCTCTGCTGATAATCTTTCTTTGCCCAATAATCGATCGTTGAAGTTACTTTAGCCTGATGGCGTACACAGACACACCACGACTGACAACACTGGTCATGTTAGCTAATGAACCGCGCTGGTCGAGACTTACCAAGTGAAAGTTTGTGATCGACAGCGTTAGCATGTCTGTTGGCTAAACGTTTAGGGTAATCCTTGGCTTGATCCCTATGTCTGCCCCACTTCCAACGTTTTCAGCTGTCACATGACACGTGGTGTCATTTCCTTTTGCGATTATGACTGTTTTCATCGGATTTCGGCTGCTTAGCAACATATATCCTGCTATGACAGTCTGTTGGCAATAGGCCAGCTATCTCTTCCTGAGCCTTCTGCTTCTGAACTGTCGTCCTTAGTCTATGCCTGTATTGACGGGAGCAATTTGTTATTCTCCTCCTTCTCTCTGTCTCTCTTAATACTCTTTACCTTCTTCCACTCTTCTCTCCCTCACTTTCTTTTCTGTCCTTCTTTCCCAGCTTTTCCGTCTATAATGCTGATACTGACATCTTTGAAGGATTTTTAAGATGAGAGGAAAAGAAGTTTGTTTATTAATGTTGAAATTGAATGCTGTCTTCTAGGCCAGCATGAATATGTGCAGACAGAAAGATAACCCAAAGCAGACCAAACGTGATATTTCAGACAAAAGATCACCACAGGTGGAAAGTTCTCGCTGCCCTTGTAGAAAAGTTGCCTTTTTCTTTTTGGAATATATACTTGGTAGAAGATTTATTCTTCGGGCGCCTTTACCATTGTACAGAACCACCCAACATCCTTGCCACGAGCAACTAACCCATGTGACTAATACGTCGACAGTCGTTGCTGGCTTATCATCCTACCCTCAGGTCGTATTCAGATCAGATAGGCCGAGCCGACCGCATGTAATGGCGATTTCCGACGTTTTGGTCTTTGAGAACTGCATACAGACTCCTGCTTATCTTGCCTACAACTTCTTCAGTACCTCCTTCAGCAAGACGACCGTCTGTGTGGTCTGCGGACCGCAAGCCCAGAATGATAACACGATTGGATGTTCATTGCTTCAGCTGCTGGACGATAGGCGTCGTCAGAGAAAGTCGTATTAGTTGGGTGCGCCCGCGGCAACCTCATACTGTCAGTGTTTATAGATAATCTTCCGTGGACTGGCCACAGCTGGTGCTGTCCAGAGGTCGCTTCTTCCCAGATGAGCTTTGCCGCTCGTCAGAAACGGCCACTCATTCAGTGGCAGGACGTTATCCTGCATGAAAAAAGACTTGGTCACATCACAGCTGATTTCGTTGATAATGCCCCATTCATTTACACCGTACAGCTGCTGCTTATCAAACAATGTTGATAGCTCTTTGTTATTTATTTATTCTTAATAATTATTTTTAAATTGTTCAGTATTACTTATCTCATTTTTTATTTAATATAGCTCCATATTTATTCTTTTAAATTTTAACGAAAATGTTTTTTTTCATTGCTTTCCTATTAGTGTTTATTTCTCCTTTTTTCATATTACTGTTTTGTTTTTCTTATTTTTAACGTAGATGTTTGCGTCATTGCATTGATACTTAAAGAAGACCCTTGACGATCGTAACTCATCACTTTGAGGTGAACTCATAAAATAAATGAACTGTTAGGGTTGCCTTATGCAGAACCCGTTGACTTCATTTGGAACCTCTCTCTCTCTCTCTCTCACACACACACACACACACACACACACACACACACACACACACACACACACATGATGACAACGTTGTGCAAGTTTTGCCCACGGTCAGACAAACAGAAGACTTCTCAACCAGCTCTCGTGCACGTGTGCGCAGTAGAACACGGACGGACAGAAGGTGGCTAAACACTGAAGCATCCAAACAGTGATGTATGAGGGCACTCTCGGCTGGACCAGACTATTCATTTTCTTCAAAGATTCTCAGCAGCCGAATATTAACTAGAAAAAAAGTAACAAGGCCTTCTGAAAATTGCCAACGCCTTCAGACATACAACACCGCTTTCCTACTTTATCTATCGCTCATCGCTTTACAAGGAACTGAAGCAGCTCCAAAGATCGAGCTTATTCTAGGGATTTTTTTCCAGACGGGTCGTGCTGTCATTGTTCGAGCACTCGATCAAACATCCTGGATGACTGCATATGAGAATGAAAATTCTTTTTGACGCCCCGCGGCAAAAACGTAACAAAACGCGTTTCAATCTCACGCCCAACCAGTTCGTGCATGACACTTCAATCAAGAAATAATGAATATCTCTTGATATTTACGGAAAAAAGAAACCTCCCAAGGAAATGCTGGAGAAATTCTTCCGCTCAAAATTTTTTTTCCTGAAAGAGCATAGTAATTTTTTTCTCTGAACGTGACACCTATTTACAGGGTTGGCTCGATACTCTGGTTTCCCCCCATCGCATCTGCTTTCCCTCTCCCATCCCCAACCCTTTTTCTAAGCAGCAGCACGTAATCACCGCTAGGTTGAAGCACTTCCTGTCAAATAAGCCAACCAGCTATGACACTTCAACGGTTCTAAAAGTAAAACGAGCAAAATGGAGGGCGCAGGTTCTTGGTGTGTAGTGCAACTGCTTGAAGATAATCCTCTCAGCTACGCAGAAAGCAAAAAACAAATCTTGTGCATGATACACTCCAGATGAAAACACCAGAAACAAATGGAAGCTTGCAACAAGTCAATATTATTGCTGCTGGCAGGAAAGTGAATAAGCGCCCTGGTCCCCTGACAAAAGCTGCATGCAAGGTTGTGGTTATAGAGATCTATATTTAGGACACGTGACGCAAACGGAGAGGTCTTTGAACATTGCTGTTGCCCAGATGACGTGGGCATGGCCATAGTTAACTACTCGACCAATTGCCCGGGGGAATAGATGTGAAATGTTTGTTCCCTGGGCAACACAGCTATTCGTAAATTTATTTGTGGCTTGTTGCTAGTGGCTGAAACTATGCTCCTTATGTGGCTTTTTGTCATTGTCACTGGAGGACATGTGTTTGGGCGTGTCCATCTACGAGACACAGCCACTATAAAGTTTAACGGAAGAGTTCTTCGAGTGTCAGAGGCCAAAGGTTAAAGCCGAAAACTGCGCCAAGATGTTTACTAAAGAAAGGTATGCAGAAAAATATTACTTTGAGGAAAGAACATCATTCTCATGTCTCTTAGCAGCAATGATAAAGGCAAGTTTAAAGGTTTATCCTTGAGGTTATTCATTAATAATGAATACGTTTTTCAGGATGGCTAACCCGTGTTTAGGACGACCATTTTGGGTCACAGAAATAAAATTCTATACAATATCGACTACAGTTATACTGGAAACACTACTGTTCGATTTGGAAAAATGCGCATTTGTGAAGATTCTTTCCGGATAATGCGATTTCTGAATTTACAGTGCATTTCTACACATTCACGGAGACGTGCTGTAGATTTAAATCCGGGAACGACGATGTCGACGATGCTGAATCATCAGTCCTGCCAGGGACGTGCATTGCGCTGTCGAAGTACTCGTAGTTTGCAAGATTAATGCTGTGACACTTGACATCTTTTCTCGTAAAGCGTAGAAAACGCAGTCACGTGATCACATTTCATCCATTAAGGACCAGCAGACGCTTCTGCTGTTCTAGCAGCGAGCCATCCGAGTTCATTCCACGTCCTCTGACAGGAAAATCTTGGCTGTGGTCCTTTTCCGCCTTCGAGGGAGGATCGCTGTACCCTGTAACATCTCGCGCCATGAAAATTGACAAGGGAAGATAAAACAGGCTCCCATTGTCTTTTCGTCTTCTTGTTCTTTAAAGCAGAGGTTTTCAAACTGTGGTACGGTTCTATATATGTACCTCACATTCACTGATTTGCCTCTTCAGAGATCAGTGTTGTTTAATGAAAAAAAATGCATAAAGGTATAGGGACATAAAATGGGCGTCTCTGAATGCTTAGTCTTGTCAACAGGGGAGATAATTCTTGTTACTGAAGATGACCTCCTTTGATTAATTGCATCCGTTCTAGCAGACTCTCCTGCCCGTGCCAGACACATCGCAGTGCCATTTCCAGAGAAGTGAAAGAAAACTGATTGGAAGAGACGGGAAGTGACAGGGAAATGTGTCGAAGCAGTACCATCAAACCAATGACGAGGGGAGGCCATTCCAAAGAGGAAGCTGTAAAACTTTTTAGTCCCCTTTGGCTCTTTACCAAGTCTGCCTGGTTCAAGCTGACTGCATTAGGTCTTCGATATGTCTGTCTGCTGTAGTGACTCTCAGGTGGGAAGGTCCAGATTGCAGGCTAGGCCTGAGGGCATCCTAGTCCAGACAGATGTTCCGTCTGTATGTCAGGGTTCTGAAGAATCTTGAGTTCGGCTGAGGCTGATGTATATTTCGTATTGCAGCGGTTTGGGTGTTTTAGTTTCCAGAGTAGTATCTTTCGATTGAAGGGCTTTTTTTGTCTGGTTACGCCAGTAGCACAAGACGACTACAAATATAGTTTCCTCTTTCGAGACTGGTGTTTGGGGGTTTATTGTGTGCTGTGCTTAATTGGTGTGAAAATTCCAATTATGCTATCTGATTTGGAGGAAGGGAAGGAAAATCCAGTTGGGATATACCATTGTACCGCTTTTATTTGTAAAATACTTCGCAACTACGGACATTTGAGTCATGGATTTTCCACTGTTGTTTTTTTTTTCTTCTTGTCTGTTGTATATGATCATCATGATTACTGTTGCTGCTATTATTATTATTATTATTATTATTATATCAATGTATAAATCTGCTAAGACAACATTATATAAAGGTTTGGCAACAGAGCATTTCAGGCAGTGCCTTCGTGTCAGACTATCCCAAGGTGTGTCTTCTCTTTATGGGGTCTGTGCCGTTCTAGACACTTTCTGCCGAGTCCATGCCTATCAGACTTCGTCACACTCTCATATCTGATGACCTGTTCTGGGCGGCAGGGGGGATACGCGATCTTTTCTGTCATTAGTCAGTGATCGTTCCGCCCCAGTTCGTGTTTTTGTCGTCTGTCACACAACGTTGAGGTGTCTTGTATTTTTGACATCACCTGCCCTTTGCTAAATAATCCCACACTCATCTGCTCGACAACTCACTCAAGCCCGCCCACCATTTTTTTTTCATTCACTCACCTATCCACCCACTCACTCACTCCCTAGTTAAAGAAAGCAAACAAATGTGAAAATGTCATCCGGCGTCAGTCCCTTTTTTACCTCGGCAAGGAACAAAAGACATGGATCAACAAAGCACGTACGAGCACTTGATGGGGTATTGCATTGATGAAACAGACAAGTGGGTAGCTACACAACACGCTTAATAGAACGCTTGAGTCACAAAGCCTCTCTTACTAGTTTATAGAAAAGTCAATATCAGCTGCTGGTTCCTTTTGTATTTACTTTGTCGAAAGCCATTTTCTACGGCATGGAATAAATATTACCTTGTTTGTATAGAGAAACGGCTGGCTATGTAAATTTGTAAACACTGTCTACAAAGTGGAGGCGTATTGTCTATATGATCCTGTAATGTTACGGGTATAATTGTTCTCGAAAAAAAATGACTGCAGAATGCGTGCGGAAGGTCGTGCCCGGGTATGTCACTTCATTGTTGCCGCTAGACCACACCACCCTCTTTTTGTCTCTCTGCGCCATGGGACACCAACAAATCACGTTTGGAGACCAGAGCATTCCAGAATGTGGCTCTTGTTCTGTGGAATCCTCGACTCCCCAGTGCTGAAGGAGGCAGGCTTTGCAGGAGGAGTCTTTTGCTTCCGTCTAAAGACAGCTTTCAGCTAAACCGTCGTCCGTTAACCCCACCAAGACCACCCTCTGTTTCTTTTCCGACAGTCACACTCCCTCTCCCTTTTTTATTGACCCGATGTTGTGGTTGTTTATGCAGATTCTCTCTACAGGCAGTGAACATCTCCGTGGTGGATACCTTCGCGTTACATCATCAACCACACATTCGCTTCACTTTGCTTGCCTTTTTTGTGGCTGAGGTAAACGTTTTGAATGCTTTTTGTAGTAAGTCTGCGGAAGAGAGGACGATAATGCTGGTGTTCGTATTCGTCTTCGTGTTCTTCCTCAACTGTTCATTTTTCGTTTTCAAATTTTTCTCCTGCCTTACACTATGCTGCAAATAATCGTGAACTTCCATTATCTTCTATATGTGCGTGGCTCACCCTCACCTTCACTAGCCTGCAAGTGTAGGTGTGTGCGTGCGCGCGCGCGTTGACGTGTCAAGATTCGACAGTTTATCCTTAGTGCAAAACTTCATAACCAGCCAGCAAGCCGCTTTCCTCAGTTTTATCACCCGACTCCCGATTTAGACGGAGGTCAATTTAGCTGTGTCTGATTAGAATCACCAGACCATGCGTTCATCCGCACTCAGGATAAAGAGGCGAACAAATACATCGGCTCGTCAATAACAGGCCGGGTCAGCCAGGGTAGATGTGGCTGACTGGCAGCTACCACATTATTCGCTGGACCGGAGCTTATAAAAAAAACGCCACTGGTGACTTTGACAGGATGGACAGAAAGACGCCGGTGGGCACAAGGAATGGACAGATGGACACTTCTGGAATACATTTTCCAGCATGAGTAAGATTGAAGATACAGACAGACCTATTGTGTTAGGCAGGCAGCTCGCCAAACTGGCCATTACGTGCTTTTTCGCTCAGCGCTCGTAATTCAGAGACATGGATGTTTTTGCACCATATCTCCTAGCATAATTGATCCAGTTTATTCTTCTCTCCAAATTGTTTACCTCGCCAAGGGTTAGTACTGCTTTCTAAAGAAACTCTTTTGCGCGAAAGATGGCGTGGTGCCGTTCCATCACACGAGTTACACTTTCTCACGCAGTCTTTTATCGACTCCAATGCCATCATCTCCAACTCTCTCACCCAAGCACGTGCGCATGTTCTCGCTGTCGTATTGCAGCGGTCTTTTCCTCGCCACGAACAGAGGCTTTGAAACTGAGCATGTTTCCTCTATTAATCTGATAATATGGAAAACATTTCAGCTCGAAAACATTTTTCCTGTTAAGAAAGAAAGCTTATGTTGTGAGAGGATTGCTAACTTTGTTATAATGTCTGCATCGGATTTAAGATATTCTATACTATCGATGCAAATTGGAAGTCCATCGCTAGATTGGAAATTGTTGGGGGAAGATTATAAAACTGCCTGGGAATTTGGTTCATCGTGGTTTCGATCTATACTTGTACTAATGAGTAATGTATATAGAGTACGAAGTACAATAAGCTGACAAATCAAGTCGCCGGTCTTGTGCTAAAAAGTAATTTATATGCAATGCTAAAACTGACAAATAAGGCAACAGTTTTCTGCTAAAGAGTTATGTATATACAATGCTAAAGCTAATAAATAAGTCTTCGGTCTGTCCGCATGTTACGTAAAGGAGGTTTCTCGCGTGGACCATAGGTGGACATTACCGCTCAAAACTTGGATAGATATCGGTCGTTTCTGGCAGTTAAGTAACACAATGGAGCGGGCTGTCTTGTTTGGAAGAACGTTCAGAGAAGAAGACGTGTTTATTTTTTTATTTATTTATGTATATATACTGACATTTTTACTCAAAGGGGAAAAACTCCATTGTCATTGCCCTTATAGGACACCCGAGTTTGTAAAGCTCCGTTTCTGACAGTCTTGCAAAGCCCAATGAGTAATCCTAGGCTCAAAATGTCGGCCATAATTTGACGATCTAATTGACCTTTAGGTATTTGTGATCCATCTCTACATTGGATGCTGGACTGCTGGCGGTTCAGACTGGATATTGAGCATCCCATGGTGGTCTTGCATTGATGACGGGGAAGGGAGATAACTCGGCCCTCTGCCTTGCCTAAAGACTGATGTGTGGTTTCTGGCACGTACTCCTAGCGGAAGACATTCTTTTCTGGAAGGATTATGTCCTAGGCTGGACTGGTTGGCTAAGCGAGTCTGTCTCCGTATGGACTGGCTGGTTCCATCCAGAAGAGTTCAGCGTTTAGTGAACTCTCTAATCACTCAGCACAGTGGGGATGCTAGAATTAAATGTCAACCACTTCTTTGGACCTACCCTTTTAAGTTACACTTGAAAGTCATATGCTTACTGTGCGTGTGTGTGAAAAACATTTTAACTGACTTACAAAACACTTATTACTCCTGCCTATAAATCACAATTTAAAACGACATAATCACAATTGTAAAACAGTGTATGGGATAAGCTTTTCTGTCTTTAATTGTAAGCAATGTTTTATCGAAATTCGGCGTTTCTGGTTGGTTGATCAATTTTTGGTCGTGATTGTAATGCCTAGTTTATGTCATCCCCTCCCTTCCCAGCGTCTGACCAGACTGGCCTGGCTGCTAAACGCTGGCAGACAATTGAGATTGGAGACAGAGAGGCTGACGCCTGTAGGTTCCAGGTCCCGAAGTGCTGTTACCTCGGATGTCTCTGAACCACCCCCTCGTGAGTTAAAGCCACTTCGGTAGACAGGCACAAAATGAAAATGCTGGACAATCCCTGATCATCTCACGTGCAAGGGAGACAACTGGTTCTCGTTAGAAGCTGAAAGATATTTTTGGCTTGTGCCCGGGTCAGACAGATAATCTCTCTGCTGTCCCTCGCATTGAACTTTAAATAGCGTCATGCAGGCTGACGACACATGTGGTGGTGTTGCCTGCTACCTGCTTGTTCCTGATGCTGCTGCTTTATGCTGACGGGGATGTTGCTGGTAACTGCGACGGTAACGATGGTGTTGCAATATCTAATCGTAACTGAGTACAAACGACACTTATTTACATTTCTTCCTCTCACCTTGTTGCCAGTAATTCGCTTAAGAAAAAATTATTCCCTGAAAGTACTTCGTCGAAGGAATGAATTTCTTCATCCACCCCCACCCCCCGACCAAGTTATTATTCTTAAAGGGCAACATGAGAGCAACATTTTTTCTTCGTGATCGGATTAAGTTCATTTTAAAATAATAGTTCACAAAATATGAGTTCATAATTATGGTTAGTTCCCAAGATAAAAGCATTAAAATCTCGGCATTTTCACCTGCAATTAGAAAAGCAGAAGAAAATTACTCTCCTATAATGGAGAGCTCAGTTGCGCACAAATAGTATTTGTTACAGTGAGTGTGGCTCCCTTAAAGAAATCTGTACATGTCTTCCAGTCAAAGGAAGAAACCTCGCTCAGGTTCTCGTGTTCAAGAAGCGACTTTTTGCGCAGAAAATGAAACGGCTGATTTTGAAATACAGTCTTACAGATTTGAACTTTATTTAGAATCTTCGACTGAAAATAAATAATGAAAAGGTCCAAACCGAATTCACATGACAGACTGATAAGTAAGTCTTCTCCAGGTCAAAATTGAATAAGCAACAATCACGGACACTGCATTCTACGCTATATTATTATTGATTCTCTAGTACAAAGTGGGCGCATTTAAGTAAATTTTTACATGCGTATTATTAATAATAATTAAATATAAACACATTTCAAATGTGCGTTTGTCTGAAATAAACTACTGTAATTTTTGTATTTGGCAGATAGTTAATTTCCACCAGTGGTTTTTTATTTTACTGTTACAACTGACTGCTTATCATGATTTTTACCATTAAAATATAATAATATAACATAATAAAAATTTGATACATATTTCTCGATGTAAAACTTATATTTTTTCTCCATTTAGCTGTATGCGAAATTTACTATTTACTCGCACGTGTTCCTGTTTAAGCTCCTCATACATTTGTCACATCAATGGTGCCTTCACACTGTCAGTTGTTAGCATTGTACTGGATAAGAATACGACTGATGATGATGTGTTTGTGACTGTCACACGATGTTACTTGTAGACCAGACGGTGTAGAAACCGTCGTAACAGCTCGTGCTTTTGTACAGTTTGCACTGCTCTAGGAAAATCTTTTTTATTTTACTGAAAATCTAAGAATTGGTTGTACTGTATAAGTGACTGGATAAAAATCTCCTTTTAAATGTTTTGCGCAAATTCTTGAGTACGGTTTGGGGACGAAGTTCGCATGGCACGATTGAACAGAGACCTGTATATACACATCTCTGAACAATGTTAATCCACTGGCCTTTGTAACCAGTATCTTTAGGAAATGACAATGAATACAAACTCCTTCTGAGTGTCGAAGAGAACATACAGCAACCTGGTTTCTTTTACCGAAGATTGCATCTTTCCTCTTCGAAATCAGCTCATCCAGACGACGCTATTTTTAGATATACTACCCTTTCGTCACCTGTTTTCTTTACAAATCCAGATGTACTTAAGAGAAAAACATTAATATAATATTTATCGTGCCTCTTTGTCTTAAAGTACCACAGGAATATGTTTTTATGATACATTTGGCACGTGTTGCCCAGTTAACTAGGTCTTTATATTACTACTATCTGTACTACTCAAAAAGCACACTGCATGAGGAAAAGTCTGTGGTTTTTGCTCCTGTTAATGGTGGTATACAGCAGTTTACAAGCCAACAACGTACCAATAACAAAGGGTTTTTTCCCTCCACGGCCATGTGCATTTTCAGTAAAATCGATATTGCTGCAACGACAACTGAAGCATTAGAAGGAAAAAAATAGTTTGGTCGCTGCTAAGCTGCGATGTTATTTGCCGTGAGAAATCCCGAGACTCTGATCAAATATATTTGTTCTTGAAAGGCCCCAACAGCACAAAAACCTGACAGTCCTTCAGCAGAAAGCCGCCTGTTGTTTACGGATGTCAGGAGATGGTCATGGGCAAATGGGCAAAGGTTTTTAGTTGTTTTTTGTTTTGTTTTGTTTTTGTTTTTGCTCAGAAAATATTTGTGAGCGAAATTTCCTTTGGTAACGACGGGCATAAAGTAGTTCGTTCTCAATTTTTTGAAAAAAAAAGATTTTAGAAAAAAACGCATATTCCGTGTCTGTCTGTCTGTCTGTCTGTCTGTCTGTCTGTCTGTCTGTCTCACACAAAGAGAGAGAGGTCGTTCTCAAACCAATTTTTTTTAGGTCGTTTGGGTGTGAGCTGTAAGAAACAACACTTTCTTGGGGCCATCTTTTCTGTATTTAGTCCTTCTAAGGACCGTGGACATCGGTCCAAAAAATGGGCCAAGTTCAGTCTGTTTCACGCCGATGCATATTCTGCAGCTTGCATTTTCAGTAATCTGTACTTAATTGCCTCCTTCCCGTCGTCTGATAGACCGGAAATGGTGCGCTGGTGCCCTGGCCATTTTATCAATAGCACGAGGTTGACTGATATCACGACATCACTCGCTTTTTTTGCTCCACCGTCAGCTGATGGCTTTCAAATACTACTTCTTCTTCACCTCTTCCTTTTCTATATTCCTCGCTCTCTTTCGCTTCTCGTAATGACGGCAGTAAATCAAGAAGGCCCGTAATGTTTCGCTCCTGCTGGACAGGACAGGACCAACACAGTGACAGATCATTCTCTGGAAGAACCACGCGCGTCAACATAACAGGTGGTTGCATGCTATGAGGCAAACCAGAGGTTCGTCATCCCCCCCCCCCCCCCGAAGCAATCCAAGCCAAGTCTGCCTGTTTGACTGGGGAGACAGCTGCAGACAAGAAACACGGAGTCTTGTCGCGTTCCCCTGCCACGCCGCCCTGTGAAGATTTGGTTAGTGCCGTTGATGATACGAGCCGCCAACGAGGGCGGAAACGGCTTGGGGGTCGTCGCCGCCATGTCTGCCTGAGAGAGAAAAGAGGAGAAGGGAGAGAGAAAGAGTGGCAGGGCGGTCAGAATGTAAAAATCTATAAAGCGCGTTCAATGAGACTGAAAGGCGAACACTTGTAATCGGCAACCAGCTCTTCGGAAAACTGATAACAAGGTACTTAAAGTGTAGTCCCTTCATCTGTCTCTTACTAAGTGCAGAAACCTTGCACGCTCCCTCCTTCTCCTCTTTCTTTTTCTCGTCTTGATGATAGCGGTAAAACACGAATACCAGTAATGTTTTGCTTTTTATATGTGTTTATTTACATACAGGTTACAAGTTATTTTGAGACTTGAATGATTGGCAAATGACAACAGATTAGTGAAGTCCTGCAATGAGCCGAGACAGGTTAGCAAAGACTTTGAACATATGGCGTGCACAAGGAAAGTAAAATACCCAGGCGTACAATAGAGAATAAAGCCTTTTAACAAAAAGTGGATAGTAAGTTGTAAATCGAGTGTGTAAAAAGGAACACTAAAGAATAAAGTCTTTGAACAAAAAAAAGTACAGTAAATTGCAAATCAAGTGTGTGATAAAAGTAGGCCAGAAACAAAGCCATAACAGTACGCAAATTGCAATTCAAGTGTGTAATAAAAAGTGCATAATAAAGTGCGAATCGGGTGTGTAATAAAAATCCATAATCAATTGCAAATCTGGTGTGAAACAAAAGAAGCTAGCATTACACAACTGTAAGTACACTGTGAACATAATCAAAGTACAAAGCAAATTACCCAAGCATAATAAATGGTGTGACATGACTAAACCATGGACATATACAGTGTAGTATATATAGTATATAGTGCTTTACTGCCAGCACCGTCACCAGTTCAGTGAAGGTTGGCTATCCTGGGTTCAGCTCTCGTCTCGGCTGTTCTTTCTCTGCATGTGGCATCAGTTTACAAGGCTGGCTGCTTTGCCGTGATATAACCTTAGTTGCTGGCTCGGCGTAAAACACTAACTCCCTCCCCCCCCCCCCAGTACCATCACTTTGGAGACACTGGCTATCGAATATATTTTCTAGCTTTTTTTTCTAGCAAAAATAGAACACACTTTAGAAGGCCAAATAAAGACAGGACAAAAGAAATGTTCAGCAAACAACGCTAATATCGATGTAAATCCGAGCTCCGTGCATCTCCGGAAAGGACATAAACAGTAGACGGAAACTACTAAAGTCTGCAAGAGAAATACATTTTTCTGGTCAGCTTGATCAACACAACGAAGATGTTGCTATTTGATATAGGTTTCTTAAGAATCGCGTGTTCTTTGTAAACCAGCTTTTTTTAATGATTCCTGTACCCTGCTGTAGGCAGCGAGATAAGACTTCCAGCCAAAGATAATCAACTTTGGAAACAAGTCATTGTTTTGACTTCGTAATTGTTCGTGACGAAAAGAGGGGAAGAATCGGGGAAGAAACGCAAACCATTGTCTATGCACCGTAGTAAATCCCAGGAGTCTCTGTATTTGGAGAAGCTGTGATGCCCTCGAGTCGGAAGACGCAGAAGCGTAAAACCAATCAGCGTTAAAATAAAGGGAGACAGCTTCTGCGCTGCTTAGCTCCCTTGTGCCCCGTACTCGCACGCAGGTTGCAGAACTCTTTTTTTCAGTTTATCCGACCCGAAAACAAAATAAATCAACCACTCCAGCCTCAAAAATGCCTTAATAGGGGAAGGATGGTGGATGTAATCGGGGGGGGGGAGCGATAGAGAGAAGGGTAGGCTTTATAAAAGCAAGCATCCAGGTAATGTAGCGTTTTCCTTGATTTTCCAAGCTAGAATCTTAAAAATTCATCTGGTCCGTGAACATTGTGAGCTCTGACAGCTTATGAGGCAGCGAAACATCACCCGGGCATCGCCCTTGCGTAACTAATAAAAATTAGTTTTGTTTTTCAAAATCTAAGCTGACCTGTTTTATGCGATCATTCTTTGTCCAGCATTCCCCGGCTGTCCAATATTCATCAGATTACACTAGTTGTCGTGTTTTAATTTATCATATGCTTATCATTTATCAAGTACATCCTATTTATACCGCTATTTGGTCCACGATTTCCCTATGAATTCATGACAGCATATATATAGCGTATATCTCCTAAACACGGTTATACGGTCTGAACGGAATCTCACGTCAGAGAGCGGAGGCCAAGAAACCATACAGCCTGAATGTCTCTGTACTCGATCGTTGAAGCAGCCGCTGTGGATCTCAGCAACCCATTTACGCCTTTGTGACTGACTTGTTCCGGTGTGAAGCGCAAGAGACGCAAAAAGGTCAGCCAGGGTATATTTGCCATCAAAGTTTGAATAGCTGCTGTTCGACCTTTAGACTCGGCCAGCTTTGAAGAAGACACGGCTTTGGCCCCCGAGATAATTAGAATAGGCTAAGCAGACTGCTGCAACAAATAGGTTTTTTTTCCTACAGTCCTGGTGTATTGCCGTTCTTGGTGCTGTATTTGTTGTTACCATTATTGGGGGGGGGGGTTGCTGCTGTTGTTGGGTTTGTCGGTGCTGTATCAGTTTTTTTGTCACCTTGCCTGCAGGCCTATATTCCTCCACTTTCTTCACACTCCGCAGTCATGTTTTAATTCTTCTTTCTTCACGGGGGGGGGGGGCCGGGGAGATTAAACATCCATGTAATTTTGCTTGTCGAGGATCCCAGGGCTGTTTTCTGAACGGATGAGCGCAGCAAACTTCCCCCAGTCGACCCAGCTGACGGGAATGGGTACCTGACTCCTTAGAGGGTTGGGGAAGGTAAGGCAGCGAGGGAGAGGAGATTGGCACCACCCTCAGGTAAAAGCTGGCCCCGAGAAAAGTGGGGTCTCTAACACCTCACTCCCCAACCTGAAAAAGGTTATGGGATGACCTTTACCTTTACCTTTTCTGAACAGTGAAGCACCAGTGGTATATGTCTTTAAAAATGATTATCCCATTTGTATGGCTGAAATGCCTTCGTTTCCTTAGTTTAGAGACATTGATTTTTTTAATATCACTTTTATGGGGCTGTATAGTTACAATCAGAGTATTTCAAGCTTATAATGGCGTGACATTTCCTTGTTGAAAAAAAGTGTTTCTTTGCAGTTTCTTTTTTGTCGGGAACTTGATGCAACTTGGGAAACGCGAGACACCGCCATTATAGCTGAGTATAGTTGATTGATCAAGTCAAGCTTCGACATGGCATTATTGCCTGCTGTATCTGCTACAAGTTTTGTTCGATTTCTGTCTGCACAAGAGGATGATCTAGAGGGGAGGATTAGAGAGGAGAAATCTGGATTACTTTCAAAGTTTATTTTACAGATGACGTGTACATCTCTTTGTACATTTTACAAGATGGATTTTTCGATGTTCCATTTTTCAGCTTTTTTTATTCTTTATATGTGAAGTATCTGTACACGCATACTCGAAATAGAATCAATTCGTGGACTATTTGTATGATTGCTGATATATACGCATTGTGTATTTTCTTTCGGAGGTGGGGGAGGGAGAAGTAAATGTTAGCAACATCAGTCAAGTTTAGGTTAAAAAAAAAATAGGTATCGTAAATGTTTCACGCGCATGCTTACACCTGTTACACCATGTGCAAAGATCAAAGAGAGTGAAGAACAAAATCTGGATAATGTATTCTATTGTAGTCTACGATCATCAAATGCGTATTCTTCCAAGATGTAGACCATTTACTCTAAAGGTTCCAGATGTTCTGCTTACCCGTGTGGCCGGTATGTTTGGTAAAAACAGATACATTATGACAAACAACACTGTCAGCGAGCTGTTCGTTCGATCGCACTTGACATCGGTACTTTTTGCACTGGCAGCCAGCAGTGCTCTGTCATTGACAAGAGAATAATAAGTATATCAGTCATGCCTCTTATTGTCTGACTGCTTGTTGCCAGAGGCTGCGCGATGTTTCTATCACATATAACTCCTCTGCTTGTGCTGACCTGATGACTATGTACACATTTTTTTTCCTGTTGTGTATATACGTTCGTTTTAAGACCGTTCTTCATTTGGTTGAGAGTTTTAACAAGTTTGGAAACGTTTTTGCATGATAGCGAAATATAAGCTTTGCCAAACTTGATCGAATGTTCATTCATATTTTTCCAGTTCAGAACACCCATTAGACCTCTAAGCTAAAATCGTGTGCAGTGTTTGCATACGGTACCGTCTGCGTGTATGATTTTATCCCAATGTGCGCATGCAACAGGGCAAGGTGTAAGGGCAAATTTTGATTTAACCATCTTTTACAGACTGTTTGTCTATGTTACCGAAATTTCAAACAATCTTTGAATTCTATTTAAAATGTCTGCATCATCCATTTCCGTCCATAAATTAAGAAACTGCAAAAGGCTAAGTCTTGTTTAAAAAGGTGTAACACACTTCTGAAATGGCAGGTTTCTCGCTCATAAGAAATGGCAATGCTCTATTTCTGAAATCTCGTGCATCGTTTGACCGTATGAGTCCGCATTGAGCTCCTGCATCATGTGACCATATGAGTCTGCATAAAGCTCCTGCAAATAATATTTTCCTTGGTTCCTGCAAAGTCTTGCAACATTACCATTCTGTATTAACGGTCTGTTGCATTGTTCTTCCTGCGGTGCCTGGCAACACACAGCCGACGAATTGACACAGTCTTCTGTCGATTGACCACACACGTCTTGGGAATGCTAAAAATCAGATATAACTTGAACCAAAACGAAATACTCTGATCATCCAGTGAATTCGACTAGTATGCAACCACATGTACAGCTGGAGGATTCAGCATGGTTGGTAGTCGATGTTTGCGGTAGACTTATAGATCTCACGCAGAAGCTCGAGGGAATAAATATTTGCCTTTTTTTTTTTTTGAATGCATGATGAACAGGAACCAACAGGGAAATCACGGTGAATGTAAAAAATGTACAATCTGAAAAACAAGAAAGAAAGAAAGAACATTGGTCAGCTGGTTCGATGCGAAGGTCTTAAGTCAGCCATGTCTATATTTCCTTGGAATCACGAAGCATTTAGTGCCTACATACTTATGGTATTTACAGCTTTTTAAGTGTTGGCTCAGGTTTTGACAATTAATGTGTCTTATTTATCAACAGTTTTGTAGAGTTGGTGTATTAAAATGTATAAATAAATATAAACACCAAATAAGTTTTTTTTCTAGAATAAACCAGATGTGTATGCTGCAGAATATGAACTGCCACTGAGGTACATTGTAAAATATATCGAATGCAATATTCATCAAAGATGTAACAAAACGTTTGATTGGGCTCTTTTTTTCTAGTAACCAGCTGATGCCTTCAAGCAAATGTCTCGTATGCTATCACCCACCCGGCCAATCTCTTAAGTGATTCTTTTCCTCAAAATGATTTGTTATCGGCTTAGTTTATAAATAATTTAATCGCTAATAATAGTTATAACTTGTTTTATCTCAGCGAATAGCTTCTAAATATATTCTCCCTCTTACATATAAATTTGATGTCAGATCCATTTTAGTATCTTGTACTCAAGTTGAAGACAAATTTAATAAATATTAAAAGAGCTTTTTTCATGAAATTAATTGTTTGTAACTTGATTTATTATATACACGGCACTCTTTATACTTTAATGTAACCAGCATGTCTTTTCTTTTTACACAAACACCTAAATTATATTTACTCAACTTTCTTTATATGAAACAGTAGAATATCAAACCGTTGGCACCATGAAGTGCATCGGGGGTTCTTTTTTTTTTTTCAATAACAAAGTCAAATGAACGATCCCTGTTTCGGGACTGCCTATAGTATGACAGCCTCTTAGATGACTATAGGATCGATGGTCGAAGAGATCGAAGGGGCTAGATTGTCAGATGCGGTAAGGCTAGAAACTTCTGGGGTGGCTTTACCCAGGCTCGGGGCAGGCGAGGCTATTGACGCCTCAGTAGATGTAGAGAGCGGTATCCTCACTAACACTTCACCCCGACGGCTTGAGGTCAACAGCTAAGGACGTCAGCTGCCTCAGGTTTATTGAATGGGAGGGTCTCAGAAACCGCTGGTGGCGGCTTAAATCGAACAAACGCGCTGCATTATCTATCATCTGACAATTTCTTTTCTCAAAAGCGAGGCCTGTATTGTATCACCCAAAGACAGGTTGGGGGGAAAAAATCAACAAAATCTCGATCCATAAATGCTGGGCACAGGAGATGCTTGGATAAAGGCCAGTAATAAGGACAGTCCAAGAACAGCATGAGCGTGTAATAATAATAATGTGGTTGTGATAATAGTGACTCACATTTTTCCAGTTCAAGGGATTTAATGCCCCAGTGCACAGTTGTTAGGGATGGCAGCTATGATGTTTTATTTTTGTTGTGCTAAACAGATTAATTTCTAAGTGTTCTCACTGGTGCATTCTGGTTCAACTGGAGTTTCTTGTTTATTTCATCCATCGTCGTTTAAATTTAATGGTCCATTGGCAAACAACTGTATCGTTTATTGTTTTTAGTGGAATAATTATACCAACTGCTTGTATACGTATAGTCAAGTTCTCTTGTGGCTTATGTTTCCCTGGAAGCCTAGATCCATGTTTTCATTTGCTTTATAGCATGTTTGTATCTTTGTTGTTTGCATTATATAATATAGCGTAGTGATTATTGTGTTTATGAATGTGTGTTACAATCACCATGTTGGAGAAATATCTCTTGCAGCAACATACACTTGGTTTGCTCATTTATAAACGCATCCATTTTTATGTTGTTGTTTCCAGACCCATGTGCAGGTGTCAGATGTATTTCACCTGAGATTTGCCAGGTGGATGAGCAACGCAAGCCAGTGTGTCGCTGTAAGTTTCTATGCTTCAAAGAGTTGGATCCTGTGTGTGGCACTGATGGGAAGACATATAGTAACACTTGTTACATGCACAAGGAGGCTTGCAATCTGCGCAAACAAATCTCAGTTCTTTACAAAGGAGAATGCAGTGCAGGTTTGTATTTCTAAACATTGATTGCATCATGCAGGAATATTGTACCTGCTTTTGTTTTTTTAGCATTTCCATTCTGCCCACAACCCTCCATCCCCCAACATAAAATGCTGGTCTTCCACTTTTAAAGAAGGCAGTATGCTTATTGCTTGTGCATATCACATCAGACCATCTACAATTGGATTATTCTTTCACTGCTTTGCTTAAGCAGAAGAAAACTTGCAGTTTATACACAGTATTTTATATATTACATCTTCACAGGTGAGACTATGATTTTACTCTATGCACCAAACCACCATTCTAATTCTACCCCTTACTTCAGTTTTGTTTGCTTCCACAACTACATAAAGCAGAATATGTTTAACTTCACTTGCTACTCCTCACTACACTGTACAAATTGCCTTTCCTGCTTTGATTTTTTCTTAAAGTGCAACATTCACTTAGAACTAAATATTTTTAACACAATCCAGCTCTGTGTAATCTGCTGCTTTAATCGATATTTCAGATTTGCCTTTTCTTCTTACCAAAGCTTTTATTCATTTACTGCAGATTGTAATCAAAATTTTTATCATTTTTGTGAGATCTTCATTCTCTTTTATCTGCAACATCTTCACATTTTTAGTGTCTTCTAATTTTTATCATGAATAGATTTTCTTGGAAAAAAAACATATTTTATAATGTCTACTTCATGGAGTCTCGCTAAAACATATAAACTAAATTTTTTGAAAGAAAAATAATTCTTACATGCAAGGTTTTACATAAGGGATATACTCTAGAAGTTAGATTGTAATTTCACCACTTGTAGAATGTGAAAATATAATGGCTATTCAAACAGCACATAGTTCTAATAATAATTTTGCATGTAATAGCTTAAAAACATTAGAACGGCTTGACCCCGATTGGATGTGATTACATGATGCATTTTCTGAGAAACTGAAGTTGACATCTTATATTCAAACACCCAGGCCAGCCCACGTTACCTTTTTTAATCACTTCTTCATATGAGATTGTTAAAAATATTTAATGTAAAATACATTATAAAAATTCTTCTCTTATAGGGCACATTTTTCTCAAATAATCTTATTTCAGTTGATACATTGGTTACACATGTACAACAGGTTATACAATGAAATTCTTGATTATACATGTAATAACAACAAAGAAATGTCTTAAATGCATGCCTAAGAATTAAATTAGGCAAAAAGATGAAGAAAGCAGTCTTGTCCGTTCCTTTGGATGGTGTTCTGTATAATATTCTTATATTTTTTTCCTTTGGTTCCTGATCTTGCTGTCAGCATACCTGTAGTTTGCATGCAGACCTTACCTGCATGAAACAATCAATACAACAAGCATGCATCATATCCTTATTGCTTTAAGGAATATTTGCAGGTTTTTTTCAAATTATTGTTTTAAAGCCCACATTACGTTGTTCTTAAACCTGTTAACAGTGCAGGCATTTTTTTCATTCTTGTTGCTGACGATGCATGCCTTTGCAGTGCATGATCATTACTAAGATGATATATTTTTGCTATATAAATAAAGCTATCGAAGAAGTAGTCCCAGAAACACTTTATATTCCTATCTTTATTTTTGTTTTGTCATGTTTCATTTTGTATTTTTTATCTTTCCTTACATGTTTCGTTCCATCATCAGTTTCTATTTTATTCCATAAATTTCTTCTCTATCAGCAGTAGTAAAAACAAGTTTAAAATACTGTTTAGGTACTAACTTCCAAATACATTGTGTGGGGATAGTTTACACATTTACACTTCTGAAGAAAAGGATAAATTCAAAATATAATCATATGAATTAACATTCAAATTAACTCTTGATTCTCTTTATGTATCAGACTTTAAAAGACAAATATGCGTTGCATTAAGAATCTTTATGGAATATTTGAGTAGTAGTATCTTTTCATTTCAGATGGTTTAATGTGCTGGTTCCATGTTCATTAGTTAATGGGTCTTTTTCGGTTGTGGAAAAGGGGAACAGGGGTTTAGAATTGCGCGACTGAGTAGAACATAGTTTGGTATGATATGCGGAGTACACTCCCAGAATTGCTTAATCATGATACTTTGAAAATGTTAAATTCCTTACTTACTGAGGTTCATTGATCACAATCTAACTGCACTCTCGAACCTTTCCTAGACATAATTGTGTGGAATACTGTTTGTGAGTAGATGAATTTTTATCGTTAAACATTCATAATTTGTTTGCCACTTTCTGGGTTACAAAAAAACAAGACGAGACATTTTATTAAAAGTAGTAACTGTGCTAATTTAGTAAGTGCTTCGCTAAAACAGATCCTTGTATGAAATGCATTAACTATGTATGACGCTGTCACTTTAACAATTGGCCTGCTTCTTTTTCACTGCAACACCTACCCATCCAGGAACTAGCATAATCTCGGGTACAGTTCAGGATGAGTATAGTAGACATGGTAAATCCCTTTATGTTGAGATGCCACATAGTCTCACGCACTCTTTTTATTTTTACACTTCTCAGAATCCTTACCGTCACCTATGCTGGCACCACTGCAAACTGCTGTATTATGTTTGTTCGAGATACAGTCTAGTTCTGTGGAACTCTAGAAAGGATGTACTTTAACACAAAGGAAGAAAACCAAAGAGTCGCAACTTTTATTTTAACCAGTACCACCACTGTGAACTCTTGACCTTATCTGCTAATATTAGTAAGTTACAGCAAATACACATTTTAATCTGTACTTGTTAACTGTTAGCTCCATATTTAAGTGGGAAGTGCCCATAAATTTTTAATTCAGGTGTTAGATGTAAGCTGAAATAAACACTTATTGGTTTAGAAATGGTGAAAATGACACAAGGTGATCCAAACGTCCGAGGCCTGCCAAAATAAACAATCATTAAGGCCTTGCATTTTTTTCCAGGATTGTTTGCTTTTAAGTGTACCGAACCAAGTTACATTTTATGTTTTATCTAAGGTTTACTGAAGTAAACTGGTGTAACATAATACAGGTAAATAGGTTAAACTGTCTGACTGTTGTAGACCAAATTGTCTCTTGAATGGCTGTTTGGAAGAGAAATTCATGATTAAAAATAAGATAAAAGAAGCTTCAAAGAAGTTTGACAGCTTCCATAGTGCATTGTACATAGTGCTCAGTAGAGTTATATATGTGCAATTAGGTGTCTCTAAATTCACCTGAAGAAGAAAAAAAATGTCTCAAAGTGAATGTGAGCCTAGAGTTCACTGCTGCTGGAATTGTCTAATCCATCCATTTATGGATTCAGAGTTCTTCACACAGAGAACTGTTGGGAAACAATCCTGAGAGTGGATTTTTATGGGAGTCTTTGAAAGTGTTGAAAAAACACTGCGTTTGTGTCTCCATTTGCAAAGGCAATCTTTGCATCTTAACCACATTGATCTAGACTGTATTAGCGAGCATACAGACCTTGGTGTTCATATGACACTCCTTTGGCAATCAACATTGCCAGGGGAAACAGGTTTCTTGATTACCACATCACACAAAAATGTATTGTAATATGTTACCTTATGCATTTTACGTCAGCACAGATATCCTTATTTCTTATATGATGCCATCTATATCCTCCTCAAAATTTCATTAAAGTTTCTTTTGCTTATAAACAAATGCAAATATTTGTTGTGATTTGCAGTTTTAACATCTTTACTTACATTTTTATATCAATCCTGCTTATGAAGCCCTGCTAATTTCTCATTCTCTTGCTGTGCACTGCACATCATGGAATGGCTCACAAAAGGGACAGTTTTTCAACTAAGTTCATGAATACAGGGTTATTTTTCCTCTCAAATAATCCTAAGCATTTTTAATTCCAGGTTGCTTATGTTACTATCTTTACTCCCTACCTGAAAAGTCATCCTATTATGAAACAAATGCTGGTAACTCATTCTTATTTTGTGAGAAGTCCAAGTGATGATAGCTACAAAAAATTGTTACACTGTAGCAAAGCTGATTGATACAAGAAAAGATCCAACATAAAACAAAAGGAAGGAAAACTGAACCAAGCAGATCCACTTGCCCCACACTACAGTGCTTTTTTTCAATTGCCTTGTTCACAGAATCTGTTGTACAGATGTTTGGCAAATATTTCACCCCATTCCTAACAGACATGTAGGACAATGGGGCTTCATGTGTAATTTTCATTCATAGTCTGTGCATGATTCCTTGTATGCACAAACTTTGTAAGAACAGAAAACCTGTGCCTTTGCATGTGTCCTGCATTGCTTGCTTGTATTTTTAAGCAGTTTTATTGATTAAAAGTAAAGCACAATTCTCCCTTCTTTTTCTGATTTGATGTGCTTTTATGTTTGCCCATTGCCTGTGCTGCAGTGGCATGGCAGAGTTGTTCTAGAGTGTTTTTATCAAATTATATGACAGCGGTTACAATGTACTAAGATAACCAGTCATGTGGGTGTTTTCTTCTCTTCCTTTCTTGGATAACTCCTTGTTTGAGCTTACAGATTTATGATAGTTTAAAGTAATTGTTTTTCTTGTGTATCATAAATCAGAGCACTTTAAGAAGTATTACTAGGATTTATATTTAGCTGTATAAACATACTGGGATTTTTGCATTTAACTTGTTTTAAAAACTTATTGTAAATGTCAAGATAAGTAAAAACAATTTTGCTAGAACACCATTTAGCACTCTAGCTTATAAAATAATTTTAAGATAATTTAAATAGTATGTAAAAAGAAAATGTAAGGTGGTTTAAATAGTACATAAAAGGAAACTAACAATAACCATCACCATTAATGGACGTGGATTATACTAATATCTTCTTGTTAAATGAACGTTGATGCATTAATGTTTATTCACACAAGACACCTGTCAGTTTTTTTAATGTGAAAAATGCAGTGGAAAATATTTTTAGCATTTGTTTGTAGCCTGAAGGACTTGGCTACATTGTATATAAAAAGTCTGTCATTGAGTTTTCAAGCAGCTGTGTATATATATATCATGTCCTCAGAAGTGACCGGGCTGATGGAGCAGCCGCTCTAATGAACTTGTTTGGCACAATAGGCAGGAAGCTGCTCCAAATCTTAGAAAGATTTAGTCTATTTGACGAAAAGATGCTGTGTTAGGCAGGCTACTTGAGCTCTTAGAGTAGCAGGGAAGATACTGTACAACATGCTTTGAGCGAACACATTCCCTAAACAGTAAACAGAAGCCAGAAATTATTAAGGCCCCCACAGAAAGGCTTCGATCAAGAGCTGTCAGTATGTAAAACCATGAAATCAGACACTTTATTTTCTAAACTTGCAAAGAGATTTAAACAAACTTGTAAGCCAGTTTTAACAATGATGATGGAGTCCATAATGGTTAACATTGTATTAAAATTTTCAAAGCATTTTCTGAGTGAGTCATGTAGGACTTATTTCATGCTACTTTTTCAGCCAACAACCCTTGCAACAAGGTCCAGTGTGGCCCGATGGAAGAGTGTAGTGTTGACCGCAATGGTATGGCATCTTGTGTTTGCCCCCTGCATTGTGAACCAGTCATACGGTATGTTTGTGGCAATAACAGCAGGACGTACGACAGCGATTGTGAATTGCGAAAACAGGCCTGCCTTTTGAAGGAGTATGTTGCTGTTGCCCATACTGGCCAATGTGGTAAGAAGTCACAAATGAATATATTTAATACATCACACTATATAGGGTTTTTGCCTTCCCTCTTGACACAAAGGGTCTCCATAAAACAACATCAGATAGAACTTGATGTTTGCAGATGACAGATGCCATGAGATAGTTATGTTAAAACAGCAAAAATTGTTCTCTTTCACTTATGTCAAGCCTGTCTGGTGTGGTCCATAGATTCTTGCTAATAGGGTTACACAACTAAAAGTATGCATAATTTTTCAAATAATTTTTTTAATTGTAGTTTATTGGCTGAGTGCACTGCATTTATAATTACAAGTTAGTATATCATTAATTTGCAGAGTATATAAGTGATGCTGACAATAAATTTACATTTTGTTTTTGTGGCACAGGTCAAGACATGCCTTGTAAAGGGCACACATGCACAAGAGGAATGGTCTGTCAGGTGATAGATGGCCAGCCTACCTGTGTTTGCCCTCAGTGTTCAGAACAGTATAACCCTGTGAGTTTTTTTTTAAATATTTTTAAAACCATTGTGCACAAATGTGACAGAAATGATTTTTTCAGTGAATTTTCACGTTGTATGGACCTTAGATTTACATGTTTGCATACCCTCATGGCCAAAGTAATATTCATTAAGCATCCTTTGCATCCACCCAGCTGGTAAATATGGATCAGCATTTATCAAATTAGAAATGCTTTATAGTGGGCTTATTTAGAGAGAGAGGTAGATTATTATCCATTTTATTCTAGAAAGCAGTTTATGGGCTGAATGTATACTGCAGGTATGTGGAGATGATGGCATCACATATGAAAATGAGTGCAAACTGCAACAAGAAAACTGTGAAACGGGCAAAGCAGTACAAGTCAAACAACGTGGGCTCTGCAGTAAGAATGGTTTCAGATTTCATAAGATCACTTTTGTAGTAAGTGCAGTGGAGTGTTACTGTGCACAACAGTTTGGGGAAGTTGGTGACACAGTGGCAAAAGCATCTGTTACCATGATTGATAGTGAGATTTAGATGCCTCGGGCTTTGATCTTAACTCCCTGTGCTCCTCTCTCCTGATGTGACACCTGTTCAAAGGCCTGCCCCTTGATAGATTTCTCCAGTTAGTCCACTTTCCTCCACTCTTTGAATGTACCCTATGTGTGTGTTTATATGTGAGAGTGTGTGAGTGTGAATAATTGTTAGGGCCATTTGGTACCTGCTTAAGGTGTGTACATGTGCACCTTTGTGTATGTATGGGTGTTTATGTAAAGCACTCTGAGCCCATGTACATGGTGGCAAAAGCAAGATACAAAAAACAGTATACGTATATATGTATATCTGATAAGAAATTATATTGGAAAGTTACTTTAGATATTTCTAGAGACTAAAAAAATTAGAATGAAGTTATTTATCATCAGCGACTGCATTAAAGCCCTTGGAGCCATAGGGCAGCAAGAACTTGTCACTTGTAGTTTAATTTAATTGTGATTGTATTATATATCACTTGTCATTAATTTTTACAGGGTTCTAAAACATTGTCCCACCCCTATACACAAGTCTTTTTCATTTAGATAAAGTAGATTTGGAGACATTAGTACAATAAGAAATCTCTTATAGATTTTAAATTCAAACAGCATTAAATAATGGAAAGCATAATCCTTGACATTTTCATGATTGTTAGAACAATAATGATGAAATAACATTTTGCTTGCTTTAGACTAATGATCATCTCCTAGCTGTTCTGCACATATTTCAGATGGTTGTGGAGATCACAGGTGTGAGTTCTATGCTATGTGTGAGAGCATAGGTAACCAGCCAAGGTGTGTGTGCCCATCTACTTGTGTTCAGGTTAGTGCATCCATTAAAGAGATGATTTTGTGCTGTGTTGTGTACTCTTACTTAAGACAAAGACATGTAGACAGAGGTCTTTTTCCTACCATGCCCTATCGACTGGGAATTGATTACCCATCAGCCTTTGTCACTCTGATTCTCTTACCACCTTTAAGTCCAAGATGCATTTTTTCAGAAAACAGACTTCACTGAGACCCTATCCTGACCATGGTTGTGTGTATGAGTAGGTGTGTTTGTTGCAGAAGTGAGCATGTCTGTTACATGTGAATTTGGGTGCATATATATATAGTTGTTAGTGATTCAGTTTACTTTTATTGATCGGTCAGTATATCATTTCTATAAAGCACTCTGAGCAAATCATTGGAAAAGCGCTATATAAATGTTTATTTTTATTTTATTATTATTATTAGGTTAGCTCATTCAGATTCAGCTGCTGACATATTTGTAGCCATGATCATAGATTTCATTATTATTATTATATGTGTAAAGTAGGCTTAAACAGGTGTCCTTAATAGTCTTTTATTCTTGTGGTTAAGAATCTAGCTATTCATTTGAGTGTTTGCTAGAGAGCATAGTTAGTCCATACTCTTTTCTTTTACATACTTTCCCCTTGTTCTTTATCAGTTGTTCTTTGCTTTCCTTTTTTATAGTTAAATTTTAAAATTACCTCTGTAATACACAAAACAAGTGGACAGAACAAAAAGAGACTAAAAATTATATACAGGTGGACCTGCCTGTCTGTGGATCTGATGGCCGCACATACTCCAATGAATGTCTGATGCGTGTTGAGAGCTGTCACCGCAGACAACTCATCACCATCAAGTCCAGAGGCTCTTGTGGTTGGTGGTCATCTCGTCTTCTTTCATCCTTCTGTCTTCTTTGCAAGACACACAAGTCTTCAAATTTTTCAGTGAATTGTCAAAACTATGAATAATGAAATTAACATATTAGATTTTATTTTAGAACATGTTAATATACAGCATTATTTGAAAGGAAAGCTACCCTTGTAGAAATAGCGTTGAAAAGCATTGTTGTATGATGCAATTACATTGAGCAAAGAAAATGAACACTGATACCTGCTATACCACAGATTCAAATCGGCTTACAGTCAAATCTGATTTGTGTTAGCAATTTCCTCTTTTGTTTCAGATGTATGTGCTAGTGTTGTCTGTGAACATGGTGGCAGATGTGAAAATGGAGTGTGCGTCTGTCCCATCATCTGCCCAACAGCTGGTGAAGCTGTGTGTGGTAGTGATGGACGCACTTATGTCAATCAGTGTGAACTGAGGAAAATCTCTTGCACTCAGCGCAAAGACATTGAGGTTGTTAAAGCAGGCGAGTGTGAAGGAGATGTTGACCAATCAGGGTCTGGAGGTAAGACAGCATACAGCAAGTGTCACGAGTCACAGGACACATCAGTCATGTGACTCGAGTTCTCTCCAACAGTTTCACTGCATGTCAAGAAATCAGAACTAGAACTACTACTAGGCACAGTCACATATTTTTTCTCATAAAATATTCCCCCAAAATTATGTCCAGCTAGGCAACAAAGGACCTGTAGCATATAAACTGATGGCTTTTTTAGATTTCTGAAGTACCTGACATTAAGCATTATAACAGCTGAACATTTTTGGATTGTGCCATGGAAAGAAAACTCAAAATTGCTTAAATGGGACATTGGGGGTCATATTAGCATGAGGCTACATTAATGACAGCATAAAATTTCTGAACATCTTCATTTGATGATTGCTAATTACAGCCACTTACAGGAGCACTTCTTCACAATCCTATCAATATCTGCATGTTGACCACTGCATGTTGTTGTTTTTTGTTTTTTTGGTGTCGTGTAAGGTTTGTTGTGCAGTTCATGTGATGCTTTTCTGTGTAAACATTTGCATGATGTGTTTTAGGACCTTTTCTGTCCGAGTAACATGAAATATCTTTTTAGCAGCATGAACAAGGAACTGATGGTACCATTGCTGTAATGTTTTAATTTAAAAATATTTAAGTATTGTATCTAAATTACAGTCAAGCTATGATGAAGAAATCGGGTAAGTGTGCATACTAAAAATTGGTATTATTAATATGCTCAAACAAAATTTGTGAAAAGCTTTAAGGGATGTACAAAAGTTTACACGCAGTGTTATTATTAATTCATCTCTGGATAGGTATGCTTCCTCCTCGCCTGGCTCTCCCTTTCTCTGTGCTTGCTTATACTCTCTGGTTGACCTCAGAAGTGTTCTAGCTACCTGTTATTAAAGAGCATGACCTCACATTTATATTCAGTGTTGTACCTATAAATATGGGATTTGGCAAATTTTTCTGGGAAAATACATCACAAGGAATCCTAGCATTTACAGCATGCTGAAATGCAGTAATATATACTAGTCACACAGGTAGAAACGTTGTCAGAATCAGGCAGATGCATATGCTGTAGTTTATGCAACATCTGAAGCTTTTGTAGAGGGCTCTGGATTTATTGTGGACGGCGAAGACTGTGATGAAGAAACATGCTCCAAATATGGCGGAAGATGTGTTGTGCAGATAAATGGTGATTTTCAGTGTGTTTGCTCCTTGGGCTGTGAAGCAATCAGGTAAAGTGCACTTTTGATTTGTTTTCTGTTTTGTTTTTTTTAATTCCCTCACTGTTCTGTCTTTGGTGTACTCATGTAGCTCTGTGATTGATTTCACAGCAGACTGCATGGTGTTTTAGGTTTCTTCAGATTAGTGAAATATGGAAAAAGACTGAAAAACTTCCTACCCAGCTGTAGTGGGTACTTGATTTAAGGGAAGTTAAAAGGTGGAAGGTGAGGTGTACATTGTATAAAAACAAAATATTTTAAGAAATTGTTTCTTCTACATCAACATACACAAAAGACACTTTATTCTGGGTTCACTTGTTGCGTATGAGATGTTTATTAGTCCCAAGACTTTCCATGAAACTTCCATGAGATTCTATGTTTGTTCGTTCTCTTAGGTCAAGATGTTCCTCCGCTTCATTTCTTATGCTCACTATTCAGTATCTGTCAGCATGCTTTTAATGATTAGCCACACAAACTTTCTGCCCAGTTCAGTTCACTGGAATCACAGATCATCTGAAGGAAAAGTAATTATTCTCCTGATTACAGATCACCAGTGTGTGGGTCTGATGGGCAGTCCTATGGCAATGAATGCCAGATGCGTCAAGCAGCATGCATGCAGCGACGGCATATCAGTGCTGTTTCCATGGAGAACTGTGGTGGTAAGAGAGACTAAGAGTGTTTGTGTGAGTGTGGGTGGGTGTTGGTGAGGATGGCTCTGTGTGTGTGTGTGTGTGTGTGTGTGTGTGTGTGTGTGTGCAAGTAAGAAAGTTTTAGCCTTGTCCAGAAAACACTTTAATTGTTCTCACACAAGGTGCTTGAGAACCGGGTAGTGAGTGCGAGAAAGGTAGGCCATGTAAAGAGGGTGGGGTTCAAACATTTAGCAATAATAAAAAGAACTCCCTTATGGTCAGCATTTATAATGTTTAATAATAATAATAAATGGCACATTTGTAAAGCACCTTTTTCCAACATCAGACTAATAATAATAGTAATAATGGAAGTTCATTGTGTTTTCAAGGTGAATCCTGTCAGGGTGAATGCAATCACTATACAGCTCAGTTATGCTACCAGCTGCAGCTGTGATTTGTAGTTATAGTATCAGTGAAACAGTAGTGCTGGAGGTGGTGGCACCAGTAACATAAAGTTGTTCATTGTTGGCACACATTTGGCTGTCATGAAGGTCACATTAACACAGTGGCAGTGAAGAAAATGTATTAAGCAGGAGGCAGGATTGCAGACAAGAGACCAGAGAATCAAGTCCATGCTTGTTGACTCACATCCAGTGTCTAAAGCAGGGGGGAAAATGTTACTAGGAAAATGGACCGTGCGTAGAGCAGAACACCTGAAGGGTTGTGGTGATTTAAATCAGCACGCAAAAATCAAGGAGTTGAGAAGATGTAGATATGGTGTTTGAGACTGTTGGATGATGAAGACAAAAATACAATACAATACAATACATCTTTATTGTCTATGTCTGGTCACAACAGAGATAGAAATTTTCCTTTGTTGTCAGGAAACAGTCAATAATAATATGGCAGACGAAACACAGTGAAAAGCACAGATAAACAGTAGTCGGCAGACACCAAACACAACGAAAAGTCAAAGGCACCACAAGAAACAAAAGAAAAAGAACACTGAGAGCTAGTCCATCCAGCTGGCAAAGGGACATCACTCTCTTTTTTTTGTTTTATGATGTCAGTAGACAATTGACAAGCAATCATGCAGTAAAGCCAAACAACCACAAACCCAACTATGGGTATATATGGATATATAGGTTATCATTGGGTTCTGTCTATGGGTATGGCATAAAACCCCGCAAACAAACAAACCTGCCTATGGGTACACATGTATTTATGGGTACATGTTTTTATGTAATAAACATGGGCTGCATGAGTGTGCACATAGGATCCTCTGCCTTTAAGTCAGCGTTTCTCAACCTTTTACTTGTGACGCCCCCCCAGACGAATAAAGGTACGTCCGCGCGCCCCCCTTAGCCACTAATACCTATATGAGATATGAGAAAATGACCGCCTTTGCGGCCCCCTTTTCAGCAGCTTGCGCCCCCCTGGGGAGGCGCGCCCCCCAGGTTGAGAACCGCGGCTTAAGTCATACAGTTGGTTACAGCCACTGAAAAAAAAGCTTAATAACAAATGAAACAATGAAAAAAGCAAGCATCAACTCAATTAGTAAATAACAAATTAACTCCTGTTTTTAATGAATTATTGTGTGCTTAATAATAATAATATGTATGCAGAACCATCAAAATTTGAGCTTAAATGTTGAATAGGTGTGCAGAGAAGGGGGAGAACTGATCTATATATTAAAAGCAGGCACAGGGGTGAGGGCAAGGGAGTAAAGAGTATCACCTTTCCTGAACTAGTGTAATCTACTTCCATGAAAGTATTACTCCTGAACTATTAGTGTAATACACTTTGTTCAAGAAAAGAAGCTTTGATTGCACATCACAGTGAACGAAGATGCCATTTTTCTCTGCTCTTGACCAGACTCAGAGTTTGATAGTGATGAGCCATGTGATGGTGCCATTCCACTTGTAAAGGAAGCAACTGGCCATGACTATGACTGCTCCCCAGGTGTGGACATGTGCCCATCAGGCAGCTATTGCCACATCACTCCCAACTTTGCAAAGTGTTGTAAGGAAGGTAAGATATGGTTAGCTCTACATCAGGAGTCTTTGTGCATGTATGAAAGTAGATGGTTGAATATCTTTGTTTTTCTTCAGGTACAAAAATATGCCATATGTATTTTTCATATGAGAAAAGGAAATGTTTTCATTGTTCAGAACTTTGTCATCACACCTCTGGTAGCATTTAAATTGCACCAGGGAAAGGATTCACTTTCATGGGATATATTGATCACTTCTCTTGTAATATTCATATGTAACAGGGGCTTCTTCTTCCTGTTGTTTCAAATCTTCTAATTGTGGAATTTCTTGAAGGGTCAATGTAGGCTTGGATGGCTGTGAGCTTTCAAAGGTGGTAGTATACTTTTGGAGGCTGTTACCTTTCTCAGATGTGATAGAGTCTCACAAAGACAGAAAACATTGATGCTTGACGTTTCAATGGGCAGTAAAAGTGTGCACTTCTCTCTCACTCAGCAAGCTAAACCAGGGCTGCTTACATCACCAGGATACTGTCTTAAACTGGCATTATCACAGATACAAATGTCGTGGTTTAAGCACTAGAAAAGCTTTGTCATTCAGTTTATCGTGGCTTTACATTTTATGGAAGCCTCTTTTCTGAGGCTTTAAACGTTTGCAAGGTTCAGTTTGAGATAAGGAAGAGATGAAATGCAGATTACTGATGACCCACGAATCAGATATTTCATAGTTATTTTGAATCACAAAACCTCACCATGCACATGCAGATTGAAAGTCAGAAAGTGGATTGCTTATACGCAGCAGCAGTTGGCAGCTTTTTATTAATCTTTTTATGGAATACAAGCTGTCCTGCTAGTTGTTCAAAGAATTAATATTCTTAAGTGAATAAGTAGACATCAGCGGTGCCAAACAACTCATGTAGCTGTACCAAAGGGAATGAAACTATGGTTCATTAATTATGCTATATTTGTTGTATATTTTATACTGATATATATATATATCCATGAAATAAAGAAGGCTGTTAGCTGGGGTTTTTTTTCAAATTCCTAGATCTGCATTGACTTTGGTGTTTCCTGTTGCTTTGCACCCTTCATTGTGGTGTATGCATTTATCATTCTGTCTGTGCCAGGTGGTCTCCCCTTGTCTACCACTTCTTCCACTAATGGTCTCTGCAGCCTATTATTTGTCTGAGCCATCTTGTCTGAGATTTTTTTACTTTATGGGGCTACTTGTTTTCATTTCCTTGTGATTATAACTTTTTGCATCTGATATAGAGATCATGCATCCTTCGCTGCTGTATTTTCCACTTCACATATAGATTTCAGATCTGTGCGTGTGCACAATGTCAACTACACTCCTGATAAGAAGTGTGTTTATTCTGCTCTAGGTATTATACATCTTCAATATATATATATATATTCAGTATATATATATATATATATTCAGTATTCCAATTAATTTTTCGATGAGCTCCATGTTAAAGTTGTTAATGTTGCTACAGTGTTAACTGTTCACATTTTTCAATCAAAGGGGCTAACAATTGAAGCATTCAGATCAGTTGCTGAAACGCACACCATTGTGCCAAAAACAACATGAAATGATTACAATGCAGCTTTCAAATTTGTGGCTTATAAATCATTGCGGCTTATCTGTGAAAAAAGTTGAGATTTTTTAAAAACTTAGTGGATGTGGCTTATATACAGGTGCGCTTAATAAACCAAAATTTACGGTATATAGTTTAGCTTTCTTGGGATTTTTTTCAGATGTTCAGTTGAGCTTGCAGTGCAGTGATACTCTATTTGGCTGTTGCAAGGATGGTTTTATGCCAGCAAAAGGTCCAAATAATGCAGGCTGCCCAGGTAATTAAAGTTTTGATTCTGCTCTGGAAAATATTCTTGTACCTTGAGATGTGCAATGTCAAGGTAGATTTTTATTCTGCATTTTTATCAGTTAGCAAAACATGATCGAGGACAACTAATGCAGTAGACATGAAGTAAATGAAAATTTACATGTAATTGGATAAGAGTGTCTGGTATCGAATAATTGGTATCTAATGACCAATAAAATGAAAGTTATTATCAGGTTTTCAAAGGGAATATTGTGGCAATTATTATATATAAAACACAAGTATTTTTATTGACTCGTATATCTTGTTCACTATATGAAAATAATTATACAAGTAAACCAACTTAAACAACATCATTGTGTTTCAAGAAACTAATGAACTTTCTTGATTTTCTTTTCCAGCAATTTCCACATGCAATGTTTTTATTCCTTTTTAACAATGTTATATATGCAGTATGCGAATGAATATGTTTTCTTTATCTTTTTTAATGCATGGTGTTGTGTGATAAAAATGTACAGTTGGTGTTGTCTCTGGCGATATTTTTGTTGTTGTTGCTTTGTTCTTTTTTACTATTGATCAGAACGCTTGAATGCAATTGTTGGGTTTTTCGCCCCCCTCACAATCTTAGAATCTGGCACATTCGCAATCACATGATCTAAACAACAGCTGGTTTAGAAATAATTTCAGATATATGTACCTGATAGATTATTGTAAGTACAGCAATTTCAAAAATTAAAAATATTGTTGAATTATAATTTATTTTTGACATGTATATGTCGTATTTCATAACATAATGATTGCTTTTCCTATTAACTTATATTTTGAACAATGCAATGGACACAGCAGTTAAAATCCACTAAAAGTTAGTTATGCAATCAACAACCAAAAGAGACAATATTTGTTGGAAATTGATCGATTCGTTATTATTGACTGCTTTTTGGTTATTCTGGATATTAGCTAAACAGTTTGTTCACCTCTTTGCAGAGTCTTGTCACTGCAATTCTTTGGGTTCATATGGAACAACTTGTGATCCTGTCACACGCCAGTGTGTCTGTAAATCTGGAGTTGGAGGTTTGCGATGTGACCGATGTGAAATTGGCTTCTGGGGAATGCAGAAGATAGCTGAGGGAACTGATGGCTGCATGGGTATGTTATGAGGATTCCAAACTGATGTGGGTTTTTTTTTTTAATTAACCTTGGTAATGTTCGACTTGCTAAACTATAATCTGTAATAGATGTAATTTTGTATGCAAGTAAGTATAACTATTGATGTAATGGAAAATTTTGTAATAAATGCCTATACATGTGCATACACACCATACATATTATACACACACACCATACACACACTCTTTGTCTCTTATTCTCCTAATTTTCCATCATAAAAGTCCTTAAGTCTTGTACGTATCTTGATAATAAAAAACGTAAGCTGCTGAATTGTTTTGAAAAGTTTTCTTGATAAATGAAACCCTGTTGTATGTTTTAATTCTAAATGTTGTTCTTTAGCTTGCCACTGCAATCCTCTGGGGTCAGAACGTGATGACTGTGCCCAAATGAATGGACGCTGCATGTGCAAAGCTAATATCTCTGGCATGAAGTGTGATCAATGTAACAATGGCAATGTTCTGGGACCTTTAGGATGCTTAGGTAACCAGACTGTATTTTGTGTGCATGGTTAATGATTGTCAAGTCATTATAGAGCCCTTTTGTCACCTTCACTGATGAGTTGTGTTACATTCAGTTATTTAGAAACAAGATGGTTTCATCATGTAAATTCATTTTCCTTACCTATTTCAGCAGATACTTACAAATACTATATAATTTGTTTGGACATCATTAAAATTGTAGTATAAAAATTACCAAGTCAAAGTGCAGCTTTACACTACATTAATCTTTTTTCCATTAGAGGTTATCATGGCTTTCCTTTTACAGGTCCCAGCTCCAGCCCCATGCATTCATGTGATGAATTGAAATGCAAATATGGTGCCACCTGTCATATGAAGAATGGAGTGTCAGAGTGTACTTGTGACTTTCAGTGTGACAACAGCGAGAAGAGCCGTGACATTGTATGTGGTACTGACAACCAAAATTATGGCTCAGAGTGCGAGTTGAAACTGCTAGGCTGCCGACTGGGGCTAGAAATTGATGTAGCATATCGTGGACCATGTAGAGGTAAGGACACAATACTCAATAAAATCTTCAGTTCATAGCAGATTGCCAGTATGGCTTTCAAAAGTCCTTTCTTCAAGGCAAGTTAGCCAGAAAATTCAAGAAATTTCAATAGTAGTAGTAGTACTTGCATCACCTTCAATATTCAGCCATGAATTTTACTATAAGATTATTGTAGAATCATATTATCCAGTTATACTATAATAAAAATCCAACATACTGAATATGAATTAATTAGCTTTATGGTAATGTTTGTGTATATTGTTACTATTGTAATATAAAATATCAAATTTTTTGTAGTGTCATTTTTTTCAAATTGCCATTCTTTGAATATTATTACAAGATTTTATTTTGCCTAATGTGGTACATGTCACTTCCATCCAAGCTTTCTTTCTGGTGGGAAGAAAAGTATTTAGGCAGTATGTGCTCACGTGCATGGGTGGGTTTGTGTTATTTTCCTGAGCCACCATTTCCAAATCCAAACAAAATTTTGGGGACTTGTAGACTGTTGACGAGTGTCCAGACCACCTTAAATATTCCCACCTTGGCAAGGCCTGCTACACTATGTATACTTAATATACAGTGCTGGGAAAATTAAACATTTCTTCTGTTGGTTTCAGCTCTTCCAGCAACACGCACCACCACAGCTTTACCATCCACCTCAAGGTCACGAAAAACTACAAGACATATCACAGGGGAAACTTCAGAGTCAGATAATTACTCATCTGGAACACGAAGACCAGAACATGAAGTTGAAAAATCATCTGAAGAGAAATGTAAGCACATCACATAGGCATAAAATGTTGAAGACAGTACCAAGCCGTAGCAATTAAATTGATTGCAGTTCAGGGAGAGCAGTAACTTCAAACATAATTCCCTTTGCTTTGGCTTAAGGGTCTTTGGCTAAAAAGAATAAGAATTTGTTTATTGGACAAGTAAAACTGCACTTAAAATGACTTCATTGAAGAGAAAGAACAAAAGAAAGAATAAGCAGGCCTATCCTATACACATTCATACACACTACCCCTCTTCCTCGCTTGCTTTCTCTTCCACACTCCCTTTCTATCACAGACACAGACACTGCCTCCCAGACTGCAAAAGGACACATTCAACTAGTATTGGTTCTGACACAAGCTATGGCAGAGTTCAGGAAGGCTATCGCTTCAGCAAAGAAACTATATCTCAGCTGGGAAGTTCTATCCCAGATAAGTATACCTCACCCCAAAGGGCATGAGACAGAACATGGCATTGACCAGGTGGGAAGCCACAATCTCACTCACCCTGCACAGAATGGACTGGGCGTAGATTGTGCCCACAGTGGGTAGGTCACAGCCAGTACACTGGCTAGCTGCAGTCACCACCTGGTCGAGTAGGACACATCTGTTTTTGGGTGGTACTGCATTACCAGACCATGACAGAGAATATCAGTACACTCTCGATCACCGCCCAATAAAACTGGACCAGAATGTCCCATCTTATGCCAAATTTCTTCAGCTGGCGGGAAAAGTAAAGACATTTCTGGGCCTTGCTGATAGCGGAAACCACACTGACTTCCCAATTCAGGTCACAGGAGATGATGGAACCCAGAAACCTAAAGTGGTTGACCTGCTCAGTGTCCTCACTGTTGAGAGTGAGAAGCTCAACAGGACCTCTGTTCCTGCGTCAATCAGCTACCAGCTCTTTTACTATGTAAAGTGAAAAAAATTAAGGAAACTGTTGCATAGTTTAGTGGCCATGATGTCAACTAACTGTAAGTGGTTCCCCAAGTATGGTAACATGGAAGGTGAAGCCAACCCTGTCTTTACCTTCACTGGTGACGGAAGCTCACTTCTTGGCTGGCAGAGGAAGATTGATGTTCAAACAGAGGACCTTCTGGTCCAATGTTACACATTGTAACCATAAAATATAGAGCTTCCCCATGGAAAATTATGCAGCACGACTCTCAAGATCAGAAGTGTTTTTGGAAAGCAGACTTTTTTAGCTCTCAAAGATCATGCTTTTCACTTACATTAAGTTTTCTGTCATTTGATGTCATAATACTGCAGCATTGCCAGATAGCAGTTATCCATGTTTGTAAAAATGTTACAGTTTCCTCATGTAATGTATTCTTTTCATGGTCCAACAACCGTCACAGGTTCTGGTAGCTACATAGATGGTCTCTGCCTCTCTGATGACAACTGCTGCTCTAATAACAGCCATTGCCGGTTGGGATTGTGTCGGTGTTTGCCTGGTTTTGTCGCTTCAGTGGATAACCGTAAATGCATCGGTAAGTGGGCGGACATCAACAAATCTGATGGTTAGTGGTTGGGCATCCGCATATGTTCAGGTTTTTATTGTATGAACATTTGTATTTTATGTTCAATTTTCTTTACTACTAGATTCAAGCTTTGTACATGACTCCTGATGGCCTACTGTTTCCATCATATATATCTGACAGTCACTGCTAAACAGCAGGCTAAGTAAACCATTTGTTCCATCGCTTGCAGACCTTACTTTTCCTTCTTCAGGGTATTTTGCATCTGAGTTAGTAAATGACATCACCAGAAACGTTACTCTTAGGTCATAGGTTTTTTTTTTGTTTTTGGTGCAGAACTAAAGAGAGAGGAGCCTTCTATCATTACACTGGCCCCAGAGAAAGATGTTTGTGCTGACAATCCTTGTTATGGTAATGGCAAGTGTGAGCTGGATGAGATACTGGGGTACCGCTGTGTCTGCCCATTAGAACGATCTGGACCTCTTTGCAACAGACGTAAGCCTAGCAAATAAGGACTTTCTATAAGATTTACATCCTTGTCTTAATGCGGAGTTTGCAGTTACGCAAAACCATATGTACACTTCATTAGATTCATCAGCTACAACTATAATTATGTTTATAAACAAAATTAATAAATGTAAATCTCTTGATTTGTCTATATTTTGCATGCCCTGCCTCAGTAATAGTGGCCTGCCTGAGCCTTTTATGGGCAGAATAAAATTAATACCAGTTTTGATGAGTTCTAGGCTTACACAATGTATACATAAATATAAACATACAGTGGGGAATCATCATATTGGTTAGCTGTTCCTATTAACCCTTCAGCCTTAAAAGCCTTAAGTGATCACTGTAGTGTAACTTGCTGCAATATTATCATATGATCTTTTGCAGAGTCTGAATTTAAGGTTCCCTCCTTCAGTGGAAGATCCTTCATTCAGCTGCCACACATAAAGAAGGCCAGCCGAGACCTGAGCATAGAGGTAGTTTTCCAGACACTTAACACTGATGGCATTATTCTTTTCAATGCTCAGAACCCAGATGGAACTGGAGATTTTGTTTCTCTTACAGTCAATGGTGGATTTGTTGAGTTCAGGTAAGACTTGATAGTTTCCAGAATTTTATCAAATTCTGCTTGAACAACATTTAGGTCAGACTCCCCCACTTCACAACTCAAAAAAAAAAATAATAATAATACAGGAAACTAGGCAGCATGCAAAATGTGCTTACATGCCATAGTGCAAGTAAATTCTGTCAGTTGTGTCACTTATTATCTGTCACTCACATCCACTTTTGTGCACACACCCACACACACAGAGATTCATCTACTCATATTTGCACTCACACAAGTGCATTAATTATCTACATTTTACACAAATATATTCAAAGTATTCTGAAGAATTGTTGATTAGTATCTGTAAACTGCACACAATCCTGACAAGAGATAATTTTAGAGGGAAGTTCTGCAAGTAATTTCTCGTATTGCTTGGCGAATCTCTTTCATTAGATTTGACCTCGGAGCTGGTGAGGCCATATTACGCAGTCGCAACCCAGTGGAACCAGGTCGCTCACATCGAGTGATTGCTCGACGCATCCAAGCATCTGGCTATTTGATTGTTGACAGTGACCCCGATGTGACAGGCAACAGCCCCATCACTCATGTTTCTCTAAATCTTAACGACCCACTGTACCTTGGCTTTGTCCCTAACGTCTCTCAAGAGTAAGAAACGCATAATATTTAGGTTTTCACCGATTATCTCACATCTTTATACTGTAAATCTACGGCTGTTAAATAATTTCAAAATGTCCTATATGGAGAACATGTCATTTTCCCTACTTGTCTTGGTTCTGTCAAACATAGGTAATCAAAACAAATCACCTTTTACTCTGTGAAATAGCAAGAGGCTCTGAACTGTAAAGAATTAAGCAAAAAAAAAAAACTTGTAAAATACCAAGAACACAATTTAAAGTTTTGACCATAACAGTTCGATGAGAAATCCAAAGATGCACTTTTGACCCTAGGTTTGTAATTTCAGAGTATATAACCGCATTGGTGTCACCCTGGGACTTGTAGGGTGTATCCATTCCCTGAGAGCAGGCAGTCGTGACGAAATGAACCCCTTCAATCTAGAGTTAAACAGTCCTGAATCAGACATCCTCAGTGGCGCCGATGTCAGTGAGTTTAAAAAAAGTGTTTTTAAGCCATTCTTTATACTGGGCACAGCTGGCGAAAGCGGCCAATAGTCTAAACAGGCAAAACGTCCGAAAGCGTCCATAACAGCCATTGCTTAAATCCTCACGTTGTTTAAAAGATCGAGAGACTTCCGGCAGTTCACTTCCGGTTTATTCGATTGTTTAGATATTTGACTGCATTTCCTCAAATTTTCGCATCTTGCCTGTTTAGGATTTAAAAATAGAAAAACGTGTGCCCAGTAAAGGGTTAAATAAAAATTTAATTTATAAAGTACAAAATGCATACAAAATATAATTGATCTAAGCATTCTTGCAGATTGACAGATTTTATTAAATATTCATTTAGGGTTCTGCTGGATGCATCAAAGTGAACTAATTTATAGCTTTCAGTTAAGTGAATAATTAAAATCATCAGAAAATAATGATGAAAGCAGTAATGACCATGTTTGTCCTGAAGGTGAATGTGGCTCAAATCCCTGCAAAAGCATGCCGTGTAAAAATGGAGGAACATGCCTGGTACTTGATGCAGAGATGTTTGACTGCAAATGCCAAACTGGCTACAGGGGTAAGATTGCCCCATATTCAGTCTAGTGGGGTTTTTTTTACACAAGCTTTTTTTATCTTTTAAACAAAAACCTATATCCGCACCATAGCTAAAGCTGGTATGGAATCTTGTTTGGTATGTCATTATATGGGATTTTCTTTAAGATTTTGTTTTCAAATTAGAAAGTAGTTTGTAACTAGCTCAATCTATTGAAAGCAAAGTGGAGTTATTAAGATAACTTTGATTACAGGGGTGCTGTGTGATGACCTTGTTGACTCCTGTGCCAGCCAGCCTTGTCAGCATGGTGGTACATGTACCAAGACCAGATCTCCAGATGGATTTGAATGCAAATGTACTGAGGGGAGGGAGGGTGCTCGCTGTGAAAAAGGTAGCAATTATGGAACTTTTCTGTATCAAAACCCTCTTTTGTGGATGACAACATTAAACCTAAATGCAAAACATATTTCTTACAGCACCTTTATACAGCTGCGATTCAAACATTCCTTTTTATTGACCTATTTACAGAGTCTATGCCACAAGTATTTGTACCCAAGTTCACAGGCAGCTCTTACATGGAAATTCCTCTGCTGGACAAAGTTGAAGACTCTCTCTCCATTGAGATCTGGTTTCGGCCACTACAACCTAATGGTTTGTCTACAGTTTGTCCCTTACGGTGTGTGTGTGTGTGTGTAACACACCAAGTTGCTGATCCATGTCCCTAGTGCAAAAAATGCATCAGGAAGGTCAGGGAGCAAGCAGCTTCAGTGGAATGTGCAACATCAAAGTGAGATAGTGTTGTGCAGTTGAGTGCATCATAGATTGCAAGCATCATCTGCTGAAAGTGGAGAGAGAAAGCAGGTTCCTTTAAACAGTAGTGTGATAATGTCAATTGTGTCGGTGCCATGTAACATTTACAGTTTGAATGCTGTTTAGCAGGATGAGTGCAAACTTGATAAGTCTCAAAACAAGGTGTATTCTTTGTAAATAGGGCAATGAGATACCATGCAATTTGCTATAATTATATTAGCGGTTGTTGATCTGGTATTACAAATATATATATACACGCATACACAAACACTGCTACAGTGTCTAGAATGAGAAATTATGTGTTTCAGGTGTTCTGTTCTTTGCAAGCCAGTTGCCTGGCGGTCTTGGTGACTTCATTTCCCTCAATCTGGTGCAGAAGAAACTTCAGTACAAATATTACCTAGGTGGTGGAGTGGGAATTCTAGAGTAAGAGAATGTGTGTGTGTGTGTGTCTCAACAGAATTATTTTACTGGCATTTCATAAGTTTTCAAGATACCAGCCATTACCACGGCAGCTGAATCAGAAAAATTTCCTGCCATTAGCAAAAATGTCCCTTTTCGTGCATCTATGATGACTCTTTAAAGTAGCTTTTCTTTTTTTCTTTTACATTCTTGATTAGAACACAACTGTCCATCATAAAAACATGTTTATGGTTTTGACAGAAGCAAAAAGACAGTGCAGTTAGACACATTCCACAAGGTACTGGTCAGTCGCGAAGGGCAGGATGGAATGATGATAGTCAATGACCAGCCTGCTGTCAAAGGACAAGCCCCTGTAAGTATGCTTGTTTCTACACACTTGTTGTAGCTGATGTAAGAACGTATCTGCTGTACTCTCCATTTCTTGTCATGTTTATGGGAGACAGTGTTGTAAAGAAAATATCTTTCATCACGTTTGTTTCATCTCTTCAGCATGTCCGATTAAAGCGGCATCTTATTCATCGAAGTGTTTATAGGCTGAATACTGTACTTCTGTCTTATTTTTAAATTTCATATTTAATATGCGATAAACAGATGGAAATCATTTATTTGCATTCATTTCAAGGGTTTCCTAACACAACTGAATCTTGCACAATCCCTCTTCATTGGTGGATTTGACAACATCAAAAATACTCCTGCCGAGTCAAGTATAGAGACTGGCTTTACAGGTGCCATTCAGAGGGTAAGTGGTAACTTAAACGATAAAACATGGCCTCAGACTGTAAAAAGTGCATTACAAACTACTTTCAGAACCGAAGGGGATGTTACATTCTCGAAAAGGCCACTGACATTTCCTCCCCTTGACTATTGACAGGTAATCATTAATGGCAAGGCAGTGGACAACTTGATGGCCTCTGCAAAAAAGATGTCTAATATCACCAGCTACAATGGGCCACCATGCAATGTTAATCCTTGCATGAACAATGGCATCTGTATCCCCATCCTCAATAAGGCCGAGTGTCATTGTCCTTACAACTTTATGGGGCAGCACTGTGAAAAACGTAAGATTTTCTTTTCTTTGTTTTGAATATCAGAATTAATGACGTGTTGGGCAGGAATGTTGTTCAGCAAACAAATATTTTTTTAACAGTTTGTTTTTACAGGATAACCTATTTAAGCCTACTTTTTACTTTATCTGCTTTGTGACAGGTGCTGATCACATTGACAAAGATCAACCTGTTAAATTTGAAGGCAACACATTCTTAAACTACCCTAACGACGTCCAACGAAGGTATGCACTAAAAATTTACCTAACAATTGACCAGGAAAAGCTGAGACTTATTCTAAAGCAATTTCTATTTTATTGGCATGAACTTTTACAATTTTTGCATCCATTTAAGCAACTTGCAGTCTGTACAGTCTTTGGATTATTTAAACCAGTTACATTTTTTTACTTACTTTTGCATGTTGTTTGTATTGGAGTTTTCTTCCAGTAATGGTTTTGTCTCTAATCCATTATTAGATTTAATAATGGCGATAATGGCAATGGAAAGTAAGTATTGTAACAACTACTTAACTAGGGTGTAGGTACCACAGCATTTCCTTCTTGCAGTATTTTTTTAAACTCTGAAAATATCTTGACAATTATTTTCATCTTCGTTTTTTTTTTTTTTTTTTACTACACCTTTGATCTGATGAAGGGAATTTCATCATGGTACCTATCACCCTGGAAAAAAATTTGCTTTGTAGCATTTTAGGGGTAGGATTTGAGCTTGCTTTTGAGGGCAGTCTATGAAAGAAATAAAGCTTTAACATCATTTCTTGCTTCAAGCTTCATGGAACTGGCTCCAGAGGAGGAGTATGTATGACAGTGTTGCATATTGTTTTGGTATTGTCATTGCTGTTGTCGCAACCGTTGCTCTAGCAGTGTTTAACACCTAAGTGATCACCACAGGGTCTTGAGACATTTGCACATATTGGCTGTGCATGTAGTAATATCAGTGTATGGTGATGTGTGTGTGTGTCTGTGCTGTTTAATGTGTGTTCTGTAAAGGATAAGGTAAGATTTTAGTCTATACAACAAGCAGCTGTTGACTCTTAGTTGCACACTGTGTCCTGTCAAGGTGGTCAGCGTTATCACTGCTTCTTGCTCTCAGACTCTGCTCATGGTCTGACAATCAGCTGTTTTCAGTTTGCTTTACACATTGCTGCTGATTCATTAAGCAATTTGGGTGAACTGATTAAAATTTTTGTTGAGAGAAATGTGCACAAAAAATTCATTCTTCTATATCTTAAAACTCACAAATTCTAGATGGCAGTTTGGAACAAATTTCATGTAAAGAAGACTAGTTTTCAACAAGTATGGAATGAAGAGTTTTGAATAAACTTACAAGATGAGTAGTTTTCATCAAACTTTCATATAAACATGATCACTAATTAATCACTAATTAATCACTAAACAAAGTTTAGTGTGACATTTTCCAGCTCATCCATATGCCTGAATGGTGCTGTAGTATTTTTTTTTATTTCAGACAACCTGCCCAGCGGTCTAATGAAGTCTATGTACGCTTCAAGACCACATCAGACAATGGGATGATACTTTTCCAGCACCAGCTCCAGGGCAACTCTGTTCGAGGAGATTACTTAGCCTTAGCTGTGATACGAGGCCGAGTGGAGTTTAGCTACAATCTTGGCAAACAAACAGAAAACAACCTACACATCCTCAGATCTACAGTGGATGTTTCTGATGGCCAGTGGCACACAGCTACAGCAACTAGGTGAGTCTGTGTGTGTATTGGTGCCATGATGATGCTAGCATTTCCCATCACTAAACAATTAAAATTTGATCCTGATGTCATGTGATCAGTTTAGCTAGTTTTAAACGTTTAGAAACAAATGTCATCTTCCTGCATTCACATGAAAGAGTCCACACTTACTCCATGCTATCCTAGCACTTAAACACTGTGTCATCTCTGCTGCAGAGACCTTAGAGATGGAATGCTGAAGGTAGACATGGAGCCTGAAGTCAGACTCAGTTCTGCTGAGGGTTCATTGCAGCTGGATACTGACGGCAACCTCTGGGTTGGAGGAAAAGCGAGCATGCCATGGGGCTTTCCGCAAGAATATTATGACGGCTTCCAAGGCTGTATAGAAGAGATCAAAGTGAATGGTCAGCAACTTCACCTGGTAGACCATCGTAATGGACATGGCGCTATTGCCTTCTGCTCTTAGAGGGTCCTGAGACTGCAGACATTTAGGCAGCTTCGTACTGTGTGTGAATGTTTCGAAGTCTGTGCAGTCAAGAGATTAACACTAATGAACGATCTTTCTCATCCCTCCATTATGTGGCACACATTTTCCAATTCCCCCTGTGCCTTCCCATCCTCAGCATTTTTCTTTGCACATGTTGTGTTCCGACATATCAATGTATGTACTCAGTTCACAGTATTCATCCTTTTAATGTACACTCAAATAACTTGGTTGCTTAGATTGCACTTGGTGTACTCATTACATTTGAGCTGGACCCTGTTGACAATTAAAAAAAAAAAAACACCAACCATGCCTGTCTTAAAACCTTTGCGTGAAGTCCTCTCTCACCAAGCAATATTCAAGGATAAGGACACATTTGCTTCTGTTTTTCCAGGAAGTTGATGTACTTTCTATGGTTTCTTGATATGAGAAAGCAACCAGTACTTTGAGACTATACTAGTTGTGAGTAGTGTTGCTACAAGACTCAAATGCAGCTTTGCTATATAAAAGTAACTAACATTTCTGATGTAAGCCCTACAAGTTCGTAGCTACAAAACGTTTTTAGCTTAGCTGACTTAACGACCTCACACCCAAGTCAGATCAACCCTTCCCATGACTAAATAATCTCAAGCAAGACTACATCACCTCAGCATCAAAAATTGATCCAGACCCAAAAGATGAATTGGTCACAAGTAACTACAGACTTAATATGCACCACCAAACTAAAAATTAATAGATTTTTTTTTTTTTTAAAAAAAGGCCTAATGAGAAAATTTTACTGTGCCATTTTGAGATTTGTTCTCCGAATGTGCTGTGTCAAGCAGCCATTTTCATTAAGATAATGGCTGAGATTTCTCAAACACATAGCTCTGTTGGCAATACTAGACATTAACAACTACTTGTGTCATCAGTAATAAATTTGTCTTTTGGGTAGGGTTGATTCAACTGTTGGTGACAGGATGATGTGGTCGTGGCAGGGGTCAATCTCACTGAGGTATAAAGTTAATACTGTTTGGGGTCAAAGTGGTCGGTGGCTCTAAATATTACACATCATCTACCAAACCAGGGCCACAGTTACAAAGCAAGAGTAAGTTGCTTCACCAGGGCAACATGAAGAACTCAAGGAGAAGCGTCTTGTTTTCACAGTTACAATGATGTGCCCAAACCCTGTGGCTATTACTTTGTGTTTCTTTGTGGTTATTTTACCTCTAGCCTTATAACTATGGCTCCAGTGCTGAAGCACCATGCACTGACATGGACACAGCTTTATAACTTAGGAAACAAGATGCTTAACCTTAAGTTCCCTATGTTGCTCCAGGACAATGACTTGCCTTTACTTCATAACTATGGCCACATGGGAGGGGGGAAATAGGTTAATGAAGTGATTGTGAAATTCTTACATTACTGCTGAGACATTTGATAAAGCTATGGTCACTATGACAAATTTGCAAAAGCTTGGAAAACAATCACATTCTCAGGCTGTGAGCATGGATGGACAGAAGATACGTCTTGTCTCAGTTCCACCTTGTCCTAAGACTAGCCTAGTTGAAATGTACGTTCCCTCTTCCGATTAGAACTAGGCAGTAAGCTTTTATCAACTAAAGTGGGCACAACATGAACTCCTTGACCACTGGAACTAAGCAGTGTCTATTACACAACAAAAGATAGAATCCAGTGACCTGCACTCTTACTTGAAGTGCAAAAGAATTTTTTTAACTGCCATGGAAACTGGTTTTCCTTGTTTAAAAGCCTCTCTGTTGGCCCTATGGTGAAGGATAAAGTTGATTTACACTCGGGTGCACTATTTGAAATAAATGCTCTAGGACTGAGGAGCTGGAGGCTAGCTGCTCAGCCGTCTGACCCGAGTGGCTCACCAAATTGACATCTATGCCTGGCCACATCAGCAGCAATTCTACCACCTCTGCATTTTCAGGCTCTGAGCAGGCCAAGTGCAGTGGTGTCAGCCCACCATTGCTCTGGGCGTTGACCTGTGCTCCATTCTGAAGAAGCAGCTCAGCCATTCGTGCGCAGTTCCACCGACAAGCACTGTGCAGAGGCTGCCACCCATCAATTGTTCTGGCATTTATATCCGCGTTGTTTAGAAGCAAAAGCTGCAAAACAACAGAACAAAGTTACTCTCAGGGCTAATGCACTCAGCACACATTGAAACTTCTATGCCAGCGCACACACACGCACACACAAAACAAGAAACTGTAATTCTAGTGAAGATATCTGCAAGCAGCAGGTCTCAGACTGTCGGGCACTTTTATACTTACATTTGATGCTGAAAAGCTCATGAATACCACAATTATTGGCAAGAGGTCAGCTTGTAACCTGGTGATCACAAATATTAATCTCCTAGTTCATTTATAAAAAGAATTGTTTCTGTGTTACTAATGTGTTAAGTACGCTGTTGTTATCTGCGCTGGCCATATAAACTTCAATGATGCTTAACAGTCATTTCATAATGTTCAAATTTGTTACAGTTGCATTATACTGAATAAACATTTATGCTTATTTATTCAGATGTTGCTTATGTATAATGCTGCTTATTATTCTCTTGTAGAATAGCTGAATAATATGTGATGTGAACCATCAATTTTTTTATAAAAGAAAACCCTGAAAGCTTTATTTCTGCCTGTCCATGTGATAAAAAGATCTGGGGCCAGTTGCACAACACATTTCTAATTTTAAACACTTTTAGATCTTAAATCTCTTTAGATAATCAGTTTAAAGTGCACACCACAACTTTAGAATTTTTAAAACTACAACTGCTTTAAATAAGATAAAGTCTGACTTTCCGTCCTGTCAGTACAATTTTTTGTATGTTCTTGTGCAATGCATCTAAATGGCAGAGAGGAGATTCTGCTTCTTTAGAACAGTTTTAATGATTAGAAACATGTTGTGCAACCAGCGCCAAAACTCTTTCTGTAAAATTCAATTTTTTAAGAAAAAAATTTACAAGGTTTTTCACAGGATAGGAAAATAAAATCACCTACCAGTACTCAAAAATGTATGTTGATCATCTACTTCTTCTACTTATTTATTTTTTGAAAGATTCATGATGAACATGTCTATGTATTCAAATGAAAGTACAATTGTGCCCACCTATCAAGGGTAATACGTTCCATGACCTACTGAGATTAGGCAAAACCACAGATAACACCGAAAGCTATATTTAACATGCTGTTTGTGTAAAATGCATAAATATGGTTAAGTTTAATAGATAACTTATGCATGGTAACTTCATGATGCACTATATTAAAATGTACTATATGCTAATGATATGCTAAAGTGTACACTACACTAATGATACACTACATTAAAATGTACTATCTTTATCTCTCATGTCTGGTGAGACTGGGTATGGGAGACAAATACCAGTGAAAAACTGGGAAAGTCTGGGCTGCAGTATTTCACCAGGTTATGGCCTGCTCTTGACAGGCGCATCTTTCAAAACTGATGAACCATTTCTTTAGGCCACAGTAATCCATATATAACAGAAACTAAAGATACTAAATTAGGGGATATGGGAAGACGACTGTAACACAAAGGCTTGTCAAGTCAGTACCGCATAACAAAAACAACTTTGCCAAATTTTACAGAATATTGCACGAAATTCAGCATAGTGATAGTGATCCATGCACACTGGCAACAAACCAATCTGTCCACCTGAGATATCACACATTTGCCTCTACCATTTTATCTTCTCGTCAAATAAAAATATATACTCACCTCTGCTATTTCAACATGGTCACCATATGCTGCTCTGTGTAGAGGTGTGTATTGGTCTCTGTCTCTTGCATTCACCAGGGATGGATCCATTGCCAAAAGCTGTTGCACAATACTCAGGTGGTTATTTTCAGCAGCCCATAGTATGCGTTTTGGTGGCTCATCTGGTTTGTGAAAGATCAAAATCAATATAATTTTTTAGTGCTTGCATTATCAAGACACCCAACGTATAAAGCAATGCTTCAACAGCACATGTCTCTGCTTGTAAACATTGTGCAGAAATGTGCAGTCTAAAACAATCTGGTCATTTTTTAAAAATAAACTACTTCAATCTTGTAACAGCAGTTTTGCCAATACTTAAAAGAAGTCAAAAGATAACAATTGATGCTGGTTTATACATCTATCTTAGTCTACTTTTGTTCAGAACACAGAAAAAACATATTTGTTAGGAGCTCCCATTGTAATAAACTACAACAAAATGCAGTCACTTCGATCACACACACAGTTACACTTAACTACTCAGCAACAACTGTCGGAGGCACACCATGATTAGTGTTACATCCTACAGATACTTCATTTGAAGAAAAGAAGTAGTACCACCAACTGTACAAGCCCACAGACATGACCATGGATAATCATGGTAAAAGAAGCATGCTGATTGATCAAGGATAGTGAAAAATGTGCTACTTGAACCAAAGCAGATATTAAGGAACATCTATTGGTACATGAAACATCTGTACATTATACCAGTGAAGCAACTCACCCATGCAGTAGAAGGGTACTGGTGAGATAGGTGGAGGTATTTGGCCAGGATCTGGGGAGACATCAACTGACAAGGCCATAAACTTTGGTACAATGGGAAGGACATCAGACACAAGCATCACATGGGCTTCCTCATACATAGGGAAGTAGAGCCATCATCAGCAGTACACCCATATCCAGCAGGCTCTTCTCTTATATGCATCTCTGCCAAACAAAATGTCGCCCCTGTCCAAGTATTTGGTCTGACTTTCACGCACAGAGACAACAAAATGGATGAGTTTCACCAACAGGTAGACAAGGTCATAAAAAGCAGTACCAAAAAAAGGACACCCTCATTGCTCGGTGACTGGAATGCCAAGGTCAGCCCAGATGCCTCCCAGGAATGTGCAGGAATGATGGGTAAATTTGGTCATCGACTCACTTTAGCCAACACTTTACAACCTCACAAGAAATCAAGGATGGAAACTTGGCACTCACTAGATAGATTGGTCCATAACCGAACTGTCTTTATGCTGCAAATCCAGCATCAAGAAGGAAGATGAGCATACACCCAGGCGCTGACATAAGCAGTGACTATGACCTTCCATTAATGAGCCTGAAGTTAAAGATAAGGGCCAACTGCCGCTCAAACACCCTTCAAATTTACTTTGGTTTGGAGAAGCTGCAAGACCCAAACATTGCACGTCTTCAAAGGTACAGATGGAGATAAATTTGCTATATCAACCTTGAAGCACTGTGATGTAGGCAACCCTTGTTGGGAACATCAAAGGTGCTACTGTCAACAGACCAGGAAGTGCTAGAGTGTAGAAGGAATAACCCTGGGTCATGAACAGTATCCTAGATCTCTTTGACCAAAGAACTGAAGAGAGAAAGAAAAAGCAAACCCAACAGCTTTCAAATACAAAGAAGTGAACTGTACCATCAGGAAAGTAATGAAGACAGCTTGGGAGAGAAAGTATGAGCCAATACTGGACTATTGAGGAGGGAATGGGATGGGATGACAGCGGAGAGGACTACCATCTACCAAAGACCCTCACCAAAACAGGTCAACACAAGACCCGTAATTTGAAGACACCAATGGCTGCCTTTTCACAGAAGGCACTGCTGTACTCAACTAACAGATTAAATATTGCAAAGACCTGTATTACTTCCAGATAAAGACTACAATCAGTAAACTTGTCCTACTGGATGAGGTTGAAAGAGTCGTATGCAATCTGAAGGGAAGAAAGTCACCCGGCATTGACAACGACCCTCTTTGATGTTGACTTTGGACAAGGTCTGGTTTATTATGAAGTATAATCTGTACAAATTCTTTGTAATACTGATCCTGCTTTATGGATGTAAAATGTGGATTCTGCTTGCCAAGGACAATCCAGGCATTGGGAATAAATGCCTGAGATGGCTGCTCCACATCATAAAACCTAATGAAAACATAAAACCAATTATTTTGTACAAAAGCAGGGTTGCCACACTTATAGAACCCCAGGAGCAGTAAAGTGCTTCAACCTGGTCTGGTCTGTCTGGCCATGTCACCTGGTACAACACCGTGTCAAAGACTGTACTTCAAGGAACCTTGAAGGTTGATTGATGCTGCTGTGGCCAGAGGAACTGGTTTAAGAACATGAAGGAGTGGACTGGTCATCGTGAGCAGAACCTGCTCACCATCGCCTAAAACAGGCATTAGTTATGGGCCTTATTAGCTCTTGTATCTATCCGTGTGCTTCCGTCAATGATTAGTTCCACTCAAGGGACAAATGGATGATTGAAAACACACAGAAGCACACCCCATCTCTTTTTGTCATACAACCCTTTTTGTCTCTGTTCCTGTTACTTGATGCCTTTTGTTTTCTGTTTCGTCGTCAGTACTGTCGTTTTCTTTCGCCCCGTTCTGTATCTACTTAGTCCACATCTCTTCCTCGTTTTAAGCGCTAAGAGCATGCTCTCTATGAGTGTGAATATGCGCTATAAAAATCTTCACTATTATTATTATTAACCCATCATTTTATTTAGTCCCAGCCATGCCTCATGTGTGCTCCCTTATCTCCACCTTGCTTTTATATTTAATCTTCACCAACCTTGTTTTCTGTTGAAATTCTGTGTTCAGATTTCTTAACTGTCCCATGTCACGCTGGATAAATGCATGCTTTTTGGTGACAAGGAAAGCTTTTAAGGCCCTTGTTTATCCATTGTATAAGTACACTGGAAGAATATTTTATCAACTTATTTCAAATAACGCATTTATTTTTTAACTGGTCCATTTACAAAGCTTAAATTATCAGCCCTTGCAACATGCTGACAATGACAAGGCTGCTGCTGTAGTAATGTATATATTTAGATGTCAAAGATCAGAGTTACCACCCCTGACTGGTTAAGTGTGTGTGGTGAGAGAAAAGCCTGCGACTAAAGAATGTTAGGAATGGGGGTTAACTCCCTTACATGTTTTAAGGAGTACAGATAGTCACCCTTACTGGTACACATAAGAAAGCATGTATGAGTACGGTTTACAAAATAGACTGAGCGAAGTATTCACTGTAGTCCTGGTAGAACTCAATCTAATCATTCCCTAACAAAATGTCGAAGGAAAATGTAGGAGTAAAAGTTTAAAATATGTAAAATATTTAGGAATCAGTAATTCCTTGCATAGTCAAGGTATGGGATAAGTTTTCTCTATTGCTTTAGTTATCTTTTTATCTAGTTATCTTAGTCAGCGAAAGAATGATGGGAGCTTTTAATATTTGGTTGACAACTGTGGTCATTGTAAAGATGCATGGTTGTTTTCTTGTATAACAAATAGTAATAGTGAAATACGATATGGATATTCATTGTAAAATAAGGATTTCAGGAATTACTTGAAGAAAAAGATCGAGGAGTTTTGGAGACGGGGAGTTTCTGAGTATATCAGTGAACTACTTGGGGGAAAGAGCAAGAAGTTTTGGAGTATATCATGGAATTACTTGGGGGAAAGAGCAAGGAGTTTTGGAGGAAAGGAGTTTTGGGAGAATAGCGTATTCAGTCTATGTGACTGCCCAGACAGCACTAGCTGAGGATTATTGCAGTGTAGGCTCGTCAAACTGTGTGTATCCCATGGATTATATCGGCGCCAGTCTACGTGCCTGGCCAGACAGCAGTGAAGTATTGGACTACCTAATCATCAGTTGGCGAGTTCTCATCGACAACTCCAGTTTTAGGGAATAGTTTCCGAGGGCAGTTATTCGGGGGAGGTGTATATTTATATGTGAGTGCGTTTCGACGCGGACATCTTTGCAAGCAAGTTCATTTTTCTGCCATCTTGTTTAAATCGGGATACCTGACTGGGACTGTAGTTAGTTGAAGTGAGTTGGACTTAAAAACTGTGATTTACTGAAGTTGAAAGACTGGAGAGTGGAGAATCACATACATTATTGTTTGTTGGACAAAGTGCAAGTCTTAGAATAACCCAGGTGTTTGTGAGAGTTTATATACAGGTATTGCTTGACTTACGACCACAATTGGTTCCGACAGATCGGCCGTAAGTCGAACTGGTCGTAAGTCGAGTAGGCATGTACAGTAATGTGAAACAATGTTAAGAAAATCTTCAAGTCATATTTTATCATAATTTTCTTTGTTCATTTGTATCATCTCTGCACCATTTTGTTTCTTATTTTTACATTCCTCAGGTTTATGTAAAACACTGCATTACCAGTACAGCTGGTTCAATATTTGCAAAACATACAAAATTACAAAATACAGGTGTAAAAAATACAAAATGTATGAAACATATTATTGGCCGCTGGTGCTTGGCTGCGGATCGTCGATATGGTCATCTGAGGCAGCAGTTGGGGTTACCGGAGTTGGTTTATTCAAAATCATGGTCTTTGTCTGAATTGTATGGGGGGTTTTTTCTTCATAAATTTCACGCTACGAACGAAACATATTGTACGCCATCCGTTCAATCCTTGCAAATCATTTGATGTTTGGGTCCATTGCTTTGAAATGTATAAGCAGTTTATTCAGTAAAGACAAACCTTCCGATAATCCCTTAGTCGTGAACTTTCTTTCTGGCTCCTCCTCCTCTTTCTCTGCTTCTCTTCTTTCTTTTCTGCCACTTTTTCTTCTTCCAGTTCAATTAGCTCTTCACTTGAAATTATGCACGTGGAGATGGTAGTGCTGCCTATGCTGGTCCTCACTGTCGTATTCCCAGCTGGGCAATGTCTGTGCTGCGAGACGCGGAGCAGTTGTGGCTAGCGATTGTGGTCGTAAAGTCGAATGGTCGTAAGTCGCATAGGTCATTAGTCACGCAATACCTGTATTTAGTAATTATATGATATTTGTATGCTGATTTGAGAAGTAGTGTCGAGTATTTGAGATTTGAAAAATTATTTGAATGTTGTTTATTTTGCTGCCCCTCACCCCTACAGAAAAACAAGGATCCATACAATAGATAATTTTAAAGCCGACGTACAGATCTTTGTGATTTGTTGAGTGAAAGAACACGTGTCCATACCTGTCAGTCTGTGTGTGTTGACAGTGGGACTTGGGTTTGTGACAATAGATACATCTTCGGGACCAGTGCTGAGCTATTCTGCACCCTGAAAGACACATGCTATGCTCCTAACCCACTCTCGCAGTAAGCAGTGATAACATATTCAACAATAGTTTTGTTGGTTTTGATCATCAAATTTAAGTTGTATATCTGACTTTTCTTGCTTTTTGCTTTGCAAAGGGAGCTACTTGTCCTTTTCAATCCTGTGCACATGCCATGTCATGCTTAGCGGATTCAGTGACCAGTCCAACTGATCCATCTAAGAACTGCTGATGTCAGATATTTTTTAATAAGTTTAAACTTTCAGTAGCTCCATTCTCCACAGGCAACAGAAACATGGTTAGTAAAATCCTCAGTGACACTAGAATATTGACAATGCAATATACCTTATTCTGGACAATACAGCACCTCTCCCAATTTAAAATTAATACACTATTCCCATCTTCGCACCCTTTTCCCTGTTTCAGTGCCCTAGCAACAGATAATAATAATAGTGAAGATTTTTATAGCGCATATTCACGCTCATAGAGAGCATGCTCTTAGCGCTTAAAACGAGGAAGAGACGTGGACTAAGTAGATATAGAACAAAGGGGACGAAAGAAAACGACAGTACTGACAACGAAACAGAAAACAAAAGGCATCAAGTAACAGGAACAGAAAAATATAGTGATTCTGCCGAGAAAGATGGGTAAAGTAGCAAGAGGGAAGGGGGGGGGGGTAAGAAGGACTAGCATTGTGGACTATGTTAGGAGTAATACTCAAGGAAGAGGTGCGTTTTCAGATGGTAGTTCACAAGCGGTGGAACTAGCTCTATATACAGTACACCCAAAATGTGTTGCATTTCTTACTTTCTATTTCTTCTTTAGTGAACTCGTCCACATCTTGCTCATCCCTCTCCCAGAAACTCTGGAACTTGCTAGGCATTCCATCTTTAGCTTCTAATATCTGCAAACAAATGAAAAAATTTTTCCTGTATAACTCTGCATCATTTGTAAAAGATCAAAAGCTTTAATACATTTGGAATCTAAGACCAAATTCTAATATATGTTTATCAATCAGTTTTATGACATGTCAAGTGTTGGGGAGTTCATTCTCCATGAAGGTTGTAATGGCACACATCCTCTCATCAGTAAGCACTTGCCTTATTAGCACTAAATAATACTGATAATAGCTATGAGCACCTTAAGATCATGAAAGGAAGCATGAAAATTACTTCAATTTATTATTTGGAAGAAATGATGATAAGGACAGAGCAAGGAAGGCTGTCAGCTGATACATTTTACAATATGTTTCAATTTTAAAAGCCAATACTTAAAGCACACACACACACACACACACACACACACACACACACACACACACACGAAAAAATGTTGTCTTCGAAATATTATAGATGAGAAATGTGTCTTTGAAAGTGCTATCACAAAATATGCAAAGCCAAAGAGCAAAATCTCGTACCAAAAATCTCTATTACAGACGCTTCCTATTACATTACAAATGCACAAATTTTACAACAGCAACTCAGTAGAAACCTGGACAGTCAGTGTTACCTGTTTCAATATGTCAGAGTTTAAAGTGTCTTCTTCAAGTTCTTGTCCGTCTTCTATGTCAACATCTTGAAGGTCCGCTACGCCTGCCATTGCAACACCGTTGTTTTGCTTATGCCGAATCACGTTATCACATAATGAGGATAAATGTTATAACTGCTCGGCGACTCCACAACTATAAGACACGTGTTATTTTCCATATGGTGATTTTCTGAAACTTAATATTCACGCAACAGAACGTTACCAAGGACTAACACGCTGTAAATCCATGACACAGCAATCTGAACATCTGTGAGCTGCTGCGTCGAACCTTCTACGCTGAACTAGACGAGGTGTACACCTCCACGATAATTTTACACGTTAGGCTCTTTGTAGTGACGACTGAAGCGCTTTTTCACAACGGCAGCAGTTGGTAGTTTAATTCTTTAAGCTATCAATTCTAAAAAAAAAAAAAAGACACAAGTACGTATCATGTTCATAATTTGTTTATCCCACCAATGAATTATTTAAAAAATGCACTTTAATTAGAGTGCTTTCCCTTGGTAAGGATGGCGCCAATGCATAAACACGCACAACGATGACTCTCCACGTTTGCGTGCTTAATTTAAATGGCTGTCTCAATCTTTCGTGTATCTTTTACTTGTCAGTTAAAGTGTCGCTAGTTCCATCGTCCGAAAAGAAACTTTCAATATTTTATAGAACCTGCAATTTCCTCACATTTGACTGTTATTTATGTTTATTATTTATTGTATGCTTATGTGATATCCTGCATGTCGTATTAGCTCACTTTTAAAATTATATTTGGAGGGTTCATTCCTCTTTGTAAAATATAAAAGGGAAGATGAAAAGATTGTGACATCAATGGAGTAAATTAAAAAGGCATAATTAGGTAATTACAAATCAGGCGTGACGAGAGGGTACCTGGGCCCAAGGCTGTGGAGGACGTCCTTGATCCTTGGATTTGTTTTCTTTTTTCTTTTAAACAAAAGCGAAAAGAAAAGACATCACGAGGAAAAGACAAAAGTCTGAAATTTAAAGAAGCTATAGCATAAAAGGTAGGTTTCGCTACTGCTAGATTTACTGCTGCCTCCAAAAAATCTGTGACCTTATATCACACCAGGGTGAGGGAAATAATTAAGCCTGGTATTGTCTTTAATCTTCGTGTCATTTTCACGTCCACTGGTGATTTCCTATAGAAAGGGCGCAAATAGTTTGATTTTTTTACATTTTTCCTCATTTACTGCCCACTCACCTGTAAAACGTTCAGTGTTAACTGCATGCAGATTCTATAGGTGTGTACAATTTCTCTAGCATTGCATGGTGTCTATAGTACGTTACTAAACAAAATGTAGATATTGCCAATCGAATTATAACTTGTAAGCACACTGTTATATGCTGGGAAAATAATAAAAGATTGCACAATGATTGATGCAAGGGGCCCGGAAATCTAGATGGTTGTGTGTCCCGGGGCGCATGCACGTGTTGGCTTTCGGCGACCCTGTTAAAGAGACAGGTGTGCGTTAGTGGGTGGAGCAGAAACAATGTGCAGCTGAGATCTCGAAGACCGACGACAGGGAAAAATCGAGATTACACTGTTATCAGCTTATCGTGCACTATTTTAAGAGCTCTGTTAACGTGACCTCTTTAGCTCTTATAAATAAAAAAGAAAAGGTGTCGGGCCGTCAACATATAGTTACTCGATCTGATTTTCGACTGTTTTTTTTTTTAAATACAAACTTTCTTTTTTTTTTTGTCAGAAATTCTGTGCAAACGGGGAGAGTCCGCATGGGTCAGAGGAAAACTGCAAAAGTTGGGAAAATCTTGAGAATTAAAAGTTATTTAAAATATCAAGGATAAGGGAAAGGAATTTGCAATGGCAGCTGCTGAAGTTTTGGAACTAAAAGCTGTAAAAACAAAATGCTACAATGTCATATTGTATAAAGTTAATCGAATGTTACATTTTTACGTTGTAAATTTATGGTTCCAAGAATTTTGGTACTTCCCTAGCAGCACAGAATGCCAAATATACATGAGTTCCCTGGTGTAGAACATGGAACCCATGTGTTTTCGGCATTGTGCTGCGCTGCTAGGGTTTACGAAGTATACAGCGGAGTTATCAAGGATTTGAAACATGACTATGGCGGTGTGTTTCAGAAAACTACAGCTGGTGAGAAATGGAGGTCCTGAGGATGAGGTATCAAAATCAGACATTCAAAAAGTCACAATTAACAGATTTGTTTTAGTTTAAGTTACCTTTGTTGTCCATCTGTACAGGTCCTTGCTTAACATTAACGATTTTGGCGAATTCGTTCAAACGGCTTCTTTCACCTACCAGCCGCCAATTTACGCGATTTAATATTTCATGAAGCTTTTTATACTCACAACATCCATTTTCAGCTGTTAATTTTTTTGCGATTAAGAATATGCCTATGTAATGTTAACAAATATATAGGTCAAGTGTGGCTGCGGAAGATGTTGGCTAGACTGGTAGGTGCACTTAGGGAAACGACTAAGGTCTTCCTAATCAAACTGTCGAATACGTCCAATTATGTTATGGCCTTCGTGTAAAAATTGCCCAATGTATCTGGCTAATAGGGCCTAACATTCAGAGTAGAAAAAGGCACTTCGTCTCCAACATTTAGTTTGTCCATGTATTACACAGACCACCCAAGTAGACCGTGCTTTCTTAAATTGCTACCATAATTGGTACCAAACATTATGTACTATGCAGGATATACCTGGCTTCGCCTGGGTTTCTTTATGGGGATAACTCTTCCAGTTGAGATTATATTGCCAAATTTGAATCTATTGCATTTCATTCAAGCGTATTCATGCGTGGCAAATATGAACCACTTACTCTAGATGTCCCGTAAGTTGACGGACTGACAGCTCATGTTTGATCACTGGGTGGAAAGTGAGGAAAGGCCAACGCACGTTTCAAGTGAAATGAAGTATAAAAATGGCAGTGCCAGCGTCTCTCTCCCACCCAGGATTTCATTGCTGCCCTCCACCCCCACTCCCATATTTGTCACTCTCGTGGGATACTTTCTCAAATTATGTTGTCCACGTTTGCTCTGTGTAAAAGTCGTGTGGCGCAGTTTCTTCTACAAAGTTTGCCTTGGAGCCAGCGGTAACATATTTTAGTATACAGGCAAAATACATGCTCCAAAGCAACGCACACATACGATAGCCTATCATCGTCAAGTAATTAAAATACAGCCCTGATAAATTTGTCGGGAATCGGAAAAAAACTGTAAATGTGATCAATGGTCTCTCAGGCGTGTGAATAAATATATATTCAACCACTGCTTTATGAGGTCTCACAATATTTACAGCTGATAGACAATATTATAAGAAACAATTTTTTTAATTAAGACTATAGGAATCAAAACAGACAAAAGTTTACGCAGATGAGATATTTAATTGAGTTTCTGTCACTGGATGCAGCACATATACATGATCATGCTATGCTAGTATATAGATGCTGATCACTTTCACTAGCGGCGAAACTCAAGAAGTGGCTCGGGCTTTCAAAGAGGAGAGGTCGATGGTGTAATTTTCAGTCACGTGGCACAGCGCCCTCACCAGCGCGTCATGGTACTTGTTCCATAATTCATCAGCTGAGGTAGGAGTTATGTGATTTTCTTCAATCAGGCTTATGATGGCACGCTGAAAACATTTTGGAATTATTAAAACAAATGCTGCCTATGTCCATGATGTGCATTTATACATGTTATAAATAATGAGTGAAAAGGTAGCCACACTAATACAATCCTCCTAATCTCCAGCCAAGTTTCACATGCTTTCTGATGCATGATTACTGCTACTGAACAATCGTCACAGTGTATATCAAAGAACGAATACGTGGTGATAACTGACTAGATACGGGAAGAGATGTTTTATAAAATACAGACAATAAAATGAAAGCTGTAAACAGTAGACAAATTTATGAAGAAATCAAACACACAATGAACGATTTTCAACGAAAAGTGTCAAAGCTTTCTTCCCGCAAAAAGGTGCAACAGCCAACAGGGTAGATCATGAACATACCTGGGTGGCAATTCTCGTTTCTTCATCTTCTAGCTTGTCAGACAGGGTTGTACCCCTGACAACATCCCCGACAAAGCAGTTGAGCTCGCGAACAAGCAGCAGGAGACTCTGTTTCATTGAGGAAAAAAATGACGTTGATTCTGTTTCATTCGAGCAGTTGTGTCATGTGATCAGGTTTTGTTATAAAAGCAGTATTGTAGTGATAGGTTGAACTGAGAACTGCCGTGCACATGTATAAGGATGCAAACTTCCACAAGGATTAAAGAGTGTTTCGTCTTATTGTCTGTCTGAAACTTTACTGTGTATCTAAATATCTGTGTGTATGTGTAAGCGCACGTGCGCGCGTGAAAGAGCAGATAATTTAGCCCCCAGCCAAACAGAATCAACAGTAGGCGTTTCGGTGCTGTATACATCATGCTGGGAGTGAGGCAATTAAAGCAAATTTAGGATAGACGCTTTATACGTGCAGAAATCACTGTGTGAGTCACCATCATCATCGTAACCATTGTAAACGCTTCGTCTTATAAAGGTTTATTATATCAACGTCACTGACTAACCGTCGCTTCATGATACTGGATCCTGTAGCCGTCCACAGTATCCTCTATATTGCCGGCATGGTCCACCGCGAACTGACCCTGAGAAAAAGGGAGGGAAACATCATTTCGAGGACGAACACATCTGGCAAAATACTTGTCAAAATAACTCTGCCAGATGTCGTAGGAAACGTGTGGGCAAAACATTTTGCAGATAAGAGCGCTTGACGGTGTAGTTAAAGCAGTCGAAACAACTTTCTTCGGTATCGCACACGTACATGAGCGCAATCAAAGTAGCATGGAAAAGGTTTATCATCAGCCGCTGTCTAAATTCAAACAATGATGATGTATTTTTCAGCTTCGAAGTAAGTGAGTTCAGACAGCTGGACAGCGAAGGCAAATGTACACCCACCAGAAGAGCCCAAAGTCATCCTTAGGACTGAGCGAACGCATTTGCACTCAGAAACTCAGATAAAACAGAAGCACAAACTTCCAAAAATGTCTTGAAACCGGAGGAAAAAATGCACAAAACACACACTAATGACAAATCATAAGCATGACGATCATATGTCCATGACTTACAATTTTCAGTCTCTACACAGAGAAAATAAATACACAGAGAGACATCACTCAGCGGCTTGTAAGGCGTGTGGGAATCCACGGTGGCCATGGTTTGATGGAGCTCCTGCTGTCTGGTAAAATGGAAGTCGCCCACTATCTTGGATTTTCAATAACCGTAATGATAATCATGATCATTTTTATGCCGTTAAGAGATGATTAAACAATAGTTTAAACATCAACATCAAAATAATTGTGTCAGTTAATTACCCAGACAACATGGAGGCAGGCAAGAAGAACGAAGCTGTAGAAAAGCTTATCTCCAGACATGGCAAAGTTATGCTGCGAAATATCCTGACCCTTGGTTTTGTTAGGCGTTAAAGGACAACACGAGCGCTCATGTGAAAAGCGCTTGAAATAGAGCATAAAGTATCACAAAAACATATTCCGGTGGTATTTTAGGACGAAGAGGCACGAGGAATATTATATTAATGTTTTTCTCTTAATCACACCTGGATTTGTTGATAAAACAGTAATGGACGAAAGGGTAGTATTTCTAAAATCAGCATGGTCTGCATGAGCTAAATTCGAAGAGAAAAAATACAATCCTCGGTAAAAGAAAACAGAGCAGGACACAATGTGGTGTTACTGAATGTTCTCTTCGGCACTCTGAGGGGTTACTTTGTGTTCATTTAGGAAACCCTACAGATAATGGCTACAAACGCCAGTGGATTAACTTTGTGCATATATATATATATATAGATACATATTCGTCCCCATACGGTACTCAAGAATTTGCTCAAAACATATCAAAATCGATTGTTATCCAGTCACTTATGCAGTAAAAGCAAGTCTTGAACTTACAGTAAAACGAAGAAATCTTCCTACAGCATTGCCGACTATACAAAAGCACGAGCTGTTAAAACCAACGACTGCTGATAAAACGTTGTAAACAAAAATCAAGCACCAGATAAGCAACAAAAACATAATAAGTCGTATCCTTATCTAGCATAATGCTAAAAACAACCGACAGAGTGAGGGCACCATTGATGTCCGTGCTCGAAACAGCTAAAAAAAAAAAAAAAATTAAAAAAATAAGGCGGGTGACAAACGTATGAGTGTGGGCTGATGCAATGGGTTCAAACTGATATGGTTGGACATTGCTCAGCCATCTTGATTGTTAATAATTTGGATATCACTAATCCAACTAACGAGTGACCACCGATCACTTGAGTTCAAATCCTGGACATTTTCGATTTTTAACGCGTGCGAGTATCAGTAAATAAATAGTAAATTTTGCATGCAGCTAAACGAGGAAGAAATAAATGTATCAAATTTTTATGTTATATTTTTTTAATGGTAAAAACGTCATTATAAGCAGTCTGTTGTAACTAAAAAATACAAATGCGATGCTAGAAATGAAACATCTATCCAAAAAAAATTACAGGAGTTTGTCTAAGACAACGCACATTTGAAATGTGCTTATATTTTATTAACACTAAATACACCTGGAAAAATTAACTCAAATGCGCCTACTTAGTAATAAAGAATTAATAATGGAACAGCTTTCTTATAGGGGGAAACATGGCGGCCATAACAGAAATGGCTCCCGGCATTATAGTCTGCTCGCTCCACTCAATTGCCCAGTTGTACCTAATAAACTAAACCTAACCCTACCCCAAACCTCTGAAAAAATAACATAGATCAGCCTATGACGTCACATTCACCCCCTATAAGAAAGTTCTGCCAAATTTTGACCTGGAGAAGATTTACTTACCAGTCTGCCGAGTGAATTTGATTTGGACCTTTAATTTTTTTTTTAACTTCAGTCGAAGATTTTAAATAAAGTTCAAATCTGTTAGGCTGTATTCCAAAATCAGTCGTTTCATTTTCTGTGCAAAAAATCGCTTCTTGAACACGACAACTTGAGCGATGTTTCTTGTTTTGACTTGAACGTCTCGAAGGCATGCATAGTGAGCCATACTCACTGTTATAAATAGTAACTGCGCGTAACTGAGCTCTCCAGTATAGGAGAGTAACTTTCTTCTGCTTTCCTAGCGGCAGGGGAGATTGCCGATGTTCGAAGGCTTATATCTTTAAACTTGAGCATAATTATGCACTCATATTTTGGAAATTATCATTTTTACAATGAACTTAAAAGGAAAATGTTGCACGCGAGTTGTTCTTTAACGCTGCACTTCCTATCAATAGAGGTCAAATAAACATGGTTTGTACAGAGTTTCGAAAGTGTGTGAAAGTTTTGGAAAAACTGAAAACTCCACACCTGGAAATGTTTTGGAATTTGGGGAAGAAAGTACAATGCACATAAGCAGTTTTCACAAATGAAAATTCATCAACCAGAAATTTTTGTCGATCAAAAGCAATTCGGCTGTAATGCTAACGTAATACTGAATACTCCGAGGTCGCACTGATGGCACAAAAGTACGTTGTAAGTAAATATACATGCCTATAACCCTACAATAAAGACAATAGTAATTCACAACAAATGAATTAGCATTTCTTCAACTATGTTATTTTCTTTCTTCATGTTCACGAGTGGACTACGAAGTTTACGAAAATGCAGGGTAAGAAGGCGCGAATTTCTTCCAAAACTATTTCCAAACTAAACACAAATCGACTGTAGAAAAAGTTTTGATATCTTCGTGTTGTTGTTTTTTTTTATTTTTTGCTTTCTTTTAAAAGGACAGAACTAGAGTAAAACGTGTGATGTACGGACCTCTGACAGACACATCCCATTTCGTGACGTCCGCACAATTCACTTTTTAACACAAAATAACATGTAACCAGTAAACACCTGCTAAATCCAAACGCGAATATAGATTTTGGGGACAGAATTCTTTCCTCTCCCTGTCATGAGACAAGAGGACAGATTTCCTATAATTTTTTTTAAGATCCTATCCATTTTGAAACAGTGAAATAATCGTTTTCGTCGGTTATTGTTGCCCGAGACAGCTGGTTCATTCACTTGCGTTTGAAATAGTGTGTACGAACGTGTATACAAGTCTGTTAAGTGTGTTCGAGCGAAATCTGTTCCCCCCCTCCTCACCCCACCTGTTGTTGTATATGGTGCATGTACTTGCGAAGCGTCCCGAATACGAAACAGCGGAAGATAAAACATTGTTTAGCTGTCCCTCTTTGGATTTGCTGGAAATTATGAATCCCACCTGTGTTTGAATACATTAGTGCAACTGCGAACAAATTGAATAAGATTAAGCAAATAGGAAAGTATATAGTTTATATAAATTTAACGCTACTACACATTATTTGAAATGTTTGTGCACCAGTATTTTTTGTTTTACTTTAAAGTACACATATCCTTAGATTGAAAGATCATAAATGTAATCATCACTGGTGTTGGCTGAAAATCAGTATCGGAATTGTCAGTGGAAATGGGTATGCCCAAGCAATAGAGAGATTAAACCAGCATGGTGATGTCATGCTTTTGCACCTGGTTCACACGTTAAAAGTTTGAAAATTGGATACACGCTGGCCTACCCTTCTGTGCTAAGAGATACATGATAATCATTCCAGTGGGATCAAGTCTGGAAGATGTAGTGATCAAATGGACGAAAAATATGAACGACATTTACTGAAAAATATGTCCATGCACTTTTCCAAGTACAGTATTACATTTCTGAACTGCTTCATATATCTTGCTACCTTGCTGCTAAAGAACACTAATCCAAAAGACTGTCTCTAGGATTTTTTTTAACAGTAGGTTTAACATTGTTTAATCAGTCATTGATTTATAAAATAGATTTAATCTTTATATTGCACTGTCATTTTGGTGCCTCACACCTCCATCAAGAAGACGGTCTGGTGGCGCAGTGGTTAGCGACTGTCACCAATACAGTGAGGGTTGGCTGTCCTGGGTTCAGCTCTCATTTCAGGCTCGCTGTTTTTTTCCCTGTATGTGGCATCCATTTACAGAGCTGGCTGCCTTTCTGTGATATAACCTTAGTTGCTGGCTCAGCATAATCAATTTCCTCCTCCTTCATTGAGACCACCGATTACTTTGTCCTAAGAAAGATGTGTGCAGCCTAAAGCTTGCTGTGTTGTTTTACAGACGGGACAAAAAAAAAGACCTTTGAGTTTGATTTAAAGATAAAAAAAAGAGCAGTTTGTTAACATGTTGAGCCATCCCAGGGGCAGGTAACATGAACATGCCATCTCATTTTCAATACATAATAGTACATGTAATACCTGCCTCCTTTATTAAAGCAAATGAGGGGCTTCATAAAGCTGAATGTATTACTTGAAAAAATAAGCAATAACAGGAACATTCTTGTTAAAAGGAGTAAGAAAACTCTTGGTACTTGCAACCTTAGCATGTGAAAAAAACAAAGGTAAACATTTAATAATAATAATAATAATGATGATGATTTCTATAGCACCTTTATCCACCATTAAGATGAACTCAGAGTGCTTTACACAAAGAACACACATACATGGTAAATGCTAGCGGCCTACAGTCATCAATTCTGGAATCAAGGACGTACGAGGACAAGTGTTTTCCTATTTTTCAGGCTGATCATGATAACTTACACATTGAACACATCGCTATTATTTTCTTACGAGGCCACCCACCAATGACATTGATGTGCTTACAGTTGCATGGGTTAGTTTTAGAATCATTGAAACATAGCCGAATTCTTGTAGTACGATCATCAGGTTAGTTTTAAAATCACTATAAAAGCCAGATTCTGTTCAAGAATTTCTGGATTGAACCACAGGAGGCAATCAACAGCATGTTGGGGGTAGTCATAGTCAGTTCACTGGTGCCAGTCGTAACGATTGCGGAGAGAGAGAGAGAGAGAGTTATGGATGCCAGTGAGACACGCCCCTGTGTATGTCACCTCCGCTATGCAAGTATTTCAGAGTATGTAGTATAATCCACAGGATCTGTGTGACCGCTAGTTCTGGCAGCCTACAGCAGGTATGACTGGCGACAGTTCATGGCGATGGACGAAGCTACAGTAATGTGAGAGAATAATCTCATGTTGGAACCGCTTAGTTAATACAAATAGTTCTTGTCCATAGAACACATCATCGTAGATAAGCTTTGACAAACTGCTTTAATGTACCATTCATCATGATCACATTTTAAGCCACATGAACTGTGAGGATGAAACTGTTCAAAGTGTATATGTAAATATCATTGTCTTGTTATCAATTTGTAACTAGGCGCTCAGCATTCACACTGAGCATGGCATAAAAAAATCCACCATTTTAACCAACACACAGTAACATCAGTTCTTGTTAAAATAATGGTGAAGCTGTAATAAATTTTCTTGCAGGAGGGACCCTTTCTTATGAAAATATTTCTTCTACCCACAATTTTTATGCTGAAATGAACCTGAAACTGATGCTTTTTTAATAATATCCACATAAAGTGCTACTCTTTCTTTTCTTTTGGATCTTCTCGATAATGAAGGAACACAAAACTAAGGAGAACAACTCCAACCATCATGGAAAAGGCAGATGTGTAGTAAGGGAATGCTGATGGTATGTAACGCTCATACTGGGTATGTCGCAAAGGCCAGACAGACACCTGGAGACATATCAAGATGCAATTTTGTCATTTACATGTAGTGAGGAAAGACCCTCAAAAAAGATTTAGCTGATTAAAGGAAGCCTTTCTATAACATTAGTTTTATTTCTCAAACCACTGTAGAACAAATCCTTTTTAATTCTAACTTTTTGATGTAAATGCTCCTACTTCAAGAATCAAGATAATACACAATGAAAAGCTTCTTGCTTAAATCCTTTTGGTGAATTACCTGAGTCGTGCTGTAGAGATGAGTGTAGCCAATACGGTTGTAATCCACCCGGAACTGGAACACTCCATATACATCAGGCAGTGTGAAGCTGGTGTAGAATATTCCATCTAGAAAGAAAATGGCCAGTGAGATGTGACAACTAAAATACAGTAACGTTTTTCAGGTGGAGAAAAGTGTTATAAGCAACCAATACATGTACTTCAGAAATTTTACATCAACTTATCCAGTTTACCTAGTTAGCACCTGTAAACATCAGTTTAAAGTCATTCCTACAACTTTTTTGAGGGGGAAGGGGTGGGGGAGAGGTGCAGAGGATGCAGGTAACTGATGGAGAGGGGAACAGCACCATTTTTGATTCTACAGTAAATGTTTCCAAGTGTTCATTTGTCTAAACTGTCAGTTTTATCATGCTATCAGCCATGGACTTGCCATGCCAATTTCACCTTTATGTTTTAGGGTAGCTCGCACAAAGGGGTCAATGCGAACAAACTCCAACTGCACATCCTCTCCATTGAATGGACGCCATTCTCCATTGACCAGCTCCTCAATCTGAATGGAGTAGTCCTAAATAGAAGAGAAAAGAACACCAAACATATTGGAAAAAGAACTATTCAGATTTATGAGATGAAAATACAGGTACATTACAAAATCTAAAACCATGAAGTATTCAAGTGTTCAGTACTAAAAGTTTAATAGTTACCAGAAATTAAACAATCTGATGTTAATCAACCATCTTACAATATTGTCATTGATTATGTAGGCTTGAGGAGCTTCCTTCTCTCCTGTGCGGTGGTGTTTTATGCTGCCAACACGGAGAACACCTTTCTGGTGAAACACCCACTGAGCCAGGTTGCTGGCTAACTCTTGATTTCCTGACCGAGCAAATCTAACACAAGAATAAAAGTAAATGGATTTATCAAATCATTACTAACATATCAAAAAGAGACTGGTAGTACAGTGAAAGCTATACTAATCATTTTCAGCATGCTATTTATAATATGCAATAAGGAGAAAATGCAAAATCCTCATAAGTTGAAGAATATACTATCACAGTCAAACATTAAAGGAGGGGAAAAAACCCCCTTAGACACTTACTTCTCTCCCTTATTTGCATTTTGCACTTGAGATTGGAAAAATTCATCTGAAAAAAAATCCAGAGAGCCAACAAACACCACTCGAGCATTGTTTCGGGCCTGTAGTGCAGCAATGAGAAGTGTGTTGGTACCCACAGCATGGGGAAACTGTCATGAAAAAAGATGAAATAAAAAATTATGAAGCTAATGCTTGGTGTGCAGTACTACAAGGTATCTATATTTGGATGTGCACTTTTCTCGGTATACGCATGCACACAGTGTGGGCAAAAAGTCAGAAAAAATGAAAAAATGTTTAAACAATGTATTTACAGAGTCACAACACTATATGCAAACAATACTGCTGTACAATAACTGACAAAGAGTATGGATGGCATGGAGTGTTTCTTCAGACTATTCTTTAGCATGAGTATAAATCTGCTACTTTTAAAGTGATTTCCATAAACTACACAAATAAGTAAAAGTCATGTCAAAGACCCTAAGAGCAATTACTTAAAAAGGATCATAGACAAGAATATATACCTCTTCTATCTTTTCCACAGGGTTATGAGAGTAAGCAGTAGATGAAGCATGCAGCACGTTCAGCACTAGCGGGTTTTCTGGGTCACTCACCATGCTAACCAAATCAAAAGAATCCAATTCAAAACTTTTTTTCAGTCTATAATGAAAAATGATTTTCAAAATATTTTTCATTACATTAAAAACTAGTAACCAACAACAATGTTGTACCAAAAATTATCTAGCATGTTGCATTTAATATTTGGAGTAAGAGGATTTTAAAAAAGGCATACCAAAAAATCGATGCTTAAAAGATGTTTTAAAATGCCTTACCCGATCCCACGGAAAAGGTAAGGAGACTTTCCCCTTTCACCAACAATCATTGGTGCATCAATTAAATTTAAGGGACTAGCCACAATAAGTGTGTGCTGAAACAAAAAGCATTTCATTTATTGAGAAAGAATCAAAATAGTTACTGAGTATACAAGTGCATTAACATTTATGAAACCACAAATCAGTTTATACAGTACAAAAAAACTGAAGACTGAAATTAGCATTAGTGCTGTAATTACTCTTATAATTTCAAAGAAGGAATTTTTTTCTTATCGGTACATAATTTAGCTTATTTTTGTTAGGTTAATAAAATTTAAGTCTTGGTAGTGTCTAAATCACATAATCTAGACAATACTTATTTCACTATTATTAAACCACCAAATCATGAAAATCTGGCTGAATTTTGTTAATCATATACAAGCACTAAAGTACAAATCAAAAGAAGTTAACAATAAGTTTATGTGATAATATACCAATATAATAAACTCAAAATTATGCAGTCTTAATTTCATTCCTGGTATAACACGTTTAATTTTAAGCAGCTTGCATCATATTTTCCTTATCAGTAGTTTTATGAAGGTTGTTATGCTGTGTAAGGCCTTATACAAGTTTACCTTTCCCTGGTCAGAAACATCATAATTAAGGTGATCAATGACAGCTGTCTTGGCTTCATCAAACTCCACTCCACACTCTGTAGCTAGCTCTCTCAGGGGATCCCCTACAACAGAAATGACAGAATTCAAGTCAATAAAGAGATGGTGTGGTGCCACCAACTCCCATGAAAGACTGAATTTATATGTAATCCAGCTGCTTATAAAAAAACTAAAAAAATTAGGATGATATCTATTTCTTTTTATTTACAACTTTATTTATCCACAAGGGCAATTCCAGATAGTGCTCGTACTAGCAGTAATACATACATATATGTGATATAAAAGAGATAATACAAATACATGTTGAGATAATTTCTCTCGCGCGCCTGCACGCTCACACACATTCTCAGCAACAGTAGATACAGTTGGTGACCTTACGTCACCTCAAGCCAGTACAAGATCACAGCCAGTAGAGTTAATCAAGTAAATGGCACGTGGAATGAATGAATTGCGGTGACGACTGGTTTTGTATACAGGCAACGCTTACCTACAGCCAGACCACCAGGTGAAAACTCACATGTGAATACATGACACAGGCATAGCTTAGAATTTTGAGACCGGGCTGCAAAAAGTAAACTTTGCCCACACCATGGAAATGACAGGTAAGGTAAAGTATTATCATTTACAAATTGTGATAAATGTTTAGCTTCACTCCGCATAAACCTAAAGAGATACATCATCAAAAGGGCATATTCAGCGTACACCAGAGGGCAGTGCTCTGGAAATGAGTGTGCTGCCATTTGTAAGGTCACATGACCAATGGAAATGTCTTATCAGGCCAGCTTTCTTTTTTGTTTTTTTTTAAAAGGCAAGATGTGCTCAGCAATCCTAGGGCAATTGATAGCATGCTAGAGGAAAACTAAAATGATCCCTGGCTTCTACTAGGAATAATCTGGTGTTCTTTTTAAGCCTTCATGAACAACTGAATGCATGCCACCAAATTTTTTTCCCTCTTACCTATATCAGAATTGCCAGCGACAAGTACATTTCCCCCTCCATCAATGAAGTTTGTTATTGCTGCCACATCTACAGAGCCTCCGAATTCTGAAAATGAAAAATGAGGTCTGAAATATATTTTGAATCACCCAAACAGTTACAGATATCTTTTAAATATCTAAAAATATATATAGAAACTAAATAGTTTGTAAATTCATGAGTCAATCTAAAAATAAACATTAAAATAAGGAAATGACAAACAATTTGTTATTTTTCATAATGCCTTCACAAATATGCAACCATTTCTATTTCACTACCCCTAGTGAAAAACCATTTACCAAATCCGCATGCTTACCTTCAACTGAGGGTGAGAAAATGATGAGATTGTCATAGAGAAACTCCCCATACTTGACAAGTGCCAGGGTTGCATCATCAGCAGTCTTAAATGTCAGGTCAAAGCCAGCATCTATGAGAAATATTTCATTAGTTCTTAGCAAATATTTCTATATCTCATTTTACATTTCGATTAAAAATATATTATTTGCCATTTCATGCAATTGGCAAAAGGTCAAATTGACCGGCTGCCCGAACCACACCCCTTCTTCTAACTTAATCAGATCTTCTGAGCAGAGCTGAAAGGATTTACATAGGCGTAATGTTTGCTGTTCATTTAGGTTTAACAAATGCACTTAAATGAGAGAGCCAGTTCGCAAGACTAAGCTTTCGACTTAGTCCGCTGTAGCCTATAATGTAATGAAGACCTCATCTAGAAAAATCAAGACTATTTTGAATCAGACACAATGGAAAAAAACTTTATTCATCATTCCTGGATATCTGGAGTTCAACATTCCTTGATACCTGGATTATTTCATTTGTCTATCACTATCTAATTAGTGGAGGTTTTGTTGTAATACTGTCAAAAGCCGTCACGCTGCAACGTGTCATTTGCACATATCAGTAATGACCGGTTCGTAACATATAAATAATTTAAGCAACAATTACCTCGTAGATTTTTGAAGAATATAGAATGTGATTCCCTGATTGACCAGTTATCTACTAATACTAGAGTGCGTTGTCCAGCGAATACAATATTGCATACTGCAAAGCATACAGCCAGCAATCCCAACGCTTTCCGACACGCCATCTTGTTCTGTGTACCACGTCTACCACGTCAGCAGTACGTCACGTCCGGTGCATCCGCTAGCTACGACAAATATTTTCATTGTTTTACATGAATGTACGAACCGCTTGACCGTTCTACTGGGGTCTGTCCTTAGTTCAACACCATTAAGAATAACTTAAAAGCTATATGGAGAGTGGCAAACAATTTATGCAGAAAAATTAGTTTCTCTTATCAACCACGTTTCGGAAAAGACTGAAGACTCATTTGTTTACTTAGGAAGGACTTCAACAACCCAGTACCACTTCTGTCTTTTTTTTTTTTTTTTACTTTATTGTTATTTTATTTTTTTTCTCTTCTGTTTTTGCTGCGCAATGAGCATTCTTCTGAATGGATACCTATTCATCATAAATGGACATCATCATCATCATTCGGTCAACCGTACCTCCAGTGGTAATAACCTCCCTTGAAATTCTAGACCTTTGTAGTCACGGAGCAATTTTAAATGTAGGTCCTTGTGAGTAGTAGTTTAATCTGTGGATTTCAACAGAGATATTTTCATCAATCCAGCCACTATCGTTTAGGTGTACCACTGAATATTTTTTAAATTTCTATCGCCTTTGCGTTGATTGACTACCAAGGTACGATATGTTTAGGAGTAAATAATGCTAAATCCCCTCTCATGAGTTGAACAAACCAGTGCACGGCTGAAGAATTTCTGATCGAAAATGATAGAACTGCTATATCATAATGGTCAATGTCAAAAATTGTTAATTTTTTCTTGATGCAGATAGGCATCTCAAAGACTCATGCAGATTGTTAGCTCATTCAATAGAAAAATACAAATTAAATAAAATGTTAATTTCTGTGAAAATTCTGTTGTAACACAGACAGTTGTCACATGTTATGCCAAGAACAAGGCTTGTGGGACAAAGGGAAGGGAGTGAGCATAAATAATGATAAGAACACTGAAACTTACTGTTTCTGAGATCAGCATTGTTATATTTGTGTGTTTTTCTTGGTAGTAATTTAAAGCGCTTTCAGCCACCCGTTTATCATTATCATTATTAAACAAAGTGCACGATTTCAGGGACTGAAGGCTATACAGAAAGAACTTAAGAATACCATTCAGGAGGAGGAGGAGAAATATAAACAGAAGTTAGAGGAGAACTTTCAAAAGAACAATCCAAAGAAAGTCTGGGAGGGAATAAAACTGGTGAGTGGGCACCAGGGCAAGCAAGATTGTAAACCTGATCAGTTCAGAGAACAAGGAGTATGCAGATAAACTGAATACATTCATTCTACTGTTTTTTGATTACAATTTTACAGTAGAGAGAAAATCTGAGGGAGAATCTTAATCATCGAGAAAAGAAAAGGGTAGTAGAGGTATTTAATGAGATTACAACCGAAAATGTTACAATATGCAGATTCATAAAGCAGCTAGTCCTGACAAAGTAAGTTCAGCTGTTTTTCTTAATGGGCTGTTCTGACCAACTTGACAAAATTCTAAGTACTGTATTTTTAGCAGTTTTGTCTCCTTACTCTGGAACTGTCATGAATACAGTGAAGGTTGTCCTGGGTTCAGGTCTCATCTGGGGCACGTTGTTCTTTCTCTGCATGTGACATCTGTTTACAGGGGTGGCTGCCTTTCCATGATATAGCCTTAGTTGGTGGCTCAGTGTAAAACACCAAAATCCCCCTTTCCCCTACTTACTCTAGAAAACATCTTGCATTGTGCCAGTTCCAAAGAAAAGTCCTGCATTAGTATTAAACAAATTACATCCTGCAACTTTAACTTCTGCTGCAATGAAAGTTTTTGAAAAGTTAGATCTTAGATGCCTACTAGTCCTAGTTCAGGACTATTTAGATCCTTTTCAGTTTTGAAGTACATATCTATAAATAGAATTTAAGCATGAACACATATTCGCTTACCATTCTTTCTACTTCTCCAGTGCTTTTAATACAATACAATACCATTTGCTTATTCAGGAATGATTTCAGATAAAAGAAATTTATTTACAAATTTTGGGTTTGGTGGAGAAAGTAACCATTTAAGAAATGTCTTCCAACAAAATCAAACAATTATAGCATCTGGAGGTGCTCGAAAAACACAAAGTAGTCAGGCAGGCTGGAGTGGATCAGAGGGTAATCGCTGCCCAACACACCAACCTGCAGTAGCTAGAGAGAGATGCTACCATGGAACGTATAGTCCCCTACCGATTGTTAATTCACATGTCCCTCAATAAGACTCGTTCACTCACGGACGAATACATTAAGTAGCGCTACATACATTGCTACCCGCTTATTGTATCATACATTGCTCACCCACACACAACCCTGCACCCCTCACCCCACTTACCCAAAACAGAAGAGGGTAATTGATGTTTTAGGCCGAGCCAGCAACTAATATCATGGCAAGGCAGCCAGGCCTGTAAACAGATGCCATATGCAGAGAAAGAACAGCTTGCCCGAGACGAGAGTTGAACCTAAGAAAGCCAACCTTCTCTGTATTGGTGACAGGCGCTAACCGTTGCGCCACCGGACCGTCCCGCAAGAAAAAAAAAGAGGGATGCACAAGTACGCCTAGACGCATGCACAATAAGCCAAAACTAGTGTGTGCTTTTCTGAAAAATGCCGCTCATGACTCCTATTAGTCCAGCTTATTTTCTTCATAGTAAAAACAAGACTGGGTTTGCAATCTCTTGCTCGAATGAACACAGGCATGTTTACCCATCGACAACTGTAACAGGAGCGTGAGAGTTGATGGCAGGTTTGTCTACGGTAATAAACAAACCTTTCTTCATTTCCTAAAAAATAGGGGAAGGTCCATGAGTCGCACTTTTCTACTCGAATCTTCGACCAAAGGTGTGGGACGCATCGACTTTGTAGCAGGAGAAACCACAGCCTAGTTGGGCTGTTGCTGTGGTGATCAATTAATCAATCCCCGCGCTCGTGCACCTGTGGATGAAGATGTTGCCGCAAGTTACACGACTCTGTGTTTTCTCGACACGCGTCCTCGACATCTTTCCGTCCGGCCGCGACCTTTGACTTGCAGGTCATCGATTCCATTGCCACTGGGTGTTCTTGTCTCTTTTTCCCGTTCCTCAGATTCTATTGCGCATGTCTTTTTTTTTTTGAGAGAGAGGTTGGGGAATGGACCAGTTTAATTTTCATCTCCACCAACAGTGCCTGAACGTTTAAAAATTGATTTACATTTGTAATTAAAATAAAGAATCATAAGTCTTTTGTCGAAAATGTAAAATTGTTAACCCTGAAAGAGAGGCTGTAAGCGAAGGACTGATTATTGCTTACACCTCTGCAGACGCTGTTAATATTTGCTGTCGGTCAGCACACGTGAAGACGCCAACAACGGGGATCGGAAGTGCCGTAGAGTCCTGGTCTTTGTGTGACAATCTTATATGGAGGTTTACTTAAGGAGAGCAAAATGCTTCTTCTTTACTGAATTGAATGGAATAACGAAAGGCTTTGCAGATGTTTGGATTTGTTTGCTTGGTTTTGGAAAACGCTAGGGTGATCGCCAGATGTAAACTATAGCATATATATGCACATGGTTTAACACACGCGTGTAAGCGAGCGGGGAATAACACTGAAAACAATATGTCTAGATAACACAGCGGTAAATATTTTCTGTAATAAGAAGTTTTTTTTCTGAGCCTCTATGAAGCTGCGTTCAGTTGGAAGTATTGTGAGCGTCCTAAATCTTTAACCCACTGTGGACTCCACACTGGCTGTCTGTCTAGCACTAGCACTCTTAGCACAGACTGGACCGTCGTTCTAATGGAGCTTTTCCATGAGGACTACTGAATTTCCAGTCCGTGTCTCCAGAGGTAACGACGTCTGAATCTGTTATGGCGGCACCGCTGGCAACAAGGAGAGTGCTAGGCATCGCAGTGGGATCTGCAAAAAAAAAGTAAGTCGTTATTCCTTGTCTCCACTGAATGAACCGGTGTGTGTGTGTGTGTGTGTGTGAACAGTGTATGCGTGCGTGTGCGTATGAGTGTTTGCGTGCGCAAGATGAACAAAATTGACTGAAACTCACTGGGTGTCAGTTTGTCGTTGGCAACGACTTTTCTTTTCACCCCGGGTTTTTCTTGTAGTTTAGCTCTAGCAAATAGCTGGCGTTTTTCCACTCGTCTCTCCTGATGTACACAAATAGTACAACGCAGTAAGCCTTCTTGTAAAGAAACAATGCGCTGTGTCTTTCCTGCAGTATGCATATAATACATAGTCTTTCCTTTGCTATAGACAGAGTAGCCTATGTTTTCCTATAGAATTAGACAAAGCACACTATGTTTTTCGTCAAATATGGACAGAACATTTTTAACATTGAATAATTGAACAATGATTGTCAATTTAGACCTAAGAGAAAAACGAGACAAAGCGGCATCCAGGCACTCGGGGAGAGCAAAATACAGAAATCACTTTGATACCTCCTGTCAAATTATCATGGGAAATGATAACTCACTGTGAATATGCAATCGGTTATCTCGTCCCTGAGAGACATGCGTCGAAGCGGGGTGATAGTTTTCTTTAATGTTGGCCAAAAGTAAGCCCTTGCGCATTTGAGAAAGAGACAAAATGGAGGGAGGGATAGTGGAGGAAGGAGCATGAAAATGACAACAATAATGACATTATTAACGACCGTGGTAGTAAGCAAGGCATGAAAGAAAGAGAGAATGTAAATGAGTGGCTGGGCAGGAAGTGAAACTCCAGCTAAAACTTTTAATTATTAACTCTCTTGCGACATTGTGCTCCCTGCAGGGAAAGCTGTCCTGACATAACTTACGAATTTGAGTTGATCACGCAAGTTTCTTATCACTCTTCTGTAGGAGGAGGACTTGGCTTTGAAGTACAGAACCCCCAACCTTGACGAAACACAAAGCAGGTGATGGACAAGAAAAAAATGTCATTAAAAGAGTATATTATTGATATTTACTGTGTAGTATTTGCACTGACGTATGCAAGTTTGTACAGAGGATAACCAGTGACACTGCATTTCGCTGCATTACCGTCTGATAGATGGCGAGTAGTGTGCGTTGTAGTCTCGTTCTTGTGCCGACACACCACCCATCTCCCTCCTCCACACACAGACACATTACAAATACTCATACACATGCTCGGCGCATACACATAAAAACACGCTTTAAACGCAAGACACTCTTTTTACCACTTTTGTTTCTTCCTCTGTCCGCAGTCTCTTTCTCTGTTTCACGTTTTCTCTAAATATCAACATATTTTACAGTATCAGTTAATATCCCGTAAAAGATTTTAAACCAAATATCACTGAATGAAACGTCTGTCGAGTATGTGACGAGGTTACAAGAATAAAGACAGAATACGATAAGAACACGAATGCACCTCGAGACGAGCGCTCAATAGAAGCTTAAGGTAGGAAACGCAATACGCTGCAATACATACTCAGAAGCCCATACTCACAAGAGCAACAGAATAACCGGAACCACAATGGCGGGCGTTGAAACGTACAGCACAGCGTCCCGTAGCCACGTGGGCATGTCGCCGACCCGTGACGTCACTACGGTGTACACTTGATTCTGTCCCATGAAAGGCCCACAGCGTTCAGAAGGAGGAAGCCTGTTGAATGGAACTCAAGCATATGTCCGGTAGGACTCAACATCCGATCTATCTCTCAAGCAAACATTCTTTTTCACTCTAAAATCGGGATCGCGGTAATGTTAGATAGACAATGATTTTAAATATGTAATAATTTGGGACATGGATAATATGCGATAAGTAGAAGAACCGTATCTCTCTTCGGGTTTTCTATATAAATTGCGCAGTAAGTACCTCACACTCCATCCAACTTTTGAACGAGAAGTTATTTCTACAATAAAAAGGTTACAAAGAAGTTTTATTTGCCTACGCCCCTGTGTGGGTAAGGGAGGGACAGAGCCACGGGTGGATGTCGGTACTGAGTGAAGAAGAAGGAGAACGAATGCTAACACACAGCTGAGCTAAACACTGACTTACTCAATAATGGCGTATGCCATGACGAAGAGACAGACGAAGAAATTGATCAGCAGAATGAACATGAAGAAATTTCCGGATCGTGAAGCACGAAACATCTGCTTGGGAGGTACATTGCACAGACGCGCCGTGATGTAGCGGAAGTAGAAGATGATGATCAATTTGAGGAACCCAACACCTGCCAGAAGCGGCGAGAAGAAAAGCCCAAGCCACACCAGTGACTGCGCGTATATAAGGTCAAGAACTTCGGATGACACGGTGAACTCACGGTAACCAAGCTACAAACAATTGGAAAACGTAGCTTTACCTTTTGTCATAGGTAGGGTAGATGTTATACTGAGTATGTAGAGTTTCATTTCTCTGCTGAAAGCAATAGGAAGCCATTAAAAAGTCATAAAATTATCTGGCAAGACATTGAAGGATTTTTTGTTGTGCTTGTTTGGATTTTTTTGTCTTTATTTATTAATTATTTTTTGTTTACTTCATCAGTCTTTTGTCAGTCAGACTAGGTATATGGATATTTATTTCAGGAGAGAAATAACACCAAAGGAAAGCATTACACAAAGATTATAATGAAAGTCTTCTCAGGAGGTGACTAGACATGTTTTGCCAGTTCATCAGAGCATAGCTATCGAATGTAACATTATCATTACATTTAAAATAAGATAAAATTACCTCACCACAAACATCGCAAGCAAACGTTTCACGACAGAAATGTTAAGGTTTGAAAGATTATCTCCAATGTTGTAGCTTTATCATCAACCTTATCATTATCGTCGTCGTCGCCGCCGTTGTCATTGTCATTGTCGTCACCATCTTACCCACGTGAAAAAGCCACAAGTGACAGCGATAGCCCTGGTGACGTCAACGAGAAGGCCAGCGAGCAGGATGAGGCCCAGGTCGATGAACACGACCATGAGGACGTCTTCACCCACATCGTTCTCCCAGCAGCAGAATTCGCACGAGGAGCTCTTTGAGCAAGCGAGAAAAAGAAACAGCAGTGTAGCAATTTATTTATGTTCAGATGGAGGGGGAAGGGTTTGAAAATTTCACTCTTTACTGGGAAAAAACACTATCCACCTCACTGAAATCGAATAATAAGAGCAGAATTCATTATTTCTTTGATCATTTATTCATGATTTTCTCTGAGAAGCCTGCCTTTAGCCTGTCAGTAGTGCGGATTAAAGAGACCGGCAACACTGTGACAGACCACGTTTCCATAGCGACGGTGGCGAAGGGAGCGCGTTTTCATTTCGTGTTGGCATGGATGAGATTCCCCAGCCGTCATTCAAGTACGAACGATGCATGTGGAGGCCCGTCAAGATTGCTGCCTTAACATTCAACATGTGTATCATAGATTATGGGGTAGCAGGAGGAGGAGAGAGAGAGAGTGTGTGTGTGTGTGGGGGGGGTGTTTTGTCGGAGAGTGTGTGTGTGTGTGTGGGTGGGTGTGTGTTTTGTCGAGATCCTTGGCATCCCTGTTAAATGGTTCACACCAGTTTGGTATTGTCAGCTGCTACCCAATCTGACGCGTGTGGACAGAACTGTGGGGAAGATGATGTTCTAAAAAGATTAATGCTGTTTTTTTTTGTTGACAGTGAAGCTGGTGATTGTCATTTTGGTTGCAGCTTCCTTCTGTACCTGATCCTGTAATCCCTCACTGGTATTGTTGTAGCTTCAACAGAGGGTCAACCTGGAAATATATGTCTGGAAGGCAGCGCCCAGCTGCTCGTCCTGCAATCTCTCATGTTGTTGGGACAGAGGGTCGCCCTGTCGTCCCTCCATGTCTGTAAAGCAACGCTTTTTACGATCAGCAATGCGGCGACGTCACAATGATACCGATCTGCAGCTGCCGTGCTTCCATCACCCTGTGGCTCACCCCCATCTCTTTACCCCCAGCTCCATCCCACTCCGTGTTCCTCGACGAACTCGTTTAGACGTAGGAAACCCCCCACAGGCAGGAGTAGATGGATTGTATTGCTGACCGCTGCGCCTGAGATATCGATCTCGTCTAGCAGTCGTTGCCCTCGCTCCACCCCACTCCTCCCCTCCCTCCATCCTCTCCCTCTATATTATAAAGTCAGAATTATAGATTTTCTTTTTTTGACAAACACTCCACTAGCCTCTGCAGCCGAAGCGATGTGACTGGGAATCTGATGCAGTGGTACTTTACCCTCGCCAAGCGACGCTCAAGGGAGCGATGACCGCTTGGTTGCGCTTGTAAATACTACCAAGAGATCTCTCAACTTTCAATGCATGCACGCGAAACTTTGGATCGGCTAGCTTGTGCTTAGTTGTCTAATCTTTGCGGTCCTTTCCTCGGCTAAAATATAAAGAAAATAAGGCGTGCACATGATGCACTCCCCACCTTCCATCAAAAGCACCACTTTTTTAAATTCTCTTCTATGTTGGCAGTGTGTGCGAGTGAGGAGGTCGGAGTGGTTTCGGTCGACTGAATTCGATTTATGTACGATAGAAGAGAAACTAATTCCGGATGCAGTCATTGATTTGTTCCTTGTAGTGATGGCGGACTGGGTTTCTCCACGGTCATGTTTGCTGATGACCAATAGCATTGTTACCCTCATCTGACAAGCGTGACACGGCTGAATTCAGCTCACGAGTGCATTTCCCCCCCCCCAAAAGACTGAATAACTCTCGCCCACACCCATTCTCCTGTAACAAGGCAGCAAACATCACAACGCACAAGAAGCTCGAGTAGAGTATGTATGTTTATAGCTGGCATTGTTAGGGCCAGTGTGTAGACCAGTAGGAGAGCCGGGGATTATATGTTAATTATGTATATTTGTGGACCTTCGCTGCATCAGAGTTTTGACCTCTTTCTGAGGATAGTAATGTTTGACTGCTTGTTTCAAGAAGATGGAAGGAAGGTATATAATTAGTAAGATTTATGGAAATAGTATTTGTTCTGAGCTTAATTGAGTGACAGAAACTTTAAACACTTTGCACTTTTGATATCTTTGATACGAGTGAAGTACTTTCATTATCGAGATGCACCTTACCGAGTTATTGTTGCGGATACAATCGGTAGACACATCGTAGACGGAAAGAAGAAAGATGACTAAGGATGCCAAGTAGAACAACGCCGTTCTGGGGATAGATAATTTAAACAAATGGACCTCAGATCACAGGAAAGCTTCTAGTAAGAAGCACGTCACTTAATTTATTTATAAAACATTGACTTAAAAAATTAATTGAGGTACTTTCAGAATGCAATACGAGAAAGACGAAGGGACTGCTTGAAGCGACTATCTCTCCCATTTCTCAGTTGTCATTCTTTGGCACGAGATGATACCCCTCGGGCAGGGGGGTGGGGGTGACCGCGGTAATGTGACAACGTGCATGGCATGTATCACAGCGCTGGAAGAGGTCCCTCTGGTGGCGGCTTTGGAGAATGCAAGAGAACTATCTGTGCATCTGTGTGTGTGTGTGTGTGTGTGTGTGTGTGTGTGTGTGTGTGTGTGTGTGTGTGTGCGTGCGTGATTCGGACTTGGTAAGTAGCCATGCTTTGAGCATCTGCTAAACATAACTATATCGAAATAAACACTTCCTCATTAGGTGATGTTCTCTAATGATTTTTCTTATTTCCTTGATTTTCTTGATTTACTCCATTAGGTTCAACTATTCGTAGCTTCTTTGTTCAAAGCGTGATAATAAAAATATTTAGCCGGATATAAATCTACACAATATACACGCGTGTGTGTAAACAAATTGATAATTTTTTTCAGTAAAAATTACAATCTAGATTTCTGTACAATCTACACAGGACTGAGTCATTTGAAACGGACTGTAACTCAGACTTAAATTTGATGCTAGCTGTATGAGTTTGATATCTTTTTAAGTCCTCTTGGAGACTATCTCTTGGAGAGGCTCACCTGTACCACCTTGAGAATACTTGCTCACCTGGCCAAGTTTAGTTTGACCTCTGTCCGAGGATGCCATTTCTCCAGACGAACTACTTGCTCGAGCAAGAGGGGCACCAGGAGCTTGAGGACTGATACCAGCAGAGGTAACTGAAAACAAGGTCAACAGGAACATCCTTTGACACCCTTCGCAAGGAAGAATAATTTTTATAATTTTTTTTCATTTATGAAAAATGGAGACTACTTCTGCAGAGAAACCATGCTTGTGTGAAAGACTCTGAAGGTGGAGATATGTCTCTGTGCTTATCTATTCATCTCTTTTAACTCATTCAGTCAGTCAGTCTACGTGTCTTTTAGTAATCTGTCTAGTACCGCGATTTTCTCTCCAGAGAGTTTTTAACCTGTTTGCAGCCACAATGACTTATTTGTGTTTCTAAGGAGACTCAGTTCTTTCTTTTTCTTTGTATCGTTGTATCTTTCTCTTTCTCTCTCTGTCTGTTTCATCAGTTATGAAAAAAAAGAAATTGTAATTGCACTTATACCTCCAGCTATTTCTATACTTCCCAATCCCAGTCTCACTCTAACAGCACACTGCGTTTTAAACATTCTCAACCCTTTACTTACATTATGCGTACTGAAATGCTCCAACCACTTTTTAGTACAACGCGCTTTTTGCTCCGGTCTTCTGTGACTTGTATGTAATAAAATAATAAAATGGGAAGACGCATCCTGTCATCTGACAGAAGTGTATACAAGATAATTCAGCAGCCGCTGTGCGATAGAGCAGATTAGCAGCTAATCAGCTGATTATTGAACAAGTAGCACTGATATACAGCGTGCAGTAAGAACTTAAGATGTCCCCAGCCTTCTTATCTCAGTGGGTAGAGCACTGATCTTGTTATTCATGGGGTGAGGACTCGATCGTACTTGAAAGGTATGGGAGGGTTTTTCTGTCTTGTTTCTTTATGAATTTTATTTTAACATTGTTCCTTTTAGGAAGCAGGCCAGACATGATTCTGTCAGACGAGCTGATCCTCAACACGGGTACCCCTCAGGGATGTGTGCTTTCCCCTGTCCTATTCTCTGTATATACAAATGAGATTACCATTAACAGTGGTATTCTCAAACTTGTGAAATATGCAGATGACATGGCCCTTGTGGGCTGCATCAAAGACGAGCAGTCCCTGTCACAGTACCTTGCCTGAGTGGGGGAACTAGAGGACTGGTGTGACCGCAGCTTTCTGGAGCTGAACGTAGAAAAAACGGAGGCGATGGTCCTTGGGAGGGCACACGATGGAAGAGATGGCAACACCTCTTTCTCCCCTACAATCTAAATCAGGGAACAGTAGGTGCAGAGGGCTGCTGGGTTTAGGTACCTTGGTACAGTGATAGACGGAAGAATCTCCTTTAGTGATCATGCGCACCAAGTGTACAAAATGGTCCAAACGACTGTACCTTCTGAGGAAACTCCGCAGTTTCAATGTCAGCTCTGGGGTACTGGAGACTGTCTACAGGTCTCTGGTTGAGAGCACTCTCACTTTTAACATCGCTGCCTGGTATGGTCACCTCCTCGTCAAAGACAAGGCAAAGCTGGCCAGAATCATCGACCAGGCAAATAAAATTATCGGTACACCACAGCTGCCACTTTCTGACTTGTACCTTCATGCAGTCAGAAAGATGGCATCTAACATCATCTCAGACCGGACACACCCTCTCCATCCCTGCTTCCAGTTGTTGCCCTCAGGCAGGCACTACAATGTGCCACGTGTGCAGAAAACTGCGTATCAGAGGTCTTTTGTGCCATCAGCCATCACAATCCTTAATAAAAGGCACAAGGACCCTTAGGTCTACTGGCATCCTGCTTGCGAAGCTTCCCATTTATATGTAGGTGTGCGTGTGTGTTAAATGTCTGTATATGTATGCCTGCCCGTTATATGTTTTTGTGAGCTGAAGAAAAATTTCTGTCTTGGGCTTCCTCGAACAGACAATAAAGTTGATTTGATTTGATACTAGTGACTGACCTTGTAGGTGGCCAGTATCTTGTTGATGGTGTCAGGCAAATAGAGATCCGGATCTGGACTAGCAGCCACGACGTAGATGAGATAGCCGCTTACTGCTAGCAGGACTAGCACCAGGATGTTGACCAGCACACGCACGACAGCCATTCTCAGTCTGCACATCAGTTGAGAGCATCTCTCACGTTACCAACACCTTTCCTTCTGTGTGTTCATATATTTGCATATATCAATGTAGTTCTCTGTGTGTGTGTGTGTGTGTGTGTGTGTGTGTGTGTGTGTGTGTGTGTGTGTGTGTGTGTGAGTTGGGCGCACATGCACGTAAATGAAAAAGTGAAAATACATGGAATCTGTACTCTTATATAATTTTAAAACTTTGAGAAAATGAGCCTATTTAAGCCAAGAACTTTTTGCTTCACTTTTTCTAATGTGTTTATTAAAAGCGAGTAGAAGATACGAGATCCCACTGGTAGGTGACTCAGGATGATGGGAAGCTCTTCTAATCTATGGTAGTGATGGTAGTAGCTGTCATCACAGTGCACAGCGTTTTGGCCACAATGAACAGTTGGCTCTCCTACAAGCCATTTTGTTTTTCACATGGATATTTTGTGGAAGCTTGAAATGATTTATAATAGTTTTGACATGTATTTATGTGAACTCACGCCTGACGGAAGTAGCCTCTCTGCTTGAAATGATCATCGCGTATCATCTCCTGAAGACAACATCAAACCCAAATCAATGACCTTTTGCTTTTTTCTATATGACTCTCTCTCTCTCTATATATATATATATAGAGAGAGAGAGAGCCTAGGCGATTCTTGTAAGCTAAAAACAAAAAAAATCAACTCAAGGTTATAAAAGATACCGAGGGGGCAAGAATATTATTTTGCCCCATACTCCGGCCCAATACTTTAGATGTGATTCTTCTCAAAGTACAAAGATTGAGGAGCCGAGAGAAAGAGAGAAATGACATAGCTTTATTGACTAAATAGAATAGAATAAAAACAGAATAAAAAAACTATGCTCTTTTTTATATTTAGCCCTCGATTTAAAAAAAAGAAGAAAAGACACTACTTAACTACAAAACAAAGACGTTACTCAAAGAAGATGGAGGGGAATTTTTTTGGGGGGGCACACTGACCTGCAAACCTTTAATGTAATTAATACGAGTATAAAGTTTATACTATTCAGAATATTACACAATTTCTTGCGATAACAGTTTGAGTTTTTTAAATGAAGTTTGGTTCTTGTTGTGTTGCTCTGAAAGCCTGAAAGCAGCACCTGCTGAGATGCTACGATCGTGTACGAGTTAGTGTGCATGGTTGCACTTTTTCTCGTAATACTGTCAGGAAAGAGATTGCCTTCCTCCTCCCCCCCCCCCCCAAAAAAAAAGCCGAGCATCTTCCTACGCCAAAAAATCGTTTGCCAATGTTCCTGCAGAATTAATATCATACTTTTGTGTCAGTAACAATAGCTGTAGTGTGAAGTGATGTGCCATCTGGCTTTGTTAAAGTGTAGTCCCAGGAAGAAAGCACTCTCCAGCAGTAAGGAAACTCGTCCCTGCTCGTCTCGGCTTGTTTGCTTCTGGTGTAGCGGATGTACATGCTGCACAGTATCAGAAGATTGCTAGATCATTTGAACATTTTCCCAGAAAGCTTGAACGGTGTTTCGGATAAGAATAATTCTTTTTGCCAAAATATGTTTAGCTACTTCAATTTCTGGTTTAACTTTTGTTAAATTTTGTCCACTGTTGTGCTAAATAAATACTCTGCTAAATATACCCCCTGTCTACAGGACTGTTTGATCTATTGAATAGTTGGTGTGTATTATCATTAAAAACTGTTTATATCAATATCAAATTTAGTTTCATATTTCACACTTCGGTATCATGATTGAAGCAGCTATTAGATTCATGTAAGGAACATTTCTCGCTGCTCGTACGATCTGCAAGTTAGAACTCAAAGCTTCCAGTCTTCTTGTTTCACATTTTGGAGGTTTTGACATAAAGGCTTTTTTAAGCCGGACACTAATTGTCGAATATTTCTTTAAAATAATTATATATAGTAAATTTGTTCGTCAAATATTTCTCAGCCGTGTATCCAGTATAAAATAAAAATAGAAAAGATCTTGACAAAAGACACATGATCTCCTATTTGCATTTTCCTTCTAGATGTTATACGTCTTGACGATAAAAGTACCCAGGAGATGCCAGGAAAGGCAAGTGAAGGAACAGTACCTGCCAACCAAGGCTAGAAAGCAAACAGCGTTGATAACGAGCCAGGTGATAAAGTAGGCCAACGGACGGTCGTACCCGCTCCACTCGGTGTTGCTGTAGGCGCCGTAAAACATGACGCTTGTTGACAACGCACCCTACCACAAACATCAACGGATAGAAGCGGACGGAAAACACACACACACACACTACCACCACCACCACCACCATTTTTCACAAAACTGCAGCAGCAACAAGCACCAAGACACAAGTAACTCCAACAGCAGCCGCTACAGCCAAACTTTAGTTCTGGAGCATGCTGTCGGTAGAAGTATCACCAACAGTAAAAAGGCAGGAATGGCAACAAGTCAGGTACTAGTGCCGCCGCATGTTAATAGGGTCTCAGCAGCCAGTTTCGACCCGCCATTGTTTAGCTGCGATAGATACTGGCGAGCATAAAGATAATAGCAAGTAACAAAAGTCATTTATATGTGGAAATTTAGCTATTTGTACGCACGTTCGTATGTGGGTGCTGGATACCTAGGGGTGACAGGGAGTCAGGAGGGTGGTAGGTAGGTCAAGAGGTCAAGATAGTGGTAGAGAGAGAGACGGATGAATGGATAGAAGATGTTGATCTATAAGGTGTATGTATGAGAGTTTGCATGTACTTCTTCTCTTAAAACCAGAACTCTCTGAGCAAATATCCACGAATCAAGTTTGCTTCTGAAGATTTCCTTTCCCACCATATTAATGATCTTATCTGTAAAGCATTTGAATGAATAACAAGCAGTTTTATATTGCAGGCTCGTTCAGTGAATACGAAAAGGAAACTGGTTCCTCCTAACTTACAAAATCTCCCTCCAGTCTCCGCGGAGCGGCGTCTTCACCAGAAAGAATCTGTTTTGACAAAAGATATAGCGAACTATACAGCATTTAATTTAATCTGCACGAACTTGCAATGTCAATGCATAAAACAATAACCATTCATAGCTGGCAATGTCAACATTAGGGTAATTCTTACTACTTTCTCACTCTTATCACCTTTTTCTCTGCGCAGGTATGGTTATGCGACAAGAAGACAATTCCTGTAAAATTCTGGCGACTTTTGGTCATTGGGGTGCAAAACACAAATCCGGTGAAGGTATTTACCTGCGGTAGGGTTACAAAGGCCAGGACGATGACAAGAAGAAAAAAATCCATGTAGACTAAGTGTCGCAGGAACACAAAGTAAGATGCAACATGACTTCCAAAGTAGGCTGTACAAAAATAAAGCGCAATCTAGTAAATTTGAAAAGCATTTTTCAAAATAATTATCTGTTTCACCCTATTTTTACTCTAATTTTTTTAATTCTCTAATTACTTGGGTTGCTTCGAATATTGATTTCATCCCTTTATCTCCAACAGAAACATGTACCTGATATTTTGGTGATTTGCTCATTCCACAAACCGTCTCTAACTGGTATATGGAATCCATGCTTTTTCTGCAAAAAAGAACCATGTCACAATGTAGAATGGGTAAAATTTAAAAAAATAAAAAAATAAGGACGAATGAAAAGGTAATGATTTCACACCAAAAGGAAAGGTAAAAAAACACGAACGATTGAAGGAAAGAAAGACTAAAACTGAAACCAAAAATAGCTATTCTCGTGGGTATACATACGTACACACCAGGAAAGAGAGAGAAAGAGAGTAGGAGCAATCAAAGGGAGTCAGAAACGCAAGGCAGGAAGTAGGAAGCTACATACACAAAACAAGGACAGTCCTGGGGATTAAAGAAGGTGATAAAGAGACAAATCACCTTTTTAGTTCGATTGGGGTTTCGGGAAGACTCTGACACAGTGGTCCCATCTAAACTCTCCCGCAGATAGCTAAAAAAAAAGAGTCGTAGAATCAGCATAACAATACAAGGTAAGTTCAGTTATTTAAGCCTTAATTAAGAATACATTGCCAAATTGCATGCTTTATAATAATCATGTTATGATAGCAATAATGCATACTTTGAGAGGTTTATTTTCTGCTTGATGTCGATTGGCTGTTCTCTGAGAGTGTCGAGCACATTTCTGTGCACCTCTTCACGAGTCTCGGTGTCAAGGCGACGAAAATGGTTTGGCCAGTCCAGGCTTCGGTTAACCAGTGGAGGAAACAGAAATCAAGGGTAACATAAGCTGTTTTATATAACAAAAGCGGGAGAGATGATGATGATGATGATGATGATGATGATGATGATGATGATGATGATGATGATGATGATGATGATGATGATGATGATGATGATCGCGTACCTTCCATAGATGTGTGCAAATTTCAGTCTAAAGATAATTTCCGGTCCACTTAGTTTATCTCTGAAGTTCTCTGTGTCCACAGCAGCACTCTCGTTCACGTGAATTTCATCTTCATCGTCTTCCTTTACATCAGTTGCCAACGATTCTGAAAAAAACGTTTCTTCTCCATTTATACAAAATATGGAAAAGAAAAAAAATGAACACCCGCTTTGTGTCTTTGTCCAAAACAGAAAAAATTAGACAAACAAGGTTTACATCAAAGATTTTTGCCTGTGTCATACGACCAGCGGACATCACTCAGTGGAGAAGTAATGAAGGCAATCTTACTGTGTTTAGTGTTTCCAACCAAGCTGCTTCGAAAAGTATTGATTCCATAAAACATCTCTTTCAACAGAGCAGAAGACAGTTTCGCCGATACTCTATTTTTCTGAGAACAATTTACACAGTGATTACACGCTTGTTGACATCCCTTGCCTGAGGCAGTATCATTGCGAGTTACAGCTGTTTGATTCGAAATAAGGTTACGTGTTTTTTTAGGATAAAACTTAATTTCCTTAACTTATTTAGGAATTAATCGATTTCACAGTATTTTCTTTGTTCCTGCTCTGTAATCAATGTTCTTCCAGAAACTTCTGGAACAATCAGTCCGCTGCATTGATCTTGTCTTTATTTCTCACAATCAAATCTGGTAGTTAACATTCGATTTACAAATACATGATGGCTTATGTTAAAATGAACATGAACTTTAATAATTGCTGCCATCTCTAAATATTGTTTCTGGAACCAATAAAACTCTCAAGGAAGCGTTAAAATCACGAGAAGAAGTCATGGGCCAGATGCACAACACGTTTCTAAACCTTAAAACTGTTCTAAAGAAGCAAAATCTCTTCTTAGCCATTTTGATGCATTTCAGAAAAACATACAAAATTTGTACTGACAGGACGGAAAGTCAGACTTAAACAACTTTATCTTACTTAAAGCAGTTTTAGTTTTAAAAATTCTAAAATTGTGGTGTGCACTTTAAACTAATTATCTAAATAGTGTTAAGGCCTAAAGGTGTTTAAAATTAGAAATATGTTGTGCAACTGGCCCCAGACCCGTTAAATCACGTCACAGACAAGCTACAGACAATAATATGTCTACATTGAGAAATGAACCAACACTAAAAAATGTCGACTACTTGCTTCTGATATCGTTTGAGCGCTCGTCTTCAAGCCAGAGACCATGGTTATCGAACGAACTGTACTGCCTGCGGTGTTGTGGGACAGCACTTTGCGGGGCGAAATGCAACAGCGAGTTTCTCTCAGACTCGTCCATCTGGGAGACAGAGCAAGCATTCATACATTGCTTAAGTACATACATAATACATAATACATACATACAAAAGCACATACATATGCCCTTCCATATATACTTTCATGCAGACATACTTCCATATACCCATACATACATATATATATATACATAAATACGGACGCTCACGCATTAATAAAATTTAAACACACACACACACACACACACACACACACACACACACACACACACACATTAAGCTGATAAGAACAGATACTATAACCAAAACATTATTTGAAAAGGAGATCTCCATGACCACATGAGGTTACGCAGTGAAGAATGTTAGAATCTTGTCTGATTGTGATTTGATTACATGCTGTAGACTCCAAATATAAAAGAAACTATGCGTATGTACAGCCACCCAATGATAATATGTATGCAACCAGCAGTACTTGATGTTGATATGGGCCAGATGGCCTTCCAAAAAACTGAATAAAGAAATTATTATTATTATTATTAAAACACACACACACACACACACACACACACACACTTTTTCACAAAATTGCACATGATACTTTCCATGCTCACCACTCACATTTGTCTGTACAAAGCTCTCCTCTTAGTTAGTCACTTGGCACATTTTCTGCTACACTTTTTGAATTACCAAAACCTAATAACTGACAATCGTACGTCTTAGTGTTTAGCTGTGACTCTTCACACATTCTAATCGCATGTAACTTTCTCGCTCTTTGATCGTGTCATCACGTGGGTTCTAACACTGGAGCCAGTCACAAAAACATTACTTGTTGTACTGACCCTGCTCTTTATCTTATCGCTCAGGTTTGAGATATTATATCATCTCAACACCGTAGCCAGTCAACGATTTCAATAAAGATAAATGTAATGAACTTATAGAGTGTATTACTTGCGCAGGTAGTCACTGGCAGTGCGTGTTTATAGGAAGGAGAGATGATTAGTAAAATGGAGAATTCACAGAGCATATTTGCTTAAAGCTTATTAAGAACATTGATCGATTAACCGTGTCTACTTATTTTTCTATCATCTTCTACTATTTTAAATCATTTTTCCATTAACCACATCTTTCCCCTCCTCCACACACACACACACACACGCACACACAGCGCGCGCGCGCGCACGCACGTACATGCATATTTCGTTCTTTTTCTGATCAACACACAAACGCACAAAGAACTAAGTGCATCCTGAAAGTCAGGTCGGCTCAACGAGGCAAAGCGGATCGATGAGCACTAGGGCGGTGAAGCGTGCAAGCAAAGGGGAAACACTATTGTAACCAACACATCCCATTACAAGCCTCCTGGGTCCATCTGCCTGTCTCTCTGTCCTCCTGCCTGTGTGTCTGTATGTAAGACTGCATCTCTGTTTCGCTCGCACAATATGCGCATGCGTGGAAAAGTATCGGTGTTTGGGGGTTCAGCTGCTTCCCCACTGGTCTAAACTGCTGAAGGCTGAATCTTACTCTAATCCGACATTCAAAAGCTTGCAACCCTCATCACCTCACTCACTCCATCTCTTTGTCCCCGCTGACATACGGTGACACGTGCACATACAGGCAAACAGTGGTATCACAAAAAGCTGACAGCAATGTGTTTGAAGATAATAATCTAGGTTGGATCGAGCGTAGTATAAACAAGTCCGTTTAATCTCTAATGGAGAAAGTGAGTCTAATGTGGGATGAACTGGGATAGGTGTGTAGCATGCAGAATAGAGGAGAGAGTATTTTTATTATTTGTTTCAAGTGTGACGTGGACACTGGCTAAGGTCTTTTTATCGGCCTTTTTATCTACTCTTTTATCTGTCTGTTACCAACATAAGCGATATCAGAATTCGTTTTCTCTTATTTTCACTGGAGACTGCGTCCTCACCACCACTAAGAGATAAGTTCTTATGTAAGGAGGTGAAGTGATTTTTATGCATTGGGTGTGAAAGAAAGTTAAAATATGTAAACATATTTGTAAGCATTGAAAGTTTCTTTCTCAGAGACTAAACAGATTGCTCCCTTTTAGTTTTTAAACTGCTATCAAGGCGTGTATTCTTAAAATCAAAACGTGTTTTCATGAAACAGCTCTGTAAGAAATCACTCGAAGGTATGAAGCCAAGAAAAGCAGTAACACCGCCTTTCACGTTGTACACTACAAGACGTCTGACAAGGGCGCCTCCTGTTCTTTATCCACATCCTTTCTGTACTTGCTAGACTGGCAGATCAAAAGAGACAGGAATGAAGATTGTCATTTCCCCTCGCAGACGTTAATCTTTGTGATGCTGACTTCAGCAGGATGCAAAGTAACAGCAACTGTTTTCTCGCTCCTCCTCTCAGAAACGCAGACTAATTTCGCACTCATAATATTGTTGTTGCATTCCGTCTTACTACAAAGATTCCATTCTTCAAACCATCATCATCATACTCACCACCGCCGTCCCCACTACCACCACTACAAGCACTACCACCACAACAGTCATGATTAGGAAATATTTAGAGACAAAGTTTTGTATCTCGTCTTACAATAACGTATCTTTAATTAACAGAAAGATATCCCCCAAGGCACAAACAATACAAACACAAATACAGCAAATAAATACTAAAACAGCTTGATAAAGGCACAGATCGTTTTCCAAAAAGGCCAATCGGACACGTACATTTTTACAAAGGGCGTAGAGTTTCGATCCGCGCGGACTTTTATAGATCCTCATCTTTGTCGTCCTTTCTTCGCGCCGTCTGCTCAATCTGTGTGGAACATGGGGCTAGAATTCCTGCTCGCATTGATGGGAGCCAGCTCTCTTCTCATTCCTTTTATGGTCATGCTGCCGTAAAGTGCAAATTTCCCTGCGTGGGCGAAGTGTTCTGTCCTCTCACTCACACATTTTTCAGCCGAGGCAGAGAACGCAAGAGAGACTGCAGCTGTCTGATCAGACACAGTATGCACATTCATCATCATCATCATCATCATCATCATCATCATCATCATCATCATCATCATCATCATCATCATCAGCAGCAGCAGCAGCAGCAGCAGCAGCAGCAGCAGCAGCAGCAGCAGCATACACACTGCAAGAGAAGGTGATTGCGGGGACAAAAGAACACTCCATTAGCACAACTTAAGATATTTATTTCATAATTTTCTTGATAATTTTGAAGTCAATGGTTAAAAGCCTGTGTTAGTGATTGGGTTACCAAGGCCCTAGGGAGAAAAGCAGGATGGTGGGGCGCCCGGTAGTGAAGTGTTTGAAACGCTTGCTTATCACCACCTGAGAGAAAGGCCCTGGGTCCGATCTCGTCCTGGGACGTTCTCTGTATCTGACATCTATTCGCAGAACTGGTGTTTGGAGGTTCTCCTGTGGTATTCAGGTTTCCTCACCCCTCCCTCTGCCAAATTCGACTGTAGGTGAAAGCACTTTCCTACCCAACTTGTCAACCAGCCAAGCGGGACAATGGCTGAACCCCGGGACTAGGCAAAACCTGTCGGTCAATAACGGATAAGTGTGAGATGTAAAGCGAGCAGCACCCCCAGATTCCTGGCTGCTGGTCAGAGAACAGAGAAAACATGATCCCGAGTAATATTGCATAGCCACACAACACTTATTGCATACTTATTGTGGCCATTGCCCCGCTTCATACAGTACCCCCCCCCCCAAACGCCCACTGGCTTGTCTCTGTCTCCTAGAGAACCAGATAATTTCCTGTTTCAACATGGCAGACAATGGTGGAACAGTGGAAATAGTTCAGGCTCGTTACCGTTGGCAGCCAATGACGGGACATGTTTGTCTACGTCCTTAATGCACACGACTAGGTGGGCAGTCGTAAAACCCACTAAAGGCCTCGCATGCTTTGTTACTGTGAACATAACAGCAACATTAACCGTGCTACCATTGTCTGAAAGCGATCTTCGATGGCTCTGGTTTGAAGACTGTCGATCGTTAGAGTGTTACACCACAACAGGACTGTCTGGCATGTTGCAAGGCCTAGTGAACGTGGAGGTGCTTAGCTAAAAATAAACGAAATCACTGTAATCACTGAGGTTGAACCTTCTCCTTCCTTACCCGAGTAGAAAAATGGTTGAATTGCCATCGGATGGATACACTAATGAACTACCAGTGAAAATAATCAAACGATTCCTACGCTGTTTTTTTTTTTTTTTTTTAGTAACGAATAACTAAAGGCGACGCAGATATCCAGGAAGATAACGACAGTTGTCTGAAAGCAAATAAATTGAAATTTGCTTTGATGACTGGACCATGCTGATAAATCAACATAGAGGTTGTCTGCCTAAGCTACTGACTGTATTTATCTTTCATGTGTGTTGTTTCTAAATGTTAGCGGGTATTGGAGCAGTGAGCAAACATAGGTTAGGGCTTCTATATTAAGCTGGTTGACATAAAGGTCAGGGGCCAGTTGCACAAAATGTTTCTAAACCTTAAAACTGTTCTAAGGAAGCAAAATCTCTTCTTAGCCATTTTGATGCATTGCAGAAAAACATACAAAAAATTGTACTGACAGGACGGAAAGTCAGACTTAAACAACTTTATCTTACTTAAAGCAGTTTTAGTTTTAAAAATTGTAAAATTTTGGTTTTTGCACTTTAAACTAATTATCTAAATAGTGTTAAGGCCTAAAAGTGTTTAAAATTATAAATGTGTTGTGCAATTGGCCCAGGCACTCTTCTACTCTTTCTTTCTTCTCTTCTTCTTCTCTCTCCCTTTCTGTGATATATATATATATCTGGTCTATTGATGGGAGTCACAAACCTTTTAACTTGTTTTGGAACATACGTGCAATTTACAAATTATAGTAGACTCGTATTTAATATGCAGGAATGGTTTTAAACAAGAAATCGACATCGTGGAACAAGAGTGTACGACAATAATTTGATCCCCCCCCCAAAAAAAAAAAAAACAAACAAACAAACAAACAATAAAAATAACTTCGCAAAGAATTTTAGTTAGATCATTAACCAAAATTTCCTGGTTGAGTTAGAAAAAAGGTGAGACACGTTTGCTATGCATAAATGTGACAGGTCTCTCTTTTTTCAAGATTCTTTAAGATGGCTCCGACTCCCGCTTTTCGTGATAATTTGTAAAATGCGCTGTGGATACATCAAGTCTTGCAGTCAAGAAATGTATTCAGAATCCTGAGCAACGTTCGGCATTGTCGCTGGAAATCGTTCACAGCAAGGGGGGTAAGAGATGCGATTTTTTTATTTAAAATGATTTATGAGCTCCATTACTTTAAAGATTACGCATATCGATTCATCAAGACTCTTGCACATTCAGCCATTTCCTCAGAGAGACCGCCGCTAGGGAGAGAGGATGTTATGGATTAGCGTGTGCGCTGTTCTTGTCGGATTCGTACTGATCCTGCAAAAATTGTGTGTGTGTGTGTGTGTGTGTGTGTGTGTGTGTGTGTGTGTGTGAAAGAGAGAGAGTGTGTGTATGTGTGTTATTGAGAGAGAGAAAGAGATAAAGAGAGAGAAAAAGACAGAGAGAGACCAAAAAGCAGGCAAACGCGAAGAAAGAACATATCAAAACTCACATTGCTCTAGAATGATGTTCATAAAACCTGCATTGAATATGACAGACATCAAACTCCTTTAAATCAAGAGAAGCTGTTTTCGAAAATACATGTGCTGATCTTCAAAGATTTAACTGTGTGAACTTACGAGCAACATATTTCCTTGGTCGTTTCAGATTAAAATATCGATCCTCCTCAAAAGGGCATTCCACGGCATACATAAGATGGAAGGTAACAACCGCACAAGTTTAGAGGCTAACTTTGAGAGAGAGGAAGGATGGAGGAGAAGATACGCAGATTCAAAGGGGAATAAAGATTGGAGAAGTGATCAGCGTCCTCAATGTTCGGGAGAATAGTGTTCGCAATCGTCCTTCCTTCACATGCACGAGTTTAACACAAAAAAAGGAGCGCGCACACGCACGCGCTAAAGGGAACCAACCCACCGAATCCATACATCAGGACATTCCACATGTGACTAGCAAAGAAAAACCAAGCTGGAGCAGGGGAAGTCAGGGCTGGAGAAAAGAGCAGCTTTCTAAGCTTGAGTTGAAAGCCCAGCATTGCACATCCAAGCGAACGTCCATTTTCCTTTTTCAGTCGAGCCCAAAAAGACATCGAAAACACTTTGTTAAATTAATCACACCTTATCCCCAGCATCCCACTTCCACAAAGCGTTCCATAAACCCGATTCTGTAGCATCCTTTCTGCCTTCCTCTCACTCCCTCTTCTCTCATTCCCATCTCTCGCTCGCTAGCTCAACGCTGAGCCAAGTGCGCAAGCATGCACGAGAGACATCGCATCGAGCGCTCTGCGTGCTTCACCGCCTGTTGTCTCCAGCCTGCGCGTGCGTGATGGCTGCATCGCGCGTGGCCGCCGCAAGTCGCTCCTCATCGCATTCCGTGCTGCAGTTGCCGTCTGCCGCCTGTGGCGGGTAAGTTCCTTCAAACTTGTCCGTAGCATCTTATATCGACAACCTGTTGAGAGATTTGATTTCGAAACTCGGACGTGGACCTGGAAGCACGCAAGGGTCTGCAAGGACATGATCTTCCTCTTGTGTCCTGCCAGCAGGCAAAGCTTCTAGCAGCCAGCCAGAGGACTGGGGCGCGCTGCAGAAGAGGCTACACTGGGTGAGTGTTCCAAACAGAGTGCTGTGGTTTTTTTCACTGAAACGCCAGCGAAGATCGTGTTAATTATTAGCAAGTAATTCTCTTTCCCCTCTCCTCCTCCTGCCTCTCTCCTTCAACTCTTCTCTGAATCTCTTTCCCCACTGTGTGTGTGTGTGTGTGCATTCCTGCGTGCAACAGCTGTTTCTACATCGTTGCATTCTGTCAGCAAGTGCTTCCTCTAGCTTAACTGCTTCATCTTGGTCCATTTGTGTATGTAATGAGTTAGCGGTAGGTCTTGTATTGTTTCGTGTGTGAATGGTGTCTTATGTTTGACGTCTTGTGTGCGTCATTTGTCGTCGTAAATTTGGGAAAAGAATGACGTAAAAAGAAGAAGAAACAAGACGGTTCCATGGCCAGTTAGAAAAGAGAGAACAGCGAGTTCTTCATCTTTCGTAAACCGACTAGAAATCTCTTCACCTTCATTCCCATCTACGGGGGTTCGTCGAGTGTGGTGTATGTGTGTAATATGCGTCGTGCGTAAGGTAAGTGTATGTGCGTCGTATTACAGTGTACTTGTCGACAGCTATACAAGACTGTACTGATTCCTCCAGTTTAAAATCTTTATTTTGTGCCATGCTTTATCTTGCTACTAGCATCTTGTTCTGTGTTACATGTTGGTAACTATATAAGACTTACTGACTCCCTACTCTTACTGCTTCCTTTCGTGTCAGATTTACCTTCTCGGTAACTGAGACTGATTCACCTACTTTTTCTATTTGAGTACCTTGTCGATACCCATGCAAGACTGTGATTCCTCTAGATTCATTAAGATTCCTCTGATTGCTTCATCGTGTTCTATTACCTTGCTAGTAACGCCTTCTTTCTTGTTGTACAATCTCGGTAACTATAAAAGGCTATGTGCGATGCCTCTGGTTTGACTGCTTCATCTTGTGACCCAAGACGAGGGAAGTGCGGTCGGGTGCGTAGTAACGCGATAGTTGCCAGATGGTTGGAAGCTATCAGCGCCAAGCGAGAAAACAAACAGTGCACTCGGTTGTTAGGGAGACCAAAGTTATGATTTGCTACAAACAAAAGTGATTAGGTGTTTCACGAGAAACACCATCTGCCAGATTCACCGTCTTTAGGACAGTAAAAGTTGTTGTAATGTTAATGTGATGATCTGAGTGTTCAAAAGTCTTCAAGTGCCATTTAAAATCCGACTGTAATACTCGTCTTTGTTTGGTGTATGAGGGTAAGTTCGTGTTTGTGCTCCGATGCACAGAAGACTTAGATGTGTGTGTGTGTGTGTGTGAGAGAGAGAGAGAGAGAGAATCGAGAATCTTTTATGTTCTCCTTTTTTCATTTCGCTGAGCAAACCCCACAGCAAATGCAGTTTCCGAGAGAAATAATCCATGGCCTCACATAGGCAACGTCATAGTTTCAATTTATCATTTAATTTCAAACGAGGCTTTAAGCCAACCGAGAATGAAAATCTTGCGCACAGGGAGTATGTAAACTGTCCGTAGCAGTCTTTTCACGAAGTGCAATAGTCTAAAAAAAAGGGGAGACCGCTCTAAAAGCAAGAAAATATAGATAAATGCGAGAGTGAGGAGTAGGGTTCACATGTGCAGTTTAACAGAAAAAAATTGATGACCACATTCACATACAAACGTGTTCATGCAGTCAGTTGTAAATATGTGGGCACGTACACGCACGTGCCAATTCTCACATATCAGACTGATCAAGTGATGAAAAATTGGTCTTGTTATTTCTGTCACATAAGTTTTACTTCACCCTTTGAGCTGAAATAAACCAAAGACCTCAACAAACTCGAAAGAAAAAAATAATTGACGATCAATAGTTTGCTGGGATCACTTAGCAAAAGGAGTGTAGCTTCAAACAATGCTCAGCATCTTAAACACGTGTAAAAGTCTGGGTAAGGAAATGGAGGCCGAAAACCACCCACCATCACCTCTGGAACAGACCCTATCCTTCCAACGTCTATGGTGGCCGCTGTGGTAGAAAAGGTCACATGAAATTGATTGGCCGCCGCAGTGTGCACCAGCATTAGGGGCACGTGCTGTTGCTGCGGTCGTAGCAGCTCGCCAGATGGCGCTGCACAAGACGGACAGCTGCGATGGACATGAAATACACCGCCCGCCCTACCTGGCCGTCGAAATCAATTACCGACCTCCCGGCACCGATTCTAATACTAGGCTTAATGGTGGAGGCCAGTCCTGATGATTTAGCCAAGTCGCGAATTGAGACAGAAGGGATGGCTTCCGTACTACAGCTCAATCTGGATGAAATGAACTCACGTGAGACAAACCTCACTTACAAGAAAAGTTGTAGGCCACCAAAGTGTGCGTGATTATAGTTGTAAAGACGAAGCACATGAAAATGTTTTTCTTCTACTAGTCTTTCAGCTACATACGCGCACATACAGAGGGTTAATTAATGATGAGATGAACGAAGACATCTTGAGAAAGCGCTTTATCCAGCATCGAAGGTTAGCTCAAAGCACCCTACAAAAAACAAAAACACGAAGACATAAAAACAATGATGGACGCTAACAGATGTTGTAGGGGGGAGAAGTGGTGGACTCAAGATGAAACGGAAGTAGAAAAGAAAACCAGTGTTGATAAGAGTCCTTGGTTTGTACTGTACGTTACTGGTACATGTGTTACCAGCTTATGTTAGCAGCCATCGTCCTTATTACCAGCCAAGGACGGAAGGCAGTAGCAACGTAGATTGGGGGCCACGTAAATTGCAGACGTAGTCGTGGTTTGTAGGGCTGCACGTTATTAGCTGGCTTCAAACATTGTCCAGTAATTACATTATTAGCCAGGCGTCAACCATTGTCCAGTAATTACATTATTAGCCAGGCGTCAACCATTGTCTAGTAATTACATTATTAGCCAGGCGTCAAACAAGTAGAGCAGCCGACAGTCTAATGCACTGTACATAATTACAAGCAATGTCTTAGGACTTAGGGTGTTGCTTCCACTCGTCATGAAAAATGTTGTCTTTTGTACACATTTTCTGAGCAGTTCTCTTCTAAAAAGATTTGACCAAAAACACGTGTTTAAAAATATTTTTTGTACAATTTTTTTTCTCCTACTTTGAAGCTGTCCTAACACCAATTTAAATACTACAGGCGCTAACATTGGCTTTTTCTGCATTTTCAAGCTAATAACGAATGGCAATGTCTTTTTCTTCTGTTGTTGAGTAAACGAGAAAAGACGTTGAACAACCTCAGTCCTTACTTGATTAATCCCCTGAATAGTTTATAAACTTATACAAGAACTGTAAAGACTGCGAGATGCGAAGCAGTAGTTCCGGTTTGGGTGTTACCCGATTGTTACCTCTTTATCTCTCCACTCCTCCGCCTTCCTCTCTACTTGCTCTTTTTTAGGTAAACACATAAACATGATCATATTCGCATTTGCGACATAGAGAAGAACAGTACAACTGATCATGATAACTATACTAACAGGAAAAAAGGGGGTCGCTGGAGACCTAAGCTCGGCCTCGTTGACTTGACATTGATTGGAGCTACACAAGGCATTCGCACCTCACTTTCTCTCATGCGACGTCGAAGTGCCAGGCAAGAAGTCGAAACTGAATGAGCTTCTTGTCTCAGATCTGAAAGCAAATCGATATCAGCCATTGACCATTTGTTAAGACCATCACGTGATCGTCAGTGCGTTCTGGAAACCAATCGAACCGCTGCAACGTTCGTACATCAATGCTGCTGCAACTTTCCATGCAGCTGTGTTACTGCTGATACTTTTTTTCTGTTGCTTTATTTAGTTACTTACACTCTGTTTCAATGAAACGCTAAATTTAGTTTACTGTCAGATGCACATATCCTGGGACTAAAAATAGTGGGGGAAAACATTTCATCTAAGCTGTCTAGCAAGGATACAGATGAATGGATGAAAATTATCATATTACGATATCTTTTGAAAAGAGCAACATTTAGACCGTTTTTACTGCAGCAACAACGATTACATTTCTTTCTGTAATGAGAACAGTACAGATGTAAGCATGGGTGCTTAAAATTAATTATAAATTGGACATGAATCCTTCACAAGAGCTCTCCAACTTCTGCTACCTAAATGGTTGAGATTTGTCCCCAGTTCGATGATTATTTTGTTAGTAAGGCTTTCTATAATTAATTTTAAAACACTCCGCCTACGACAAGAGTAATCTTTGTGCTTGCAGCTCCAGCATTTCTAGGTATTGTTGCACTCTATAAAAGGTAAAGGTAAAGGTCATCCCATAACCTTTTTCAGGTCGTTGGGGAGTGAGGTGTTAGAGACCCCACTTTTCTCGGGGCCAGCTTTTACATGAGGGTGGTGCCCATCTCCTCTCCCTCGCTGCCTTACCTTACCCAACCCTCTATGGAGTCAGGTACCCATTCCCGTCAGCTGGGTCGACTGGGGGAAGTTTGCTGCATTTATCGGGACTTGGACCAGCGCGCTCTCGGTTCGGACGCCAGCGCTCTAACCACTCGGCCATCCGCTTGCCCCTATTCTCATTACAGAAAGAAATGCAATCGTTGTTGCTGCAGTAAAAACGATCTAAATGTTGCTCTTTTCAAAAGATATCTTAATATAATAATTGTCACACATTCATCTGTATCCTTGCGACACAGCTTACCCCTAGCACTCGATAGACCGCCCTCATGTAATGAAATACTGGGGGACTAAAGTAAAGGAGTTAAAATCGTCCAAGATGCACTAAGAAGCGTTCGCTTTCACTTAACCTTAGTGTCCTCTCGCAGATACAGCCTCTTGTATGCACATCCTTCCTCAAGGGCGAGCAATCCCACACAGAGAAATTACCTCATTAGATGCAAAGGTCCTGCCAGTCACACTAATGTCCCAGCGCCGGTCGCTGGACAGGTCTAGCCAAGAAGATACTGCGGTTCGTGAATAATTAAGGCTTCAAAGATGGCTGAGATAGACAGACAGACAGACAGCGACGACTGAATGACGCAGTCCCTGACGGTTCTCTTGTAGTTACACATTCTCTCTGTCTGTCCTTTTCCAGCAAAATTTCAGCAACATGTCCCATGACCCAACAACATGATTTTAACTAGACTTTATTCCCCGAAAGAAGACCACATGATCACGGAAACTCGTGTTTACGTAGAACTCTTTGCCCTTTTCACGGTAGAAAATACTTTACTAGAGCGGTACATTTCCTAGAGCACTTGTGACTAGTTCTTAAACACTGATAATCCAGTGCTTCAATGACAAATAAAAACTCACTTATAATTCAAAATGTGAATCAACATCATAATCTAGGGAACTCGAGATGACATTAGCTACTTCAGTTTATTTGATATAATAAAGTCGGACTTAATCAGAGATAGCCAACAGAACTGACAGTCAATGATGTTAATTGTGATTCACTAGCTGCTGAATGTGCCACAGAGTAGAGTAGCTCGCTGAACTGTTTACACGCACTATGCCAACGAATGAACAGACAGAAGCAGTTAAAAAAACACACTAAGAAAGTACAGAAAAACCAGGCAAGAACCAGAATGAAGAAGAGCCAGAGTGAGGTACCAAAATAGCAGCGAAAGAACTGAGTGCATGCCGACAGGCAATTTAAACAAAATTCTTCTGGTTCTTCACAGAATTTGGCGTCAGTTTGGTTTGTTATGGTTGGACTTACTTTACACTTTGTTGTTCATGTGTGCACGCGTGTGTCTGTGTGTTCGTGTCCGTATACGTGTGTATGGGTGCACGCGCGCTCTCAAACGTGTTAGTCATAAAAAAAACGTCGATGACATTTCTTCGCTATTGATGCTCACTTCTTGCTCGCATTCAAAGAATTCCTCAGAGTTCCGAAGAAACGGCTTAGAATGGTAGACAATAAATTGCTCCCAAAAATAGAATCTATGTCCAAACATCTTTAGATGAGATGCAGAAGATATCGTGCATTCTTTCAAATTAGGTACGATGACTATATTTTTTTTTTGAATTTACAGCAGTGGTTTTATTTTATTTTATGAGGCGACTTCCACGAGACCTTCACGACAGCCAAGAAGACTTCTCGATCGGTTTTCGTTCTTCTTAAAAGCAAACAATGCGTTAAAATGACTAAGAAATTGCCGTGTCTTTGCCTTTTTATTAATTTTACATTTCAGCTTTCCCTACACCACATTCTTTTCCCTCCTTCCCCCATTTTATCCAAATTTTTCGCTCCGGAAGAGAATATATTTTCGCAGACAAGTATCTTAGCTATAAATATACAAGCCCTCTTCCCGTATAATGCACAGATCAATTTAACATCCCTTTAGGAGCAGCGACCTCAAGTAACACTGACGTCCTTAAAATTATTTTCTTTGGGTTTCTCTTAAAATTCCGCACACACTTAGCCCTTAATTTAGTGTTTGCCAGCGTAACAAATGTCTTTCCTTCAGGCTGAAAGGGACGGAAAGTTCAAGCAGCTGCTTCTCATGATAGATTTGTTTTTCCAGCATCCCCCTAAAACTCTGAAATCGAAGAATGCTCGAAGGCTGGAACGGTTTGCTAGTTGGCAAAGGGGCTCCTTTGTGTGGATAACTTCTACTGAAAATCTACGAACTAAAGAACTGGTATTTCCTTGGGGATTAGGAAACAAAGCTTTAATGGTGAAACCATAACCTAGTGGGCATATGAGCACCGTATCTAAGGAGTGAAATGTGAAGACCCCAACCTATCCTTTCCTACCTTTATTCTTCCCGTACCAGGTGTACACAGAATAGAACCTCTGGTCGGACCTGGTGACTATTATCCCGTAGCTGAATACAGTTCTATATTTAATGACAACAATGTCTTTTAACTATATTCTGATTGTTTATTGACTCATTGTTTATAAGCTCAAACCAACACCAAACCCGACTGCAATGGACTAACTCTTCAGGGGAACAAACCATTTTTATATACAGTCAAGACAATTTTCTGCAAGTTCAAAAGTATCTGTGTGTAGTACTGTGGTACAAATTTTAAGAAAGCATCACACCTCTGACAGCCCTTTTCTAAATATATGAAAAAGCAAACAGTATGTACAATTGTATATATCTAAACTGATACTCTAGAAATCGGAAGTCGTCGTCGTCGTCGTCATTCGTCTCGATTATAATCATAGTTGTAGTGTCTCCCCTGACGTACACAAGTGTTGTATTGATTGCATGTCTTTTAGTGAAATACAACAATCAGAATCACTCAAAAAGAATTGTTTTATACATTTGTATGAAAATGATTTATTGTAATGTTGTGTAAATATTATATATATTATTTCAAATGATCCAATCTTCCTCACGCATATTACGCAGGTAAAATAACAGTCGAAAAAGCAACAACAGATTTCTCAGTGGGTGTTTAGAATTTAGCCTTTGTTCCTAATAAAACAGATAGTATTGGGGATACAGTCTCACAAAGCAATGATGATACTGTTAACTGATTAAATACTGAATTGCATCTTGTAACGCACAATTCTTCAATTTGTTATCTTTTTCATAAATAGCACTAAGGAGACCAAGAACCAGCCAGAACCAGCAACTTGATAATAATAGTGTAGTAGTAGAAAGTAGTATTGTCAAAAAAACCCGGATGTCACAACTGTAGCTGTTGACTACAGTCACGAATTTCTTTGATTCTACAATGATTTGTCTCAAAGATATATCTATTACTGATAGTTTATATTTCTATATATGATTTTATGTCTTTTTGTATATCTGACTATACTTATTTGTTCGTGTGTTTGAGAGCCACTGATTCCATCCTACTTCTCTCTTTTCACAGAAAGCAGGAGGAGGGAGTAGTTTTCAAGATTCACGATCATCGTCATTCTAGTTCAGGTCACTGCTCACATCTTTAGCCATCATCATGCAGCCTTGGCTGTGTCGTGAAATGAAGGAGAAGGGTGGCCTGATATACTATACCCTGTCGTTTGTGCTCTGTGCCGTATCCTGCACAGATGTCAGCCCCGTAATATCACTACAGAAGAAGGAGCTTCTGCCGCTGCACGTGAGGAGCCGGAACCTGCATTACACGGCCGCAGACCCTCTATTCTACTCACAAACCTACTCGGACCGCGTCAGCATCTTTCTTGAACAGAGCGACACCTCGTGGCTGGACGTCAGGTGGCAGTTTGACAACTCTTCTCTTGACGGAGCCTCGGAGATCCCAGTCGTGTCTCAGGCGACCTGCGATTTGCCCAGTGGTCGGATTGTGTCGGACTTTTTCAACGGCACACAAAACCGTTTCAGGTTCTCGCACTTAATGTCCGACACGGAGTACACTGTGTGCGTGGTCGTGACGGAGGGAACGCACGTGGAAACCGTGAAAAGGATGTACTCTAAGTGCGGCTACTTTCGGACCATTCCAGTGATGAGGCCGGACAGTGTGGTCGGGCTCGTCCTCACCCTCGGATACTTAATAGGAATGAGCATTTTTGGGTATGTGGCCTGGAAATGTCGGATGCACAAAGTTACTGCCACACGCACGAAGCAAGAGGATGGAGTGGAGCTCACCTCCCGCTCCAACGGACGCACGTTGTCAGATATCGAGGAACGTGTTTACCTTAATTCCTTTCAGCCTTCATCGAGTTATAAAACGCAAGAATTCATTTGAAAAAGCAGGCTCAGCAAAACCTATATAGGACATAGGACGTGAAGAAGAAGTTAAAAATCTAAAACAAGAATTTAGTACAACACACTTTACATTGTCCATAGTTGAATGACTGTGTTCAAGCAGAAAATTCAGCAATTTCAATTCATTTCTAAAATTATATCCAACTCATGGTCTGAGGCCTTACAAAGCCTATAATACGATTTCAAGAGATCTGTGACTTCGAACGCTTTTTGTCAGTCTCGTCTTAGGGGAAGGAGAAAATGCTTATTAGAAAGATGGGAAAGGTAAATCTATAAATGAAGATGAAACATGAAATGTAATAATAGGTTACATAAGTAATAAGAAAGATAATCAAAATCATGAACGTGAACGCCACTAAACAAGGGTCGTTTCACAGTTTTCAAGTTCAGTGGTGCAATAGATAACAGCATTATCAAAGCGTTTTTACCGATGAAGACCTATCGGAAACATCATAAAGAAGAAATGATCTTTTCTGTAATAATAATAGACAAAGAAGTAAGAAATAGTAGGGTGTATGAGCAAGAAATTAAAAAACGAGTAGTTCAACGGTTTCTGAGCAATCGTTCATGAACAATCTCTCATAGGGATGAAAACACACACACACACACACACACACACACACACACACACACACACACACACACACACACACACACACACAAAACCATGATTTACAGTTTAAAGCAAAATTTAGTAATCAGTGGCTAGAACCTTAACATTTTATGACACTAAAACTGTAAACAAATACTTTAAACCTTATATCCAACTTATACAATTTATTCATTTAAATGTCGTACTGTCTTTTGCTCCATTACAAAATGAAGTGAGGTGATATAAAGACTGCTTTTTGTTTTATATTTTTCTTCTTTTGAATAGTGATTTAGGTTCTTCTTTTAGCACTAATAGCTTTAGGTTTTAGCTTTCTTTATCACACTGTTTCATGCAGATCAAACCTATGCAAATATTGTAATAGTTAACACATTGTCTTTCTAAGTCTTTGCTCTTTCGTTCAATCATCTCATAATAGCATCATTTTCATGATGTCTTATTGCTAGCTTCAGCTTTTATTCAGCCTGTACCTTCGTAAGCACGCATGTTTTTCGACTTTTACCTTCTTATATTCTAAACACTATCCCATCTCAAAAGACTTGCAGGAATACTGCGGCACTGAAAACACATTAATGTCGAAATAGGTTTGCACGAAAGTGAAACAGTCCGGTGGTCTTACAATTGAGAGTGAGGTGCTAGAGCTCACAGTCGGGTAGCCACCCCACGGTATGAAGTATGCGACCTCACACGGCTATTGAACACAGGTGCTTTACTGTAATTACTAGGCTTTGAGCTCGTCCTGCTCCTGAAATATACTTCATGATGTCATCTGCTCTGATCTGAAGTGAATCTAAACTCTTAAAAAGGGTTTCGTTGAAAAGACCAGAAACGAAGCAAATAAGTAAAAATGTAAAGAACCCTCTGAGGCAGGTGAGGGATTGCGATGGGAACTGACACTACTTCGTCTATCTTTGCAGAAAGATTTGTGCAATGGTGGGTAGAAACATGAGCATCACATATGAGAATCTCCTAGATACTGACTACTTGCTTGGACATTTAGTATTATTTAAGAATAGATACAGATATTAGGGAAATATGTACATATTCTTTCATATATATATATATCACCGAAATGTAGTAAAGCGCCTACGTCCTTCGAGAAATTATACCGCCGATTACTTAGTAGTTGATATCTGTATGTCGTGCCTGCTGGTTTTTTTTTTCTTTTTTTGTGTGTGAATAAATGTACTACGTAGATAAATGTTTATCATCACCACCGTGCTAAATTGTATAAGGTGGTCGCGTTATTAAAAGTAAATGTTATGTTGTTATTGGGAGACAGCTAAGTTTCTGATGCTGCTGTTCGATGAGGAACATGCGGATGCGAGATAGGAGAAGGATGCTCATGTGTTAAATTACATCCTTGATTTAGATGTTGCTTAGTTATATTCAAACTGTGTCTGCTGCCTTTTTTTCTTTTTCTTTTTTTTTGTTCTCGCTTGTTCCAATAACCAATTGACTTAGCTCCAGCATGAAAATCTAAACAAGACAGAAGCTGAGGTTTCAAATGGAGACCACGCTGGTGCGACATACCACAATGCCATTTCCACAGCTCTCTGGAAAACAGCCGATCTCGTTTCAACTGTTTAAGTCCAGCCAATGATTGTTCGTGAAAACGATTGCTTGTGATGTTTCTTCACAAATTAAATATCTCTAAAAACTGTTCAAGAACTGGGCTCTCTTTTAACCCACTCCCTCTTTTCGTGTGTTAAAATACATATATATAAGATGTTACGTTAGCAACTAAAATAATCATTTATCTAGCTGGAAGGCATGCGAAGGATGGGGTTAAATCATAGATCAGTGGATTGAACTGAACCTTCCACCTTAGACACGATGTACCACTAACATTTGACCGTGCCATGCGCACACTTGGTCAGTTTAATACCCGCTGCCTGACGACAACAGCGCGGACTGGTTGACTGACAAAGGAAACACGAAGCAAACGGAATAAACTCAAATAGTACTCAGATAAAAATATAATATTTTCAAAAATAAAAGACATCAAAGAGCACAAAGGCAAGCAAAATACTATCACTGAATTACTATTCTTAACTCTCTTGCAATACTGTCTGTCATGCTAGCCATCATGTAATGACTCCATCTCACACTGTTTACAGTACTTATATCCCTTCATATATTCATCCATTGATTTACATTCTTCTCTTGTACCTCACCTTGATGTTATTCAGTGTGCCTATACGTATCTCACCGTCCACTGTTATCTTTCATTTATCAATATTGGTGTGCGCCGAGTGCGATCTGTCTTTGTCGTGATGCTGCGCGTTATAAGTTAACACTATTATTATTATTATTAAGCACAAACATCAGCTCGACTTGCATCTCCTGACAGAGAACAAGCTACTAATATACTGTAAATTAACTTTAAAGATCCTAATTGTTATAATTACATTTTAATATTAATGTTACATTTGGCTACGTTCCACTAGATAAACTTGTCGTAAGATGCCAGTTGCATTCCCTTGTAGTTCATACAAATTTGCTGCATTTATTGCTGCTGCTGATTAATTACACAATTTCTATTTCTCTCGATTCTCGCTTTACTGAACATCTGTATCCACATATTTATATCAAAGCAATGGTATAAATCTACGTGAAGGGACATAACATTTGATACCTGATAGTTAGTTCCCTTTAACAAGTATTATCCTAAGGGTGGGCAAAGTACGGTCCGCGGTAGTGTAGTGGATAAAACACTCGCCTCGGGACACTCTCTGTATGTGGCACCTGGGTGCCGGGGGTTTTGTCCGGGTACTCTGATTTCCTCCCCCCTCTCTTTCCCCCCATGGTGCGAAATCGCCGCAAGGTGGAAGCACTTTCCTACTAAATCAACCAACCAAACACGGTCCCCGGACGTCTTTGGATCAGCCAGTCTGCCAAAATGTAAAGTGCACTTGTTTTCATTTTTTTATTCAGCGTAGGTTAATTTGATTGAAAGTTAATTTATCAAGTACAACAGCGTTAAAAATTGGCAGTCCGTAACATTCTAACAAAAACATAACAAAAAACGCGGCTGACATGTTTGATGTCGTCGTTAGAAAGCATTGGGGGCAGCTGCCTTCAAAGGAAAGGTTGATTTTAAAGTTTCATTATGAGAAAATTTAAACAGCTTCACTTAACACAATAAATTCGTTAAGTGAACGCCTTTATGTCCTCATTTGCTGACCATTTCATTACCACTAGGTGTGTTGTGTAGTCACCTGACATGTGTATTTGGTATTTTACCGGCCCACCGCATAGCTTAGAATTTTTAGACCGGCCCGCAAAAAAGAAAACTTTGCCCACCTCCGGGCTTATCCAGTATCTACTGTGTGAGAAAAGTGTAAAGCCTGGGCTGTTGCGAAATAGCTGGAGCACTGAACCATTCATTTATTAATCCACCCCACCTCTCTACCACATGCATATAACTAAGGCTGTTGTCACGGTCGGGATTTCTAAGCATTTATTCCCTTTCTATATTTAATTCATTTATTCTTTCTCACGCATGAATTAATGTGCACTCTCTCTCTCTCTCTAACACATGAACACTGGGATCACCACGACCACATCTGTTTAGGTGTTAAGAAGTTTGACAACTACATAGTATAACATGGGAGACAACGTGGAGCGAATAGAACAATCTTTCATTTACTTTCTGTCCCTTCATCTACGCACAAGACTGTAAAATTCAGCCCTGAGAATGCAAGAATCTTTCGAACTTACGAGCACATCTTTATACATGCACTGGTTTGCACACACACACAAACACACACAACACGACACGACCCCACCACCACTACTAATGATGCAGCACATACCATGAAATTCGTCAACCAACCCCCAAATACGATCACATATCTTAAGTATAAAAGGCTAGAAAAATATTTGTGTGTGGCTGAAAATGTCTGGGCCTGCAGTTATTAAGAAGCGAATGTATGTCGCTTCAGGTCGTTGCTTTATGTTACTAAACCCCACCTTTTCTGCTGCTTTTATATTTTCGTCTCAAAAAGGAAATAAAGGAACATCCACGATGTCTGGAGATTACTTGATAACTGCGGAAGCAAGATGGCTGTCCTTGATTTTCCTACGCTGCTCTGGGGCAACGACTTAACTTAAAATTCAATTTTGACATTCAACAAGCCAGCCAAGTCACAGTGTACTTGTTCTTGGTGCTTACAACCTTTAAGTTTTGTTCACTCACCCTTCACTTAATGACAGAAATAGGATACAGCCGTCGTTTTTCACTGTATTCAGCATGTTCTTTCAACAATAAAAAAGTAAACTTGAATTTCTCTTGTGTCCAGTTTGACGCGATAGGTACCTATTTTAAAAGAAGGTTCTCACACTTTCCTATTCCCAACAAAAAATGTATCAGCTTAAAAAATAATTTTTCCCACGCAACTTTACAAATTATTTTTTCTGTAAATGCTTCAGAGGATAGCTTACGTGCATGCCACCTATCACGAATAGGACATATATTCGGTGTCTTGTGACAGAGATGTGCGTGCACTGTTAAAAAATCTTTTCAATTGCAAAGATAATTATGTTCAGGAGGAGGTGAGCCCTCCTACCGGTTGTAACCATGAGAACATATAGATGTCTAGGAATTTGGGAATAGCTGTACTGTGCTGAGCTCATCTCCGCTGTGACACACATTGCAGACATAATTTTAAAATCTGAAATATAGTGTGCTTCTTTAACTTGACAGAGCCAACTGATCTGAAACTAAGTATCTTTAAATAGCATCAAGCCCATCAAATCGTGTCAGATATTCTGGGGGCTTTAGACTTTTTGTAACAACTCTCATTAAAAGTTAAAACATGCGGAGGCCCGCCAGCGGATCGCCATCTCAACCAGCACCACGACTGAGAGTGCGGAAAGTTTGCTTAGCGTTTTGCTCGGTTAGGCGGTGGATGCACAGGTAGCTGAGGTGGTTATAATAATTATAAAGGTATCAACAACATACGTAAAGAATGCGCGAACATGTGCCGTGTGGTAGGTTACCAGGTTTTACACACACACACACACACACACACACACACACACACACAGTGGGAGAGAGAGATCTCCATAAGAAGAAAAAATTTAAAATCAAAACGTGAGTAATAAAGATGAATAAAAAGTATCAGAAAGAAAAATCGAGCCGGCAATTTTCGTATTCAAAGCCGTTTGCCTTACCACTGCAGCTACAGTCAAAGTTGTCGAAATGGTTATGTTTAGAAGTAAAACATTTTAATAAAAAGGCAAACTAAAAGACAACCTGGCAATGCGGGCTCAAACATCGAAGGTAAAAAGATAGTAGCATCCGGGCCATGTGCTTTAAAAAAAAAGGATCTTTAGAAGTAATCCCTCTGAAAGCTGTCAGTCAGTCAGTCAGTCAGTCAGTCAGTCAGTCAGTCAGTCAGTCAGTCAGTCAGTCAGTCAGTCAGTCAGTCGTCCCTTGTCTGGCACTTGTCGTTGGGGGAAGCACATGGATAGACTCGGCAGCTGACAAGGCCTGCCACTCTTGCCTATTGTGGGCGATAGTCAGCAGATCCTGTACAGGACGACCAGTCCAGTCTTTGACCTTCGTAAGCCAGTTCTTTCTCTGACCACCGCGGCGTTGACCACCCTCCAAGGTGCCTTGAACGACAGTCTTCGACAAAGTGTCGTGCCGGGTCACATGGTCAAAGAAGACCAGCTCTTGACTGTTGATAGTAGAGGGTCCTGGTGTCCTACGAGTGTGGCAATCTTGTTTCTTACAAAGTCGGTGGTTTTGTGTTCTTTGTATGAGATCCGGAGCAGCCTCCTCAGGCACTTGTTCTCGAATGCAGAGAAAGAACAGCGTGCCCAAGTCTTGACAGCCAGTCCACACTGTATTAATGACAGGAGCTATCAAGTGAGGAGGAGCAAGAGAAGCAGAAATGTAGACGTGAGAGAGAGAGAGAGAGAGAGATATCTCATACGAAGTACATAATCAGCACGATGAAAAATTAGTCGGATGGATCTGTAAAACATTCTTTACTTAGTTCACAGCTATGTAACGGGCCCCCTGCATAATTCAGTAATGTTGATTTTAAAACGCCCTTTATCAGGACCACAAAGCAGCAGTCACTGGTCTACAGTCCAAGGAAAGAAATCGGCGCAAATATGTTCTTTTCCCCAAGCGACAGCTAAAGACAAGGTACTCGGAGACAGTGGACTCATACGTAAGAAAAAAAGTAATGCACAGCAACGAAGGTCCCACTGATAAATAGAAGGTTCCATGATTTGACCAAACTGACAATCAAAAGTGTCAATAAGCTAATTTCCGCAACAAAATTCTAAACCAACAAGTAATGGATGTTAAAACTAATGTAGAGCCACCAAAATTGCAAAGAATAGTCAAACTTTTGGGGGGGTTAGATTAAGACCGAAGGAGTGGCCATCATCCCTATCGTAATCAAGTTTCTGATGGGGATCTACCTATGACAACCACATTTATTACCGAGGTGGACTGCTCCAAGTGACCGAGTTTCCTCGCAGTTAGAAAATTGTAACTGCTCCAAGCCATTGTAACCATATTTTATATGCTGGACTCTCGTGATCTACACACACACTGCACGCTTTACTGTAGGTGATGTCGACACACATGGTACAAAGAGCCGTCATGCTTCAACACTATCGCAAGTTACATCTCCCCTGCCAACCATCTACAGCAGCTGTCTAGTTATTTAATATTCTAATATTCTAATATTAATAGTTTAATATTCTACAGCCCTTCAATAATTCTTACAGAACACACCGCTATGTTTTCAGATCGTCATTTTATTTATGTAATGGAACGTTTTTCATTTATCTCTGTGGGTTTTCTCTCTACAGAGGGTTGGATTGAGAGCTTTAGTCTCACAAAAAAGGTCAATCAAACTATAAAAATTAAAATATACATATTTTGATGCAATTTTATCTAGATTTACTTGAAAAGACCCCGTTTTGTTACCTAACCAGTGAGAGTGGCTACCTAACACTTTTGAAGAATGTCAGATTCCGGTGTGAGCACCCGACTTAGGGGAACATAAATTTGGCTTAGAGATCGAGCCAGTTGCACAACACGTTTCTAAACCTTAAAACTGTTCTAAAGAAGAAAAATCTCTTCTTAGCCATTTTGATGCATTTCAGAAAAACATACAAAACAATGTACTGACAGGACGGAAAGTCAGACTTAAGCAACTTTATCTTACTTAAAGCAGTTTTAGTTTTAAAAATTCTAAAATTGTGGTGTGCACTTTAAACTAATTATCTAGATAGAGTTAAGGCTTAAAAGTGTTTAAAATTAGAAATGTGTTGTGCAACTGGCCCCTGAATGGTCAAGCCACCAAAGACCCACAATTAATACGAGCAAAGCCATAAGTATTACTACTTTCCTCTTGCTAATTCATCATTACATGTTCAACGCCGTAGCTGAAACATCACCGTCTTCACAATATCTTCAATCCAAAACAGGACACACTTTTTCACATCGTCTTTCAAACGAAGCAACTTTTATTGGATGCGCACAGCGATTTGGTCTAGGATTTTTAATAAAAACGCATGAAAGATTTCATGAGTTTTGAGAATGAACACACCGCAGAACAGCAGGGTGTACGGGTAAGGCTTTAGTCGCGAACTCAATCCGGACAAATGCATTTTCAACATTGCATGAAAAACGCTATAGGAGGGAACGATGATAACATGGCAGCACATTTGTCGTTGCTTTTGACCTACTGAAAGACGGCAAAGCATTTTGAAGAAGATTCTGCGCAGAAAGAAGTTTTGCAATATATGTTTTTCTTTTTGCACAAGCTTTATATTTCAGTGCATTCGGTCTTTGATGGTCTACTGTGGGGTTTGATTGCGTCAGAGATTTTTTTTAGCGCTTTTATAGACTACAGGGACATTGCCACCTGCAGTTATATAGCTATCGAATCTTTTTATTCTCCAAAATTATATCCACGGGACGTACAGCTGTGGCTCGACAACCGCCAACGTATCACGTATCTTAAACAGTGCCATGAAAGGCAAGTTTGAGAGAGGGCTTTATGTGATAAGTGGGAAATATACCTCTAAATGCGTATCGTAATTGTAAGTGTCAGTTTTCCGCTCTAAGGAAGGGGCGGTCCTCTTTCAAGAAAATAACGAACAAAAATCGTCATAAACAAGTGTTGAATGTGAATAGCACTCAGTATTTTAAGCATTTTGAAACTTCAGGTGCAACATTTTTTAATAGGATTTAAAAAAAAGCAGTTCACGAAGACTTTTAAACACTAATTTTTAAATTCAAGCAATGTGCCGGGGTCTGGTTAGCCTATTTAAGAAGTCTGAAGCAGTGTCAGCGGTTTGCGCATGCAGTGGTCTCATGTAGTCCCTTGCCTCGCTGTTCACATTAAAACGAATAAACAAAATAGCTACCGGTGAGATGTTGCTGCAGATTTTAACACCACTAATGCACCACTTTGTTAAAATTAAAGGAATTTAGAGGATGATTTTTTTCCGCTGTTATTTAAGGACTAGGAGAAGGTGGAAGAGAAACAGAGGAAATGATCTTACAAGTGACAGTATATGTTTGGCGTTGATGTTGCCTTCTTACACCCCCGACACACACACACACACACACACACACACACACACACACACACACACACACACACACACACACACACACACACACACACACACAAGTACGTACTTACCACGAAACGAGGAACTGCTTGTGACCGAGTCAATCGGGGATATGGGAAAGACTAGCTTATTTGCATCAAATTTCGATGAAAGTTGAGCTTCTGTGATTTTGTTGTCTTTTTTCCTTCTTGTTTTACAAATCGTGGACACACAGCTTCCAAACGGAGAGTACCTCGAAGTTAAGAAGCAGCAGAAAGAATAAGCTAGCACAAGTAACTACAATCGTTATCCTAAGAGTAGTGTATCGCAGCGGTTTTCAGTTTTCAGGCTAATATATTCGGCACAGCGGTTACTTTAACCGTTTGCTTTACACACACACACACACACACACACACACACACACACACACACACACACACACACACACACACACACACACACACACACACACACACACACACTTCTTCTTTCTTCTTATTCCTTTTCGCCCCCAGTGGAGCATAGGGCTGCAACTACACCACGCCAGGGAACCCGGTTCTGGGCCTCCCTCCCTAGTTGGGTCCATGTTATTCCAGCTGCCTCCGCCTCGCCGTGGACCGATCTTCTCCACGTCTGTCTGGGTCTCCCAACCCTGCGTCTCCCCTGTGGGTTCCAGTCCAGAGCTTGTCGTGTTAGACTTTCGGCCGGCTTTCGCAGGGTGTGGCCGATCCAGCCCCACTTTCGCTTCTTGATGTCTTGGCTGGCAGGTTTCTGGTTTGCTCTCTCCCACAGGTATGCATTGGAGATTCTCTCGGGCCATCTGATGTTGAAAATGTGCCGCAGACATCTGTTTATGAATGTTTGAATCTTCCTGGTGATGTTGTTTGTTACACGCCATGTCTCAGACCGATATAGAAGGACAGATTTTACGTTCGTATGAAAGATGCGGATCTTGGTATGTTGAGATAGTGCCTTGGAATTCCAGATGGGTCGCAGGATGTGGAATGCTTGCCTGGCTTTATTTATTCTGCTTCTTACATCTTCATCAGCACCTCCGTCCTTGGTGACTATGCTGCCTAGGTAGGTGAAGCGGTCAGTCTCTGTAATACATTCCCCGTGTAGCTGAAGTGGGGCTTCTTGCTTGTTGTTGATCCGCATTACCTCTGTCTTCTTGATGTTGATTGTCAGGCCAGTTGTCGCTGCTTCTTCTGAGAGCCGAGTGAGCTTTGTCTGTGCATGTTGTTGCTTGTGGGACAGCAGGCTGATGTCGTCTGCAAAGTCGAGATCCTCAAGTTGCATGGCAAAGTTCAATTGAATGCCTGTGTTGCTGTTAGAGGTTGTTCTTCTCATGATCCAGTCTATGACGATCAGGAAGATTGTCGGCGAGAGCATACAACCTTGCCTTACTCCAGTCCTCACTGCAAAGGGGTCCGTCAGCTTCCCATTGTGGATCACCTGGCATGTCGAGTCCTCATACAGCTGTTGGATGATGGCAATGAACTTTGGTGGAAATCCGTAGTGCTGCATCAACTTCCAGATGGTCTCTCTGTCTACGGAGTCAAATGCCTTCTCAAAGTCCACAAATGTCATGTATAGTGGGGACTGCCATTCGATGGACTGTTCAATGATGATTCGCAGTGTAGCAATATGGTCTGTGCATGATCTACCCTGCCGAAAGCCTGCCTGTTCTTGCCGCAGTCTCTTGTCTAGGGCATTCTTCAGTCTGTCCAGCATGATTCTGGTCAGCACCTTGCTGGGAATGGACAGTAGCATAATCACACGCCAGTTGCTGCACTGGGTCAGGTCACCTTTCTTGGATAGCTTTACCAGATAGCCAAGTTTCCAGTCTGCTGGAACTTGCTCCTGCTTCCAAATTTTCTGCAGCAGAGGGTGTAGCATCTCTGCTGCGGCTGTTGGATCCGCCTTGAGTGCCTCTGCAGGAATGCCATCTGGGCCTGCCGCCTTACCAGTTTTCAGAGACTTGATGGCTTTGATGATTTCTGCCTTGGTTGGTGGGTTGGTGTTCACCTGGAGTTGCTCGGTGGCTGGGGCAATGTCCAAAATTGTTGCTGGTGGTGGCCGGTTCAGTATTTCTTTAAAATGTTCTGCCCAGCGAGATCTTTGTTCTGCATCCCCAGTAATGACGTTGCCATTTTTATTTTTTACTGGCCTGCATGCATTGATGTTTTTCCGTCCTGACAGAGTTCTTGTAATTTCGTATAGTCTTTTCATGTTATTTTGCCCACCTGCTTGTTCTGCCTCTTCTGTCATCCTGTGTGCGAACTGTCTCTTGTCGCCTCTTGCACTCTTCTTCACTTCTCGGTTCATCTCCCAGTACTTTGCTCTGAGCTCTTCTTTTTCCTGCTGGTCTTGACACTGGCTGATCTTCTGCTTCAGCTCTTTCCTTTCCTCTATCTTTTTCCAGGTCCCTATGCTCAGCCATTCCTTGTGTTGTTTCTGTTTCTTTCCCAGAACACGTTTGCAGGCGGCCTTCCAGGTCTCCTGTAATCCTGTCCAGTGGTTGGCCACTGTTTCTTCAAAGAGTCCCTCCAGTGCCTCAAACCTGTTTTGACTTCACAGTTGAACTCTTCTTGCTTCCTGCGATCTCTAAGAAACTGCACGTTGAATTTGTGGTGTGGTCTGTCTGATGACTCATGGAAGGACCTCAGCTTTATCTTCAAAGTTGCTACAAGCAGGTGGTGGTCTGAGGCTGCATCTGCACCACGCCTTACCCTGACATCCAGCAGACTTCTTCTAAACTGTCGATTAATGGTGATGTGATCGATCTGGTTTTCTGTCTTTCCATCTGGTGAAGTCCAGGTGGTCTTGTGGATGGTTTTGTGAGGAAAGACTGTGCCTCCGATTACAAGGTCATTAAACAAGCAGAAGTCTGTGAACAGCTCACCATTCTCATTGCAGTTGCCCACACCGTGCTTTCCCATTATGTGTTCTTTGTCCGTGTTTTCATCTCCAACTTTGGCATTCATGTCGCCCATGATGATCTTCAGGTCTCGTCTTGGAGTACGATCAACCAGCGCTTGTAGGGAGTTGTGAAAGTCCTCCTTCTCCTCTTCTTTTGCTGCGTTGGTAGGTGCATAGCACTGGATGATGGTCATCTTTCTTCCTTTGGAGTTGAACCGAGCTGACATGAGTCGTGGGGAAACTGGTTCCCATGATATTAGTGCCCTTGCAGTCTCCTGTGTCATCAGTACTGCTACTCCTTGTGAGTGGTCATGGTCAGGGTCTTCATGTCCAGAGTAGATGATAGTCTCTCCTGACGAGAGTCTGGTCTGACCGCTACCATTCCATCTGGTCTCGCACAGGCCAAGGAGCTTGATGCCATAGTTCTTCATCTCCTGTGCTACCTGAGCTGATTTCCCTCTCTCGTATAGGGTTCTGATGTTCCAGGTCCCTATCCTGGTTTTTGCCTTGGCTGTGAGAAGATAGGTCGGCGAGCTGACTTCCCGAAGGCTTTCGCCAGCACGAGTCATAGGCCCCTCCAAAGAGGGATCTTCCCGTCCAGGCTCTCGTTGTGGTAGTGTTGTAGTTGTAGTTTCTGTAGCAAGGGTTGTTTTACAGGGTGGGGTTGCTAACCCCACGCCCAACCCTCCTCCTTCATCCGGGCTTGGGACCGGCAGGTTACCCGGGGGGTTTCCAGGCAGAGTTCACACACACACACACACACACACAACCAAAATCTTCTCCGTAAAGAATGCCGCGCGGTAGCTTTGTAATCGCCACATAATTAACATTCAAATGCAGTTAGATGCATGTATAAGAATATTTGCAAGCTGGCTTAATTTCTCTAAGTAGGACCATCTGTGTAAAATCACTATAGCAGTCCTCGTGTGTTTTCAGCACCTAGGAAAAAACAAATCTTTCCCGCCAGTAAAAGTGCTCATTATAGACATCAGTAAAAACAAATGGGATGTAATCAGTCGTGAGATAGTAAAACACACCCCATTAACTCAAAGGCATATGTCTTGGCAGTTACGATCTTCACAGTTAACTTGCAGTGATTGCTAGGTCGGACCGTTGGTGGGGAAAACTCCCATTACCCATCCAGCTTCCCCTTCATTCTGTGGCCTAGACACGGTGAGCCACGTTCACTGACCCTACGACCTTTAGGCTATAAGACCCTGTTATTATTTTACGCTGATCCAGCAGCTAAAGCTATCTCATGGCAAAGCAGCCAGCCATGTAAACGAATGCCACTAGGACAGCCAATCCTGACTGTATTTGTGGCATGCGCTAACGGTTGCGCCGGACCGCCTATAAATTGTGTGCATTTGAAAACACTTTTTGGCGGTCTTTTATTAAAATAGCTGTACAGAGCTAAAGTGTCGGTTAAAAGAGGGGAGAGTGGAAAGATCACGTTTCAGAGGGACGACACGAAAGGAAGGCTTTCGGGAATAAACCAACAGCTTTGTACTGAACAAAGAAAAATACTGTCTTGCTCCCTCACGAAGAGCAAGAGGCTATATACTTTCAAGGATGGTTTCCAAACAACAAAAAGGCCACCTACAGTAAGTGGATATAAGCGATAGCTAGCTTCATTTTATATACGGGCTATATAAGAGCTCGCAACTCCACGTCTGGATGCTCTTTATTTCTTCACGGCATAGCCTCAGTATTAAGCCAATGTATGCTTTGTGGCAATCTTTCCATCTACAGCCATTCTTTTAATTGGGTATATTCGTATGTGCAGCCTTTCTCGAACTATGATGAAAGACGTTTGCAAGCCGGAAGATTTCAGCAGTATGTGATTCGGAATGTAGGTAAGTACACACCAGCCACGAACAGCTTTCTGTCTTGGACTTTGCATCTAGTATTTACTTGTTTCTAGGAAGCTACTTCTTTCATCGCGGCTTAATAAATGCACTTTATTTTCCTAATAACAGCAGATAGTGCTTGGAAAAGACTGGAAAAGATAACTTTATTCGAAAGCTACACAGAAAGTTGTTTGAGATTTGCTATCATTGTCATTTCATAAACGCAAATTAACTGCCACCCCGTTACGTGAGGATTCCAGCCTAGTATTATCTGAAATAAGTTATGTAGATATAAAACAAGACATCTCTCCATTGTGCAAAGAGGAAAGCTATGTATAAAATAAAATAGAATATACCACTGATTTGTACAGCATTAAACGATAAAAAAGGACATTTTTGAAATCAATTCTGTGCATGAAGACACAAATAGGTGAGGAAGCAAGGCTTCGTAAAGTATTAGTGTTCCTTGAGTAATCGCGGCATGCGCACACACGAACGCACGCACGCAAACACACACACACACACACACACACACACACACACACACACACACAAGTACGTACTTACCACCAAACGAGGAACTGCTTGTGACCGCGTGAATCGGGGATACGGGAAATACAAACTGATTCGCATCAAATTTTGATGAAAGTTGAGCTTCTGTGATTTTGTTACCTTTTTATTCTTGTTGTTTTCCATGCATACTATATGCTGACAGACAAAGTGAAGACACGATTTTCAAAAGATCTAATTGAACATCGCTTCCCTTTTTGTTATCAAGGACACAATATATATAATACATTTCACACCTACTGCACGTACATTCACTGAGGACATCGCACGCGTTCAAAACTGCTGTAAGTTTCCGTACAAATCAAAGGCAAAACTGGTGGCAAACTGGTTAAAAGTATGTTGAGAAGAGCTAGACAGTATCAGTGTTGAAAGCAGTGTGATTTGGTCGGCTAGTTTTATATATTTATTAATACTTTCTTCCTGGAAAACACCTCCCGTGAGAATTTCTTCTTTCGGAAGGCGGGTTAAAAGAGCTAAGGGAGTGGGCTCGTTGAAAGTATACTTATTAATTATAGACGAATGTGTATTGCGCTTGCGATGAATAATCGACGAAATACCATCCTTGATAGCTATTGGCCTCGGTTTTAGCTTCAGCAGGTCTGAGCCACCACGCAAAACACTGTAGACTCAGGGAAAGCCTGGATGTCCATCAACAAATTGAAAATGAATGACGACAAAACTGAGGTCCTTCCCATAACCGCTTCAAATAAATTGAAACATTGAGCCATCCATTACTACTTGTACTGTCCTTGGGGTTAACATATCTTCTCCCACCCCTCATATCTCCCACAATTTCCGGAACCTTGGTGTTGTCGTTGACGCATCATCATCTCTTAAATTTCATATCAATTCAGTTGTAAGTTCATCTCCCTTGACCTTCGCATGATCAGTCAAATAAGATCTTTCCTGTCAGCTTCTGCCACGAAAAAGTTTATGTCTGCTTTTGTTTGCAGCTTTATGATAACTGGTTTGAGGGCCATTGGAAATGTCGCCATCCTATCCTGCACAGCTGAGGTCAGTGTTCAGTAGCGGCAAGAGATTTCATAACAGACCACACGAGTCAGACAAGACAACATCAAAACAGTCATCTTCAACTCCCAAGAGTGAGCCAAACAAATTCACGAATGCCTATAGAACGCATTAACTTAATTTAATCTTGGAAAGTATGGGAAAACGAACACACGTCTCATCACTGTCCTCATTTAAAGGAAGAACAAAGTGAATTTCTGCATGTCTTGGTTGGACAAGGGTTATTAGAGCTAGTTACCACCCGAGGTGCGGTTGATGGCAAATTATAGTCTACGCTACTGGATTTAGCTTGCTCGTTCCCAACAGTAACTGACCAGATTGCGGTTAAACCAGAAGAGATAACACATAGAAATTACTACGAGGTTTCTAGTAGCCCACGTTGACACTATTACTGTTTCAAAGAACAATGTTACGCATCCTATCACCAACGTTTTATTTTCTTTGTTACTAATGTTCACCATACAGCATATGCTCTCATATGTATAAGAACCCGCACAACAACCAACACCATCAGTTCCAGTTCAGAATACTATAGTGGGTGGGGTGAGAAAAAAATAATAAACTTAGGCAAATCACAGATTTTGTCCTGAGAGACACACCAAAAAGGTCTAAAAATGATAAGACAAAATATGTAGAGATACGAAGTATCTTGTATCGTAAGTGCGGTGACGTGGAAGCCAATCAGGTGATCGTCCCCACTTCACGAGACACGCCGGAGGTAACAAACTTCGAACAGACTTTTATTACCTTGAGGTTTCTACACGACATCCTGTTGTGCTTAATAGATATCAACCAGACAGTTTGTCCTAAGTGAGATGTAGGCTGTACGAGTCTGAAATGTCTAGGACACCACGTTAACCCAGAAAAGCTTGCGTTAAATGCGAATACATCCACCCAGCTATCAGATGGTTAACGATCCGAAACGAAAAAAAAAAGCAGAAACCCTACTAGACCGGCGTATGAGTGCCTCTGGGAGAGTCATATACCATAGCGGCTCCCCGTAGGCCTTCTCAGTCCTCCGGTTGTTTGACTAATATCCGAGCTTCGCATATAGAACACCCTGAAGAAATGTTGTTTCTAAGGGTCAAATCATAAATGGATTTGTATTCTCCAGTGATGTGACAGTAATTGCCGTACAAGGCACGTCTCCACAGTACCAACTAGTTTTCATGAAGCACGTTTAGACAGCAGGTGAGGGACCATGAATGCCAGTCTGGACTATCTTACTGAGGAGGTAAGGAACCCAAATATTTCTTGCGTACCGAGTAAGGAACTAGTCCCATATTGTAGCAGTTCGGGTTTACATCATAAGTATTATTTTGATTGACATGTGCCAACAACTTACCTCTCCACTAGATATGCTCTACAACCGGAGATATGTGAGTATACTCCTTATAGTGAGTAGCTGATCCACCTGCTGGAAGGATGTCAAACCAATTAAAACTTAAAATCTCACGAGTCGACGGAGCTCCGTCAAGAACGAATCACCCATTTCCTGTGACGATCATGGCATTGACTTACTGCTTGGTACTCCACCCGGGTTGGTTAATTTTCGCAGCCATTTACTTTTGAAATAAGATTATTTCTTTGTAAAATATTTATCTTTCATTTCATTGTTTATGCATTCCCTGGGAATTCTTCATTGCAGGAAGGAGCATTTGAAGTAATTTTTCTCGTATCTCTTATCCAAGATCTTTAATTTTAAAGTTATTTCGTCCGCAGATCAGGAGTACTATGGTCAGCCGTTTGCCACCAGTTCGTTTCCGAATACAGAATTTTCAAAAGTGCGCGTGCAAAGTACGACTGATATTCGTAGTGCATGCGAAATGAGACTGATTTAATACACTGGGAGGCTAGACTTCTCAAAGCTGGATAAACTCTCATTGACTTTTAAAATATATAAAAAAAAGAAACAAGCTTGGAAGTAATTATTTTCATTCTAAAGATCTTCAGCGACCTGTGGATCAGTCTTGGCCAAGCAGCTGTCTACCGGTTCAAAGTTCACTATATACCTGGATCATAACAATATGGAGAATTTCCACTAAAATTTACACCTCCGCAAGCTAAAACGGGTTAGTAGGTACAGGTGAATCACTGACGGCTACAGAACTTTGTAAATTAATGCAAATCAAATTTATTTTGTGCTTACCTGCTCTAGGAGCTGCTTTACATCTTGGTCGTAAAGTGTCTGCATTTGTGATTATCCTCGCGTGGTGCCATTCCGCAAACAAATTAATCTTCGAATTAGTTACCACTCAGTAAGTCTTATCCACAGACTTCTATGTAAGTCTGTGGTCTTATTATTCTATAATAGGAAATTTCAATAGTAACACACTTCTCGAAACAGCTTTCTTATAGGGGGTAACGCGACGCCATAACAAAAATGGCTTACCTGTAGGCGGAGCTATGCAAATTAGTGACGTCACTATTACGTCACTCATCTTCTGCTCTCTCTCTCTCTCCTCGCTAAACTCCCCTGATATCGTCTGCTTCATCTTCTTCGAATCCTTCCTCCAATTATTCCAAGAAATTTAACTCCAAATGTTCCACTAAAGTTTCCTTCACATAGTTTTTCCAGTCAGAAACAGTCCTACTTGAAAAACCGTACTCACGAGTAATCTCTCCAGAAGACGTCAAACTCAAAATCTCATATGTAAGCACAAAAATGTCTTCCATTGACAAACGAGAACCTGTAAACCCTGATCCGTCTCTAATATACAAGCTCCCCCCAGCACACCTCTTCTTGTTATAAACTCTCATACAGCGCCATCGATATTATTTATCTACTCTCGAAATCTTCTCCACTCCCATCTCCTCACCACAACTCCTACATGTATTACTCTTCTTAATCAATCCACATTCACGTAAAAACTCAAAAAAAATCAGTCTTCGACTAAACTCAACACAAACAACCTTATCACTTCTGCATCCATTGTAAACTTCTTTCTGCTGTACTTTCCAGACTCTGCACCTCTCAACTTTTCCTTGAAATTCACAATTGCACCACAAATTTTCCCAAAATTTCCATGCACACTCGCCATCTTCAATCCTCTCGACTTTCTATCGTCTGCTCACATCAAATCAAATCAACAAACTTTCCGCGCCAAATACCACATGACTAAAACCAGCTAATAATTTAACGACTAAAACCAGCCAATAATCGAATAAAACCAGCCAATAATTTAACACAACTCCATGTCAATCACCATAACGTCATTCGACCAGTCCTCAACATTTCTCCTCTACAATATGACCTAACCCTACCCCTAGCCCACACCCATAACCCTTACCCAAACCCTAACCCCACTCCATAAATCACACACAACACCAACCAATGACCAACCTCACACCCCTCTCAAATATCGATCCTACCCGGTCTCCCCTCCGACAAAATAACACAGCCCGCCGTGACCTAGTCAAACCCCCTATATGAAAGTTCTGCCCACTTCTCATTTTAACAAATTAATAGTATTCATACTTGTCCTCTCCGCATTCGAAAAAATTTGGTCACATAACCATCGACGGATTGAAAGCTATTTTTAAGCATCACCTCCTCTGCAACTGATTTGTCGTTAATTTGTTTTATTTTCTCAGTTAAATTTAACAAGAAGTTTGTCCCAAGCTGAAGATTGGGTTAACATTTAGGAAACATCTAAATATTATTAATACACTAAGTGTAAGTAGAAACGAACCGGTACTTGATCGACGGGGAGACGCGGGTCACGGTCAAACATCAAAGAAAAGGGAGAGAAGCCGGTTGACTTGTGGCGGGTGCAGGTGTATGCGTGTGCGATACTGGCCACGCGACTTTTCCAGTCTTCTTTCTGACACGGCTCCAGCGTCCCGAGCATGTCCAGCAACGTGCGATTAAATCTCTTGCACATTCAATTTCCCATGGGGTGATATGGGGTTGTACGCGATTTACTGCACCCGATGATTCCCCTTATGATGCGGCTCTGAAAGTTGGCTCCCTGATCTGAGTGCAGTTGCTTTGGCACCTCGTAATGGACGATGAAATTATTAACCAGGGTGTTGGATGTCGTTTCTGCCGTCATGTTCCGGGTAGGGATGCCTTGAACGAGGTGCGTGAAATGGTCCGTGATAAATAGAATGTGCTAGTATACTCCCTTAGATGTTTTGACGGTAAGATAATCCATACACACCAGGGGTCAGTTGCACAACACATATCTAATTTTAAACACTTTTAGGCCTTAACTCTATTTAGATAATTAGTTTAAAGTTCATACCACAATTTTAGAATTTTTACAACTAAAACTGCTTTAAGTAAGATAAAGTTTTCTGACTTTCCGTCCTGTCAGTACAATTTTTTGTATGTTTTTCTGCAATGCATCAAAATGGCTAAGAAGAGATTTTGTTTCTTTAGAACAGTTTTAAGGTTTAGAAATGTGTTGTGCAACTGGCCCCTGCTCCAATGGGTCCGTGGTAACGATGGAGACCAGTGGTGCGCGCATGGTGTTTTCCGGCGCTCGCATCGGGGGCACTTTTTGATTCAGTCCTCCGCGTCGGCTGTCATGCCAGGCTAGAAGAAGCGATCCCCAATGAGACTGAGGGTCCTGTCGGCCAGGATGTCCGGCGTGTGGAGGCACTCGAGGACAGTGCGTATGTACCGCGATGGTACTACGAGCTGTTCTTTCTTTTGCCCACCGACCACCGCTCGCTGGTGCACCACGCCCTTTCTCATCATTAGCTTATTAAATTCTTGTTGCAGCGCACGATGTGGGGTATCATGTGGTTGCCTTTCCGGGGGATACCCTCTTCTTCGCTCCACCGCCGTTGTCCACACAATCAGGTGCAATGAATTCCTCTCCGAATGGCAAAAAAAACCGCCCTGCTGGCAAAAAAACACCACGCGTTTCTGATTGTCTTGTACCTGGTACAACACTACTCACAACCCGTGGATTCTAGCGTCCGTGTGCAGCTCAAACGACTGAGCCTAGTCTAGAAAACCCAGCACTAGACAGGCAGTCCTTTAAATTCCTGAACATCTCTTCTTCCCTTGTGCCCTATACCCATTTGACGGGTTTCTTAGTTGTTACATCTTTACCCCTATTCTTTTTTCCTTTCAGCACGTCCGGCAGCAAGTCAGTTAGGGGCTTGGCGATTGCCGAAAATCGTCTCACGAAACGTCTATAGTAGCCTGGGAATCCCAAAAATTGTCGTACATCCTCAGGTGTCCTGGGCACTGGCCAGTTTTTCACCTTCTCGTACTTTTCAGGATCTGTATCTACACCAGGTGCTGACATGATATGTCCCACATATTTAACTCAGTCCTGTGCTTATCGGGGTTAAATTTTAATCCAAAATCCTGTAGTCTGTCTAGCACTCTCTCCACTCTTTCCAGATGTTCAAACGTGTTGGAAAACATAATAATGCCATTGAGAAACACCAGGCATATATGAAGATGCAGGTCCTTCCAAACACTTCAGCGAGGCGTTGATATGAGGCCCGTGAATTTGCCATCCCCATCGCCACGCAATTGTATTTGTAGAATCTAAGAGGCGCCACTGAAAATGCTGTACGCTCTTTGTGTTCCTCGGTTGCCTCTACCTGATGGTAACCGCTCTTTAAGTCAAGGACGGGGAAATACTGAGACCCCGCTAAGACGTCAAGCAATTCCGTTATCCTCGGCAACGCGTTCGAATCTTTGATGGTCCCTGCGTTAAGTTGTCTGTAGTCAACGCATTCTCATAAGGTACCATCTTTCTTCTTAACTCATATGACATTCGACTACCAGGGTAGGTGTTATGGTCTGATATGTCACTGGAATGTGTGTGTGTGTGTGTGTGTGTGTGTGTGTGTGTGTGTGTGTGTGTGTGTGTGTGTGTGTGTGTGTGTGTGAGTGAGAGAGAGAGAGAGCGCTCGGGCACCGGTTTTTAAGTTAAGGCGTTAAATATAATTTCTTAGAATTCGTACATCTTAAAATGTATACATTGAAGTGTAGGTGGTTACGTAGGTATGTAAGTTTTAGACTTTCAGTTAAGCCGGTGGCTTATAAAGAGTCCCATCATTGTTTATATTTCTATAATTAGTCCTATAATTAGGAGTGCTCACCATGCATTGATATAGGTTGCTATGGTGCCATGACATTGTGAAACCGGGGGGAGTGGAACATGTAGTCTAACTAACCCTAACCAACACACTAAACCTAAATGCTGATGACACTCACTTTCTAAATATGAGTAGCCACAAAAACAGTAAACACAATGAATTCTTTGTTTTTAGACCATTATTATTATTCTGTCGGTTTATATTTTTGTGCAGTACTTAAAGCTAGCCTTTGATGGTAAGGAAAAGCGCTAGATAATTTAACTTTATCTTTTTTAAATCTAACACCTATCTCTTAACCTAAATTCTAAACCCTTTTGTTAAAGCCTCATCGCGTGCACCTGTGTTAAGGCATAAACCTTTTCATGTATAAATTACAGTGTTGAGCACCAAAATCCTTACTGTCAGGTCAGGTTCAAGAACTTGTAAATAAGGTATACCTTTTCTTATTTCAGGTGTTTTAGTTAATTACTCGTTTGCCCTACCATTTTGTATTCTTACAAAAATAAGAACGGCTTGCCAGATTTATTTGACAGAAGTATATATATATACATGCAATATTGTGTTAATTAAAACAATTTACTTTGATTATCGTATATGATAATCCAATTTATAGAACGATACTAACAAGAAGGTAAGTGTTTTAGGCAGCCAAAGAAGTAAGAGTATAGCTACATCAGAGGCCAATCATTATCATTTGATCAATGCAGCTATAGTGATTCAAATTTGATATGGTTGAATAAAAGTTTCAGTATTCATCTTTGCTGGTTTATTTTTGTCATGGTCCATCTAAATCATTTAGCAAATGTTTGAATTTAACAGAAATTAAGCATGAAAAAAACTTCTGAAACAGCAACAAATTAGCAAGTTTTTCTTCCAAGGGGCGAAAAAATATCTTTCATGCATTTAGGTTAAGCATCTGATGCAGCTGTGCTTGATTTTATTCATTCCCAGTGTCACTAAAGAAGCAACTTTATAAAAAGCCTCAGATCCGGTTCTTTTTGTGGGTGGTCAAATTTCATATTTTTCATGTCCTTGCATGAGAGAATCTTTGACAGTTGTGTCTGGCTTTCACAGTTAATACTCCAGGTCCGATGATAAATATCAGCAGCTGGAAAATCAAATACAGACTAAAGTCTGCCTTTATTAGTTTAAGAGTACTTGCCCACTCATCACGACTTAATATGCTTATTTGGGGGAAAATATTTTAGTTTCAAGAGTTCTTAATGCATTAACTTTCTACCACTTCATTCATTAACATAAAGTTCATAGCCACAAAACTATAGTCGCAAAATCAAATTGCTTCTTTTGTGATTGTAGTTTCAGTGAAGAATGTATATTCCTTCATTTTGGTGGGTGGTGGTGGTATTTTGGTTTATTCTTTTGGGGAAGGGGGAAAGTGGAAGAGGGAGGCGGAGTTTTAGATTTTACTTTTTCTCAGGCAGATGCAAAAATTGTGTTTATTAGCACATTTGCAACAACTTTTTCTTACTGCCTGAAAAGAATTTATCACTTTGATAAGTTTGCATCAAATTGGTTCTTACTTGCATTGTTGATAGTCCCTCCTTTAGTTGCTGGTACAACAGTTTCCTTACCAGTGAACCATCTTAAAGTGTCCACAGCTCCATCAACTTTGATAATAGTGAAGACAATAACTAAGGCAAGTAATAAGAGACCTGAAGTTTTAACAAATTCAGACAAAATATTTTTTCGCAAAAAAAGAGACAAAGTGTTCACTGGTGTTAATGATGTTAATGATAAAAATAGATGCCCATATCCTGTTATTCTCTTAATAAAATTGTTGTAATTGTTTTGATGATGCAGTTATATTCATGATTTAGTTCACACTTTTCCATTTTTGCTTTCGAAAATTAGTAAATATTAGATTATTTCTAGTATTACAGAATGCCAAAAACACATGGGTCCCATAAAAAGTATGTGGGACCCATGTTCTACACCATTGGGACCCATGTATTTCTGGAATTCTGTGCTGATAGGGTTATTTCATACAGAAAATATATTTATCCACTGATAAAATGTGATACGCTCATAATTATCCAGGGGTTGTATGAAAACTCGTCCTGCCAAGTTATCCACAATGGCAAACTCATCAAACCTTTCGTAATGAAGACTGACGTAATACAGGGTTGAATATAATGTCGCCGACAATTTTTCTGATGTTCATAGACTGAATTATACATAAGACAACCCAAGACAACAACACCAGTATCTAGTAGACCTTCACCAAACAGCTAGAGGACCTGCACTTTACAGATGACATTAATCTCATATCTCATTGGCAGCAGCATGCACAAACCAAATGTAATATTCTATCAGAGGAAGTGGAGAAGACTGGCTTAAAAAGTCAACAGAAAGAAGACTGAAGTGATGAGAAGAAAAAAGCAGGAACTCCCAATCCAAGTTCAAGTAGAAAACATCCTTGAAACGGACCGCTTTGCATATCTGGGGTACATCATCAACAAGGACGGTGGAGCGGACGACATCCAAAGCCGCATCAACAAGGCGCCAGACATGCTTTCAACAGTCTCCAATATCAGCCTGTGGAAAAAAGACCAACCAAAATCCCACTAGCAAAGGTATCAGCAGCAGCAAGTGGGGATGGATAGGATACACCCTTTGCAAACCAGCTGACACCATTGCCAGGCAGGCACTTGGTGGAACCCTCAGGGGAAGAGGGACGCCAAAGCAGACTTGGAAAAGATCAGTAGACAGTGAAGCAAAGGATGCCGGAACCACATAAGCCCAACTGAGGAGGGAGGGGCTGCCTAAAACGGGTCTGCTCGAGGTGTTGTTGCGACCCTATGCTCCTTGAAGAGTAACAAGGAATAAACTAACTAAAAACATCATGCAACCTGTTTTTGTCATTTTAGAGACTTTTGTAATCAAATGTACTACGGACAAGGGAATAATCAAATGTACTCACAATGAAGTGTCTTTCACCATCTGTGATGTGAGCTTATGTAATGTAACAAATGACCGTCATATCTATTAATGAAGGGTGAAACAGAATGAATTCCAAATTATTGAAGTTTTACAAAAATCTTTTTGGAATTTGTGTAAAGAAAAATTGTAATGACATATTTAATTTAACATTAATGTCATGCAGCATCACAGCCAAAACAAGTTGCACTCTGTGCTGACCAACAAAAAGTAACACCAAAGGAAAATAAAAATATAAAACAACACTAGCTAATAATGACACACTAAGATGCTTAAAACCTCTCAACCACTAAATAAATATGCAATCAAAATGATTTACCCAGGAAAATACAGTAAAAAAAATTAAGTATAAAAATACACTTGACAAATCAAAATAAATTGCTCTAATGTATACTAGTTGTTACATAAAAACAAAAATCAAGCATATGCTTATTATGTCTTAAACATTTTAAAAACTAGTTGATCATTTAAACTGGTTCAAATATTTAGATATGTGCTAGGAATTATTATGGCTTCTACCAAAAAATAATGTAATCTCCTAAATGCCTATGACATTAATAAATAAAATTAATGGTAAGCTTTCTTTCAATCAAAAGAAAAAAGAGCAGGACAATTCACACACAATTTTGTTACAACTGAATGTTTTTCTTATTTTTAGAACACAAGTGATAGAATACTGACAAACATGTCACAGAGGCTTATAGAATTAATGAAAAATGTAAGTACTCTGCATACAGGACCACATCAAGCACCAGTGCTGCTTTAAAATCCATTGTCTACCTTCTGGTAGCTAATCATTGTTTTCCCAACTCTAAAAACCTATGGTTGGAAAGATAACATGATGAAAGTAAACCTTGTTAGTAACTTATTTTAAACTGCAGGTATCTACATATTTACCAGGCGGGAAGCTGATGCCAGATGCAAATGATCCTCTGGAGACTGCCAGCTGGGAACAAGCAATCACTGCCACCTCTGAAACATTAACTTGCATGTCATCTATTTGCACATCACAATTAGGATATTTCAGTACAAACACATAATGTGGACTATTAATATAAACCAGGCACACAGATCATACAGGGTCATTTAAAAACTATGCTTGGTGTACAATAATGAAATAAGGAAAGTTATAGTGCTAAAAAAGTGATGTGTGCATATGTAACTCAGATACAATTGTGTCAAGCTTACACAGTATGACATATTTTATGTTTACCATCCGGGGACTTCAGCAGATGTTTGTACCAGGCACCTTTTAGAACAGAAGAAAGCAGATTAATTATAAGAAATCGTGCTGTGGGTAACCAAAGACATTCCACGTTTTGACATGTTCTCACTCAGTGAATGTGTTTACAGGTCTATCTCTCACAACTGAATGCAAGCACACACACACACACACACACACACACACACACACACACACACACACACAGGAGGGTGTAGCAAAGAGGAAGAGAAAATGATTTTTATGGTTACTACATTTATAATATCTACTGAAAGAATGCAGGAACATTGCATTGTATAAATTCAACTTCAAAACCAAACTTTTACATCCAAAAAGACTGGGAAATCTTCAAAGCAAGCATATTTGTCATCAAATTGCTATTATGTACAGCAGTTTCACATGAAGGGGTGAGGCCACATCTTTTTATTATTAATAAAGATTTCTCAGTCAAAACAAATATAATATACATTTTTTTAAAAGTTTTCCTTATGTATACCTGCATAGCTACCACCATACATCCACTGCAGAGACACCATTTCTGTTTGAGAGATGGGATTATGTGAGTTAAACAATAAGGTTATTATACACTGTTTACTGTTTTATTCATCTGTGCATTTCACATATAATGTAAGACCATTAATGTAGAACGCTAGAGCATGACTTATTTAATTTCTTAAATAGACATTTTTAAAGCATCTTTGAAGAGATTTATAAATTGTAGCTAGTACGTTTGCACTCACTGAACATTTCCAAATATGCGTAGAGGGTATAACCTGATGAATTATTCAGAGCTGCAAATACTCTAAAACCACTTTACATAAGTCTACTTTTAATGCAGTCTGGTTTTTGATTATACATACCAGTAAAGTTTATGAAAAAGATGGCATAAAGGCATAATTCAGTTATCTTGCACACTTTTGTTGCAATAAACAAGGTGGCATAAAACTGCTGTAAGGCGAAAAACGTGGGTGAAAACGGAGTAGCCACTATATGCATGGTATAAAAAGGAATGGTACTCAAGGTAGCAAAGTGTCTGTACTTTCCAGTTACAATTAAATAAGTGTTACAGAATGCTATCATACTTCCAAATAATGAAATTCAAATGTAAGAAGCAGGTGTATGTTGAGAGGATTGTTTCCTGGATGTGAAGGGGTGTTAAGCGCAGCTCCATAATGCTAGCAGAACAAACGGATTTTAGAAAAAAGTCACATACTACAGCGTGATGGGAAAAAGCAATCTCGGCCACCACTACCTCATAAACCCGCTAAACTATCAGTGTTTGAGGCGTGTTTGAGACCTCGGACCCTTTCTTTTTTAAACATCTAGGATCTTGAAAACCAGAAGAAGACGAATTAATTTTTTTTAAATTATATCAAACAATGAAACCACAAAGAGAAAATTCTGCTATTCAGAACAAATCTGACGACTATTCCTTGCAAAAAAGATCATTAACATCTTTCTGGCCGGAATTGTGTCAGGCGCACTGTACAAGAGCTGGCGCCAGGACACAGAGGGGTTAGCTGGCGAGGGGCTAAAGCCTGGTGATCCAGTTGAACGCCTGGAAAACCAATGTTCGGCATCGTGGCTAGTGCATGCAAGACTTAGTTGACATTAGCAAATACATCTATGACTTAGTTTAAAGCCAGAGGTCCTCCAATGAATATTGCAGATATCAGCAGCGCTCACCAAACTGAAACCAATCACATCAGTAATGACAGCAAATTCAATTCAGGCTAATAGGATTCCTGACGATCTTCATCTTCTTAGGTATGACTTAAAGCCTGACAGCATACATGCAAAAATGAAAATATAGTCCATGAAGAAGAGATGATACAGGAGAAGCCTTCGTATCGCTTACAAAGTCAGCACCACCAATATGGAATAAATGAAAAAATGAGAGGCCCGTAAAGTATTACTGGCTACAAAAAAGACGCAATTTAAAGGGTATGAAAACATCTCCAATGTCACCAGATTTGCAAAGACGATCCTTCAGCAAACCACGCAGGGAGGTAGACGATTATACAAATGAAAAAAAATGAACAAACAACATCCATCCAGGTACTAACTGGTAATTCAATTCATCCCGGAGAATGGCAGAGGAACAAGAAAAAGAGTTGGTAATATTTTCAGGTGGGCCTTCAATAAAAAGAAAGCAATGATGATGAATGTTATTGGACATAGCTATATGATAATCACGACTTCTTCAAAATTGGTCTTTCAACAAGCATTGCAAAAACACTGTGACTAAACAAAAACTGTAACTGAAGATAATAAGTCTTCTTATTTCACTTCAGGTACTCCATGCAAGCAGTGCGTCAAAGAAGACCTAATCAAGATAAGGAAAAAAGTCATATAAATGAAAATGTCACACTGGCCTTCTGAGTGATGGACCATCACATATCCCCAAAGGAAAATTACACGCGCATCAGACCCTCCCCTCTTCCATCCCCACCGCGTGTTTCCGTTCTTTCAATAATAAGGAATTCCAGTAAATAAAGTATGAACAAGCTATTGTTTCTCGACCAGTATATACACGTACATAAACAATAATTTGTCTGTACGCTAAAAAAAACATCCGTCAAATATCATTCTACTGTCAGCCTAGATTCACCCCTAAGATATCTAAAGCCTACGCTTATTTTTGTCTACTTCGGTCTTTTTTTACCAAACTCCCATGTACTCTTGTCTACCATCTATTCTCATTACTATTACCGATATACTGTGCTTTATTACCATGCACGCTCACACTCACAGCAAGTACCTCTGGCTGTTGTTGCAGCCTTTGAAGACGCTGTCGCTCTCGAAGAATACGGTACAAACACAGTCTGACCTTCTCTACGAGGTCCAGGATCTCGATGCATGCGTCACGTTGACTTCGAGATGAGCTGTCCGTTGCCCAAGTTCTTCGCACCTAACCACCGCTTGAAGAATACCCTCCTTCTTATAGTCCAGTCGTAAACCTGCAGCATTTCTGGAAATGGTTTGAATCGTCCAGACTACACCTTGCCCCATGGAGCCTGGTACGCGTCTGAGTCAATTTTTTTTCTCTTCTTGCCGCAGTTAATATTGTCACTAAACGCTATTGAAAGACTTGCTTTTAAAGAAGTGGCAGTGGTGCTGGCCAGCGCCTATGGTCTCTATCCTATGACTTGTCGTTAGCTTTCATCGTCCCGGTCATTAAAGATCTTCACAGACAATACCTCAGACAGTGACTCACAGTACTCCTTCGCCTTTACGCTGATCGAACCATGAGGTACAAGAGCCCTTACAGTCCCTAGCACTCTCACGAAAACTTTTCACGATCAAAACATGGGCTGACAGTTACACATTTTCCTCACACTGAAATGGTGACATTGGTATCGATTATTACACATTTTTCTCACAATGTATTATGAACTGGCACCCGTTGTCCATCATTCATACTAGCAACTCTTAATCATGGGATAAAGTCCTTAACAGTTTCAAATATGACATTGGAAGTTCTCATCGATTATGTTACATTAACATTAATCCTGATGGGTATTGTGCTTCAAAAGATCCATGTCACTGATAGAGCTTTGGAATATAAGTTTCTTCCCATGTTTGTTGACTGTTGAAAGTGGATAACCTACGAGATACACATCTGCATTTGCATTCACTGCACGTGATAATCTGATACGCTGCTTTCACCTCAAGATGATATCTTTCGGAAAAACCCAGCAAAATCATGTATGTAGAGCTTATTTTGCTCGCGAAGTACTCTGGCAAAATACGTTGAGAGTCATGTTGTCAGATGATGGGATTTATGTTTTGATCCTTCACTTTGATGTATCTTTGCTACTTTTTGAGCTTTTAATCTAATTTGGTCTTTTTCGTTGCCCTGCATTCTTTTGTAACTGCATTTGTAACTGAGCAAAGTCTTGCACTACAAGATCGAAGCGGTTAAAAAGAACTGTGAACAAAACTACGCAGTGATACCCATTGCAGTGACAGGGAGATGGGCACATGGAAAACAGAATGAAGGAAGAGAAAACCCCTGATTAATTATCTAAATCAAGCACCACAAAAGAAAACCATTTGTCCAATCAGCGACAAAAAAATAAAAATAATCCAAAAACACACAGCATTTCATCCTTCGTTATCCAGCATTCTCTCCTTTCTCACCCAGAAAAGATTCTGACTTTTTCTCCTATTTTGGTCTGTTGCCTTAGGGGCTGTAAGAGTGCACTCAAGACTGTTTTGAATACGTTGTCTTGTATTCACAAGAAGGCATACTGTTGCATTGGTATAGACTATTACACAGAGTTTCCTCAAAATATATTATGAACTGGCACTTGTTATCCATCATCCATCCATCATTCAATAACTGTTGAATTGGTTGAATTGGTATAAACTATTCACGTGGTCCTCGGGCCAGACTGGCAGGGTTCCAGAAACACCCAAACATAGATGCCGAAAAGACAAGTCTGTCATGTGACGGACTTTTTTCTTACACTTTTGAGGGAACCATTCCTTGAAGTACATTTGTGGCTGAGTTTCTTGCTACTGAGTCATTAGTTGAAGACAGCCGTATTGGTCCATCAGTACAAACTGTTGTCCTCACGTCTTTTCCCACCTGCGCTTATCTAGTAACGGATTGTTACAGGTATAAGAGTTTACGTCACTCTGCACATGTTTGCAGGGCCACACGCTGGCACTATCTCTATACATGATGCTATATAAATCTTTCTTCTGTATGTGAGTTGGCGAGCTGAAGCCAATCAACCAACAACAATTTTCAAATGATCAGTAATTAATTACACGGGATAACGTCCTTTACTGTTTGAAATATGGCCGTTCCCGTCACTTATGTTGCCTTAACATTAATCCTGACGAATCTTTTGCTTCGAAAGGTCCTTGTCACTGACATTGATAAAGAATATAAGTTTTTTTCGCATGTTTGTCCACTGCAGAAAGTGGATAGCCTACGAGATACACATCTGCATCTGCATACACAGCACGTGCTAATCTGACACGCTGTTTTTACCTCAGGATGATATCCTGCGAAAAAAACTCAGCAAAATCATGTATGTAGAGCTTATTTTGCTCTCGAAGTACTCTGCTTGAAATACTGTTGCTTATCTTCTTGCCAGAAGATGTGATTGATGTGACATCGTTCATTTTGATGTGTTAATGCTGATGTTTTTTAAATTTTCGTCTAATTTGGTCTTTTTATCGCCATGCATTCTTTTGTAATTGCATTTGTAAATGAGCCAAGTCTTGCATTACAACATCTAGGCGATTTAAAGAACTGTAAACAAAATTACAATGGTGCCCCTTGCAGACATAACCTAATAACTATCTAAATGAAACACACCAAAAGAAAACCACTCGTCCAACAAGTGACTAAAAAACCCATAAAACCCAGAAAACACACAGCATGTCATCCTCAGTTATCCAGAAATTCTCTCTCATCCAGAAAAGCTTACGGCTTTACGATAATAAAATACTTTTTCTCTTATTTTTGACTGTTGCCCCTTAGAGGCTGTAAGTACGAGTGCACTCAAGACTGTTTTGAATATGATTTCTATTGGACACAAAGACCAGCAGGACGTCGCCATTCTCAAGGGAGAAGAGAAGGTCTGTGTATTTTCCCGCGCTCCAAAGCACTGGAGTCGGAAGGATTACATTGTTGGGTGGCTGTAAATGGCGTTGTTTGTACTCAGGCCTGACGAGAGTGGGGGACAGGGGAGTCTGGTGTACCCGGGCCCGTGGTTGTGAAGGGGGCCCGGCCTTGGTCAATGGATTTTTTTCCTTCTTTTCCTTTTCTTTTTCTGTTAAAGAAAGGTTGACGTAACCTTCCTCACTCTGGGGATTTTTTCTATGTACTTTAACCTCATTTTTCCTCATTTACAAACTACTCACGTGTAAAGAACTCTATGTTCAAGTAGTGATGTAGATCCTAGTGCACTTGTCCTAATATATGTTTGCAGTCTATATTACGTTACTAAATGAAATGTAGATATTGAGAATCGAATTGTTAGCATATTATTATATACTGGGAAAACAATTTACTGTTACAAGGGGCCTGTAGAGGTCGTCTGCCCGGGGCCTGTGCTGGCTCTGGACGGCCCTGTTTGCACTTGATCAAGTCCAGGTTTTAATGCTGCTCTGGTCGCATCAAAATCCTGCAATTCTTCAACGCAGAATTCTCACATATTATGCATAATCTCGCAAAGATATGGCCAAACTCTCTTCCCACTGCACAATCCCAATAATTTCGTGTAAGTAGACGTTTAAAATAACAAAACCAGTCTTTCAAGTTCTCTTTAGCGCCAGTTAACAAACTCTTTTTTCTACTATGACCAGAAAAACTACAGCTCAGGAAAGTCATATTTGCACAACTCTGTTCTTTGAGCCATTTAAACGAATACTGACTACAGGAACAGTTGACGGTGAGGATTGGTTGTCCAGGGTTCAAGTCTCATCTCGGACAAGTTTTTTCTCTGCATATTGCATCTGTTTTCGCGGCCGGCTGCATTGCCTTGATGTAGCCTTAGTTGATGGCTCGGCGTAAAATACCAATTCATCCCTAGTAACAGTTTAATGACTCTTCATCACTACCACTGTCTCAACTATTATTTATAGTCTTTGCAATATTCTGCTCTTTGTCGATTTCCAGATCAAATGACCTTGTTTGATAATAAATGCACTAAAGCGTGAAACATTTGATGCACACGCTGAATCGTTCGAGCAAATTCCTCTGCTCGAAAATAAACCCAATTATCAAATTTCACTCGAAAAAAGTAAAAAAAAAATGGTTTGCAGTACCGTCTGTTTTGCCATCAAGACCAACACGCAAGACACCAAGTACGTGCAGCTCGTGATTTCCACAGGAATGTTTTTCAAAAGAGTTGCAGGTAATCTTAAAATTCGCGTAATCATGAAAACAGTTTTTATGTGCATGTAAATGTCATGAAATCTGGTGCAGGTTTACTTTTTACTCTTCCTAATTTGTGCTCGTCGCCCACTCGTGATGGGTTTTCGAACTACATGTTTAAATTAACTGCAAAAAGTACACGTGTAATAAAATGTTTTAGCTGCGCCAGTGCCAAGGTCACCTACACTCCCTCCGTCCTCACCCTCTTTTTATTCTTTCACTGATCCACGACCACGAAAACAACTTTTTTTCCCCCTTTCTAATACCACAGCAGGTGCACATCAATATCTTTGTGCTGATAATGGCTGTCTTTCTTTTGCACTAGATTTCTTTCAACACTTTCACGAATGCTTTGAATTTTTTTTTTACCGACACCCCAGGTTTCTTTTCATACTGGCTGTCTATTCACCGCGGTTCTTGCTTTGCCCAAAATGAAGCTCATCGGTCTTGGAAGAACTTGAAACCCTTTACATTTGCTACTGATAGATCATAGATCCTACTATTTGTGCCACAGTAAACTTAAAAGAAAACTGCCAGTGAAGATGCTGTTATGATCTTGGTATTTTGCTGGTTGTTTTCGTTGTTGTTGATGGGAACATCATTGGTTAAAGTACTATTGTCTCGTGATGTGAAAACTGGAAGAAGAGATGATTATGTTGTGTTCTTAAATAATCTATTTGCTGTGAGTAAAGATCAGTTAGTTCTATATGTCTTGGGTTCAGCAAACTTATTTGTCTTTGTGTTGGAGGTATATATATATATATGGAGTAGCAGAAATTATGTGAGCATGTACGTGTACATGCATATACGGATCTATTTGCGTGAGTGCGTTTGTGTGTGTGTGTGTGTGTGTGTGTGTGTGTGTGTGTGTGTGTGTGTGTGTGTAAGTATGCGCGATAGTATGTTTTATGGAGAGTCAACACATGCAGAGAGGCGATGTTTTATAACGCTGCTTTACATACACAATTACTCCCAACATCACAGGAATGCATCTCTTGGGTAGACTGTCCGCCACTTTGTCTCTCTTCCTTATGCACATCTTTCAAGCAGGACGCCATGAAATTAGCTATCAAAAGTAGACATACTAACCATTCACCCATGGGTACTCAGCTAATAATCATTTTACCGCCGTGTAGTCCTGGCAGCCAACTACTTTTAAAATTTGACCATCAAACCATTCAACTGCAAGTCAACAACTCTAGTCTGAGCAGCTATGATGAAGCAACTTCTGCAGTTTCAGTTTGGGAGCCAGAATCCCACATACATAAAACCATTGTGGCAATTATTTTTGGCATACTGGTAGTCATGGCAATGGGTTAGTGCTGATGATAGAAAGCAGCTTGTGCCTGGGATACTACAATCATCTAGTTTAAAAGCATCACTCTATGGCTGGTCATTTAGTGCTTTTGACAGAAAATGTGTAAAACACCCATAATATGGTCAAACAGATAGTAATTTTAAAGTTTTTGTTACAGTGGGTGAAGAGAAAATATTCATTGTACACAAAGTATTTTACACAAGTACATGTAAGAAAATGTGAACTTTTGAACAGATCATTTTATATGGCTTGTAATGAATGAGATTTTTAAAAAGAACTATATTTCTTGTCCAGATTCACTTATTCTTTAAAAACAAAAACGCTAACATATACTCGAATCACACAGATTTAGGCAACTTACAACACGTTTCATGTTACTACGGATCAGAGAACCACTCCAAACGAAGGAAATGTAAGATTGTAATTCCACTGCTTGATTATGAGGAAGAAGTGGGTGAGGGTGAGTGTAATGATTTTAGGATCAAAGCAACGTCGCTTGACAATCACGAAGATGCCCCAGGAATATATCGGTGGCCAGCTCAAAAAATTATCACTGACTCCCAGTAGCACAGTACCGTTCCCTTGTGAAGCATGGCCAAAGACTGAAATGTATATAAAAATCGGGGTTTAATAACATCAATCTAAATTTGCTTTTTGAAATTTGTAAACATTAAGCACGTTATAACAGTGGTAACACATTTTTGTACATTTAATGTCGAATATGTGTGTGTGTGTGTGTGTGTGTGTGTGTGTGTGTGTGTGTGTGTGTGTGTGTGTGTGTGTGTGTGTGTGTGGTCAAAAAGCACAAGATATAGCTTCTTAACATATAGAAGATAAGAAAAAATTAATGTGCTAAATTTATCATTAAATTTCGTGATCACTTTGCGTTGCTTATATAAACATATGAAGGGATATTTGTACAATTTTGCAACAGTGTTATATATTTCTGTTTACACGTAATACCGCTTCTATACATTTGTCTTACTTGCCGACCAGAAAACATCAGAACACCTTTTTTCACTGTTCGAACAATTCCCATATACTGTACATGTTTATAAGCAAAACATTCGGTTTATAAGGCATCTTCTTATACCTGAACATCGTTTAACTTTCTGTAGGGTGGGGAGGAAAGACAATGGTATGGGCAAGATCGAGCCGCAAGAGTTTAATAGAATTACTTGAGTGGGACAGGAAACATGAAGAAAGAAAGGGACCCACGAATAAGACATAAGGAATATTAAAAACAAATAATCAGGGTAGATAACAACAAAGCATAACATGAGAAAAATTATTTAGGTACCACGCATGAGTTTAGTTGCCGCCCTTGACAAAGCAGTCCGTGGGGTACTGATTTAATAGTATAATAATAAATGAAGATTTTTATAGCGCATATTCACACTCATAGAGAGCATACTCTTAGTGCTTAAAACAAGGAAGAGACATGGACTAAATGGATAGAACACGAGGGCGTAAGAATAAACGACAGTACTGACGACCAACAGAAACAAAGATGGAAAACACAAAAAGACACCAAGTAACAGAAACATAGAAAATATAGGGATTCTGCAGAGAAAGATGGGTAGACAAGTAGCAAGTAGCATTTAATGTTTACTAATTTTGAAACACCTAGCTCTTCTATTTATATTTTGATATAAGTGCAGCTTCTGGTCGAGTAACACGATTATGGTTTTTATACCTGATGGCAGTATTTTTTTTAGAGTTATATAAAGGTTATGCAGTGTTCGCCTTTGTTGCTGCTGTTAAGCGCAGGATTTTAACTCTTCTTTTTTCTTCATTTTATTACTTCTAACCTCATTGGTCTTTAGTCACCAGATATCAGTTTAGAGTCATTTTCTAATTATGTTTTTAAGCGGAAAGCTGCCAGTGCCCGATATTGATGAGATGCTGTGTAAAGGGACAGAATAATCTGTACTATGAAGACAGTTAACTCCCTTTAACTAGAAACGCGTGTCCTCTGTAAATATTGTAATAGCTGGTTCCCCCTCTCTCTCTTTATCTTTCATAATACAGAGTAGTTTTCTTGGAGCTATCAAAGATATTGGTATGAGAGATTCTCTGATAAGATTTAGGTAATGTTCCATAAGCTTCGCTTTTGCTATGCTGAAAGTAAGGATATAAAGTGTGCTTTTTGTCAGGATGAGGAAACCCAAATACACTTTCTATTTGTCTGGTTTATATATTCTGATTTGCGAAAAAGTTAAATACCCGCAAAATATTATAAGATACCTTCGCTAATCAGATTTTAACTTAAAATGTCAGACACTAGAACTAATATATCTAAAACTCTATATAGCTGCATTTGCCTTCAAAGCATTGGACCGGAAAGATAAGCCCCCAAAATGGTGTATGTTTGTGCGTGTTCTCATATCCTTGTATTTTTAGTAAACTTACCACGCCATATGGCATATCTTCCGTAAAATTGTAAAAAGGGGCTCAGTATGACTTTTGTTAAAATGTATATGCCGTCGTGTTGATGACAATCCAATTGCCTACAATACACTTTATGTGTTAACACCTCTGATGTTTTTGTTATGCTTCACCTTAAAGCGGGCCGACGGCCTAATCACAAAAAACAAAAGTTCAATTCAGTCTCTCTTCCCCCGCACGTAGTCAGTCTTTTTCTCTCCCCCCTCTCTCTCTCTCTCTCTCACACACAGATTGAACCAGCAACAGTTCTTGATCACTGATCACAAACCACAAATGTTGCACTATTTTGCGACTCGAACTATCAACTATTACAGGTTAATGACTGAATTAAACAAATGTTTTGCTTAAATGAAGTGGTAGAATCGAAGTTGACCAAAAAATTCCCAGTTGGAAAAAATCATTCAGTCTCTCTCTCTCTCTCTCTCTCTCTCTCTCACACACACACAGATGCGCACACATTCCTCACACTCCCCAGCCTGCACAGAAGCGTGTATAAAATGTAATTGAAATATTCAAGAGGCTTTTAACAGGTAATTACAACCTTCTCTTCATGACTAAGCCATGACCTAGTTTTGCTAGACATCCTGTTAACAGATGCCTCAAAATATGAATCTTTTTTACTGCTTTGTGCTTTCACGTGGTGCTCTTGTTATTTATTACTTTCTACTTGTCATTATTGAAATATGCGTTAAATGCCGTGCTTCTCACGGCTAAGTCGCGATAGCTTTCGACGTTGACAGCTTTTATTATTATTTTAATATTACTTTTGAAGGGTATTTTTATTCCCATGGTTTTATTAGTCTTAGATCTGAATAGGTCGCAATGCTTCGAAACCGTGGACAGCTTCAAAGAACACAGCCAGTAATTATACTACATTTGCACTGGAACAGATTACTTAAAAAACGTGACGCACTAGCCCCACCCAAACGACTCCTGATTATAATAACTTTCATACACTATCGTTCTTATTTGTTCTTTTAAAAATATAGTTAACAGATTTTCCAAAATTCAAGCTAAAATAGCGAATGCCGTTTGTATTCCCTCCTCATTCCATTGCGGTAAGCTATATGCATAAATTTTGTTTCTAAATTAACAAAATAGCTGATGTCGAAACACGAACACTTGGACCCTTAATCAGACCCATAACTTTGAATGTAATTATATAAGTATTAATTAATGTAGCCAAAATTCAACGCTTTGTCTGGTCACATGACTCTAATGATAACATTGTCTTATACTATTGTTCCCTTCCCTTGTTGATATTACAGTTTGTCAGCAGTCGCCAAAATGTCAGTGTTGAAGAAACCGCAGCAGTATCCCTACAGGGTCTGGTCGGGAAGATTCCTCTCTAGAAGAGCTTATGACGCATGCTGGTGAAAGCCCTAGGGAAGCCAGCTCGCTGACTCATCTTCTGACGACCAAGGCAAGAACCAGGATAGGGACCTGGAACATCAGAGCCCTCTATGAAAGTGGCAAGTCAGCTCAAGTGGCAAGTGAAATGAGAAAATACAACATCATGGTCCTCGGGTCATGCGAAACCGGATGGAATGGAAGTGGCCTGGCCAGACTAACATCAGGAGAAACCATTATTTACTCTGGCCACAAAGACCTGGAGATCATACCCAGAGAGTAGCACTGCTGATGTCAACAGAGGCAACACAACAAAGGCGCTGATGGCCTGGGAACCAGTCTCACCACGGCTCATGTCAGCAAGATTCAATGCTAAAGGAAGGAAGCTCAAGATCATCCAATGCAGTGCACCAAAAAATGCAGCAGATGAAGAGGAACAAGAAGAATTCTATAGCTCCTTGCGGTCTCTGCTTGACCGCACACCAAGCAGAGATCTGAGGATCACTATTGGAGACCTAAATGCCGCAAAGTGGAAGATGACAACACCAACAGGGAGCTCATCATAGGGAGACATGGCGTCGGCACCTGCAACGAAAACGGGGAGCTCTTCACAGACCTGCGCTTTCAATGACCACGTCATTGGTGGCACTGTATTTCCACACAAAAATATACACAAGACAACGTGGCCTTCCCCAAATGGCCAGACGGAAAACCAGATCGACCATATAATGGTTGGTCGAAAGTGGAGGAGGAGTCTCCAAGATGTCAGAGTGAGAAGAGGAGCAGATGTTGCTTCAGACCACCAGCTCCTAATAGCAGTCTTCAAGATCAAGCTGAAATCCTTCATCGAAACAGCAGGCAGACCACACCACAAGTTCAATACTCAGGACCTCAACATAAATTTATAACTGTGAAATCAAGAATAAGTATAGGGCCCTTTCAGGACTGACAGAAGAATCAGTGAAAGAACACTGGTCAATACTCAAGAGCATTTGGAAGACAACCTGTACAAATCTTCTAGGGAAGAGGGAAGGAAAACATAAGGAATGTATGACTCCAGAGACTTGGGCAAAGATTGAATCAAGAAAGGAACTCAAACAGAAGCTCAACTAGTGCCAAGACCAGCAAGAGAAAGAAAGTCTCAGAAAGAAATACTGGGAAGCCAACCGACTAGTGAAGGGGTCGGTAAGGGAGGACGAGACGCTTCACCCATGAACTGATAGAAGAAGCAGAGAGAGCAGCCATATAAGGAAACATGAAGCGATTATACGATATAACAAAACTCTGTCAGGCAGGAGCGTAAACCCAAGCAAGCCGGTGAAAGACAAAGACGGCAAGACCATAACAAACGATGCAGGACAAAGAGACCACTGGATGAAGCACTTCTAAGAGATGCTGAATCGACCTCATCCACCATCCTTACCTGACATACCACCAGCAACTGCACAACTTCACGTCAGCACCAGCTCTGCCACTAACTAAGACAGAAATCATCAAAGCTATCAAAGTATGAAAAATAGAAAAGCAGCAGGCCCGGACGGCATACTCCCAGAAGCACTAAAGACAGACCCAGAAACAACGGCAACAATTTTACAGCCCCTCCTACACAAGATCTGGGGACAAGAGCTAGTCCCAACAGAATGGAAATTAGGCCACCTGGTCAAATTACTAAAGAAAGGAGTACTCTCCCAGTGGAACAACTGGCAGGAGATCATGCTGCTGTCCATCCCCAGCAAAGTCCTGACAAGGACTATACTCGAGGTTTCGTAACAAAACGTATTATGTATCATGTTACCAATCCAGGCCGCGACTATTTTTCCCACGAAATTCTGGTACTGACCTGTTTTAAGCATGCGCGAACATTCCAACGCGATTGTCGACATTCAAACCTTGAAATCCTCAGTAATTCTGCCAAATACCTAATTCCTACCCCAGACCCTAACCCTAAGCTAAGCACTAAGAGTGTCTCCTATGCACAACTGTCGAGTTTACAAATGTAAAAAGTCATACACACACAAACTTGCTACGCCATGCGTACGACGAATTACAAACACACAACACCTCGACAAACCCCCAGCAGACGAAGGAGAAGGAAAGTGGCGACGGTTGATCTTCAGCTGAAGTCAAGATGGAGACGTTTGACGAACAGCTGCAGTCCTAAAGATGGAAAGTGAAAGCAGTGATGTTGGGCAGCGGTCAGAAAGGCGAAAGTCGGGAGAAAGTATACGGTTCAACAGTTTTTGACCGGTCTTCTTTTTGCAGCTCCCCGCAGACACATTTAACTGTCTCTCCATGACGTCTATTTTTCTTGAAAATGACGTCGTCCGTCTATTTGTCTTGAAAATGACGTCGTCCGAATAAAGCACAGAGCCAAAGATGTAAGACACAGTACAAGACCCACTGCAACTCATTACAACAAGTTAAAACATACGCTGACACGCCAGCAGATCGCCATCTCAAATAGAAGCTCGACTGAGGACTTTGCGAAAAGCTTGCCTAGAGTTTACTGTTATTATCTGTGTTGTCCAGTCTCAACTACTTTCTGTTCATAGATCTTCCTGGTAGCCTGATTGACAAGCTCCAGAGAGCTCCGAACAGTGCTGCCCACTTTGTATTCCGTAAGCTGAAGGCCAACCATGCCACGCACGCAATCTCCACTTGCTGCCAGTTCGGTCTCGCATCGAATTCAAAAGCCCTTTAGACCGCGGCAGCTTCTGGAAGTTTCAAGAAGCTTCTGGAAACTGTTCGCATACGCATATTATATGCCGAGGGAAAGGCCAATGGCGGCAAGGAGTCTTCGTGCGCTATTAGAGAGGTCTACTCCAGAGTGCTGGGAGGCTTGCCTAGTGCCGAAGAATACCGGGGTGTCTACGGTGTAGTGTGGGACCGTCGTCTTTGTGGGGTTGGACGGATTTCCTGACAACCGCTGCTCCGTCATGTGTCTTCTGTGAGCGACAGAAGAACACGCATCACGAGTCTCTGTGTTTGTTATCAATATTTTTTTCTGGTTGGGAGGGGTCGTAGAGAAGGGTACGTGTGGCCTTGTAACGTCAGAAGATTGTTTCGTTTTAAGCCTACACAAACGTGTGGTTGCGTCCCTGTGTGTCGCTGGGCTGGTGCGGGTCCCCGCTAATTTTCTCTGGTTTGTTTGTTTGTTTGCTTGTTTTTGTTGCATTTTCGGGGTCACATTTATTCTCTTTGTTTTGGGTTGTGGGTTGGTCACCTTTGGTGGGACTTCCGAGCTGTCTGAACGTCCGGGTATTAGCGGCCTAATCCAGACGTCGTTGACCGTTGGTGACCGACTCTCCTTGCAGTTACAAAACTGTAACATCTGGAAGTCATGATGACTATCATTTGTGTGCTGGGCTGAGGTGCTACAACGAGGGAAGTCAGTGTGTAGGCCATAGTTCAACAACATCGGAAGTTATATCTCCGCTGCCAACCATGTGCAGGTGTCTAGTTATTGATTGTTATACAGGACTTAAATAATTTTTACAGAGCATAACTCTTATATTTTCAAGTCGTCATTTTATTTATGTAATGGAACGTTCTTCATTTATCTCTGCAGGTTTGCTCACTATAGAGGGTTAGCTGGAGAGCTTTAGTTTCACGAATAAAAGATCAAACAAACTATGCAAATAGAAATCTACATATTTTGATGCATTTTTTGTTTATGTTTACTCATTAGTAAACCAGTTAGAGTGGTTACCTAACACTTTTGAGAAATGTATCAGACTAGACTCCGGTGTGAGCACCCAACTTAGGGGAACATTAATTTGACAGAGATCTAAACGGTCAAGCTCCAAAACGTTCAACGCCGTAGCTGAACATGACCATCTTCAAAATATCTTCAGTTCCAAACAAGACATTTTTTCCACCTCGTCTGTTCAAACGAAACAATTTTTATTGGATGCACACACCCACTTGGCCTGAGATTTTCAATGAAAACACATGATAAATTTCATGAATTTTGACAAAGAACACACTGCAGAACAGCAGGGTGTAGGGATAGTGCTTCAGTCGAGCATTCCATCAGGACATATGTATTTTCAACATTGCATGAAAATCCCTACAGGTGGGAACGATGATAACATGACATCGCATTCAAGTCGTTGCTTTTCGCCGACTGAAAGACGGTAAACATTCTGAAGCAGATTCTCCCCAGAAATACGTTTTACAATATATGTTTTTTTTCTTTGCACACGATTTATCTTTCCGTGCATTCGTTCTTTGATGGTCTACTGTGAGGTTTGATTGCGTCAGAGATTATTTAGCGTTTATATTGACTACAAAGCCGTTGCCACCTGCAGATATATAGATGTCTCATCTTTTTATTCACCAAAACTATCTCCGCGGGACGTACAGCGGTGGCTCGACAACCGCCAACGTATCACGTATCTGAAAAAAATGCCATGAAAGGAAAGTTTGAGAGAGGGCTTTTTGTTATATGTGGGAAATGTACCTCTAAATCCGTATCGTAGTTGTAAGTATCAGTTTACCGCTCTAAGGAAGGGGAGGTCTTCTTTCAAGAAAACGACGAACAAAGAGTGTCATAAATAAGTGCTTAATGTGAATAGCCCTCAGAATCTAAAGCTTTTTAAAATTTCAGCTTCAACTTTTCTAATATGGTTTTAAAGAAATAAGCAGCTCATGAAGGCGTTTAAAAACTAATTTTTAAATTCAAAGCAATGTGCCGGGGTCTGGTTAGCCTATGTAAGAAGTCTGAAGCAGTGTCAGCGGTTTGGGCATGTAGTAGTCTCATGTAGTCCCTTGCCTCGCCATTCATCTAAAATTAAAAAAAGAAAATGTTACCTACCGGTGAGATGTTGCTGCAGACTTAAAGACCACTAGACCACCATTTTTTCAAATTAAAGGAATTTAGAGGATGATCATTTTTTAGGCTGTTATTTAATGATTAGCAGGAGGTAGAAGAGAAACAGAGGAAATGATTTTACAAGTTAGAAAATATGTTTGGTTTTGATGTTACTTGCTTACATTTAAATCATTGTGCTCTGTATTTATTTATTTTTTACTTTGTTCTATAGCCTTCACTGAACACTTCTATTCATATAAGGCTATTGTAAATGAAAACATGTCAGTGTGCAATGTAGATGGCAATCAAAGTGCGGGAATACAATAAACTTTACCTGATCCTAAAGCCTATTTCCTTTTTACCTATTCTGTTTATGTTGGTAATTGAATATTTTTACTTTCTCTTTCACGAGTGCACACCCCAACACACACACACACACACACACACACACACACACACACACACACACACACACAGCGAAACGAAGAAAATGTTTAAACCATACAAAGACAGGATTTATAACATACTGCTGTCACTCAATCGCCCTTTGACGTGAAAACTAATGACACATATTGAAAAATTAATTCATAAAAGTAAGGCTCACCGTGAGTACTATGTATCAAACCAAGCGTATTAGCAAAGTAACAAAGACCAGTCGTGGCTAACGGCGACAGTTTACAAAACGCACAAGAGACACACACACACACACAGAAGTCCCGGATCTTTTCCACTTTGAATGACGCACATATGCTCGCTTCTTTTCTTAATTTGGAGTACTTAGTTTACAGTTTCGTCATTCCATTTGAGGCATGGTGGTGGATGTGATTATTTGGAAAATGTACAAGTGCACGAATTTAGGTATTGTGGTGTTGATTAGTGTCTGTCTTTGAATTTCAACTGGACTGGCGTCAGGACAAAAACGTCAAGATGGCGGCCGCTTCATGTACCCGAGAGAGAGAGTTTTCACTCTCCTTGCGATCATTCAACTTCTTCTCGTCAAACCTTCCACATAAATGATTCCAACGAAAAGGTCTACGAGGAAAAGAGAAAGGAGAGGAGGTACACAGTGTGGAGATACGGATTGGATAATAAACAGCGAATGCCACCATCAAGGTCTGTGCTACTCGCCAACATGCAGTCGGTGCGCAGCAAGGTGGATGAGTTGGAGGCACATGTCACATGTCTTGTTTACAGTAAGACCTCTACATACAAGTGAAAAAATATACGAGTGAATCGAGATACGAGCCAAAAATTCGTGGAAATTTTGTTCTTACTTACGAGCGGAAATTCGATATACGATCTCATAGCGTAAGGACATAAAAAAGAATGTAGTCTTAGTGAAAATCTAAATGTTTAAGTTAAAAACAGTATAAGTGTCGTCTCATCAGCTGATTCATTCAGCACCCGTCTGCTCTCCGCCTCCCTCCCTCCTCCAACGCTATCTGCCTACCTCCTTTATTGACAGTCTACGTCTCCTCCAAGGTAAGATTGATAAATATAAAATATTCTTTATTATTTTATTATCTATATTATTTATATTGTTGTGCCATTATAATGATGATGAGCTACTTATTTCTGGATTCCGTCTTCCATCATCATCACCAGTAAATCCATTGGACGGAGTGTTCGTATGTCAACGAAAGCTATTGTCACACTTGAGTGCGTGAAACAATTTGCATCCCAGATCTCGAACTGTTGTCAGTTTGCCATCGCCCTTTCTATCTTCCAAGGGAATTTCCACAACTGTTCTTTACAGTAGTGTATATTAACTCTCTCGACTCAGGACACATTCCAACCCTCTGGAAACTTTCTAACATCGCCCCACTTCCCTAAAAACCTACTCCTAATCAACCTAATGATTTTTGACCAACAGCACTAACATCCCTCGTAATGAGAAACTCTCGAGAAAATTGTCAAAAATCTTATCCTAACATTTGTAGAGAGTAAATTGGACCCACTGCAATTTGCTTCTAGGAAAAGGAGGGGTATTGACGATGCTAAGTTGTTCGTTCTGAACACACTGTATAAACATTTGGAAAAAGCCAAGACACATGCTAGACTATTTTCCGCAGATTGTAGTTCTGCATTCAGTTCAGTGCAGCCATACATAGTAAGCTTGTTGAAACTGTTAACTCCTTCAGGCCCTGTTTTGGATTGGCATCTCAAATGGAATATAAACACCGAACATATTGTTAAACTTGGCCAGCAAAGAAGGTACCTTCTGCGTAAGTTAAATAGTTTTTCAGTCAGCAAAGGAATTCTGAGCCGTTTATATCAGTCGTTTATTGAGTCTTCTATCTTTTTCATTTGCATGCTGGTTCCGCAGTCTGCCTGTCCATGACAGGACTAGTCTAAACGGTATTGTCGATATCTAAGATACGTTGTATCAAGCAGAGGGCTTTAGCTTATTTTTTGTGATCAACAGATAGATAAGCTTCCCGCATTTTGCCAACAACTGAACACGTACTAATAGAAGAATTTGTGTTATTAAGTTCAGGTAAACGCTTTGCTATGCCTGGATGTACAAGCAATATGCACCTGAAATAGTTCGTGCCATCTGCAGTCCAGATGCTCAATCACAGATAGATTATCAGTTTGCCTCTGTGTGTGTGTGTGTGTGTGTGTGTGTGTGTGTGTGTGTGTGTGTGTGTGTGTGTGTGTGATGTTGTGTGTGTGATGTTGTTGGTGTGCATATAAATAGTCTAGATGTAAGATTTCCTTCTTTAGATTGTGTCACTTGCTTATATTTTTAACCTTGTAACTAGAACTTTTAGTAAATGAGTACATTTCCCACGTTTAAATTGTGTATTGGGATTAATTAAGTTGGTCATTATCATACATGCATGCATAGAAATGTTTGCAGTCTTGAGACATGTAAGAATACTTTTTTTTAAAGAACATTAATTCTCAAAAAGGAAGTACTCCTTTGTAAATTTGAACGCGCAAAAAGTGTCAGGTCACCATGCAAAAGTAGTTCCACACTACGATTTCAATTAAGCAAGCTGGCCTAATTTCTCTAAATAACACCGCCTGTGTAAATCTCTATAGCAGTCCTCGTGTGCTTTCAGCATCTAGAAAAATATCTCTTTCCTGCCAGCAAAAAGTTCTCATCCGATACATCAGTAAAAGCAAATGGGATATGTAATCTGCCACAGGACAGTAAAACCCATGACACCCCATTAGTCCAAAGGGCATATGTCTAAGCAGTTTGTCGAGTGTTAGACATTATTTTCCTATTTTCGCGTCTTCTTCCCGAGCTCTGTTGGCCGACAGGTGTACGCGTACGGACTAGGAAATCCGTTGAACCAGGCGACATCTTACCTACCTGCTGTGTCCTTATTCGTCTCGCGACCCCCAGGGCCCTGACCCGTGCGAAGCCCACGGCGCTTGTCGTCACGCATCGTCCGCTCACAGGGTCTTCCCAGGGTCCTCGATTTTGTTACACCCCATCCCCTCCCCTCCCTTTCCCTCCCTGTACTTACATTTTTGGGCGCGTTTTTATCCCCTTTTTCACAGTCGTCTTCTAGCAGCGGGTATCGCCGGACGTGCGGAACGGTGGCTCTGTCAGCGGGTGTCTTTATGTTGCAGAAGCCATCAACCGATAGACTTATCACATGCCGTGTGGTGAGCGTGACATTTTTTTCCGTATCATCGAGTTCGTAACGGGCGAAAGGTTGGGCGTTGGTGTGAAAGCAAGCCAATGTTTTATGTGCTAGAGGTAAATCATGTCTGTTAGTTTGAGACTGTGATTTTTTGGCCGTGTCGTATGTGGCGCGCACCTATATATTTTGTTTCAAATTATCTGTTTATAAACGTTTGTAAGGAGATTACAGTAGCTTTGTGGGAGGCCTTTGCTAAGAGCGGGACTTAGAGGAGTGAGCTTTGTTGAAGCTACCTGACGATGGCTGTTCGTACTGCTTTGTCTTTTTTTTTTCTTCTTCTTCTTAAGTCGTCTCTTCATTCGTCCACCCCTTCAGTCCTTCTTCTACCCTTCGCCTTCGTCGTCCTTTCCTCCAGCATCATCAGCGCGTTGATGTGTGACCTACCTGCATCCACGGGGGTAATTGAGCCTACCACTGGAGCTACGCGCGCAAATCTGTGCGCAGACGCCCACGTGACCAACGGGCTATTCGGATTTCGGACCAGCAGTAAGTCCCCTTTTTGTGCGGGACGGATAGGCGGAGGGAGTCAGTGCAGGAACACCACAGAGAGCGAAGGAAACAAAAGGGATTGAGTTCAAACCTTCTTTTTTTACTTAAACGTCTGCTCGGCTTGAAGGCCTCAGTGAGGAGCTCGGTACCCTAATGACAGCTACGCCGCATGTCTGTACGGGTCTGTGTGATTCTTCCCGCTTATTCACCTTTCCCCTTTAGATTTTTAATTATCTTTTACCCGGGCGTGGGGGAGTTCTTTTCTTTTGTGGGTATATATATATAGGTATTTTAAATTATTTTCTGTCTGAATGAATTTGTTGTTAGTACCGTTCATTTCGTCTTTGTTTTGGTCGGCGCTCATTAGTGGTACGATATGATCATCGTGTCCCGCCTCTAGCGAGTGGCTGAGGGATCGTGGCGGCTGTGAGTAACTCCAATCGTGCATCCGGCGAGGCTGTGGGTGACCGTGACAACGATCTTCGCAGTGACTTGCAGTGATAGCTAGCTCGGAACTTTGGCGGGAAAACTCAAAATAACCACCCAGCCTTTGCAGCAGTGGGTACCCGATTAATCAGGGAAGGTAAGGTGTCACAGATCTAGGTGAGGTCGAAGGCCTCATCCCACGCGGAAGAATGAAAGAGCGTGAATGACGTCAGTTTGTCTGAATGCGTATGGATGATGAAAAAAGAACTGTGACGTGAGAGAGAGAATCTTGGGGAAAATGGAGAAGAAGGCTGAAGGAGAATCGTAAGAGGAGTAAAATAAGAGGAGACTAGAGATAGAGAAACGTTTGAGAGAAAGAGCCGTTGAAGAAGAATCGTTTGAGGAGGAGAATCGTTAGAGGAGTAAAATAAGAGAAGACTAGAGATAATCTTGGAAAAAAAGTAAAGGAGACGGAAGAAGAATGGTTGGAGAGAAAGAAACGTTGGAGAGAAGAATCGTTTGAGGAGAATCGTTTGGAGGAAAAAGGAATGAGAAACCTATAAAAAGCGTAAGGGCGAGGGAGGGGGTAGGACATTGTTTTTACCCCGAGCCAGCAACTAAATCACGGCAAAGCAGCCAGCCCTGTAAATAGATGCCCCATGCAGAGAAAAAGCAGTGTGCCCGAGACGAGATCTGAATCCAGGACAGCCAATCCTTATCGGATCGCTTATAAATAACATGAATCTCAAAACACTTTTTGACAGCCTTTTATCGCGAATAAAAACCAACTTTGTCCTTATTAGCGATATGAAATAGAGCTTTAAAGCAAGACGTGCTTCTCAAATTCAGATGGCCTGACACGCGCACACAGAGAGAAAGAGAATATATACATAGATATTCGAGTCTTTCTTTATTTTCTCTTTTTCTAACTCTTGCGAGAGACTGCAGACGAGGTTTTAAAGCACACATATTCAGAACTGTGTGAAAGAATATTTTTAAAGTTACTGTACCGAGATAAAGTGTCGGCTAAACGAGGGGAGAGTGGTAAGATCATGTTTCAGAGGGACGACGAGAGGAGAAGGCAAAAGCTTTGTACTGAGCCAAGAAAAAATCTGATTTGCTCCTTCACAAAGAGCAAGAGGTTATTTTTTCATGGCAGGTTTCCAAACAACTACGGTTAGTGGATATAAGCTTAGCTTGCTATATAAGAGCTTGCAACTCCACGTATGGTAGCTCTTTATTTCTTCACAGCAATAACTCAGTTTTAAGCCAATGTAACTTCAAATGTCTCCCACCCTACCACAGTTGGCCACTTCCTTCAAGCTGCTTTGTGGCAATCTTTCCATCTACAGCCATTCTTTTATTTAATTGGATATATTCGTATGTGCAGTCTTTCTCGACCTGTGATGAAAGACGTTTGCAAGCCGGATGATTTCAGCAGTATGTGATTAGAAATGTAGGTAAGTACACGCCAGTTATAAACTGCTTTCTGTCTTCGACTTAGCATCTAGTATTTACTTGTTTATAGAAATCTATTTTTTCATCGCGACTTAATGCAATTTTTTTCCTAATAACAGCGGTTTGTGTTTGGAAAGAGTGTAAAAGATAACTATGCTGAAAAGCCTCACAGAAATTTGGTGCTTGAGAGTTGCCATCATTGTCACGTGAGGATTTCAACCTAGTTTTATCTAATATAAGCTATATAGATATAAAACAATTCATTAACCACTTATCAACCAGAGACCAGTACCCCAAGAGATTCAACCGGTTTCAAGTACATTTCTCAAAAGAGTACAAGGTTAGCATAGATCACTACAACAAACATCATGTTCATTTAATAGTTGTCATCAGACAGGAAAAGGGAAGTAAACGGAACAATGGGACAGTAAGACCTGAATATACGTTGTATCTTTATTTCGTATATTGCGATTTAGCCAAAGCATAGAAAAGATTTGTGGAAGCGTTTAACATTTTTTAAAATGTTGTGGAATCAAGTAGTCGCAAAGTCATAATTTACAGTACTTTACCTACTAAATATATGAAAAACTAAAGATCCATCCAGCAAGTAGAACTTAAGATTCTAGTTGAATTTACTGTTGGGTCATACAAATTTGCTGCGCTTATTGCTGATGATGATTAAATACACAATTTGAATTTCCTTCGATTCTCGCTTTTATGACTATTGGTATCCACATATTTATATCAAAGTATTTGCATAAATCTGGCACAAGCTGAACTACTAGCGGGCAGGTGCAAAGGATTATCGCTTAGATAAAAAGTTCATAAACTATTAGCAGTTAAGCTGGGTGCTAAACGTGAGCGTCCGTCTAAAGGCATATTCAGAATCATCAGGTATTGGAAAGAGAATGTAGATAACACCATCTACACGAAGGGACAGAGAAACCTATACCTCTACGAATAGTTAATTCCTTTTAATAGTAGCTTCCTCCAGTATCTGCTGTGTGAGTGTGAAGAATGGGTTGTTGCGAAAGGGCCGGAGCACTGAACCATTCATTTAAAAATCCCACCTCCCTCTTGCTACCACATGCATATAACTAAGGCTGTTGTCGTGGTCGGGATTCCTTTGTATTTATTCTATTTTTTTTCATAGATTCTTTCACATGCATGCTCTCTCTCTCTCCCTTTCTTACACAAATGGTGGTGCGATGGCGCAGCGGTTATATAGTCTGTCACCAATACACTGAAGGTGGGTTGTCAAGGGTTCAGCTCTCGTCTCGTGCACCCTGTTCTTTCTCTGTATGTGGCATCTGTTTACAGGGCTGGCTGCCTTGCCATGATATAGCCTTAGTTGCTGGCTCGGCGTAAAACACCAATTACCCTCTTTCGAACACAAGAGAACTTATGCAATTACAAAATCGTAAGCATTCATTTCTCATTATTTCGTTCTCTCGCTCACAGCATACGCGCTCTCGCCTCACTCTCCTTAACAAGAAAAAGGTAAAACTAAGTGAGTAACATGGATGAAAAAAAGTATCCCATTAAAAATCGAGCCGACAATTTTCGTATTCAGAGCTATTTGCACTGCAGCTCAAGTCGAAGTAGTCCCCAGTTAATCTTTTGTCTACAACACTTTGATAAAAAGACAAACAGACTACCTGGGCATGCTTGCCAAAATGGGTTAGGTAAAAAAAAAACAAAGTAGCATCCCGGCCATGTACTCTAAACAAAAGAAGCTTTCGAAATAATCCCTCTCAAAGCTAACTCATAAATTAAAATAACAACAGCTAAAATCACACACACACAATGACACACACACACACACACACACACACACACATTCGGAGCTTCAGAGAAAGAGAACGCAAGGGCCGTCTCAAGATCAGTTATTCTTTTTTAGTGTATTTTACAAGTTATATACAGAAATATACCAAATGTGTATAAATTTTCTGCGGGACCTTGAATATCAAATGAATCGATGAAACACTAATAATGACAAGGGAACTAGCACTTACAAGGGAGAGAGAGGGCGAAACGAGGATGTCGAGCAAACTATAACTACATCACGGCAAAGCAGCCAGCCGTGTAAACAGAAGCCACATACAGAGAAGGAAGAGCACCCCCGAGACTAGATCTCAATTCTCGACAGCCAATCCTCACTGTATTGGTGACAGACGCTAACAAGTTAGGGGAGCAAGAAAAGCGGAAATGTAGACAGGTACGTGTGTGTGTGTGTGTGTGTGTGTGTGTGTGTGTGTGTGTGTGTGTGTGTGTGTGTGTGTGTGTGTGTGTGTGAGAGAGAGAGAGCGAAAGATCTGATATGAAGTACATAGCGCGAGAAACAATTAGTCTGGTGCATCTGTAAAACAAGCACTAAGATTAGAACTAATTGGCACCCAAAGTTTATTTTCTGAAACTCGTAAAGAAGATCTTACTTTTCCCACTTCACAATTATGTTATGGGTCTCTTGAGTAATGCTGATTTTAAAACGCCTCCTAGCAGGACAGCAAAACAACAGGCACTGGTCTACAATAGAAGGAAAGAAATCGAAGCAAATGTATTACAGCTTAAAGACAAGGTACTTGGGGACAGTGAGCTTATAAGTCAGCAAAACAGAAAACAAGCACAGGGAAGAAGGATCCACTGATGAATAAAAGCACCAAAAATGCACAGAAGAGCCAAACTTCTTGGGGGATTAGTTAAGATCAGAGGAATGGCCATTGTAACATTTTAGTGAGTAGTGCTCAAGTGATTTTTTGTGGGATGTGCGTGAGTGTGACTACTCCGCGCTGCACTCCTCTGCCTTTTTCAAAACAAAAAGGGCTGACCAACAGTTAACACGTTTAATGTCTAAAATGTAAGGAACGACAACTGTGATAATAACGGACGATAAACGAAGACGTGAGTTCTGCAGCAGTGTCCCGTGGTGAGTGACCTGGATTAAAGGACAACACGAACGCTCAGCGAAAATTCTCTGGAAATAAAGCACAAAATATCACAAAAGCATGTTCCGGTGGTATTTTATGACAAAGAGGCATGAAAGATTTTTACACCTAAGTCCTACCCTTAACTTAAACCCTAATCTAAGTACCGGTGTCTCTTATGCACACTTATCGAGTTTACAAGTGTAAAAAGCCCACACACACACACACACACACACACACACACACACACACACACTTGTTACGGCATGCGTACGATGAATTACAAACACACAACACCTCGACGAGCGTCCGCAGACGAAGGAGAAGAAAATGGACGACGGTTGACCTTCCGGTGTCGTCGAGATGAACAATGGAGACGTTTGATCTTTAGTCGTGGTCTCAGAGAATGAGAGTGAAGGTAGTTGCTGTTAGACAGTGGTCAAAAAGGTGGAAGTCCGGAGAAAATACACTGTTTAAGGAAAGGCACGATCACGTCCACAACAAGACAGCTCGTCTGTAAGGTGGTAGAACCAGTGTTATTCGTTCGTTATTCACAATACCGGTCTTCTTTATGCGGCTCCAAGCAGACATGTTCACCTGCTCTTAATGTCGTCTTTCTTGAAAATGAGGCCGTCTGAATGAAGCACACAGCCAAAGATGTAAGACACAGGACACTACTCATGCACAGCACAATATAAGACCCAATACAACTCATTCAAAGTTAAAACATAACGCAGACACGCCAGCGGATCGCCATTTTAACAAGCAGCTTGATTGAGGACCTTGCAAAAAAACTGCCTATCGTTGGCTGTTAGGCAGTGGTTACACAGGTAGCTGCAGGTAGGCAGTAAACGGCTGCCATAATAAAGGTATCCACAGCCTACCTTAAAGCATTATCTGCACAAAATATGCGCGAACGTGTGCCGTGTGGTAGGTATAAAATACGCGCACATTCACGTAGTCGCCTCGACATTTGCGCGTTCTTTTTTGTTACAAACAAGACAACTAAATTTGCCCTTTCTATACTTAATTCAAAACACGTTACAGAAATAAATAAAAATGCATTTTAAATGTTTAAAAAAATCTTAATATACATCTAATGGTTACTCCTTTATATTACCTAACGACTACAATTGTTCACACAGTCCTAGAAGGTAGTTCCTTTCTCAGGTTGATAGTCAAACATAAGAAAACTCAGTTACATAGTTCGGTATACAGTTACTGTTAACACTGCTTACACTGGTGATTATTCTGACGATGTTCTTAATTTCAGTCACTGGGTACGGTTGTTCCACTGTACGTCGGTACTAACGATACTCTAAGTGACAGTCACCAGGGACAAATGTTCCAGGAATTCAAATATATATATATATATATCTTCCACACAAAATAATCTCAAACCATATAGATGCCTCTACTCGGGTATAGACGTGGCAAAACAAATCGGCACTTCCTCTTGGGGACGAGCGACAACACTCTCTACTTTCTTAGACGCCTCCTCTAGGGGACAGATACACACTGGCGCTGCCTACAGGGGACGAGCGACCACAAATTCTTCCTGTCTTGCTGTTCTTGATTAGCAAGTTTCTTCTTCTTAGGTAAGTGGCTCCTAGTCACTTATTAGAGCCAAATACATCAGGATAAAAAAAAACTTTAGGGTAAAAACTTGCCAAATATTTCATTGCATCTGCCAGCCCCATCACTCCGTGGCATTACCCAGGCCCAAACACTCCCGGCCCAGCACTTTATGACCCACCTCTCGGCCATGTACTCCGTGGCCCATAGATTGCGCCTATTGACAGTTACAACAAATACAAATTACTAATACATATCTATATAAAGAGTACAGGAAAAATTCAACTTAAACAAAAAAAATCTGAGATGCACATAAATAAGAATACCGCATCCTTCTAGGAAGACGCAGCCTCGACTCTTCTTTACTAGTGTCTCTGCCCTTGTCGTGTCTCCCTGGGAAGCGAAGAGCCGGGCGGAGGACGGTTAATTATACTGTCTTACCCTTTTCTCTATCTCACGGAAAAAGATTGTTACTCATTCAACAGATGCGGCTCGACCACCCGCACTGTTCCGATGCGTAAACTTTATGTCTCCTCTCTGTGACAGTAGGTTACCCGGTTTTGCAAACACGCACAGAGAGAGAGAGAGAGAGGTCTCCATAAGAAAAAAATAAAAATCAAAACGTGAGTAAAGAAGATGAATAAAAAGTATTCAAAAGAAAAATCGCTTGCAATTTTATTATTCTCTACCACTGAAGCTACAGTCAAAATGATCACCAGTTAATTTTTTGAATTAAAACATTTTTGCTTAAAAGAAACTGAAAGAGGATCTGAGAATGCGTATCAAAACGTCGTAGGAAAAAGTATAGTAGCATTCAGGCCACGTGCTTTAAACAAAAGGAGCTTAAGAAGTGTCTAATTCCTGGCATCTGGCTCAGCTTGCAGACTCTACAGTCTGTTCACCAGCACTCAGCAAACCCTCAACTCAGTCAAACACTGGATGTTGGCCAATAAATTAAAGTTCCATAGAGAGGGGAGTATTTTACCCCGAACCAGCAACTAAGGCCATATCCCGGGAAGGCAAACAGCCCTGTAAACAGATGCCACATGCAAAGAAAGACGAGAGCTGAACCTCTGGACGGCCAACCTTCACTGTGTTGGTGACACGCGCTAACCGTTAAGCCACCGGACCGCCCTTCAATGGAGAGAAAACTGAAGTCATCCAGATAGCTTCTGCACATAAGCATAAACATCTGCCTCGCTTATGACGACTTTATCACTCGGCCTCTTTCCCTACTGCCCCTGTTCTCTTGTGAAGTGCGTTGAGCTCGCCTCCGTGTGGGGAAATGGGCTATACAAATCATATTATTATAATAAGTAATCCTTCTTCTGAAAGCTGAATCATAAGTAAAAGTAAAATATAATGACTAAAATGACACAAACATTCAGGAGCTTCAGAGAGAGAGAACGCTAGGACGTCGCAGCTTAGCTCAAGATCAGGTATCAATTTAATGTATTTTACAAGTTATATACAGAAATATACCAAATGTGTATAACTTTTCTGTGGAACCTTAAATATCAAATGAATCGATGATAGAAAAATAAAAGGGACAAGGGAACTAGCACATACAAGTGAGAGAGAGGGTGAAACAGATGTTTCAAGTCGAGCAAACTAAGGCTGTGTCACGGTAAAGCAGCCAGCCCTGTAAACAAATGCCACATGCAGAGAAGGAACAGCATGCCCAAGGCGAAATCTTAACCCAGGACAACCAGTCCTCACTGTATTGGTTACAGGCGCTAACACGTTAGGGGGAGCAGGAAAAGCGGAAATGTAGACACGTGTATATGAGAAAGAAAAGTTAGTTAGTTAGTTGTTGTTTTATGCCAAGTCAGCAACTATGGCTATCTCATGGCAAAAACAATGTACATGACTATTCAAAGGTTGATATAAAGTAATTGTACAAGTCTAGAGATTTCTCTTTTCTTAGTTTTACAAAATAACAGTTTTTTAAACATATAAGTTCTATCATATCAGGTGAAAAATCTGAATGGACTTTACATATGCCAAGATTGATTTGGAAGAGTGTTTGGCAAAAAGGTCATCAAGAGTCTGTGCTGTAAAATAGTTTTGACGAATTGTAGCAAGTTTTGAACAGGAGATGAGCAAATGTTCTATGGTTAGGGGGTCTTTACTCCAAGGACAAAGTGGGGGGTTTTCTCCTGCAAGCAAAAATCTGTGAGTGATATATGAGTGACCAGCTTTTAGTCTATTTATAACCACTTTTTCTCGTCGGTTTAGAAATTCTTGTGTTATACAGTCTGCTAGTTTTGGAAAAATAGCGTGAAGTTTGTTGTGCTTCATTGAGTCCCAGTGAAGCTGCCAAAGTTGTGAGATATACAGTTTAACAGAAATGTTCCAATCTGAGGCAAATGTGGTATGGACCACAAGTGGTTGTTGAAGGGCCTTTTTTGCTGCCTCATCAGCTTTAGTGTTTCCTGGAATATTTGCATGGCCAGGAACCCAAATAAAGATAATGTCAAAATTGTTATTCTGTAGTAATGATAGAAGTTCAAAGAATTTAACCAGTAGTGGGTGATCTAAACATTGAGAGTGAAGTGCAAGTAGGGATGACAAAGAGTCTGAAATAACTAAGAAGTTTTTCTCTTTAGATGTATGGATATACTGCAGCGCAAGTAGAAGGGCTTTTAACTCTGCAGAAAAAATGGAGCTATGACCTTCCAAGCGAGCTGTCAGCGGTGGTGTGGAAATGTCCATCGGCACTGCTGCAGCTGCTACAGTTTCTTTTTCAGTATTTTTGGATCCATCAGTGTATATGTGACAAAAGTCAGGATAGTCTGTGATTATTTCTCTGAAAAGCTGCTGATAGACTATGTCAGGGGTTTCACCTTTTTTTTTGTTAGAGAGGTCAAAACGAATTTCAGGTGTGGGAAGTAGCCATGGTGGTGTTCTAGTCAGTGTAATTGGTGCTGTTTTTTGGGGGTCCATTCCCAATTTCTGAAGATGGGGATAAGCTCGTATGGGTAGAGGTTTTTGTTCATGTTCACGTGCCCTGTATTTCTCCAGAAACTGAACGGAGAAAACTGAGTGGAAAGCAGGGTTTTGGGGCAGAGCTCGAAGTTTCGAGACATAGGACAACATTAGTTTTAGTCGGCGTAACTCTAGAGGGGGTTCACCTGCCTCTGCATATAGACTGTGTATTGGAGTAGTTCTGAAAACTCCAAGACAAATTCTCAGGCCGTGATGGTGTACAGTGTCTAGCCTTTTTAGGTATGATGTCCTGGCTGATCCATAGACTATGCATCCATAATCCAATTTTGAACGCACTAGGGAACGATACAAACGGAGTAAAGTGATTTGGTCTGCACCCCAGTTTGTGTTACTTATCACTCTCAAGATATCTAGAGCCTTCAGGCAAGAAGCCTGAAGATGACGGATGTGGTTCTGAAAAGAGAGTTTACGATCAAAAATAACACCCAAGAAATGGACCTCTTCCACTACCTTGAGTGCTGTTCCATTTACATGAATAGAAGGTTCAGGAAAAGGACCTCTTAGTTTTGTAAAGTGAATGCACACAGATTTTGAGGGAGAAAATTTGAAACCGTTTTCTAATACCCATTTGGAGATGTGGTTTACACATAACTGTAATTGTCTCTCCAGATCAGGTAGAAGCTTTCCTCGTATACAAAGTGCAAAATCATCTACAGATAGCGAGGCAGCCATATTTGTGGGAATAGACTTCAGGATGCCATCTATTTTAATACAGAACAATATAGGTGACAGGATACTTCCTTGAGGGACTCCCACCTGTTGTTCATGGGTGTCTGAAAAGGTATTTTGTATACGGACTCTAAACACACGACATGTTAGAAAGTTTTTGATGAAAATTGGTAGTCGGCCTCGAAAGCCTAGAGAAAATAGATCCAACAAAATACCTTGCCTCCACCACGTGAGTCACTGACATCCCCACCCCACAGGGGATGATGTCCATTAAAATCCCCCAAAAGGAGTACAGGGGAAGGAAGCTGTTGAAGAAGATCCTCCAGGTGTTGACGAGAAACGTTAATTGAAGGGGGGAGATATACACTACATACTGTGATGGTTTTCTTGAGGGATACTCTGGCTGCCACAGCTTGTAATGGGGTGGAAAGGGGGATGAGGCTGAAAAGAATATCTGAGTGAAGTAAAAGAGCTACTCCACCAGCGTGGGAAACACTTTCGGATGCCTTTCGGAGTATCTGAAAACCTTTGCAGGTAAAAATATCTGTGTCCTGCAAAAAGGTCTCTTGGAGGGCAATCACTTTAGTATCTGTTTGATGCAAAACAACTTTCAGTTCTTCAAAATTTGCCCTAATTCCTCGGCAGTTCCACTGTAACAGATTTGTCATTTATAAATTAAGTATGAGATGACGACCTGGAATGTCGTGTACAGGATGTGTTTGTGCGACCTGGAGGTGAGGGTGAAGGAACCCTTCGTTCCTCCATGTCCATCAAGCTATCTGAAAGGGGTGCAAACCTATTTGAAGTAGGTGATGGAGGGTGTCGTCGTGTGCGGGTGCTGAATGTTTTTGACCCGGAGGGCCGGGAGGTTTGTGAGCGTTTACGAGGGGACTTTTGGGGAGTGGCGGTAATTTTGGTTTGGGACTTTGTTGGTGCAGTTTTTTGATGAGTACGTGTGGGTGCACGTGTTGTTGATCTGGTTGAGGTGTATGCTGGAATTGGTTGAGGTGTGGAAGGTTTGGGCTGCTGCGTTTGTTCTGTATGTGGGGGTGGCATGAGTGTGTGTGTGGGTTTGGGGGTTTCTGTGTGTATCCATGTGATGTCTGTTTGGCATGATGTAGATTTTACCGAGTGCCGAGAAACCACCCCTGCAAAAGAGGGGTTTCCGGCTGTTTGTGTGGATACTTGAAGGTTTCCCAACACACGGCGACGTGCGTCTGGGTACGATATACCCTGCTCTGATTTTAGCCGCTGGATTTTATCTTCCTCCTTCCAACGAGGACAGTCTCGGGAGGAGGCTGGGTGACATCCAGCACAATTTGCACATTTGATTGTTCCCTGACAATCATTTGGGGAGTGAGATTCACTGCACTTTACACAGCGTGCTTCTGATCTACATGCAGATGATCCATGTCCATATCTTTGACACTTGAAACAACGTAAAGGTGAGGGGATAAACAGTGCCACCTTCACCCGAAGATAGCCAATGTTAATGGATGGTGGAAGGTTTGGAAAACAGAAGGTGAGGAAATATGTATTTGTGGGAATCAACTTTCCATCTTTCTTAAGGGTTACCCTATGTACATGGGTTACACCCTGCTGAGACAATTCAGTACGTATGTCTACTTCTGACAATCCAGCAAGATCTCTACACCTGATCTCTACACCTCCTCTGGAGGAGTTTAGAGTTTTATGAGGTGTCACTTTTATGGGGCGGTCCACAAATTGTTTTCCGTCCCATTTTCTTAGAGCTTCTGATGCTTTTTTATTTTTGCAATGGACTAGGAGATGTCCAGATCTTAGCTGCTTTACTGAAGAAAAGTTAGAAGATATGGTTTGTAAACCTTTCTGTACGGCAAAGGGGGACAGTCCCGAGATGGGTCTCTCTGGATCCCCACTTTCCACAATCAAATAACGTGGCCATGCCTCCTCTACAAACTTTACCAAATCATCACGTGCCTCCTCCTCACTGTCTGAGGAGTTATCATCAAAGGGTCGAGAGCGTTTTCCAGGATGTGAAAATTTTTTGGCCATGAGAAAAGATGAAGGTTCAATTCTCCTGATCCCCACCCACCACGGAGTCCAACTAGGGGATGCAGCCGAGCGGTCCCACATGGGTATATCCAGCAGGGCTGCACCAGGGCTACAGGAGAAGTATACTCTGACCCACAAGGATGTGAAACAGATTGACCCAGGCCGCAGCCTTCTAGCAAAACTAGGGCATTGCACGACCAGCCGATTGATTGGTGCGGGTCAGCACCAACCTCCTGTCTAGGAGAAGTTTGGGCCAAAGAGGAATGTTGGTATGATGGGCGCAACCCATCAGTGACCTCAGCCTCCAGGATCCCATTCTCCTCCGACACAGGTCGCCCTGCACGGCAAACGCAGGGGGCCTAAAGAAGGCCACTGAGAAAGCAATATATAGAAATATAGAAAGTATATATAGAATATAGAAAGTATAACAAACGCAGGGGGTCTAAAGAAGGCAGAAGGCCACTGAGAAAGCAATATATAGAAATATAGAAAGTATATATATAGAATATAGAAAGTAGAACAAAATATAGAAAGTATAACAAGAGTATGACATAGAATGTATGACTTAGGATTATGATGTAGTGAGTATGATGAAGAATGTATGACGTAGTATGTATGGCTTAGTAAGGGATGGTTGAATGGGAGAAACGACAGAGGATGGAAGCTATAGAACAGAATACAACAATAACAATAATAATAATGTTGGCTTCCACAGCGCAGTTCCCCAGCAAATACCAGGTTCACCGCGCTTTAAAATTTATAAAAAAAAAATTTGGTAAAGCTGGATTGCGCTCCAACGTCAATCGCCGCCATGGCCGACAAGGTAACCCTGGAATCAATGCAGAGGTTTATGCAGGTTGTCTCTTCTTCCATTATTCTCATCGTTCCGTTTGAGAAGGACTGTCGGTGAGCTCACACATTTATTTCATGCCCTGCAGTCCAGTCAGCACGGAAAGCTCAATGACATGGAGGCGCCCACAGCTTCAGCTGCATGGGTCAGTTCCAGAACCGTTGAAACAGCCGAACTCTTGCAGTACAAACATCAGGTTAGTTTTAAAATCACCATAAAAGCCAGATTCTGTTCAAGAATTTCTGGATTGAGCCACAGGAGGCAATCAACAGCATGTTGGGGTAGTCATAGTCTGTTCACTGGCGCCAGTCATAACGATTGTGGAGAGAGTTGTGGATGCCAGTGAGACACGCCCCTGTGTATGTTACCTCCACTACGCAAGTATTTTAGAGCATGTAGAATAATCCACAGGATCTGTGTGACCGCTAGTTCTGGCAGTCCTGTTATGAAAAAGGCAGGCAGCAGGTCACGGCGAGAACCAGAGCCCACAGTAGGTATGAGTGTCTACAGTTCATGGCGATAAACGAAGCTATAGTCAAAGAAAGAAAAAAGGAGAGAGATCTGATATGAATTGCATATTAGTGCGAGAAACTAGTCTGGGGCATCTGTACAATAAGCACTAAGATTGAAACTAACTGGAACCCAAAGTTTATTTTCTGAAACTTGTAAAGAAAAACTTCCTTTGCTCACTTCAAAATTATGTAATGGGTCCCCTGCATAACTGAGTAAGGTTGATTTTAAAACGCCTCCTAACAGGACCAAAAAACAACAGGCACTGCTCCACAATACAAGAAAAGAAATCGACGCAAGTGTATTACATCTAAAGACAAGACAGTGTACTTGGGAACAGTGGGCTCATACATGAGCCAAAATAATTCACAGCGAAGTAGGTCCCACTGATGAATAGAAGGCGTCATGATTTGACCAAACTGACAATCAAAGTGTCGCAACTGATCACCAAAAAAACCAGTTCTAAGCCATCACCTGATGGACTCAAAAGCTAATGTAGAGCGACCGAAAATGCAAAAAAAAAAGCCAACGTCTTAGGGGTTAGGTTTAAGTCCGGAGGAATGGCCATCATCCCTCTGGTAATCAAGTCACTTATAGGATCTACCTAAAACAGCCGCATTCATTACCAGAATTGGAATGATCGGGTTCTTTCTTATTCCCTACCAAACCAGTGGCGTAGGAAGATGATCGGCTTTGGGGGGGGGGGGGCAAGCTCCATGCTGACAATGAATAACGTTCACATTCTTGCCTTCCCAGCATCTTGTTTGGGGGGGCGGCTGCCCCCCCCCCCTGTTCCTACGCCACTGCAAACGAAAACCGAAGGTTAACCAGCTTGTAAGTGGGCTACAGGCTTCAATTGAATGTTGGTACAGTTCTCAAAATCATAGTGATTCCCCATCTGTCTGAACGTTTGGGTAATAGCGGCCTGATTCAGATGTCGCTTAGCGTTGGTGACCGACTCTCCTTAAAGTTAGAAACTGTAACAGCTCCAAGCCACTGTGACCATCATTTGTGTGCTGTTCTGTCGTCATCCAAATAATCTGCACGCTTTATTGTAGGTGATGATAACAGAGGTTCTACAATGAGTGAGGTCAGCGTGTAGGCCATGCTATATTGAAAATCTGTATCCAAGTTTGTGTGTGTGTGTCTCAAAGTATTTATATAAATCTACATTAAGGGACATAACAATCTACCGCTCTAGGGATAGTTATTTCCCTTTATCTAGTACGCTTATCCAGTATCTACTGTGTGTGAGAGAGAAAGTGTAAAGCCTGCGCTGTTGCGAAAGGGCGGAGCACTAAACCATTTATTTATCGACCCTTCCCCCTCCCCCCCCCCATTTATTCAGTTTCTATATTTAATTGATGTAGTCTTTCTCACGCATGAATTGAAGCGCAGTTTCTCTCTCTCTCTCTCTCTAAAACAAGATCCGAAGCATTCATTCATTTACTCTTTTATTTGGCTCTCTCGCTCACAACATACTGGCTCTTGCCTCACTCCCTCCCCTGTCGGTCACGTGCAGAGCGTTTTATGCTTCACTTTGCGGCGCTCCTAACGGAACTCACTGCTTCGTTTTTGAGACCTCTGCTTTCTCGTCCACAGGGATCACCACCAGCGCATCTGTTTAGGTGTTAAGGAGTTAGAGAGCTATATAGTAAAGTATGAGAGACAACGTGGAGCGAATGGAACAGGCTTTTATTTACTTTTCGCACCTCAAAACGGACACAAGACTGTAGTTATGTGTGTTGCCTCAGGTCACTGATTTGTGTTACTTTACCCCAACCTCCTTGCTGCTGCTTTTATAACTTCATCCCAAATGGTAAAAAGCAACATCCATGATGTCTAGAGATCACTTTGTAACTGTGGAAACAAGACGGTTGTCCTTGACTTCCCCGTGCTGCTCTGGAGAATGACTTACTGATCAGTAAAACTTAAATTCAATTTTTGCATTGAACAAGCCCGACGAACTCCCATGTACTTGTTCTTGGTACTTAAAACCTTTACGTTTTGTGCATTCGTCCTTCACTTACTGGCAAAACTAGGATAAGCCCGTTTTTTGACGCTGTAGTCAGAAAATTCTTTCGACAATGAAAGAAGTAAACTTCAATTTCTCTTTTGTCCAGTTTGACGCGGTGGGAGATTATGTGAAAAAAAGGTTCTCATATTCACCCATTGCAAAATAATGTATCACCTTACATCTCGTGGTTTAAAAATAATTTTGACAACGGATCAAATTATGTAAAGCGACTCTCATTTTTCACACGCTTAAAGGCTTTACAAATATTATTTTTATAAATACTTCAGAGGTAGTTCAGGTGCGTTCCATCTATTATGAATAGGACATATTGTCAGTGTCTTGTAAGAGAGTTGTAAGTGAACTGTTAAAAAGCTTTTCAGTTACATAGATAACCATGCTCAGGACGAGGTAAGCCCTCCCACTGCTTGTAACCATCACGACAGAAGCATATACATGTTCATTCGCGATATCTGAATCACGAGGGCCTTCTTTGCGTCCTAATGTTCGTATCTCAAGATCTGAAGATGGTAACAAAATACCAGTAGTGTACTGAGTTCATCTCTGCTGTGGCAGACATAACAGATAAAACTTTTTAATTCAAACTAGATGGCACTTCTGTTACTTGACAGAGCCAACTGATCTGGGATTATGTAACTGTAAATGGCATCAAGCTTATCAAATCGCCCTTGAAATCTAACATAACAAACCGGGTGAAATATTTTGGTGGCTTCTGAGATTTTGGAACAAAACTCATCATAACAAGCTTCTACAAACATTACAGCGGATCACCATCTCAACCAGCAACACGACTGCGGACTTTGCGGAATGTTTGCCTAACGTTTTGCTCGGCTATAGGCGGTTGTTGCACAGGTATGTACGGGTGGCCTTAATAAAGGTATCAACTTCCTATGGCTACTCGCTAAGCATTATCTGCCCAAAGTGTGTTGAGCGTGTGCCGTGCGGTAGATTTACCGGTCTTTTACACACACACACACACACACACACACACACACACACACACACACACACACACACACACACACACACACACATTCGGAGCTTCACAGAAAGAGAACGCAAGGGCCGTCTCAAGATCAGTTATCCTTTTTTAGTGTATTTTACAAGTTATATACAGAAATATACCAAATGTGTATAAATTTTCTGCGGGACCTTGAATATCAAATGAATCGATGAAACACTAATAATGACAAGAGTACTAGCACTTACAAGGGAGAGAGAGGGCGAAACGAAACGAAACACACACATCCATAACAAGAACAATTAGAATCAAAATTCGAGTAACAAAGATGAATAAAAAAGTATCCGAAAGAAATCGAGCTGGCAATTTTTGTATTCATAGCCGTTTGCCTTACCAAACAGTCAAAATGGTCACCATTTAATGTATTAAAGTAAAACATTTCGAGTAAAAGACGACATGGGTACGCGTGCCAAAACGTCGTAGTAGCAAAAAAATATAGTTGCAGGCCATGTGCTTAAAGCAAAAGGAACTTTAGAAATAATCCATCTGAAAGCTGACTCATGAGTGAATAAAAATAAAATATAAACTAAAATGACAGAATGAGTCAGGAGCTTTAGAGAAAAGAACATTAGAGCCGTCACAGCTTAGCTCAAGATCAGGTACCCTTTCTTTCTTTTAATGTATTTCACAAGTTATATACAGGAATATACCAGATGTGTAAACATTCTTTGCGGGACCTTAATAATTATCAAATGAATAGAGTATAGAAACATAACCATCTTCAGTTTTCCATAACGTCTTTTCAAACGAAACTTTAAAGCCATTTGGTCTAATATTTTTTTAATAAATGTACACGATAAATTACACGAATTTCGACAATAAATTTACTCACAAAAGCAGGGCGTAGGGGTAAGGGCTTCAGCCAAGCACTCAGTCCGGACAAATACATTTCAACATTGCATGAAAAGCGCTATAGGTGGGAGCGATGACAGTAGGACAACACACTCAAGTTGCTGCTTTTTTCTGACTGAAAGACGGCAAAGCATTTGAAGCAGATTCTGTACAATCACAATTGCATAGATGGAAGTTGTGCAATACATTTTTTTTCTTTTTAGCGCTTACAAAACTATAGAGCATTTGCCAATTGCAGTTATATAGCTATCTAATCACTAACATTATTTCTACAGGACATACAGTGGTGGCTCGACAACCGCCTACGTATCACATATCTCAAATAGTGCCATGAAACGGTAAGTTTGTTAGAGAGGGCTTTATATGATAGATGGGGAATGTACCTCTACCTCTAAATGCGTATCGTAAGTTTGTGTCAGCTTTCCGCTCTAAGGAAGGGGCGGTCCTTTTTTGAAAATAATGAACAAAGGGTGCCAGAAACAAGTGTTGAATGTAAATAGCACAGCATCTAAAGCTTTTTGAAACTTCAGCCGCAACTGCGGTTTAAGAAAATAAGCAATTTATGAAAGCTTTTCAACACGAAGATTTTTAATTCAATGTGCCGGGCTCTGGTTAGCCTACGTAAGAAGTCTGAAGCAGCGTCAGCGGTGTGTGCATGTAGTAGTCTCAGGTAGCCCCTTGCCTCCCCATTGACATAAAAATGAATAAACAAAATGTTAGCTACCGGTGAGAAGTTGCTGCAGCTTTAAAAACCACTAGAGCACCACCTTTTCAAATTAAATTTATACAATATTTATGATTATAATTATTTTTGCCCCCAAAAATATCTAACAATAAAAAGAATATATATAAAATAATTCAAACATATTCAAAGAATATTAAATCGAAATAAAATACAGTATGTACAGGTATTTCATCAGAGGATGAATACCGTACTGTACACAATGGAAATGCAGTCCTGTACGCCACTACCGCTTGCCAACGAGAGACTGTACCCGGCACACTACTGGCTGATGGAATGGAAGGCGACCAAACAATTGCAATTGTAATTGCAAAATTCTACTCTTTCTTTATGCACGCACATCCCCAACACACACACACACACACACACACACACACACACACACACACTGACGCAGCGAAACGAAGAAATGGTTTAAACCGTACAAAGACAGGATTTATATGCTGCTGTCACACATTCGCCTTTCACACGTAAGCTAATGACACATTAAAAAAATTCACAAATAATATTTGTAAAAAGTGAAATACTACTTCGTAAATTTTCTCTGATTTAACGAGGACAGGCGGGTAAAATTCGAACTAATGACCCTCTGACCTTTGATGCCTGAACTCCTACAAAAGCGTGACGTCACCACGCAAAAGTAGTTTCAGATTTCAATTACGCAAGCTACTTGAATTTTTCTATTTAGTGCCACCTGTATAAAATCTCTATGGCAGTCTTCGCGTGTTTTCAGCCCTTAACTTCTCTCCAGCAAAAGTGCTCATATGAGACATGAGTAGAAAAACGGGATGGTTGGATGGTTGTTTTACGCCGTGCCAGCAACTAAGACTATATGACGGCAAAATGGGATGCAATTTACAACAGGACGGTAACATCGATGACACCTCATAGACTCAAAGGGCTTATGTCTTGCCAGTTATGATCTTCCAGTGACGTTCCGTAGTTGCTAGCTCGGAACTTGAAAAACTACACCTGCCCATCTAGCACTTGCAGAAGTGGGTACCTGATTTATCAGGGAAGGATTGGGGGGGGGGCTTCGTTCACCGACCCTACGACTTTAAAACTATAAGACCCTGTAGTTTTGCCCCATACAATGCGTGAAGCCCAAAACACTTTTTGACGTCCTTTTGTCACAAATAAAAACTTAGTCCTTAATTATTAGCTATGAAATGAATCACGACGTGCTTCTCAGCGCCAGATGGCCATCTCTCTCTCTCTCTCTCTCACTCACACACACACACACACAGAGACATGTACGCACTCACGCAGTCTCATATATATATATATATATAACGTTGGAGTCTTCATTTATGTCTCTCTTTCTCACTCTTGCGAGAAACTGCAGACGAGGTGTCTTCGTACACTTGCATGACTGTGCTAAAAATATCTTTAAAGTGATTCTACCGATAACGTTTCGGCTAAAAAGGGGAAGAGTGAAAAGATCAAGCTGCTCAGGGACTACTAAAGGGTACAGCTTTCGAGAATAAAGCAAAAGCTTTGTACTGAACAGAAAAATAAACCCAAGGTTTGCTTCTTCGCGAAGATCAAGAGGCTGTACTTTCAAAGCTGGTTTCCAAACAACAATAAGGCCACCTACGGTTAGTGGACGGTTGGCTTCATTTTATATGCGGGCTTTATATAAAGGCTCGCAATCCCATGTTTATATGCTCTTGACTCTATATCCTCCGTTTTTCGCCAACGTATCCCCAATTTTCTCCGACCCTTCACGTACCAGCTGGGCACTTTCCTCACGCTGCTTTGTGGCCATCTTTACTTTTCCAGCCATTCTTCTCTTTAACTGGAGATATCCGTCTGTGATAAAAGACGTTTGCAAGCAGGAAGATTTTAGCAGGATTTTTTTTTGGAAATGTAGGTAAGTACACACCAGTTATGAACGGCTTTCTGTCTTGGACTTTGCATCTAGTATTTACTTGTTTACAGAAAGTTATTTCTTTTATCTCGATTTTATAAAGGCAGTTAAATGTTTAGGTAACAATGGATAGTGTTTGGAAAGAGTGTAAAAGATAACTATGCTAAAAAACCATAGAGATAGTTGCTGGAGATCTGCTGTCATTGTCCCTTTCATAAACGCAAATTGATTTTCACTCCGTTTAGTGAATGCTCCAGCCTAGTGATATCTGAAACAAGCTATATAGATATAAAACAAGGTCTTTCCATTTATCAACCACGTATCAACCAGAGCCCAGTAGCTCAAAAGATTCAGAAAGCTTTAGTACATTCCTGAAAAAAATACAAAGTAAGGATGTTCATTTAATAGTTTTCATCAGACATGAAAAGGGAAGGAAAGTAACGCTGGGACAATAAGATCTAGAACAATGTTGTAACTTTGTTCCACGGATAGTGATTAGCCAAAGCACAGAAAAAAGATTTGTGAAAACGTTTAACATTTAAAAAAAATGTTATGGAATTAGGTAGTCACAAAATCATCGTTTACAGTACTTTATCAACCAAATAAATAAAAAGTTTGCTTTAAAAATAATAAAAATGTTTTCATATATTTTATGCACTTGACAAGGGTACGCGATTTACTTACTTTAATTATTTCTCTTGACTGTGTTCAAGACCTACCAAGGCTTGTGGAAAACTCTCCCTGTCCATCTAGCAGCTGTTCAGTGTTACCTGATTTATCAGTAAGTTAAAGACGTTTGAACGAGAGGATTAGAGCCGCTTTCCACATACCATGGCCTATCACGGAAAAACGATACGTTCACTGCCCTCTCCCCCACGGATAACAGGCTATGGGATTCACCATCTTTACATGCAGCCCCCTACATGGCTCAGTTCAAATTTTTCAACAATAAAGTCACTCAAACGCGCTGATCCAATTTACCGAAATTTCACCAAAGTTTTATGGCGGGTTCTCGAGCAGATCTCTCTCTAGCACCTGTCTCTGCGCAAATATCAAAGGTATGTATCAAATCAGAATATACAACTGATTTATACAGCTATCGTCAATAAGAAAAGACATTATTGAGACAATTGTTTGCATGAAGAATGTGGGGAATAGAAAGGTTTGTGAAGCATTAGTCGGTCACACACACACACACACACACACACTTAGGTACGTACTTACATAAAACAAGTAACTGCTTGTGATCGTGTTAAACGGGGAAAATACTAGCTTATCTTCATCAGCATGAACCGGGCACATTATGAAGGCTAAGCCTCAGGAGATTTTGTTGCCTTTTTTCTTTGTGTTCTCCATGCATACTATATGGTGACAGACAAAGTGAAGACACAATTTGCAAATGATTTTATAGAACATCGCTTTCCTTCGGGTTATCAAGGACACAATACATAATACGCGCCTCACCCCTTCTGCAAATACTTTCATCGAGGACATAGCACACGTTCACAAACCCAAAGTATTTACTGCTCTAGGTTTCCATACAAACAATACAAAATTAATAGCAGCTAAACTCATAATGCGTCAACACACAACAGCGACACTAGACTGTGCTGATGCTTTTCTTACTCATTTAAACTCGAGGTTGCCGAGTGCTAATAAATAAATTATAAAATTCAGAAAACACTACACATTTCTTAACATATGCGGCAAAACTGGTTCAAAGTCTGTTGAGAAGATCTAAACAGTGTGGTGTTGAAAGCAGTTTGAAGGCGGGGCCGAGGGCCAATAGGAGCGGATTTCCTCTTGTCGTTATTGGCTACTTGTTGATTGGATGATGAGTGAGTGATCAATGGCATCCCTCGTTGTATGTATCTGTACGAATGTGGAGAGTGAAGTAGGGAGACGAGAACAGAGCAGACACTTCTCAACAAGACGTCAGTGTGGACGGAGCAAACAGCCAGCAGCCGAAGCGACTTCAGCTTCCTAACCCCAGCTTCACTTTTACCTCGAGACTGAGTCTTAAGCCACGAGGGCAAGACTTGGGAGGAAAGACGTTGGGTTAGAGAACCTTGAGGCAAAGGGCAAGTCAGTGACGACGGACTGTCAGGACTGCCTGCTGTCGCCGTGGAAATCAAAGGGCTACGTGACCAGGACTTGCACTACCTGTGTGAGGTAGACGTTCGACGTTAAGGCCGCCGGAAGTCTTCGTTCTCAAGGGAAAAGTACGTCTATTGGTGGTGTTCGTTCGGCGGCTGCAGGTGGCATTACAGTCGTCGAAGAAACCACGTGTCCTGGATTGGGATAGAGCTCGAATCTGTGTCGCCGAAGAGAAGTCGTCGCTCTCTGACGTGGTTGCCAGATAGAGCGAGGAGGACGACGGACTGTCAGAAAATACTTCGAGGAAAGTCATCAGTGTGTCGAGACAGTCGGCAGGAGTATTGGTCACCACCTAACCACCAGGGTGGACTCACAACAAACAGCTGTAACAGAGCCAAGTTGGTGCGCTTGCAAGAGCGAATGGTAGTTTAGAGAGAGAACAGCACTGTAGCACCGGAAGTACGTTTTAGCACAGATAATACTGGGACCCCACCCACCCTAGACGAGTCCATTTGATTGTATGCATTGTTTAGATGTTTTGTGGTAAATAAATCTTTCTTTTTTATCATAGGTTAAATCACACGTCGTTGAGTCTTGTGTTCGGGTAACAGGAGGCGTGGGGGCTCGTGAGCCAAGCAATGAAGCTGACAGATCGAAGTGAATGGTTCCCTTGCAAGTTTATGTTGGCGTGGGTAGCTTGAGACTAACTATTGCCCACGTGTCAAGTTCCCAAGAGCCAGTATTCACGATCGGGCTACGAAACCAGGAATACTGTAACACCCCCCTTAAATGTCTTTAGGGTCAGGAAATCAACACACGCTAACTCCAGAGGCTGAGTCGTAACGACGTTTACCAGCGGCGCACGACTGTCAGCCGGCGCCTTTCTTCGAATACACCTCGGGCACGTCCTGATATAATTGTCCACATCAGCTGACATCCCTGCCCAGTATAATCGGGTCTTGACAGAGGCTCAGCGTTCTATCACGGCCTGGGTGGTCCACGTCTTCGAGCCGGCTGCTCCAAGTGGCAACATCTTCCCCCTTCTGCTGTTTCAATCAATCAATCAATCCTCTTCGTGCTAGTTGCACATAAGGCCTCAACCAGAGCCCGCCACTGATGTCGATCGGCTGAAACTTGCTCCAGGCGACCCCATGTCCAGCCCTTTCCTTTCATCTCCCTTTCCACTGTTCTTCTCCAAGTTTCCTTTGGGTGGCCTCGTTTTCTTCGGCAGTCTGGAGTCAATCGTAGGGCGATTCTGGAGAGGTCTGCTGTCTGCTGTTTGGCGGCGTAAAAATCTGCCAGCAAGTCTTCGCCATCCCTCACAAACGCATATAGCGAGTCGAATTTCGCTATGAGGCTGTCCACTGTGGCAGTAGCGCCAAGACGCATAGTCACTCTCGCAGCCTCACCTCGCAGTCACCGCCGCACTGCCTCCAGCACTGCATAGCGGTCATAGGCCACGTCTGCCAGCACGCAGTACACTTTGAATCTCCACAGCTCATACGTAGCTTTGCGATCTTTTTTATGAAACCTAAATGGCTTAAAGTACAACCTGTACAGTATGACAAATCACAGAAAATTTGGACATGTATCATTGTGATATTCCAACAAAAATTTGTGCTGTATTTTTGCAAAATCTTTAGGATAGACATTTTGCTTCAAAGTTTCGCTGCCACATTCACTATTCTAAACATGCTGCTTTATTAATCAATGGACAGTTAACTGTATTGCCCAAACCTACTCTTCCAAAAAAAAAAAAATTCTGTGAGGATCTTTAGGTCTCCTGACAGAAACAGACAGAAAGGAGATGGGGTGCATGCAGCACTCTGAAAATCCAAAAGCAATAGTACCTTCATTTTTTGGAAACCTGTTATTTATGTTCTTGCATATATAGTCAAAAATGTAACTCTGACAGCTTATAAATGTAACAGGGTAGATGGGGGCTGCTTGCATAATCTCACAATAACAAACACAAGTCTTTCCCGCATCGCTAGACAAGGAAAAGAGCAATGCAATAATGGTTGCATCTGCGCGTCCTGCAGGAATTGGGGTCCATGCTTCTCTCGCGCCTGGTGCATAAGCTGCTCCAGGATATTGGATATTGGATATTGGTACAGGAACGCTGCCGCTGTACCTGGTCGATGGGACCGCCAGCAGTAGGCAAGTGAGGCTGTTGGCCCCGCCCCCTGCCAGTCAGTTAGTCGTCTCTTGACCGGCACCTGTCGTTGGGGGAAGCACATGGATAGACGCTGCAGCTGATAGGGGCTGCCACTCTTTCCTATTTTTGGCGGTAGTGAGCAGGTCCCATACAGGATGATCGGTCCAGTAGTAAGCAAGTTCTTCCTATGGCCACTGCGGCGGCGTCCACCCTTCAATGTGCCGTGAAGGACAGTCTTTGACAAGGTGTCGTGCCGGGGCACATGGCCAAAGATCAGCTTACGTAACTTGACTGTTGATAGTAGAGGTTCCTGGTGTCCTACGAGTGTGGCAATCTTGTTTTTTACAAAGTCGTTCGTTTTATGTTCTTTGTATCAGATCCGGAACAGCCTCCTCAGGCACTTGTTCTCGAATGCCTGGATTCTCATTTCCGTTTCGGCGAGCAGAGTCCACGTGTCGCATCCGTAGAGCAGGATCGGCACTACCAGGGATTTGTGCAGCTTGTACTTAGTAGTGAACCTTATCTCATGGCTATACCAGATCATAACTGTTGCTGTCGCGATCCTGATGCGGATATCTGGCGTGAAGTTGCCGTCCTTCGAGAGGGTGGCTCCCAAGTATGTGAAGCTGCTTACCTCTTCAAGCTGTATCCCGTTCATATAGATCTCTTCTTTGCCACTGCCATTGATCATAACTTTGCTCTTTTCAGTGCTGGTCTCCATTCCATATGCAATTGAGCTGTCTGTCGGTCTGTTGGTGAGGTCTTGCAGTTCTTTGTTAGTACCTGCTAACAGATCTATGTCATCTGCAAAGCGTAGGCTGCAGATTGGTCTTTCACCAAATGAAATGGAAGTATGATGGCCTTGAAGAGCTTCGAGCATGATGTTCTCCAAGCAAGATATTAAACAACACCGATGATAGGAGACATCTGGCAGCCTCTCCTTTGAATGAACGGCGAACAGCCTCCAACACAATATCATCAGTATATTGTCCCCACAAGTTCATACCTCCAGAGGTCAAGTGCCGTTTCGCTTCTGCCAACGAAGAAAGGTGGTAGTCGCGGTATCTGCGGCCCGCTAGCATTCGACAATGTAGCTCCCTTCTACTCACCAGTCTCAGCATAACCTGTCATCGGCAGCGGTGTCTGCTTTGGACTTCACCCCAAAGCCTCTAAAAGCCTCTATCCCTAGCTTTTCTTCTGCTGAAAATTCAATTGTCTCCATGGTAGCACTAAGCTCCCTTGATTTTTTCAGTTTTTCCTTTGCCCCACATTGGCGACAAAATGTAAGAGGGTAGATGCTGCCACGACCCCCCAAGCTGCAGTCATGAGCCGTTCTCCTGTTCGCCACCGTGACCCCTGTCAGCTTACGGCGGAACCTCATTGCTTTACACCGGGTTGCTGGTCCCACTTCGCCCTCTGTCGGCATCCCGTTCTCTACACACAGCATCAAGCCAAAGATCCGTCTACCTGAAGCAACCCTCTGGCTGCTCGCGGTCCGCCTTAAACACCCACCCCGGTCTAACTTGAGCATATCACGGACCGCACGTTTGTGCCATCTGCAGTAAAAAGGTAAAGGTAATCCTCTAACCTTTTCAGGTCGATGGGGGGGGGTAAGATGTTAGAGACCTCATTTTTCTGGGGGGACAGCTTTTACATGAGGGCGGTGCCTATCTCCTCTCCCTCGCTGCCTTACCTTGCCCAACCCTCGAAGGAGTCAGGTACACATTCCCGCCAGCTGGGTCATGGAGGAAGTTTGCTGCGCTTATCGGGAATTGAACCATTTCGCGCTCAGTTCGAACTCCAATGACCGAGTGATTAGAGCGCTGGCGTCCGCTAAGCAGAGCTCGTGCTGGTTCATTTCCCACTGGGGGCTAATAGCGTTGGTCATTGTAATTGTCATTGATTGTATGTATGCATTGTATGTCATTGCATCCTCCCTCTATACCCTGATCATGACAGGCTATATCATGGCAAAGCAGCCAGCCCTTTAAACAAATGCCACATGCAGAGAAAGAACAGAGTGCCTGAGACAACATCTGAACCCTGGGCAACCAATCCTCACTGTTTTGGTGACAGGCGCTAACTTTTGTACCACCAAACCACCTCAGCACTAGTGAAACAATCCTCAATTTTGACACAGCATAATACACCAAACAATACCATTATAATTATGCTAATTATGAGAAGTCATTTTTATTAGATGCTTATGGTCTCTTTGCTACATTTTGTAATTGTTTTGATGATGGAGTTTTATTTTTGATTTAGCTCTGATCTCTCCATTTTTATTTTTAAAAATAAATAAATATTAGATTTTGCTAGTACTATTTTATATATAGATAATATTTAAAAACTAATAAAATGTGAACATCATGCAAGCTGTTGTTGTTATTTCAGAGAATGTTGTAAGCAAGAGGATAATGAAATGTGTCTGTTACTATATGTGATGTAAGTTTACGTAATGTATTCACCATCATATTAATGAAAAGCTGAAACACATGATGAATCCAGCTTTACTGAGGTTTCAAAAAAAAGAAAAACTGTATTTGAAATTCGTTTAAAGAAAGATTTTTAATGACGAATTTTACATTTATGTCATTCAGCATCACAGCCAAAACTTGATGCACTCTCTGTACTGACCAACAAACAGTGAGAAAACAGGAAAATGAAACAACACTAGCTGACAATGATACTCTATGATGCACAAAACACTCTCAGCCACTAAACATGCAATCAAGAAGCACAAAGGAAAATGCAGTATGAAATTGAGTATAAAAGTGAAGTGTACTAAGTTACTCCTTTATTCTTGTAGAGGGTATAGTAGGTTGAAAACTCCCTGGGCTGTTTTTTCCCATGCCTGCTGCGTACATAGTAGCCAACTTTGAACTGTCTGCTGGTGTCTACTGGACCTATTGTTACATACAAAGTAGCCTGACCCACTTGGGAGGGTCATGACCAGACAGTGCATGATGGGAGGTTGTATACGCACCTTTAGGATAATCACGCACGTACCCGCACACATTCGCATGTGCACATATGTACACACGGTCATTACATGCGTACACATGTGTATGTATATGCATGCGCACCTTCCTTCACAGAGTAAAGCTCTGAATAAAAGTCCACAGTTGTGCGGCAAATTCCATCTTTATGTTCTTGTGCAACTAGCCCACATCTGGCTAATTAAAATAAATTGCTCTGATGTATAATACTTGCTACATCAAATAAAAATCAAGGATATGCTTATCCTAACTTGTTTTTTTAGCTTGTTGATCATTTCAACTTGTTGAAATATTTACATATGTACTAGGAATGCTTGCAAATTCTACCAAAAAAGTCTAATCTCTTGAGTGGCAATGACATTAAATCTCTTGCATCATCTATTTGCACATCCCAATTAGATTTCAGTAAAACTAAAACTGCAATGCAAATGCATCATGTGTATCATTAATATAAACCAGGCACACTGATTGTACAAAACAGGGTAATTTAAAACTATATACGGTGTACAAAAATGAAACAAGGAGAGTTACATTGGTGAAAAATGGATGTGTGTATGTGAGTATAGAACTCTGATTAAATTGTGTCAAGCTCACACAGTATGACATATTCTATATATACCATACCGGACCTTAGCCGATTTTTGTACCAGGTACCTTTTAGAACAGCAGAAAGCAGATTAATTATAAGAAATCATGCTGTGGGTAATCAAAGACATTCCCAGTTCTGGCATGTTCTCACTTGATGAATGTGTTTACAGGTCTGTCTCTCACAACTGAATGCAAGCACACACACACACACCGCCTTCCCATGTGTGTGAGAGAGAGAAAAAGGAAATCATTGTAATGTTTACTACACTTATATGATCTAGTGAAAGAAAACTAGAACGTGTCATTGTATAAATTTAATTTCAAAACCAAACTTTCACATAAAAAGACAGTCAAATCTTCACAGCAAAAAGTATTTGTTATCAAATTTGCTATTATGCAGAGCATTTCACAAAGAGGGGAGAGGCAGACAATCTTTTTACTCTAAACAAAGATTTTTCAGTCACAAGAAATATCAGATAAATTTTTTAAAGTTTCCCTGATGCTTACCTGCACAGATGCCACTATATAGCCATTGCAGAGGCAAAGAAACCATGTCTGCATGACAGATGAATGAGAAACTGAATTATGTGAGTTACTAAGATTACTATAAATGTACATTGTTTACTGGTTTTATTCTTGATGGAGCTCGTTTGCATATTTTCATAATAATAATAATAATACAGTGAGTTTGTACAACAGGCTCATGGCACTTTACAAAAAACACAGACAATCATGCACAAAACATATGCAACATTGTTGTTTAGAGAATGCCAGATAATATGAATATGTAGCAAGTGTGCAAATCATTTGAAAAACTATGATGCAGGCTGGAAATGTAAGAAAGTAAATGCCGAACACATTTTTACATAGGTTAACCTATGATTTTTTAGAATTTTTGAACAGATTTATAAATTGTAGCTATTGCTTCTGCACTCAATGAACATTTCCAAATATGCATAGATCTATATGGTATAACCTGATAAGATATTCTTAGCTGCAAATATTGTAACACCCCTTTACATTATGACCTAATTTCTTTTTAATCAATCTTGTCTTAAACTACACATATACCAGAAAAGTTCACGAAAAAGATGGAATAAATGCATAACCTATTTATCTTGCGCACTTTTGTTGCAATAAACATGATGGTAAAGCACTGCCAAAGGCGAAAGACATGAGTGTAAAGGGACTTGGCATTATATGTTTGGAATAAACGGGAAAAGGTAGCCGAAAAAGAAAAGAATTAACCGTTACGCTATCAGAAAGTTGTGCCTAAATATGTGTCAGAATGCTATCATGAAAATTAAGAGTAAGCAAGTATAAGTATATATGTTGAGAGGATTGTTTTCTGGGTGCGAAGGGTGTTAACCGCACCTACATAATGCTAGCAACACTAATGCATGTTAGATTGAAGGCTGGCTAAGTGATGTAAAAAAGTCACAAACTATACAGCTATCATATCTAACCAACAGCGTGGGATTTTACATACCCTAACAACAGCTAGGCCATAGCAGAGTATTAATCAATGCACAATGGTATCTATTTCACCTTTGACAAAAGTAAAGGGATGACATCGGGTCGGTTTCACCGTGGACTTGTATTTTAAATTATATATATATATATATATCTGTGGTCTCGCGGGATTTTGCGATAGGTCGATCAAAACCACAAAAGTTTCCACTCCCAAAAAACATTTTTTTCCTTTCTAAATAATAACTTTTTTAAATATATTCTTTATTCAGATAATGAAGTTCACATAACTTGGCATCCCCTTCATTCTTAATTCAAGATAAGAGAAGAGGTAGAGGGGAAAAAGAGAAAGACAAAGGAGAGTGTCTACCTGTACCATTACAAACAATTTTACGTGACTACCAAACAACATTTTTAGTTTATATTAAATTGTTATTGTGGTGGGGGAAAAGCAACTGCAGCCACCAATACCTCGGAAATCCGCTGACCTGTCTGTCTTTGAGGAGTGTTTGAGACCTCGGGGCCTTTCCTTTTCCAGCATCTAAAGGATCTAGAAAACCGGAAGAAGATGTCAAAAGAAAGTATGTCAAAAAGAGAAACCACGAAGGGAAAATCTCCGCCATTCAGAACAAGTAAGGTAACTATCTCTTGTAAAGTACAACCTCTACATTGTCCTGGAAGGAATCGTGGCAGGCTCACTAGAAGTGGCGCTGGGTCAGCGCTGGCGGCAGGACACAGATAGGTTATCAGGCGAAGGCCAAAAGCCTGCTGATCTAGTTGAACGCCTTGAAAAATCGATGTTCGACATCTTGACTAGTGCAGAAAAGACTTAACTGATGACTAATGGCATTAGCAAATATAGTTGATGACTAATGGCATTAGCAAATATAGTTTCTGACAAAGGTTCAAAGCCAGAGGTCCTCGAGTGAATAGGGCAAACTTCAACAGCGCTCACCGAACTGAAACGCATCTGGAATGACAGCAGGATAATGGGATCTCAGATGATCATCTTTCTCCGTGCAGACGAGACTTAAACACTGACAGCAGACCTGCAAAAATGAGAATATAGTCCATAAAGAAGACATGATACAGGAGGAGCCGTTGAATCGCTTACAAAGTCCACACCAAGAAGGAAGGAATTAATTAAAAATAATGATAATAACTGTGCCCTATAAAGACTTCTTGAATGGCAGAGGAACGAGAAAAAGAGTTGGTAATATCGCCAGGTGCGCCTTCAAAAAATGTAAGAGATGATGATGATGATGCACATAATTATATGCTAACCATGACTACGTCATAATCGAGGGTTTCAACAAACATGTAGTAACACTAACAAAAGGAACACTGTAGCTGAAGATAATAATTCATCTCCTTATTTCATTTCAGGGACTTCATGCAAGCAGGGTCAACAAGTAAAATCTACTCAAGGTGAGAAGAAAAAAATCATATACATGAAAATCTCACACTGGCCTTCTGAGTGATGGGGCATCGAAAGTGGATGTGTTTTGATAATGTTTAAATATACTTAATGTACTGAAATTTTTTTGTAAGTTGTTTAATCGTTAAGGTTATGCTTTAAATAGTAAAGTAAACATAGTGATTTGATTTAACACTATATTACACATGTCCTGCTAAAATTGACATGAGACTGAAGGATTGCTACAGTTTCAGACAGAATTGTCAACTTCGCTTGAAATTCTCTTGATTATTCTCATGGTTTACTTAGTTCTGATGATGAACCAGCATGTGTTGTAGTTATTTTAGTTGTTTGGTAAAGCTATCACTGCGTTAATTTGCATGGACTAAAAATGTAAAGGGTCTGAAAGGCAGTGGCTTTAAGGGCAGTGGACTGTTTCACCGTATCAAGAAATATGGAAGGCGGAGCAGCTTCATCTCATTTCACCACATTTTACCTTCCCTTTATCAGATACCCAAGCGCTGCTGTTCAGGGAAACTTGTCCAGTCTTCAGGCGAACCTCATTCTACCAACCTTCTCTGAAGTCAAGACCACCAACCATCAGGCGACAGTTCCTTCCCCTGATTACTGTCTTATTAAAGAGTATTCTGTGATGTACGATCTACATTTGTGCTTCTTAGACATGTGTACCTGTTGTAAACCATGCAAGATGAGACGGTTACTTCAACGTTCCTGCTCGGGGGTTGAACAAATACATATACTAGATTATCCTGTGATATTTTTAACAGTGCGCACCTCTATCAACACCTATAGGTTTATACTGTAAACATCACGTATCCTGTAACATTAATACATGTGCAACAAACCCTCCCCTCTACCATCCACACTGCTTGTTTTCTTTCTTTCAATAATAAGGAATTCCAGTATATAAAGTATGAACAAACTATTATTTCTCGACAAATATATACAATAACGTAACCAATAATTTGTAGTCTAAAAAGCATCCGTTAAATATCTTGTTATTGTCATCCTAGGTTTATAGCTAAGATACCTTAATGTTACGCTTGTTTTTCTCCACTTTAATCTACTTCTACCAGCTCCCATCTACTCCTGTCTACTACCGTTGCATTGTGCTCTCGCACCAAGCATGCCCACACTCACACCATTCATCTCTGGCTGTTATTGCAACATTTGAAGACGCCGTCGCTCTCACAGTAGACGGCTGCCAAACACAATCTAGCTCCCATATACTCCTTTCTACTACCGTTGCATTGTGCTCTTGCACCAAGCATGCCCACGCTCACACCATTCACCTCAGGCTGTTATTGCAACATTTGAACGCTCTCACAGTAGACGGCTGCCAAACACACAGTCTGACCTTCTCCACAAGGTCTCGTTGACTTGGAGATGTGCTGACTCATCCATTGCCCTTGTTCTTCACACCTAACCACCTCTTCAAGAATAGCTCTTCTTGTAGTCCATTCGTCGACCTGCAGCATTTTTTTCCTCATGGCTTGAATCGTCCAGACTACACTTTGCCGGTACCGACCGAGTCGAATTTTTTTCTCTCCTTGTCGCAGTGATCAAACGCTGATCAAACTTAACCATGATGTAGAAGCGTCTTTACATGTTCTACTACTCTCACGAAAATTATCCGCTATTAAAAAAATACGCTGACAATTACCTGTTATCCATCATCCATACTAGCAACACTTCAACTGATTGCATTGGTATCAACTATTTCATATTCCCCACAATGTATTATGAACTGGCACCTGTTATCCATCAATCATACTAGCAACACTTCAATTGGTTGCATTGGTATCAACTATTTACGTGGTCGTTTGACAGACTGGTAGTTTCCAGAAACACGCAAACATAGATGCCGAACAGGCAAATCTATCAACCGACAGACTTTTTAAAAGTGCTTTTTGAGGAAACCTTCCTTGAGCTACATTTGTGGCTGAGTTGATTTCTGTCCCAGTGTTTCTTGCTACCTGTGAGTCATCAGTACAAACTATTGTGCTCACGTCGTGTCACACCTGCTTATCTAGTAACGGATTGTCACATCTATCTGAGTTTTACATCACTCTGCATTGGTTGCAGGGCAAGGCGCTGGTACTATCTCAATACATGACGTTAAATAAACCTTTTCTTCTATATGTAAATATATGTAAATTTGCGAGCTGAAGCCAAAAAAACCAACAACAATTTTTAAAATGCTAAGTAATTAATTCATATCATGGGATAATGTCCTCTACTTTTTGAAATACGACATTTGAAGTCCCCATCGCTTATGTTGCATTAACATTATTCATGACAATTCTTCTGCTTCAAAAGGCCTTGTCGCTGATAGCGCTAGGTATAAGTTTCTCCATATGTCTGTCCACTACAAAAGTGGATAACCTACGAGACACACAACTGCATCTGCATATACAGCATCTGCTAATCTGACACGCTGCTTTCACGTTCAAGATGATATCCTGCTTTTACCTCAAGATTATATCTTGAGAAAAAATCCCAGTTAAATCATGTATGTAGAGCTTACTCTGCTCAAGAAGTACTCTGGAAGATTACTTTTGCCAGTCTTCTCGTCATATATGTGATTTATGTTTTGGTCATTCGTTTTGATGTGTCTTTGCTGGTTTTTTTTTAACTGTTCGTCTAATTTGGTCTTTTTCGTTGTCTTGCATTCTTTTGTAAATGAGCAAAATCTTGCATTACAAGATGTAAGCGGTTAAAAAAACTGTAAACAAAATTACGCAGTGGTGCCAACCAGCGACTAAAAAAATAACTAAATAAAACCAGAAAACAGAAGCATTTCATCCTTCATTATCCAGCATTCTCTCCTCTCTCACCCAGAAAAGCGTCCGTCATTACGATATTAATAGACTTTCTCTCCTATTTTGTACTGTTGCTCCTTGGAGGCTGCAAGTACTAGTACACTCAAGACTGTTTTGAATACGTTGTCTTTTATTCACGAGAAGGCATTCGAGAAGGCATGGGTGTTATGTCAACATCTTGTTTAACGCCAGTCTTTGTCTGAACACAGCGCTGTTCCAGAGACTCACCAAACAATTCACACAAGCATTGGATCCAGATTTGTAAAGGCAGCACGAACCAGACAACGTTTCAAGAGAGTCAGAAATGTCAGGAAGCGAATATGTCTTCCACTAAAAAAGAAATATCGATTATAAGTGGTATAGTCAACGTCATTTGTTTGCAAGTACCCAAAAAGTGGTCTTTGTTCTATGTCTACCAGAGATGTCAATACCTGACCCTGCGCCGAGGGCGGTTGATGAGTTCGTCGATCTCAGTGCCCCTCTCCATAAGTCCTTTTGATCTCGTTATTGCCGTTATTGCCTCTGATGATGATAATGGTGTCATGTGGTACCTTAAGTGCGACACGAAATTCGCCCACATGTCTAAACTAAAATTGCCAATGCGTCCAGAACCAGAAAAAACCTTCAGCATTTATAAGGTTACAACGGCAGCCCTGCTTGTATGTTATACGTATGAAGTTTAAGTAAGAGAACAAGAACGCACAAACACTTCTCAGCGTCGTCAGTGCTAACAGAGCAATTGGTTAACAGTTGACAGATTCTGTCAATGCCAAGGGATTTTTCTTCGAGACCGAGACTTGATCCAGGAGAGCAAAGACTCTGAAAAAAGTTGGAACCCAGTGACAGCAGATCATCGAGACCCCGAGCTTTTGTCTTGGAAACCCCAGGGACTATGCGACCAGAACTTGGGCTACCTATGAGAAGCAGAAGTTTGACACAAAGACCGGTTGGAGGTCGCTGTTTTCAAAGAAGAGAAGGTTAGTGTATTCGCCCGTGCTCTTAAGCACTGGAGTCGCGAGGATTACGCATCCTTCGGTGTCTCTCTATGGCGTTGTTTGTGCTTGATCAAATCCAGATTTTTATGGTGCCTTGGTTTTATCAAAATCATGCAATTCTCCATATATAGCCAGATTCACTTCCCACTATACAATCCTAATAATTTCGTTTAAGTAGCCGTTTAAAATGACAAAGCCAGTCTTTCAAATCATCTTCAACGCCAGCGAACAAAATCTTTTCCTTACTATGACCATACATTTCAGGAAAGTCAATACTCTGTTCTGTAAGCAAATTCAAGCGAATACTGACTGTAGCAACTGTGGACAGTGAGGATTGGTTGTCCTGGGTTAAGATCTCGTCTCGGGCACGTTTTTCTTTCTCTGCATATTGCACCTGTTTACGGGACCGGCTGCATTGCCTTGATATAGCCTTAGTTGATGGCTCGGCTTAAACCCCCGAGCAACATTAAAATGACTCTTGATCACTACCACTGTCACAACTTTTATTTATAGACTACGTGGAACGTCTTCGCAATATTCTGTTTTTGCTATGTTTTCGATTTTCAGATCAAATGATCTTGTTTGGTCATAAACGCGTGAAAGTTTGAAATATCTAATGCATATGCCGAATTCTTCGAGCAAATTACTCTGCTAAAAAAAAAAACAAATTCACAAATTGTTTTGGGCGGTCCGGTGGCGCAATGGTTAACGCCTGTCACCAATACAGTGAGGGTAGTCTGTCCTGGTTCAACTTTCATTCGGGCACGCTGTTCTTTCTCTGCATGTGGCATCTGTTTACAGGGATGGCTGCCTTGCCGTAATATAGCCTTAACTACGTGCTGGCTCGGCGTAAAACACTTATTCCCCCGCTCCCAAATTACTTTGTCTTTCACATAACCCAAACATGAAACGTATTGAAATGCGTGTTTCGAAGTCTGCGAACTTGTCCGATTCTCTTTGGCAACAAAGAATTAAAAAAAAAATTATAAAAAAGACTTATCTTCCATGCTGCGCTAAACTTTGGTCCTAATGGGAGGTGAACATCGTGATTCACTGTGTTGCCTTCCTACAAGCGCCACTAACTGATCTATCTCTCGTAATAATAATAATAATAATAATAATAATAATAATAATAATAATAATAATAATAATAATAAAGTTAGCTTGTATAGCGCCTTATATATCCTCCCTTTAGGACGAACTCAAGGCGCTTCACAAATAACAGATGGTGTGACGTGAAAATAATGTGACGTCAGAACAAAATGACGGAGCTCCAGGTCATAGGGCAGCATCTACACACAGCACCAACACAGTCCGCAGGCCAAATATCAAACGTCACACAAGTCGTAATACACTCGCTAGTCAATGTAGTTCCTAATAACACATCCTACACACAGCACACATCACACAAGTCGTAATACACTCCCTAGTCAATGTAGTTCCTAATAACACATCCTACACACAGCACACATCACACAAGCCGTAATACACTCCCTAGTCAATGTAGTTCCTAATAACACATCCTACACACAGCACACATCACACTAGCCGTAATACACTCCCTAGTCAATGTAGTTCCTAATAACACATCCTACACACAGCACACATCACACAAGCCGTAATACACTCCCTAGTCAATGTAGTTCCTAATAACACATCCTACACACAGCACACATCACACAAGCCGTAATACACTCCCTAGTCAATGTAGTTCCTAATAACACATCCTACACACAGCACACATCACACTAGTCGTAATACACTCCCTAGTCAATGTAGTTCCTAATAACACATCCTACACACAGCACACATCACACAAGCCGTAATACACTCCCTAGTCAATGTAGTTCCTAATAACACATCCTACACACAGCACACATCACACAAGCCGTAATACACTCCCTAGTCAATGTAGTTCCTAATAACACATCCTACACACAGCACACATCACACAAGCCGTAATACACTCCCTAGTCTAGTTATCTAAAAAGAGCCACTTGAACGTCTAGCGTTCACTGGAAAAAAATAATAAATGGTTTGCAATACCATCTGTTTTGCCAGCAGGACCAACAAGCAAGATACCAAGTACGTGCAACTCGTGATTTCCACGAGGGATGTTTTCAAAAGAATTGCGGGTAATCTTAAAATTCGCGTAATCATGACAACAGTTTTATGTGTATGTAAATATCATGAAATCTGTCTTGTAATTAAATTGAATTAAAAAAGATAATGTCAAAACCGTCAAAACCAATACTGCCTCTTACTGTCGCTAGTGCAGGTTTACTTATTACTGTTCATAATTTGTGCTCATCCACCCAGTAGTTGTGGTTTTTCGACCTACATGTTTAAATTAACCGCAAAAACTTGACGAGTTATAAAATGCTTACAGTTCAAGCTGCGCCAGTGCCAAGGTCACCCACACTCTTCCTCCTCTCCCTCTTTTTATGCTTTTGCTGATCCACGAAAACAACTTTTTTTCCATATCTAATACCACAGCATGCACACATCCAGATTTTTGTGCTGATAATGGTTTTCTTTCGCTTGCACTCTTTTTTTTCAACACTTTTACGAATGCTTTGAATTTTTTTTTTTACCGACACCAAGGTTTCTTTTCATACTGGCTGTCCATTCACCGCGGATCTTGCTTTGCCCAAAATGAAGCTCATCGGTCTAGGAAAAACTTGAAACCCTTCGCCTTTGTTCCTGATATATAGATCAGATATCCTGCTCTTTGTGCCACAATAAATTTAAAGAAAAATGCCAGTGAAAATGTTGTTTTGATATAAATATTTTGCTGGTCGTTTTTGTTATTGACGGCAACATCACTGATTAATTTACTATTGTCTCATGATGTAAAAACTGGAAGAAGAGATGTTTATGTTGTGTTCTTAGTGCGCAATGTGTTGTGAATAAAGATCAGTTAGTTCTATATTTGCCTTTGGTGTTGGTGGTGTGTGTATATATATATATACAACGAGCTGCTTCATATACGAGCATTTTGAGTTACGAACAGCTGAGCTTCGGGATCCTACCCGAAAGTGAAAGTGCAATTGTACTTTTCTTTAAAGTGTAAGAAAGTGCTGTATCTACGCTTCGCTCCTTGCCAGTATCCCTTCTCCCCTCTCTCTCTCTCTCCTCAGCCGCTCTCCGTTAGCCGCGCTCATCTGTCGCCAGTGTAAGATTACGGTACCGTATTTTTTACATTTTTCTTTTATTTATTTATTTTTTGTGTAATTTAAAGTTTTACGTGTGTTTCTTAATTAAAAACATGTAGGAAATTTTGGGGACTTGTCAGAGGGCTGAAACAGATTAATCCGATTTCCGGAAAATTCGTTCGAGTTACGAGCATTTCTAGCTACGAGCACGGCTCTGGAGCGAATTAAATTCGTAACTCGAGGTACCACTGTATATCTGTGGAGCAGCAGAGATTATGCGTGCATGTACGTGTACCAGTAAATACCCATCTATGTGCGTGAGTGCATGTTCGTGTGTGTACGTGTGTGCGATGGTATGTTTTATGGAGAGTCAACACATGAAGAGAGGCGATGTTTTATAAAGCTGCCTTACACACAGAACTTTTAAATTTACTCCCAGCATTACAGGAATGCAGCTCTTGGGCAGACTGTCCACCACTTTGTCTCTCTTGCCTTATGTACATCTTTCATGCAGGACGCCGTGAAATTAGCTATCAAAAGTAGACATACTAGCTATCCACCCATGGGTACTCAACTAATAATCATTTTACCACTGTGTAGTCCTGGCAGCCAACTCCTTTTAAAATTTGACCATCAAACCATTCAACTGCAAGTCAACAACTCTAGTCTGAGCAGCTATGAGGAAGCAAACTTCTCCAGTTTCAGTTTGGGTGTCAGAATCCCACATACATAAAACCAAGGTTTTAGGAAATTTGAAGACATTGTAGCAATTATTTTTGGCATACTTACAGTCAATTGGATAGTGCTGATGATAGAAAGCAGCTTGTGCCTGGGATACTAAAATAATCTAGCTTAAAAACATCCCTCCATGTCTGGTCATTTAGTGCTTTTGACAGAAAATGTGTAAAACACCCATAATATGGTCAAACGGATAGTACTTTTACAGTTTTTGGTAGAGTGGGTGAAGAGTATTCATTAAAAAAAGTATTGTACACAAGAAAGTGTAAGAAAATGTGAACTTTTGGACAGATTATTTGATATGGTTTATAATCATTGAGACTTTCAAAAAGAACTATATCTGGTCCAGATTCACTTATTCTTTAAAAACAAAAATGCTAATGCATATTCAAATCACCAAGATTTAGGCAATTTACAACATGTTCAATGTTACTACGGATCTAAGACCCACTCCAAATGAAGGAAATGTAAGATTTTAATTCCGCTGCTTGAATATAGGGAAGAAGTGGATGAGGGTGGATGTAATGATTTTAGGATCAAAGTAATGTCGTTTGACAATCGCAAAGAAAAACAAACAAACAAACAAAGGCTAGTGGTAGATTCGAAGCGTTTAAGTTTAGAGCAGATAGGAAATGACATTAATCAACACCTATAACAGCACATTTAGGCGGCTAGGATAACCTAGGTTATATGTAGGAAGTTGCGAACAGCTACTAGCACTTCAGACACCAGTAGATACGGTCCAAAAGTAATCTAAGATCTTTGTTATGTCAGATACCATAGAAGCTGCGCAAGGAGAGCAGTATACTCGCGACTGCGATGCCCCAGGAGTATAGCCGTGGCCAGGTCAACGAATTATCACCTACTCCCAGTAGCTGAGTGCTATAACCTTGTGAAGCATGCCCAAAGACTTTGAAATGTATATAAAAATCGTGGTTTAATAAAATCAATCTAAATTTGCTTTTTGAAATTTGTAAACATTAAGCATGTTATAACTCTGAAGTTGTAACACATTTTTTTTTACATTTAATGTCGAATGTGTGTGTGTGTGTGTGTGTGTGTGTGTGTGTGTGTGTGTGTGTGTGTGTGTGTGTGTGTGTGTGTGTGTGTGTGTGTGTGTGTGGTCAAAAAGCAAAGGCACCAAGATATAGTTTTTTAACATATAGAAGATTATTTAAAAAAATCATTTTATTACATTGATCATTAAATTTCGTGATCACTTTGCGTTGCTTCTATGAACGTATAAAAGAATATTCTCACAATATTGCAACAGTGTTATATATTTCCTTTTACACGTAATACCGCTTCTATGCATTTGTCTTACTTGCCGACCAGAAAACTTCAGAACACCATGCTATACCTTTTTTTCACTGTTCAAACAATTCCCATATACATTTGTATAAGCAGAACATTCGGTTTATAAAGCATCTTCTTATACCATGACATCGCATAACTTTCTGTAGGGTGGGGAGGAAAGATACGGGTATGGGCAAGATCGAGCCGCAAGAGTTTAATAGAATTACTTGAGAGGGACAGGAAACATGAAGAAAGAAAGGGATCCACGAATTAGAAGAAATATTAAAAAATAATTACATAAACATTATCAGGGTAGATAACAACAAAGCATAACATGAGAAAAATTATTTAGGCACCACGCATAAGTTTAGTTGCCGCCCTTGACAAAACAGTCCTGAGAGGCCTGACCCAGTGCAACAACTGGCGTGGGATTACACTACTGTCCATTCCCAGCAAGGTGCTAACCAGAATCATCCTGGACAGACTGAAGAATGCACTAGACAAGAGACTGAGGCAGGAGCAGGCAGGCTTTCGGCAAGGTAGATCATGCACAGACCATATAGCTACACTGCGAATCATTATTGAACAGTCCATCGAATGGCAGTCCCCACTTTACATGATATTTGTAGATTTAGAGAAGGCATTTGACTCCGTAGACAGAGAGACCATCTGGAAGTTGATGCAGGACTACGGATTTCCACCAAAGTTCATTTCCGTCATTCGGCAGCTGTATGAGGACTCGACATGTCAGGTGATCCACAATGGGAAGCTGACTGACCCCTTCGCAGTGAGGACTGGAGTAAGGCAAGGCTGTATGCTCTCGCCGACAATCTTCCTGATCGTCATAGACTGGATCATGAGAAGAACAACCTCTAACAGCATTCAATGGACCTTTGCCATGCAACTTGAGGATCTCGACTTTGAGGATGACAGCCTGCTGTCCCACAGGCAACAACATGCACAGATAAAGCTCACTCGGCTCTCAGAAGAAGCAGCGACGACTGACCTGACAATCAACATTAAGAATACAGAGGTAATGCGGGTCAACAACAAGCAAGAAGACCCACTCCAACTACACTGGGAATGTATTACAGAGACCGACCGCTTCATCTACCTTGGCAGCATAGCCACCAAGGATAGATGTGCAGATGAAGACGTAAGAAGCCGAATAAATAAAGCCAGGCAAGCATTTCACATCTTGAGACCCATCTGAAACTCCAAGGCATTATCTTAGCCCACCAAGATCCGTACAAACGTTAAGTCTGGCCTTCTATATGGGTCTGAGACATGGCGTGTGACAAATACCATCACCAACAAGATTCAAACATTCATCAACATATGTCTGAACCGGGTCGTCTGCCCTGGTGTAGTTGCGGCCCTATGCTCCAATGGGGACAAAAAAAATAATAATAAAAAGAATCAGCTTCTGATCGAATAACACGAGTATGGATTTTAATACCTGATAGCAGAATTTTTTAGAGTTATTTAAAAATTATGTTGTGTTCGCGTTTGTCACTGCTGTTAAGTGCAGGATTTTGATTCTTCTTTTTTTCTTCCCTTATTACTTCTATCCGCATTGTTCTTTATTCACCAGGTATCTGTTTAGTGTCACTTTCTAATTACGTTTTAAGCGTTTTTAAGCCAGTGCCCGATGTTGATGAGATGCTCTGTAAAGGGACAGAATAATCTGTACACCTGAAGACAGTTAACTCCCTTTAACTAGAAACGCGTGTCCTCTATGTGTAAATATTGTAATAGCTGTTTTTTCTCTCCCCGTCTCTCTCTCTCTCATAATACAGAATAGTTTTTTTTTCTTCTTTTTTTGAGCTATCAAACATATTGGTATGGGAGATTCTCTGATAAGCTTTAGGTAATGTTCCTTAGGGTCCGCTTTTTGCTATGCTGAAAGTAGGGATATAAAGTGCGCTTTTTGTCAAGACGCGGAAACCCAAATACACTTTCTATTTGTCTTCCCAATATATTCTGATTTATGAGAAAACTACACCCCCGCAAAATATTATAAGATACATTCTCTATTCAGATTCCAACTTAAAATTTCAGACACTAGAACTAATATATCTAAGCATCTAGCTGCATTTGCCTTCAAAGAATTGGACCGAAAAGATCAGTCCCTAAAATAGTATGTTTGTGCGTGTTCTCTTTATCCTTGTATTTTTAGTAAATTTACCTGGTATATATTCCGTGATTGTGAAAAAGCCTCAGTATGACTTTTGTTAAAATGTATATGCCGTCGTGTTGATGACAATCCAGTTGCCTACAATACAATTTATGTGTTAATACCTCTGATGTTTTGTTATGCTCCACATTAAAACTGGCCGATGGCCTAATCAAAAAAAGTTCAGTTCAATCTCTCTTCCTCCGCACGTACTCTCTTTCTCTCTCTCCTCTCTCTCTCTCTCACACACACACACACACACACACACACATGCATGCATGCATGCATGCACGCACGCACGCGCGCGCGTTTTCCAAAAGTTTTGTCAGGATCGGACAAACAGTGCGGATATCCATAGGTCTCAACCAAAACCATACTCAAAGACACGTGCAACGCCGCCACACCTGCTTTGTGTCTTTGTGTGAAAAAGAGAGATGCAGCACCAATGTTTATCTCCTCTACGCAGGAGAGGGTCGGCGGCTTGTCCACGTCTTCTCCAGATCTAATTCGTGAGCCCACTGACGGCTGAGTTTCTTTACAGCTTTGTAATGCTCAGGTGTTTGGGGGAATACCTGTAAGTCCCGTTACTTTCGTTGTCTAGTGTTGTGTGCTTCGATAAGTATGCGTACATTCAACAACAACAACAACAATAATAATAATAATAATAATCGGTGAGCGCGGTACTCCAGGTAAAGCCAGATTCACCACCCTCGACAAATACAAAAACACTAAGGAAAGACAAAAAAAACCCGCTGCTCTTTCGTTAAAGTTAACTGAAGACGTGGGTCGTTGCACTTTTGGATTAAATCTTCTTTATAGTTAATAGACCAAGACTGTGATTTTAAACTATCAATGGATAGTCCTGAAAACTGACGACTTGTACAAACAACTGGTATGGCGACAGGAAGTAAGGACCGGCAGTCGACGGGAAATTTAAAAGTCGTATATTCAAGTCGTCGTTGCTCGTCACGGGGTACATTTTCTGTCTAGACCAAAATTGTGATCCGTTAAATAAAAGGCCAAGTGCAACATTTTTTCTTTATGATGGGGTTAAGTTCAGGTATGCAAAATTTACTATTTACTTACTGATACTCGCACGTGTTCCCATTTTATCTCCTCATACGTTTGTCACCCTCATTTCTTTTTCTTTTTTTTTAGCTGTTTCGAGTATGCACATCAATGGTGCCCTCCCACTGTGAGTTGTTTAAGCATTATGCTAAAAGGAATATGTGTTTGTGGGTGACCGGACACTTAATCCCTGGACACTTAATCCCCGACACTTAATCCCCTAGAGTCCAGGGATGCCCAACCTACGGCCCGCGGGCCATATCCGGCCCGCGACGTGGTGCCATCCGGCCCTCGAAACTTCTGCCCACAGTGCAGGAAATCGGCATGGTAATAATAAAAAAAACGAAATAACGAAAACAAAAGGGAAGAAAAAGTATCTATCCTACCTTGGGGCGTCTCAATCTTTCTTCGATGGATTTCATTCTTGATTTTCGTCTTGGGAGGAAACCAGTGTTTGAGAACGAGGGACGCCGCATTCCACAGGGGATTAGTGATCTTTTGATTGGCTAATATTTGAATCAGTCGTTAAAGAGATTGAAAATACAGATTCCGGGCTTTCTAGCAAGGTAGAAACTTAAACTTAAACAACCAAGAAACACTTGTGTCTTTATTTTTTACTTTCCTGGTGTTTATCTATTTATTTACTTTATTTTTTTCTTATTTTTTTTTTATTTATTTTGTTTTTGCTGCGCAATGAGCATTCTTCCGAATGGATACCTGCGCATTACAAATGGACATCATCATCATCATCATCATCATCATCATCATCATCATCATCATCATCATCATCATCATCGTATAATACAATGGGGGTTATGACAGGGAAACAATACCGAAATAGCGTTTGAGTTTCGTCATGTTCCTGTGGAAATTAGGACGGATCGCCGTGGAGTACCTCGATTAAAATGTAGTTTAAGACAATTTATAACTTTTATTTTAACATAGAAACACAACATTAAACAGCACTATGAAACAAAGCTCAAGAACAAGTATATGGCGGCATCCTTGGTTGGAGCCTCGAAGAAAAGTTTTCTAAGTTATATCAAGAAATTGGAGGCTTGACGAGAATATTTACCAAGAAAAGACAAGAAAATGAGGCGGCGGTCAGGGCAAGCTACCGAGTTGCTCACATTTTGAGCAGAGAAGTGAAGCCATTTTCCGACGGCGAATGCGTAAAAAAGTGCTTGCTAGCAGTGGTGGAGGAAAAGAAGAATGCAGTTGAAGCCGTCAGCCTTTCTCGCATGACAATTGCATGACACGGCGAGTGGAAGATATGGGGAAAAATCTCCAGTCAAAACTGAGGGAGAAAGCAGCACGAGTCCACCGACGCATCTGACAACACTCAACTCTTGGTATTTATTCGTGGTACAAACAGCGATTTTGAAATTACAGAAGAGTTAGCGCCCATGAGGGGCATGCATGGGAGCACCACTTGCGAAGACCTGTTCAAAGAAGTTTCAGCTGTAATAGAGGGTCTTGGTCTTCCTTGGGAAAAATTAGTGGGAGTGACTACTGATGGTGCCAGAAGTATGGTTGGATGCCACAGCGGACTGGCAGCAAGGATTATTAGAAACGTCGTCGAGTCTAATGGAACCGAGCCTCTGCGGCTTCATTGCATTATTCACCAACAAAATCTCTCTTGCAAGGTGTTGAATCTGGACCATGTGATGAAGATTGTGGTCAGCACCGTAAACTTCATCAGATCACAGGCGTTGAACCCCAGAACTTTCAAGGAATTTTTGACAGAAATAGAATCCGAATATGAAGACGTTCTCTTTCACAGTGAAGTCCGCTGGTTAAGCCGAAGAAGGGTATGCTAAAATGGTTTTTTGATTTGAGACGTGAAATTGAAATTTTTATGACTGAGAAATCAAAGCAAGTGCCTCAGCTGAACGACCCCTCGTGGTTGTGGGATTTGGCGGTTTTATGCGACATCGCGTCACATCTGAATGAACTCAACACCAAGCTACAAGGGAAAGACAAGTTGATTTCGCATGTGTATTCGGACATAACAGCATTCCAAGCGAAATTGCAACTCGTCATTCAGCAGGCAGGAAGGGTGCAGCTTGTCCCGTTCCCAACGTGTACAGCTCTACGTCAGGATCAGCAGGTAAATATGTCTTGCCCCAAAGCAAGAATGATCCAGCTTCTGAGGCTATTGAAGGATAATTTCAAGGACAGATTTGTGGATTTTCATGATTTGAAGAATGAAATACGTCTCTTTGAAAATCCATTTGCGGCAGATGTGTCAAGTGCCCCGAAAGAACTGGAACTGACTGACTAGCAAAGCCAGACATCCCTGCTTGACAAATTTCGAGCGATGCAGACAATTGATTTCTGTTGCCTGCAGAAACTTTTCCAAATCTCCGAAAACAAGCGTCAAGGATGATCACGATGTTTACAAGTACTTATGTGTGTGAACAAACGTTTTCAGTGATGAAACGGGCGACACCCGTCTTACGTAATCCCCTCGCGGACGAACATTTCAATTAAGTGTCCGACTCGGTGTCTCTACGATGCAGCCTGACATTCAGAAGTTGGTTTCGGGAAAACAGCTTCAAACATCCCATTAATTACTACAGAATTAATGGTAAATAAAATGCTTTTCTAATAAAAATGGTATCTGCTCTATTTTTTTTCTTCTTTTTTGTATATTTGCGGTGAAGCGGCCCGTGACACGCGTCTCGGAGACTTGAAATATGGCCCCCAGGCAGAAAAGGTTGGGCATCACTGCCCTAGACATTTAATCCCCAGACACTTAATCCTCAAAAATGCCCCCAAATCGCGACACAACACTCAAAACTGCTATTTTTTTAACTTGAAATATTATAACCGTAAGAGAAATGTGTCGTGTGGTAACTCTGGGTAACTATGGTAAGACTGGGATGCGCTGGGTTGACAATTAGCGATCTACCCTCTAGGCGATACCAGGTGGACTCCCTAACATAACCAGCCAGTTCCAAGGCCATACTGACCAGGAGCAGACCACTGGTTGTAAAAACTATGAACTAATGTTAGAAATGTTGAAGTTAAATATTATTTTAATTGTCAAACTTATTTTGATGTTTACATGAAAATAATTATTTGAATTTTAATTAAATTTTACATTCTCTTCATAATTTTTCGAGTTGAAATTTCATTTTGAGGATTAAGTGTCTGGGGATTAAGGGTCTGGGGATTAAATGTCTAAGGGATTAAGTGTCGGGGATTAAGTGTCTGGGGATTAAGTGTCTGGGATTCGTGTTTGTGACTGTTTCACGGTGAAGAAAGCGTCGATGTTGCATATCTGGTTCTTGATCTTTGCTTAAACTTTATACCAGCAGTCGTTGGTGGTTTTAATAGCTCTTGCTTTTGTATATTCAGCACTGCTGTTTGAAGTAGATCTCTTTCGTTTTACTGAACATCTAATACTTGCTTGTATTGCATAAGTGACTGGATAACAATCACTTTTGAAATGTTTTGACCAAATTCGTGAGTGCGGAGTGGTGACAAAGTTCGCACGGCACGTTTGGAAAAAGCAGAGACCTGCATATACACATCTTCGAACAAAGTTAATCCACTGGCGTTTGTTGCCATTATTTTATCCCACCTTACAATACCCGTTCATCAAGTCACACACTTATCCCACAAAACTCATACACCATCTCAACCTACCAAGCCAGCCGAACCAGCGATGTTTCTCAACGAGAGAGAGATTATCCCACAAAACTCATAAACCATCTCAACCTACCAAGCCAGCCGAACCAGTGATGTTTCTCACCAAGAGAGAGAGAGAGAGATTCATCGAAACGGGAGTACTGTAAGGGTATGGAGAAGTGATCAATGTAATTTTGCAACAAGTTATAGACTTTCTAAAGAAATTATTCAATGCACAAATCGATTCAAAAAGACATTTAAAAAATTACAGCAGGCATTTATCATACACCCACCACATCTATAAACAGCAAATGCGATAAAAAAGGGATAATAAAACAAGCGCTCGCACACACACACCCACACACACCCACCCACCCACCCACCCACACACACACACACACACACACACACACAGATTGAACCAGTAACAGTTCTTGATCACTGATCATAAACCACAAATGTTGCACTATTTTCCGACTCGAACTATTACAGGTTAATGACTGACTTAAATAAATGTTTTGCTTAACTGAAGTGGTAGAATCAAAGTTGACCAAAATAACTTCCCAGTTGGGAAAAAAAATCCTTCATTCTCTCTCTCTCTCTCTCACTGATGCGCACACATTCCTCACACTCCCCAGCCTGCACAGAAGCGTGTATAAAATGTAATTGAAATACTCAAGAGGCTTTTAACAGGTAATCCCAACATTCTCTTCATGACCAAGGGGTGACCTAGTTTTGCTAGACATCTTGTTAACAGGTGCCTCAAAACATGAATCTTTTTGATTGCTTTGTGCTTTCACGTGGTGCTCTTGTTATTTATTACTTTCTACTTGTCATTATTGAAAGATGCGTTAAATGCCGTGCTTCTCATGGCTAAGTCGAGATGGCTGTCGACGTTTACAACTTTTATTATTATTTTATTATTACTTTGAAGGGTACTTTTATTAGCACGCGAGAATGAAGCAAAGGCTATAAAACTGTGATAAAAGAGATTAAGAAGATTGTGCTCAAGATTTTTCTTTTCACATAAAAGTTATTACTTTGCAGGGAATCGTTCACAAAAATTGAGTTGTTAGAAACCATTTCTGTAGTCTCCGGAAATGATTTCCGAAAGATACATATACTAACAATTTCACTATTGTACGGCTTAAAAAATAATTTCGCGAACCTGAAATATTTTGCTAGTCTTAGATCTGAATAGTTCGGATTGCTTCTAAACTGCGGACAGCTTCAAAGAACACAGCCAGTAATTATATTACATTTGTATTAGAACAAAGTACTTGAAAAAAGTGATGCACTAGTCCCACCCAAACGACTCCTGCTTATGTTAACTAAGCTGTTGAAATTGGGCTGACTATACGATTAACCCCACTTTGATAGCTTACGAGACTGTACTGAAGTCTCAAAACAGTGTACTTTTGTCTGCCAGTCTCATATTTTCTTGGTTCATCTAAGTTTGTAATCTTCGGCTAACAGCATCCAAACAGCAAATCTCCAATAAACTCCGTTTAGAAATACAAACTGAATCCTTTAATGTCACTCTTTTTTTCAATAAACTGTACAAGCATAGACAGAAAAAAATATTCTTTAACAAAAGGCATCGATGTCAAGAAGAACACACACATACAGCCGACATCCTTGAGATCACCTGACGGCCTGGGACCAGTTGCACAACACGTTTCTAAACCTTAAAACTGTTCTAAGGGAGCAAAATCTCTTCTCTGCCATTTTGAGGCATTGCAGAAAAACATACAAAAAATTGTACTGACAGGACGGAAAGTCAGACTTAAACAACTTTATCTTACTTAAATCAGTTTTAGTTTTAAAAATTCTAAAATGGTGGTGTGCACTTTAAACTAATTATCTAAATAGAGTTAAAGCCTAAAAGTGTTTAAAATTAGAAATGTGTTGTGCAACTGGCCCCTGACTATTTCCTCGCCCCGCTTCCTTCGCCGTGATTCTTCCCACTCAGGCAATGGTGAGCGACGCGATCTGTGACACCATCGACACTATATGGTGACATTATAGACATACATGTAGTTGTATGATATAACTTGATGAAGTGATGTCTCTGCACCTTACCTGTGGGAGGGGGATTGGTTCTCATGATTTCCTTGGATTTTGACATTTTTCCGAGTTAATTTTGATTTGGTGAGTCCGTGGTTAGCCTTATTGTTATCCTTGTGATTGTTTCGTTACCTTAACATTTTGTTTCCCTTTTGCGGCTTCTGCTCATCTGTCGACTAACAGTCTTTTACTCGACGATGCCATTCTCATCTCGGTCCAGTTTCTTGTGCATCGACAACGAAATGAACCTGGAGATGAATGCAGCAGAGCTGCTTGATAACTGTGGAAAGGATTATCCTGAATATTCTTGATCTGTTCTTTTGTATGACTTCCCCAATGATATAAACAGCTGCAGATCTAAACTCTAAATCTTGGATGGTGAAAAGTGAAAAAGGCTGCACAGACAACTCTGGTCTTCCGTTTTCTTCTGTCTAAAGGATTTTTTCCCCATAATGTACTATGAACTTGGTAAAACATGTGCATTTATTTCGATTTCAAAGACTTGTTAGATAATGGAGGCCTGTTTGGTCAGTTGTTGATCAGACAGCACCGCACCTTTTCGAGTTCCACGCTTGTCACAGCCTCACCTCGCAGGCACACGACACGTTACTTAGGCGAAAAACAAACGATCTAATCGTGGGTTAATTCCTCTATAACTGTTGATACACAGAGATAACGTAAAATAATTTAGCCACTTAGCGTAATTCTGGGGTGCAGCTATTCTAATATAAACGGCCCTCTGGTCACTACCAGCAGTCATTCGGGACGCTTCACTCTTCCTCGACTATGTACGTACATGTACAAGTAAATCCGATCGCTCCTAACACAGTTAATCCAATTTGAAACTGGGATTCAGAATATCCTTGGGGTATTACCCAGATAGCAATGAAATATTTTATAAACGTTTTAAAAACGCTAACATGGTTGTAATAATGTAAAAGTTTGATATTAAACATTTTAGAAAAATTTTAGAAACATTTACCGAATAAACACTTAAAATTGAAACATTTTTGCAAACACTTTTTTAAAAAATGGTAGGAAGCATTAGCCAAAAACGTCTTAAGATGTATGATGTAGGATTATGATGTAGTGAGTATGACGTAGAATGTATGACTTGCATTATTATTGTATTGATGATTTGTAATGCGCAGGTATCCATTCAGATGAATGCTCATTGCGCAGCAAAAACAAAATGAATAAAAACTAAGAAAAAAAGTAAATAAATAGATAAAACACCAGGAAAGTAAAAAATAAAAAACAGAAGTGTTGCTTGGTTGTTTAAGTTTAAGTCCGTCTTAGATAAACAAATGAGTATTCAGTCTTTTTTGAAACGTGGTTGGTGATGTGATGGTGGACAGTAACGATGGCAGGGCGTTTCACAGTTTAGGTGCCGCGTTTTTGAAGGCCCTGGCTCCAGTGCTCTTGTTCCCTTCAGTGAGCGGGTGAGTTCATATGTTATGTCAGAAATTTTCTTTATACGTCTTTCCCTTGTATGTCATGTAACGGAGTGTCAGAGGGCCTGCCCCACTCTGTTACGAGCACACTGTCCTTTCTCTGCACGTGTCATATGCATATGTCTTTCCATGATGGGTTAGTTGTTGGCTCAGAAAAAAATTGTCACAGATCTAGGTGAAGCCAATGGACGAACGGAAGAGCGTGAATGACGTCAGTTTGTCTGAATGCGTCTGGATGGTGTCAAAAGATGTGTAACGTGAGAGAATAGGGAAAATGAGAAAGGATTGGATTGACGAGTGAAAGAATTTTTTTATCTGTAGATAAAATTTATTTGTACGAAAGAGCCTGTATTTTGTCTGGCCCGAGCGTGTCATTGGAAGCGAGAGAGAATGAGGGCCACGCTTCCCGAGGTTGTGACAACTATTAAAATAAGTTTAAAAATAGTTTGAATGTAAACGTTAATAAAACATTTTTAGATGGGCAAGAAAAACATTTCCAAAAACATTTTCTGCAAACATTATTCAAACATTTCGTGAGAACATTTATAAAACATTTATAAAATGTTTAAATGCTATCTGGGTCGCTTCGTTATTTCTTTCAACTTTGAAGGTAAGGTTCTATATCAAGCGTAACTCAGATTGTCATGAATCATGAACTTAGCAAACAAACTAGCTTTGATGAGCTTGGTATCAATGTTTTCAGGCCTTCAAGACCTACTGAAATACCCATGAACATCTGCCGATTTGTAGCAGGAAAAATCTCTTTAGAGTAGCTAATTAAAATGCTAACAAATCTCTAGCACTTATAACCAGCAAAATACTACTCGTCGTTGTACAGAACTCCGGTTCGTTCTGCACCCCGCAGCTTTTGTTGCATTCGAGACTTAGGCAGACGTACCACTAGCCATGATTTTTCTGGAAAATTTGATCAAAGGCAGGGAAGCTTGAGCTCAACTGTTGCGCTTTCCAAAGACCTTTGCTGTGCTCCCACATGCAGCTGTGGTCGAAAGTTCGACAACTTAAGTATAGTATGGGAGATAAGTTTTGGCCCGGGAGAGGGGACATCTTCTATTTATATATCGCAGCTTTGCGAATGCCACGTGAGAATGTAGATTAAGAATCGGATGAGGTTACATGTATATATATATATTGAAACATACCGCACTTCGCGCTCGTGTGCACACATTCATATATTTACAATATACGCAGGTTTACTCTTTCTCTCTACCACTATTAGGACCTCACTAATCTCATTGCAAATAAAATGCCAGAAGGTCACACACCTGTGCTACAAAAGGTCAAGAAAATATTGCCGGTAAACTTTTATTTGAATGACTGACAGCATCCCTCTGCTTGTATGACCCCAATACTCGATACAGGGATACTTCTTGACAAAGGCCATGAATGCTTCAGTCTAGACCTTGGCACAGACCGATCCATTTGAGCGACCACTAGTAATAGGTTTAGCGTCAAGTGTCTACCGCTTGGAAACCTGAATAACTTGGGAAACCTGCTGGTACGAAGCTTTGGTGGCAGAGGCGGATCTCCTAACAAAGTATCGAAACAGGCGGATTTGTCTCCAGATTTCTACGGTTACTGTCAGGCGCGACCACCATCGTTGAAAATGTTACCGAGACAGCTAGTTATATAGGTTGGAGGATACCTTACAAAAAATTTCCTACATTTCTAACCTCACTGGCTTGGTGGATTGGTGCGCGTGTGCTTGTGTGTGTGTGTGTGTGTGTGTGTGTGTTATTTTTTTTTTTTTTTAAGAGAAAGAGAGAAAGTGATAGCAAACGGACTACTATGTGGCAGAAAAATATGTAATACGAGCGCCATTCAAATGCCTATTCACATTTGTTCTTTGAGCAGAGGTGTGACGGAGCTCAGTCGTGGAATCTACTCATCACATCTCTTGTGGGATTATAAAAACCTAAGCAAATTTCTATGATAATTTGCGCGGAAAATCCCCATGCAGATGACGGTATGCTTTCCGATTGAAAACTCGGAAAGGGGGTAGCAAAGACTTCGGAATTCCACGTTCTCGCTCATTTTGCTGGTGCCATAGGCTCCATATGCGTGCACGCATTCGTGTAAAACATGTAACATGCACAGTTAGAAAGAATTCGAGACTTGCAGCCACATTCATTCAACCGATCATATACCTTCCACGTTTTCTGATTATGTCTATAACAACTAGAAATAGGAAAAATTCGTGTACTCACGCACAAACGGATAGAGGAATCCAGCACAATATTTCTAGACACTCTAAATTTAGACAAAGATCAGCCACAAACACCGAGGGTTCCAGTCATTTCCCTTTCATTATAGGGTGGTATGATGTACCATTATTTTTGGCTAACCGACGTTTTGTCGAGATTTGCTTTGTGTGTATAGTCTGTTTAATTCTTCCTCCTGTTGTTCGTTTTCTTTCTTTCTCTCTCTCTCTCTCACACGCGCGCACACACACACACACACGCGCGCGCGCACACACACAATTAATGATAGCCTGGAAGTCTTCTGTCAAGGTCGAACAGAAAGATTTCATTCACTACTTCCTGTTGTTTATCGGTTTCTCTCTCTCTCTCTCACACACACACACACACACACAAAGAAATAATGATAGCATGGAAAGGTCTTATGTCAAGGTATAGTTCTGTCAAATGTGCCGTCGTTATCGGCATTCAATATTTTGTAGATTTGCACAGTAAGCAGATTCGCTTCAAGGTTTTCTTATTTTCTTGTTCACTGGGCCAGAACGGATCCCCGTGACACGCAGCACGTACGTGATGTAGGGGATACGTGCCGAACTTCAAGAAGGTGGTCCCAATGTCAGTCCAAGGCAAAGGGCGGAGCTGTCACAGTGGGGTGGATAGGAAAGGAAATGTAGGTCTTCGTGGACAGTTGTGCAAACAAAAAAAAAATCATCATCGAAGATTAAGGACTACGCATCAACTACCTGATCTCTGATGACCTGATCTCCTACGGTACCTTCCACACGCACAAAGGGAGTACAGAAGAACGAAGTATCTGTGAATCGGATATTGTGAGCGAGTGGGGGTGGTTATGGATGACAACCTTGACTGGTCTAGTCATGTTTATGATGTTCTAAACGTGCTCTCTCTCTCTCTCTCTCTTTCTGAGCGGAAGTGTACAGTCGAGAAAAGACTGTTAGTAAACAGAAAAATGGAGGGACAAGAAATGAAAGGACAAATAAGACTGACAAAAGAGAGAAAGAGGAGTTAACGAGCCGTAGTTCATCATGAAAGTAGATTTTCTGTGACTTTACTGTTTTACTGATCATACTTTAGTACTTTACTAATAATACCAGTGAAATAAAAACATCACTTAATACCTACTTAAACAAACTAACCTAAGCCTGAAATGAGGGCTCCTTGGATCTATATATTCCGTTCTTTGCACACACACACACACACACACACACACACACACACACACACACACACACACACACACATATTTACATCCCGAACCATCCATCACTCAGTTTCTCAGTTTCTGAGTCATACCTCTGAGTATGGCAAGGGAATGCTACTCTTTTACTATATATCTCTGCTATTTTCGTCGAGTAACATGACCTTACAGCCATCGGGTGTCTAATACCTCCCTCCCTGAGGGCCGTAAGGTCATGTTACTCGACGAAAACAGTAGAGATATATAGTAAAAGAGTAGCATTTCCTTTGAGGATTAGTTTCTTGTGAAAGTGGCTCCTTATTTCCTCTATTTTGTTCACTTACTTTTATCTACTGAGTCAGAAACCCATTCTACAGCTAGTCTCACGGGTATCGAACCGGAGAAGGCGTAAGCTTTTGCTCTAACCACTAGTCTCTTTGCGTCTCCTCATAATCATAAACCACCCAGGGTCTGCATTTTGCACTTGATTGATTTAGGGACTGATGATTGCGTCTGTGTCCAGTAAGAGAGGTGTGGTGTAAGCTAATTTTTTCCCAGTGATGAGGGGGAAACGCAAAAATGGTATACAGCGACACAGAGTTAGATATACCCTTATTTTGTCTCAAACTATGACAGCTTCTTCTATCTCCCCGTTACCCAATGCAAAAGAGAGACTTTTTTTACCTGTTCATAGTAACTGTGGTGATTGCACACCGCAGTTTACTGTGAAAAAGATCTTTTCTCACGAAAGACTGTAGTAAAGTGTCGTATTTTTTAAATTTATTATTATTATTAAGGGAAGAGGAGCCAACTTTGTCTTAAAGGCGACATTGATGTTTAAAGACATGGACGATTCCTCAGCGATGCATGGCCCCCTCACCTCGCGTGCTAGATTTCTCCTTACACGTCTATAAGACCACCTGTTTGGTTTTGAGACCGTTTCTGAAGGAAGGAGCGTTGATGCATAGCGACCGATGATGCGCTAATTTTGTCTCCAAAGCAGCACCAGAGGATACTTTTCCGTAAAATTAATGTAGTCAAATTTCACCTCTGCCGCTGTAAGAATAAAAAGATAGGTGACAACCAGCAATCCCTGTTTACTAAGTGAAATAAAGAGGCAACGTACGGAGAAAATACAGCATTGTCTGCAATATAGAGAGACGGTCAACCAATTATTCCCACCCTTAACTCCAAAACTTTCAATGAACCAAAGACATTTATAACGCACGTACGTGGGCTATGAGTATTGTATCGTTAAACTTCTCATAAATCTGCATAATGGCCTGCAACATGTTCTGAACTGATGGCACGAGTTGTACTACAGGTTTAGAATTCAAGCTTCATTATTTTCGTGTTTTCAAGAGTTAGACTGTTAACTCTGATATCCTTTCTTGAGTGCAGACAAGGAAATACACGCACCAGTGAGGGAGGTCAACAGCATTGCGCAGGTTACGTAAAGGGAGGGTCATGAAAAAAATAAGGCACCTTTTTTTGCTTTGACCCAGACGTAAGGTCCCCGTGTCTGTCTGTCTGTCGGTCGGTCGGTCAGGACACACTGACTCCGTGGCTAGTAGTGAGGTTGTACTACACGTTACGAAACAGTCCTCTACCGACTGACCGAGATCTTTTTCGGGGAAGACCACAGCGACGACCACACAACCTGTGTTCCGCAGGTGAGAGCGGGAAAATCTCAAATGGTCCCTTTTTTGATTCCCAGCAGCAGTTTCTTTAGCCCTTTGCTTGTTCACCTATTCAGGCCCTTGAGGGAGCAGATCTTAACCGGTAACGCTGTTCTTTCTCTGCATGTGGCATCTGTTTACATGGGCTGCCCTGCCGTGATATTGCCTTACTTGCTAACTTGGTGTTAAACATCAATTCCCCCCACCACCACCACCTCCCGCTTGCATTCATACTCATCTAACAGCTTTCCAAGTAAAAGAAATGGGAACCTTGTTTATTAGTTAAGGAAAAAGGCAGCATAAGAAGAAGTTTGGACTAAGCCTCTCATATGCCTTGATCTTGACACGGCGAATTCCTTTTGAACATTTTTTTGCCCATTAGACTCTGGAACTTTTTAATTTTTACCTTGTTCAGTCCACTGTTGATGTTACTGAATATGAAAAACTTGAAGAGAGGTACGATGCCATTAACGTATTCTTTTAATGAATAAGAGAGACATGTTTTTGTTTGTAAGTATGCTTTAAGCATATCTGACAAAGACTTTAAAAACCCACAATAAATAATTCGAGCCAAAAAAATCCTTCTATTTTCTGCACCTGGGATTTCAGTAGATGAATTAGTGCTGTTCGCAGGGACCACAAGTGTTGACCAGAACTACATTATTTAAGGAAAACCAAATCTTTCCACTCAAGGAAAAAATAGTTCTCAGTCGAGATTTCGACATGTATTCACATGCCTTCTTCAACAATTGAAAGCTAAGTTGGTGTGTCCATCGCACATCCCCTTCGGATGAAGTCAGGGCGTGTAAGGAATAAGACTGTTGTAGACTTCTGGCAGTTTGTGAAGCCCTCTGTCTCTGTTGAGGGAAAGTTTTGCAGCCGTGATTTCATAAGCTTTCTTCACCCCTCTCTGGAACCATTGGGCCTTGCAACCATGGTGGTTGATTTTCCTCGGTTTCATGGCTTCGGCTCCAGGTGCACTCAGTTACACCAAAGCTTCAGTTTGAGTTTTTGTAACCTGCACCTACTTTGACGTCTTAAAGTTTATGTTTTCTTCTTGCGAGGAAACTCAATATGCAAAGTTTAAAAGTTATTTTTATACTTACTTTCTCGACAAAGGACAGATGGCTCAAATTTGCAGAAGTCTTGAAAGTACGCGCAAGTGTGTAACGCATACTTATTTTTTGTGATTTAGGAGAAGGGGTCCTTAGAGGATTGCTAACATATGGTGATGTTTTGGCCTTTTCCTTGGCATGCTCTTATGTCGGTGATGAGAACAAAAAACAAGCATCCGACAGTTACAGCCCATTGCTCTACTAATGTCTGGTGCCCCCTCGTCTTGGATGTCAGTTTCATTAGCTATTTCTTACAAACGGAATGTTTAGAAGGGTTCCTGTTATTCCTTCAGTTGTAAGACTAATTACATCCAAGACATTGTTTGTATGCAGTGTATTCGCTGTTAGTTGAATTTTTTTTATTTGTGGGATACCTTTCATCTGTTTGTCAGACCTTTTGTGACATATTTTGTATTGGGCTATTGACTAAAGAACAAAGAATATTATCTTTCTAACATAACATTGATAACACAAGCAGGTCCCTCATAAATAAAAATACATGAAAATTTCTCTTAAAAGGGCCTGTATGTTTGCAGCCATGGAACCACTGCGAGTGGTTCATCGTGTACATAATCCGGCATGCAAGATCCCAGCCGGATCACCGAGAATTTGAGTGCGTAGCCAAAAATACACCTGATGAAGCGAGGAAAGTTGTGACTTGCTAAGATAAATCATAAGACTGGGAAACTCTACTTGTAAATCGAGATCGGAGCTCCCCTACGTTTCCTGCTATTTAGAGGATTTAAAGTTCCTTAGTCTAACAGACAGAGATGTGAGCTGTTTTATCGGCAACCAATCGAAATACCAGTACAATCGTTTATTTAATTGTACTCGATCCATAATTAACGTCATTTCTAAGTCAGAATACATATATAAGTTTCCCTTTAAGTACCCCCTTCACTCCTGGGAGGACAAAGGAGACTTCGTCATGTAGTTACCGGCCTGAGCGACCTAGGGGAAGCGGATGGCCGAGTGGTTAGAGCGCTGGCGTCCGAACCAAGAGCGCGTTGGTTCAATTCCCGATAAGCGCAGCAAACTTCCCCCAGTCGACCCAGCTGACGGGAATGGGTACCTGACTCCTTAGAGGGTTGGGGAAGGTAAGGCGCGAGGGAGAGGAGATTGGCACCACCCTCGTGTAAAAGCTGGCCCCGAGAAAAGTGGGGTCTCTAACACCTCACTCCCCAACGACCTGAAAAAGGTTATAGGATGACCTTTACCCTTTTACCCTGAGCGACCTTGAAGTTGCTAACATCTCGATACGGCTTTGAGACATGCACCAGAAATAGAGCGCATACCAATACAAATAGTAGATGACTAGCTTTAAGTCACGTTTAACCCCTAGCAATGCAATCATTAGACGACAGAAAGTAGAGAATGGTGGCAGAACCTAAAAAGAAAGATTCCAACATAACGTGAAAGACAGGACCCTGAACGAACAAACGAACGAACGAACAGACGAATGAACATATGCACAGGTAAGCCCTCCTCATAATGTTCGCTTTGGTCAAATGAACGCAATGGAGGAATAATTTTTACTGCGTTGTGACAGGCGCTAACCGTTGTGCCACCGGATCACTCGAATGCAAGCGTGAGTTTTCCTTAAACAGACCTGAGCAGGACTCGAATCAGGGAAGTTTCGCTCTAAAGTCGAGCATGCTGGTCACCAGAGAAGCAAGGGTAGGTCATTGCTCTGGAGCAAACATGGGGAACTCTCTTATCTTCTGCAGCTAGACGAACTGGTTCCACGATGCACTGAACGAGCAGCACTCTCTACCATCGCAAGTACAAGCGGGTGTGGATAGAGGCATCGTCTTCACTGAACACGCCCACGATTGGGTTCCAGCGGGAAGCAGATTATCGCAGCTCTTCTGTGTGTGTGTGTGTGTGTGTGTGTGTGTGTGTGTGTGTGTGTGTGTGTGTGTGTGTGTGTGTGTGTGTGTGTGTGTGTGTGTGTGTGTGTGAGAGAGAGAGAGAGTGTGTGTGTATGAGAGAGAGAGACCATAGTCAGTGACAGAAAAGATTCAGATCACGGAACAAACGTAAGAGCATAGCCAAGTTGTTACACTTTGCCTAGCATTGTCAGGTTTAAAAACATATAACAAGAAGGACTCGAAAATAAATATTCTCTGGTTTCTAAAACCCACTATAAGAACATCGTGATTTTTATTTAAATGCCGGCGTCATATCTATTGCGGCTTTATCTCATGGCTGTTACCTTGGAGGCGAATTGTAAAAAAGAGAGCAGAATCGGTTCCAGATCGACCAGAGTGAATTTTGCCTCTCTTCTCATTCCCCCGCTACATTTCTCCAGCTTAGCCGACAAAACAGACATAGAACGTGCACGCGGCTTCGAGGCTGTTCTTTCGACCTTCACGCCCAAAGTCCTTCGCAAAATACTCGTTGACAGCTATGGCAGACCTCCTTTCGTCACCCCATCAACGTTTTATTACCCTTAGTTCTTTCATATATCATTTTTATGCTATCCAGTCTTGAGTAAACGCTGGGGGTTTTTTCTGCGAGAATCAGTGTTTTGTAAAATGAAACACTGAGGGTCCACAGAAGAGTTTCAATAATCAGGAGCAGTAGTTATAAAGCAAGGTAAAACGTTGCCCCCGGGGCAAACCAAATGCTGCGAAGCGATGTGCAGACTCCGCGAACATTGCTTTATGTTACTTTATCCCTCAGCATCTTTGGCGCCGCTTTATAACTACAACCCCAGAGGTAAAGCGACATCTGCGATTTCCGGACACCATTTTATCGCTATTGAGAGACAAGACGCTTGCCTTAGAGTAGAGGGAGACATTCATTTACGCGAAACTCCTCCCTAACATCCAGCTGGCAGAATTGAAGATATTTTCGCTATGCTCGAACTTCATGGCAGCCGATTTTTAGAATTATTGTGGTAATCAAACTACGCCGGAAAATACCCTCTTCTAATGTATCTACCAAACAAGCACTTCTTCTTATTATTATATAATAATAAATAATAATAGCTGAAATGAATTTTGGTGTACTTTAGTGTGTGAAGAAAATAGAGCTTTTTTGTAAATACCATAAGCCCTCCTGCCAGATGATTATAATGATATTATTATTACCATAAGAGCACAAAAACAAAAACAAGAAAAAAACTAAACTTTCTCGATGATGAACGCACATACACAAGTGCATTAAACTGCGGTCACAATCAATTAAATTACGAAAAATAGAGAAGTACTGAAGATGTCATGCAACTAAAGCACAGGTCTGGACAATTTTACTGACTATTTTACGAAGTCGTTCTTGTTTTTGTTTTTTTTTTCTCCTACCTGTATGTTGATGGCCCACACACACGCACATACGCAGGTAAAAGCTCAATTTTCGTGAATATGTAGGAAGTCTTCAGCAGGGGTCTGACATCTAAAAGCATGCCTTTACTCCTAATACGCGTCAAAAAAAAACCCAGAAAAGTTGTTTACTGCGAGGAAATATTTTGTCCTACATTTTTATACTGTGGCAATGTGACAGATAGACTCGCCAAGATAACAATGTGTAAAAATGTAGGTCTACAGCAGACAACCACCCCTTAACTTAAAAATAGAAATTCTTTTCTTCACTCGTCGAGGGAAGCATATGGATAGAGGCCAATCAGAATCTCGCCACTTGGGGTATGTTCTCACCGATACAGCATTGTCTGCAACATAGCGTGCTACAGAGACGGTCAACCACTTATTCACACCCTTAACTACTCCGTGTGGGTGAACTCCAAAACTTTTAATGAACCAAAGACATTTATAACGCACGTACGTGGGCTATGAGTATTGTATCGTTAAACTTCTCATAAATCTGCATAATGGCCTGCAACATGTTCTGAACTGATGGCACGAGTTGTACTACAGGTTTAAAATTCAAGCTTCATTATTTTCGTGTTTTCAAGAGTTAGACTGTTAACCCTGATATCCTTTCTTAAGTGCAGGCAAGGAAATACACGCACCAGTGAGGGAGGTCAACTGCATTGCGCAGGTTACGTAAAGGGAGGGTCATGAAAAAATAAGGCACCTTTTTTTTGCTTTGACCCAGACATAATGTCTGTCTGTCTGTCTGTCTGTCTGTCTGTCGGTCGGTCGGTCGGTCGGTCGGTCAGGACACACTGACTCCGTGGCTAGTAGTGAGGTTGTACTGCACGTTACGAAACAGTCCTCTACCGACTGACCGAGATCTTTTTCGGGGAAGACCACAGCGACGACCACACAACCTGTGTTCCGCAGGTGAGAGCGGGAAAATCTCAAATGGTCCCTTTTTTGATTCCAAGCAGCAGTTTCTTTAGCCCTTTGCTTGCTCACCTATTCAGGCCCTTGAGGGAGCAGATCTTAACCGGTAACGATGTTCTTTCTCTGCATGTGGCATCTGTTTACATGGGCTGCCCTGCCGTGATATTGCCTTACTTGCTAACTTGGTGTTAAACATCAATTCCCCCCACCACCACCACCTCCCGCTTGCATTCATACTCATCTAACAGCTTTCCAAGAAGCAGAAATGGGAACCTTGTTTATTAGGTAAGGAAAAAGGCAGCATAAGAAGAAGTTTGGACTAAGCCTCTCATATGCCTTGATCTTGACACGGCGAATTTCTTTTGAAAACGTTTTTGCCCATTAGACTCTGGAACTTTTTAATTTTTACCTTTTTTTCAGTCCACTGTTGATGTTACTGAAGATGAAAAACTTGAAGAGAGGTACGATGCCATTAACGTATTCTTTTAATGAATAAGAGAGACAGGTTTTGTTTGTAAATATGCTTTAAGCATATCTGACAAAGACTTTAAAAACCCACAATAAATAATTCGAGCCCAAAAAAATCCTTCTATTTTCTGCACCTGGGATTTCAGTAGATGAATTAGTGCTGTTCACAAGGACCACAAGTGTTGACCAGAACTACATTATTTAAGGAAAACCTAATCTTTACACACAAGGAAAAAGATAGTTCTCAGTCGAGATTTCGACATGTATTCACATGCCTTCTTCAACAATTGAAAGCTAAGTTGGTGTGTCCATCGCACATCCCCTTCAGATGAAGTCAGGGCGTGTAAGGAATAAGACTGTTGTAGACTTCTGGCAGTTTGTGGAGCCCTCTGTCTCTGTTGAGGGAAAGTTTTGCAGCCGTGCTTTCATTAGCTTCTTTCACCCCTCTCTGGAACCATTGGGCCTTGCAACCATGGTGGTTGATTTTCCTCGGTTTCATGGCTTCGGCTCCAGGTGCACTCAGTTACACCAAAGCTTCAGTTTGAGATTTTGTAACCTGCACCTACTTTGACGTCTTAAAGTTTATATTTTCTTCTTGCGAGGAAACTCAATATGCAAAGTTTAAAAGTTATTTTTATACTTACTTTCTCGACAAAGGACAGATGCCTCAAATTTGTTTTGCAGAAGTCTTGAAACTACGCGCTAGAGTATAACGCAGAAATTTTTTGTTATTTAGGAGAAGGGGTCCTTAGAGGATTGCTAACATATGGTAAATTACGAAAAATAGAGAAGTACTGAAGATGTCATGCAACTAAAGCACAGGTCTGGACAATTTTACTGAATATTTTACGAAGTCGTTCTTGGTTTTTTTTTTCTCCTACCTGTATGTTGATGGCCCACACACACGCACATACGCAGGTAAAAGCTCAATTTTCGTGAATATGTAGGAAGTCTTCAGCAGGGGTCTGACATTTAAAAGCACGTTTTTACTCCTAATACACGTCAAAAAACCAGAAAAGTTATTATAAAGTAATATAAAGGAAATATTTTGTACTAACTTTTTTTATTGTGGCAATGTGACAGATAGACTCGCCAAGATAACAATGTGTTAAAATGTAAGTCTACAGCAGACAACCACCCCTTAACTTAAAAATAGAAATTCTTTTCTTCACTCGTCGAGGGAAGCATATGGATAGAGGCCAATCAGAATCTCGCCACTTGGGGTATGTTCTCACCGATGTTGAGCAAGGAAGTCCTGCATGGAGTGACCATTCCATCTTTTGACTTTTGCAAGCCAGTTCGTCCATCTTTGCGTCAGCCTTCCTCCAAGCTACCTAAACTAAACCTAGTCGAATGAAAGAAAACTGCGCCTGTATGTGGATCTAAGGTGTTCCATCTTTAATACTTCTCATTATGTTTTCCGCTGAGATGTAAAGTTTGAACCACAGCTTGAACACCTGACACAGAAAATAGTAAAACATATGAACGTGACATATAATTATATTTAACTTTATGTATGTATATACATCTAATCATACTATTTGATTACATATGCCTCAGCGAAATGAATGTAAATTAATCTATTTTTCGGTGGCTTTCAATGTTTATTCATAGTGACCATACCTTTATTGAAACCTCATCAGCATCAGAGACTCTGTCTGGGTACGAGAGAGGAAAAGCAGCCCCGAAGCAGTTTCCAAATACAAAGCAGTGAATTGCAAAGGGGATGCAGTTAGCTAAGCCGGAGTGGACTGTAGGCAATACAGGACCATAGAGAAAAAATACTGCACGAGGTGACACCAAAAACGCCTACCAACTCTCACCAAAACAGGTCCACACAAGACAGCAATGGCCATCTTCTCACAGAAGCCACTCCATAACCGAACCAATGGACTGAATATTATAATGACCTGTACAGCTTACAGCTAACGACAGATGCTAACATTCCCGAAATCAACCAAATTATTGTTTGTCAGCGGGAAGAGGTCGAGAGAGCGGTACTCAGTCTGAAGGGAGGGAAGTCAACTGTCGTTGACAACGTCCCAGCTGAACTGCTCAAGAAGAGTCGGGAAGAAACACCATCACGAGTTGGAGCTCTTCCTATACAAGGCGATTTTTGTAGGTGAACTAAGAAGCTATTCACCAAGAGTTGGGAAAATAGTACCTTGCACTAAAATTTACCTAATCATTCGAAAACAATTGGACCCTAGTTGTCCTTAACGACAATAAATCACAAAATTCGACAAAGAAATTAAGCACGGTGGTAGGCTCAAGGCAATCATTCAAGCCGGATGAATAAATATTCAGTCTTGTTTGACATCGCTATAACTGATAGTACATGCGATCTTTTTCATGAAGGAGCCCCAGACTCGATGTAATGTGACGCCGATATTTAAAAACATGGAAGATGCGTCAGCCCTGCATGTCCGCTCACTTCACGCATGATCTCTCCTCACATATCTAGGACCGCCTGCTTGGTAACGAAGCAGATTCTGAATAAAAGGACCTTCACTGTTGATGCATAACGACCAACGATGGACTGATTTTGTCTATAAAGCAGCACCAGACGAGGCTTTTCCTTTTAAGAAAAACAAAACGTAGTGTTCCCATCACTTCCCTTCTTTGTTATTAGGGTTCATGCAGGCGTGAAGAGCTAAGGAGGCATCCAGCGAAAGCCGCCAGCTGATAACAGAACTATTTCAATGCTAAGTGTGATAGCATTGAGTCACTGCATTTGGATGGACTGAAAGACGAACACTGTGAGCCAGACTATTCCTAACCATTGACTGTCCACTTAGGAGTTATGTACCATGTTCTTCTTCAAACATGTCTTTGTTATAGTTTTTTATGCATGTACACTTTGATGGTTTTATCGTCAGTGTTGATCAAGTCTCAAAAAATATTTTTAAGTTTACCAAAAGTAATCAGCGGTGACTTGAATGTCTCCACTATAGTTATCTCCACACTGCGTTCAGCGGTGGCCATAGACTGGCGACAACCACCTGGGTTTCGCGTCTCTCACACAACGCCAGGAGGTGAAAGCTTGAGAAAGGCTTTTTGTGACAGGGAGGAAATACATATCAACATTCATCACAAGTGACAGTTTTGAAGTCTGCAAAAACGCATTCTCTATTTTGATGTGAATGGTATACGCCATTACAGTCCAATCTTCTACCTCACCTGCACACTTTTGTACCTGGATTTTAAAAGAGTGAGCATTTGATAAAGGTTTTTAAACATCACAGATAATTTAAGGGTTTACAGTGGATTGCCGTCTATTGAGAAACCTGTCCGTGACATATGAGACATCATTAGTTTTTTTGTGCACACACACACACTCTCTCTCTCTCTTTCACACACACACACACACACACACAGACCTCCTGTACCACCCACGCACGCACACCACAAAGATATGCCTATATTAGATTCATTTTTTTAACATGCTATCAGTTTATTCTAGTCAGTGAATACAATGACAAAAATTTTATCAAATTTAATTAATAATAGTAAAAGGCTTATATTTTCAACTTACAGATCCTTAATGGATGCACACTTTTGTCGCCTACAGTGGAGATATTATCAGAAAATAATGGTGCCACAGACTTACAGACCCCCTTTGTGCCACTTCATGGATTTAGTTGCTTGTAATTCTGGAGTACTTTCAACAGAACTTTACTTTGGTGGCTGATTAGGCTTATAATATATGTGTGTGTGTGTGTGTGTGTGAGTGAGTGAGTGAGTGAGTGAGTGAGTGAGTGAGTGAGTGAGTGAGTGAGTGAGTGAGTGAGTGAGTGAGTGAGTGAGTGAGTGAGTGAGTGAGTGAGTGAGTGAGTGAGTGAGTGAAATACATGCCCTTCAAAGTCCATCCCAAAATACTAACTTTCAAACATCGACATGCCTACGAGGTCTAATCTATGAGGTTATACTTATGTATGCTTTCCTGTCACTTAAGATTCTCATTCCATTTCTCTCTGCGCGCTGGTAAGAATATGAGTGGAATTTAAGTATCCTGGTTATTTGTTAACATTTTGAGACTGTTTTAATTCCCAGTTCTGTGATTAATGCACTCGAGCAGTAAGTTGCTAGTTTGTAACTAGTTCTCTTCAGAAAATGGGACCAAAAAAAATCCTCACCAGCGAATGGAATGATTTACTGGGGAAAGTAAAAGGCAAAGTTAAAAGGAAGTAAGTCAAGGTCTTCCATGACAGAGACGGTCAACGCTAAATCTACCCACGAACTTGTATTGACATCCGTGGTCTACCTCTGCGGGATAACTCCAGAACATGGCGACTTAATATTCAAACATATTTCGTCGGTTTAATCTATATGTTCCCTCGTGTGCAGACAAGAATGTACATACAACAGTTAGTGGTGTCAACGACACTGTGAAGGTTACAAAAAGAGAGCGTCCTTTAAAAAAACAGGTACATTCTTGCTACGGTGCATAAATTTCCTTGGTGCTGCACTGGTCGAGATACAAGACACTTGCTGTTCTAGTGTCAGTCAGGGCGAAGCAATTCCGTGGCTAACAGTACTTTTGTTCTCAATGTTACCAACAGTCCTATGTCTACCCACCGAGATATTTTTTCAGGGAGGAAAGAGTACAGAGGGATTAATCCAGAAATGCGTTACAGCGCCGACTGCCCTACCTGTGTTCTGCAGGTGAGACCGGGAAGAGGTTCATTTTTATGCCCAGCAGCAGTTTCTCTGGCCCTTTATCTGCTGTCCTTTTCAGGTCCTTGGGGGAGCAAAACCTAATTGCTAACCCAGTTATTTAAGGTTGACTGGTTATATGCCAGGGGTGATATTCTCGTGTATGCATGATGTTACATATTTAACCTGTTTTTCTACTGCACATTTGTTTTACTAGCGACACTGCTGTGATCTAGAACCTGAACCATGGTTTAGGAACTTGACAAAGAAAGTGTAGAACATGTGAACCTGAGATGGCACAACTGATCAAAACATAATCTCACAAAATTTCACGTTTGCATGCGTGAATCTCGCCGACATGCGTATAAATTAATTATTCTGATTATAATTCGGCGGCTACGGGCCACAGTGTTGGGACAGAAGCAAATCTACTTCAAAACCCATCCCCACCGCTGTTACAAGCTTTGCGGAGAAAATGGAGAAAATCTTTTACATACAGAAATTATACGTTTAGTGTAAGTTTCAGGAAGTGAAACCACTTATTCGTCCATATCTTATTCATTTGACCTGGTTCGGGCCTACCCGTCCATTCCAATGTTTTTCCGTTCGTTTTTTTTTTTTTCATTCGTTCTATTTTCTCTTGTATATTGCCCTTTTGGAAGTTTGTCCTGTTTTGTGTCCTAGCTTAAATTCTTTTTTTACTCTTTGCTCTCTGTAACTTGATCATCAACCTTAATGTGGCATAAAGATATTTACATTTTATTGGTATACAGTCTGACAGACACCCTTATCTGCGTCTTTTCACCACATCGGATTAGAAGGAGTCCTTCCTACCCTCCCCAGGCCTGACGAGAGGGTGGGGACAGGGGTGTCTGGTGTAACCGAGCCCGTGGGTGTGAAGAGGGGGCCCGGCCTTGGTCAGTGGACTTTTTCTTCTTCTTCTCTTCTTTTTCTTTTAAAGAAAGGTCTGAGGACAGAACACCCAAGCATTACACATGCAGATGTTGAATTTCAAGTCTGTAGGCTTTATGTGCCACTACGGGGGAGGGGTGCCTGCAAACAAATCGGAATTGACAGTGAAGAGGTAGGTATGTGACTGATGTGTGGTGGGCATTCTGTGAAGCGAGAAGAAGGGGCCCCCCCCTGGCACTGCAGCCTCTAAGCGAGAGATGTCAAGGGTGCTTTTTTCGTAGTTACTTAACAACACTGAAACTTTCTTTTTCCGTTTCTCCATCACCAAATAAATAACTAGATTAGCCTACACAGTAGGTCCTTGATACTATGAGACTATATTATCCTGTAATACTATCGCAGCCAGCAAAATAGAACACATTATGCAAAAGCATTTTAAAAATTGCTGTCTCCCAAATAGGCTTATAAATTTATCACTGTGGTGTCATTGGAAGTTTGGAGCTGGAGGAGGATAATAAATAAGAGGTTAGCATGAGAAAGATATTTTAAGTTTAGAGACAGTGTCCGTGCGATGGTTGAATGGTCAGGATGGGCGGGTAAGAGGTAGGGAGGAAAGTTATGTCACCGGGAGTTAGTTAATTAATTGTTGTTTTTTGTTTTTCGAATAATCACATGCTTATATTTGAATTTTTTTTTAAAGGAGTTTCATGTAACGTATATTTTTTTCACGATGAAGAAGGGAGGAGAAGAAAAGCTTATAGATGTGTTATGACATAAGTGTTAGTTTGCCTACGTTTTCATTAAATTGCTCCTTGTCTTGACACCCACAACCAAGGTAGAGCCAAATTATGTTGGCCTTGTTTTAGTTTAGAGGCCAGTGACTAAGATGACACCAACATCCACCCATGCCAGCCATGCCGGAATGATTTGTTGCTGCCCACACGACAAGAAGGAAAAGGGGAGGGGGGTGATAGTTTCTGGAAGACTCGACAGGATGGAATTTCATGGGAATTAAAATTTAATGGTCGGGGTTTGGAGCAAGTGGAGGTATAGAATATAGACTGACATCTTTACATGGTTAGACGAGTCAGCAGTAACGCCGCCGTGTGTTTGACCAGGACACTTAATTATCACCTACCTTTAACTCGAAGTTCTTGGACCAAAGAAAGCTTGGACAGTTGGATCTTAGAGATAGCTATATACACTAAGTTTAACATCTTTTCACACCGCACTCTCCTGCCTGTCGCACGCTGTCTTCTAGACTCGAAAAGCCGAGACACGCTGCACTTTGTTTGTTTGGTAAGTACAGTATTTTTTTATTTATCCTTCTATGATTTTCTGTTTATTGGCAAATAGCATTTGACAAGGCAGAAACATCAGTGTCGATGAGAGTGACTAGCAAGCGTCTCAAATTGACTGACAATAATGAAGTTTGTGAGAAAAGCTCATAAATATAGTCTTACAAAGTTTTTAGTCAGCAGGTAAAATGACAATACATGTATTGGTACTGCATAACTTTGTTTCTATGTACTATTACAATTCAGCTAAAATATGCTGAACATTTCGATTTTTATCATTGTCACAAAACACTCTCCCTTTGATCTACTTAAATATTAAAATAAATAACAGTTATTGGCTAATTAGTCTTTAAAACATTTGCCTTGTCTTCTAAACCTGAGCAAGTATTTTAACTGATACTGACTGATGGGGGTTGAAGTCGACCGAGTTTGCTTCGTAAAAAGTTGGATGAATTCAAAATTTCTGCTTTTAAGAGTCTGAAGGGGGCAGTTCAGTTCAGATGTGTCACGAGCAGACAGTTTTGTATTTGTGTAATGCCCGACACTGTTCCTTGTACATATGGCTAAAAGCCACCTTTATCACACCTGCAATACGCTTGTAATAGGACGTACATACACTTACCTTGCATACGCACGACGCATATTACACACATACACCACGCTCGACGAGCCCCCCGTAGGTGGGGATGAAGGTGAAGAGATTTCTGGTTGATTTATGGAAGATGAAGAACTTGCTGCTCTCTTTTCTAACTGGCCATGGAACCGTCTCGTTTCTTCTTCTTTTTTTACGTCATTCGTTTCCCAAAATTACGACAAACGAATGACGCACACAAGACGTCAAACATAAGACACCATTCACACACGAAACAATACAAGACCTACCCTTAACCTATTACAACGCTGTTGGAAATGAACATTGTACTGATTTTAGGATCGAGTCGTTTCTCTAATATGTTGAGGTTTTGACATCGCTGTTGATGTAACAGTCCTCACTCTGGGGATGTTTTCTATGAGCGGGGTACTATATACAAGTTTGTTCCTTTACCGTCAGTTTTCCTCATTTACTAACCACTCACGTGCAAACAACTCTTTGTTCAAGTAGTGATGTAGATCCTAGTGCACTTGTCCTAATGTTTGCAGTCTATACTTCGATACTGAATGAAATGTAGATATTGACAATCTAATTGTAAGCATATTATTATATACTGGTAAAATAATTTAAGATTACAAGGGGGGCGGAGAAGTCGTTTGTCCCGTGGCCCGTGCTAGCTCTTGGCGGCTCTGACTCTCCCCCCTTCCGCTCTTGCTACTTTTCTACCCATCTTTCTCTGTAGAATCACTATATTCTCTGTTCCTGTTACGTGGTGCCTTTTTGTGTTTTCTATCTTTGTTTTCTGTTTGTCGTCAGTACTGTTGTTTATTCTTCCGTCCCTTGTGTTCTATCCATTTAGTTCATGTCTCTTCCTCGTTTTAAGCACTAAGAGCATGCTCTCTACGACTGTGAATATGCGCTAAAAAAAAGTCTTCATTTATTATTATTATTATTATTATTATTTATTATTATTATTATTATTATTATTATTATTATTATCTCTGGGAAGCTTAAAGCTGGCTCAGGATCGGGCAGGGCTTTTGCACGCCGTGCCCTTTACACAATGAACTACTTAATTTTTTATAGTGTTCTGTTTAATATTTCCAAAGCGTTTGTAAGAAAATAAAATTAATTGGTATTTCTAGGGTAATGTGTTACTACTTTAGTCGTGATTAAGTGACATTATAATACATTTATTTATTAGTTTATGAGGGACCATTGACCGTTATCATTGTTTGGTTAAAAAGACAATATACTTTTTCTTTAGTTAAGAAACGGACTATGAAAGATGTCAAAAGCTGATAAGAAGATGAAAAGCCCCACCTAGTCGTCCCGCAAAGAAAAGTGATCATAACATAAAAAAACTCATTAAAAAAGAGTACATGGGATGGAATTAGTTTTACAGCGAAACAAACATAGGAGTCTTTCTCCAGAACATCCCCTTTACAGATAATAGCTAACGAAACTGACTTTAAAGCAGGAAATCATCAGACCGTGGTAGAACAAGAGGCTGTAACTGTCGGGTGTTACTTTTTATGAAGATCTCATCACAATAAAAAAGCTCACAAGGGAAATCAAGCAGTCCAAAACATCACCACACGTCAGCGACCTGCAATAACCCTTTCTTCCAAATTACAAAAGTTATGTAGGATTTGTGTACTTGCAATTTGTTCAGAGTCGAGTCGTCTGTATTAAAACATTAAAACATCCACCTTTTGTCCGAAAATGCTTAGATTAAAATTATCTTTTCAAAATTAGCTTGTTGAGCAAGAAACGTATTAAAAACAAACACTAATAGATCAGGGTAGGTATACGTTGCAAAAACCTCGTTGACATTTTGAGGTAACAAAGTACATCGGGGGTCGTAGTCATGAAGTGATGTTAAGTCGTTACATTGGGGGCAACACCGGAAACTTAAAGACAAGCGTCTTGTTTTCGTTATAAAGCAGTTATATTGTCCATACCACGCAAAAGCTGTTTTCCCCCTGAAGCCGTAGTTAAAAAGCGGTGATAAAGATGGCCTGGGGTAAAGAAACATGAAGTAATGCCCATTGTTACTACGAAAATAAGACATTTTTCCTTGAGTTTACCATTTTGCCCTTGGGAAACGACTTACTCTCGCTTTCTAACTAAGCCCCCTGGATATGTAACTATAGAGCCGATGTAAGGTTACCTTGTAGGTAACGATGGATTGGATATGAAACTGTATCTTCTAAAACTCCGAGGTAAGATATTACTCTCGAAGTTTCTGCCTTCCATTGGTCCTTAGACAATGCTCCAAAAGAGGAAAAACATCACTGCGCTAACAATGTGGATCCTGTCAATACTGATGGTCCCTGTCGATCTAACTAATCAATCTGCTTAAACTACAGGTCCATTAATTGGAAGGATCATCGTCTGCTGCATTGTTGTTGTTTTGCTGTTTTTTGTTTTTGTTTTTTTAGGGGGGGGTGTGCTTTTTTGTAATCCGTGTCGGCTACAATCATGTAGTCAAACCTTCAGTACTTCGCTGGGCCCAGTCTTTGGAATGCCATGGGTCTGTCTCTCCGTACAGCGGGGACACCCCATGCTTTACAGTCTGCCTCTTTCGGAAACTCCTACTGTAATCGGTCTAATCTAACTTCCTTTCTCCACCAGCCTCCTATCTCAGCGTTCCTTTATGTTCCTGGCATTGTTCCCTGTATGAGAGTGTATGTATGTTGTGCTTGATTGTGATGCCCCTCTCTAGCACACGGTCTCCTCCCCCTTCTGCCTTTCCCCCTCGCCTACCTGTGGGCAAATGAGAGTTATAAATCTTATATTAAACAAAACATTTATCTCTATCTTTATTCCCTATATGTATTTCTCTATATCAATCAAAAGATAATTTCATGACATAGTTTATTTCGCTCTCTCTAATCTTTTCCATCATAAACCTAAGACATAAAATGTAACAAATTCAACTTGAGTGGTTCGCCGTGTCTTGGGCAGGGCGCGTGAAAGCCAAAGCCAAACCTTTTAGTTCCGCTGTCTTTACCACCCCTGCTAAATAAGGTTTCCATATCCATTCGACAGCTGTTTGGTGGGCAGGGGGTAAACGAGTTCTCCCCCTCACAGGCTCGAGCAGAACTCGGAGCAGCTGGAAGCTCTCCTCCACACGGACCACAACCCATACTATTTCTGACAGTAAACCTGCCCCCGTCTCCAACCCAACCGTTTCACGACATGAAAGTCTGCGACCTGTTAGTCCCAGACTCTCGTCCAGCAAGTCCTTAGTGGTTGCAAAGACAATAACGTCTTCGTACTTATGGTACGGCGTGTTGAAGGTGAATCTCAAACCTTTATTTCACCAACTTGCCTTTCATAATATCTGATAAACCAGGTATCTATTCACCAACAGCGTGGGAATGGACGTAGTGAGGAAAATGAAAGGATGTAGGGAACAAAAGTTTTTTCCGACCTCTTTTCCGCTGTAGAGTGCGTTTACCAGAACTGCGATGTCTACCGTAATTTTTTTTTAATCTTTGTCTCAAAAATGTCAATGGGCGCTGACTTTCCTTTTTAAGTATCAAGATACACTGAAGCGCTGGCTGTTTTGTAATGTCTTTGATGACTTTCCTTTCAAAGAAAGTGAGACTAGTTTTTGATGAAGCACTTATTACAGGTCCTTATTACAGGTCCTTAGACTGTCAGATTTTTCAATCAACTGTCGTGGTCGCATTTTTGAAATGCACGCACAGTCTAGTCCTCCCTTTCGTCATAGCCGTACGAATCTTGGCAGTGATTATTCCCGCCAAATCTCATATAAATTTCATATAAAATCGATTGATTGCCCAAAGACCTTGAGATCACACTCGAACACAGTATAGGGCATGAGATATCAAAACTAAAAATTCGTTGGGGTTTTGTATTTCAACACGCATCTTGTTTGAACGGATCTCTGCAAGCAACAGGCACCTCCGCAGAAAAATGTGTATTTAGAGCATGAAGAAACAGGAAAACAAGGCTCAACATATTTCAAAGCTTTTATTTATAATCATGAAGATTATGGAATGGAAATGTACTTTTATAGTTATAGTCCTTTTATATTAATCTCATATCTAGTTCGAAAACGTTTTTTCTATGCAATTATTGTACTGCACAGGTCAAGTCGAATGCTGAGCAAAAATCGCTGGAAACAGAGCATAAAGTATCACAAAAACATATTCCGGTGGTATTTTATGACAAAGAGGCATGATAGATTTTATATTAATATTTTTCTCTTAAGCACACCTGGATTTGTCGAGAAAACAGGAAGTGACGAAACGAACGTATGAAAGTCGAAGAGAAAAGATGCAGTCCTCGGTAAAAGAAAACTGACCAGGACACATTGTGCTGTTGCTGAATGTTCTCTTCGACACTCAGATGGACTTAGTTTGCACTCATGAAGGAAATCCTAAAGATAATGGCAGCAAACGCCAGTGGATTCACTTTGTTCAAACGTGCCATGCGAACTTTGTCCCCACACCGTACTCATGAATTTGCTCAAAACGTTTCAAAATCGATTGTTATCCAGTCACCTATACAGTACAAGCAAGTCTTTGACTCTCAGTAAACCGAAGAAATCTTATTCCTACAGCAGTGCTTACTATACAAAAGCAAGAGATGTTAAAACCGACTACGACTGCTAGTAGATCAAGCACCAGATATGCAACATCGACGGTTTCTACACCGTCTGGTCTACAAGTAACATCGCGTGACAGTTACAAACACATCATCATCAGTCGTTTCTTTATCCAGCATAATGCTAACAACAACTGACAGTGTGAGGGCACAGCTAAAAAGAGGGGGGGAAAAAAAGAATTGAGGGTGATAAACATAAGGAGCTTAAAGGGGAACACGTGCGAGTATCAGTAAGTAAATAGAAAATTTTGCATGCAGCTAAATGAGGAAGAAAGAAGTTTTTACATGGATCAACATATTTCAAGCTATCATTATATTTTTAATTGTAAAACAATCCTTATCAGCAGTCAGTTGTAACTATTGTTGCCCATTAAATTTTGATCTGATTGACTTAAGAGTCTGTTGAATGAATTCAGTTTGGACCATTTAATTATTTTTAACTTCATTCGAAGCTTCTAAATAAAGTTCCAATCTGTAGGGATGTATTCCGAATTCAGCTGTTTCATTTTTGGGGCAAAAAAAATCGCTTCTTGAACACGACAACCTAAGCGATGTTTCTTCATTTGACTTGAAGACATGAACACTCGCTGTTACAAATACTTCGATCGCATAAGAGAACCTCCAGTACAGGAGAGTACTTTTTCCCGCCTTCTAAGTTGCATGTGAGAATGCCGATGTTCGAAGGCTTATATCTTTAAATTTAAGCATAATTATGAACTCATATTTTGGGAATTACTATTTTAAAACGAACTTAACCCGATCATAAAGAAATAATGTTTTGACCTTTTTTGACCTTTAAGCACTCTGCGAACATCTCTCCAGCTGTAGCAAAATTAGCTTCGCTTTTAAATATGTAAGGTTACTAGATTTGTTTCCTTCTTGTTGTCCTTAAACGATTGTGACATGCATCAGTTATCTCCATGGCCCTGAAGAAAGAGGTCATAACGCAGGCACTGGGGAAACATTAAGCGAGACAGAAACATAAACTTGTTTCTGACATAAAGCATTTGCATGTAATTCTTTTCAGCAGACACAGGCTTGCAGAAGATGCGGTACCCCCCGCTTGTCAAGAAACACGAGGAATTAAACCTCAACCCTCGTACTCTATGCCTCTCGGGACGTCATTAATGTCATCTTGAAGTCAAGCATTTCACTTACTAGACAAAGGCAGTCAACGGCTGAAACTAGAGAACCAGATTCCTTGGTTTTCAACATGTTTATTCATCCTCCTTCGTAGAGCGGATCGCCGAATGGTTAGAACTCTAGCGTCTAAACTGAGGTGCCTGTTCGACACCCGTGTAGCGCACCAAACTTCCCGCAGTTGACCATCCTTAAAGGACCTGACACCATAAAAGCAGGGGAGAGGAGATGGACACTGCCCTCCAATCGTAGCAGTTTAGTTAACTATGCTTTCGTCTCACCTTTTAAATGATCTATTAAAATGGTCTTTACGCCCCCGACTGCTAATGGATGAAGGTTGTTACCACGTGAAACGACTACACAACTCCTACAGCTTTTTTTTCTCCATTGCATCGAATTGTTTTTCATCCTTGTACCATTTGGGTGACGTGTCTACGAAGACAGAGAATTCGATGACTGCACTTGTATGCTTACTAGAATATCCTTCGTTGTAACGGCCATACAGCTCTTGAATCTGCGTGTGTGCATGCATGCATGCAAGGAGGGTGGGGATTTTATGATGGTCGTCTTTGTGTTATTGTGTGCTGGTTGCAGTGTGTAGCTGATTGAAATGTTTTATTGCCATAGGAACAAATAAGGCGTATTGCACTGTAGTAAAGTGTAGTGTATTTAGTGCAGTTTGCACGGCTGTATGTATGAATGTTGAGAGAGATCAAGAGATACATGTGACAAATGTAGAATCTTTTATGGGCTCCTCTGTTGACCTATAAGCTGTGGAAGAGAGAAGTGAATGCGGGCACTGTAATAAAGACGAAGAGTACGCCCATTTCCTGGAGTGTAGAATAATTTTATGACCATGTAAACAGCAATTCTTCAAAGTAACTGTAGAAGAAAGATGTAATATTTTTTCTTCACAGCGTAGATGTTAGAAGAACACCAAGCGTGCAAGAGAAGACAGGTGAAAGAAAAAAATAACTAGAGTGGATTCAAGGCTTTTACGAGTTGAAATAATAAACATCTTTATACTAGCTGCTGGATTATTTCTCATCTGGTTTCTGTTGCAAATCATCTGAATGTTGGCCTGCTTAATCTCCAAGGGCTGCTGTGCCCTTTCATCCTTCGTCTGTGTCGTTAATTTTACGACTTGACATTTCTGCACTCATGTAACGTGTAGCACAATGGAAACAAGTTTAAAGTAGTTTCACTGTTTTATTAGCATTAAAACTAAACACATTTTTGTCCGTGCGAAGACATACAAGAGGTCGTTATCTTTAGTTGGAAGGCTTTTGGGCTGGAGAAGTGTGTCAACGATGTTTGGAACGCCGCCTCTAAGCGATAGCAACGGTATGACATTTACCTTTGTTCCCATTAAGAACATAAAATACAAGAAAACATTGTTGTAGTACATGCTTCACGCCATCTTGACACGCCACGACAGTTGCTCGTGTGCTATTATATAGTTATAATAAATGAATTCTTTATCCGACTTGAGAAGGCTGGATTAACCTGTCTACGTGGATCAGCATATTTCTTCTTCGCTCTGGTCGAAATATAGAATTAATCCATCGGAAGAAGTTTCTCACAAAAATCCTTTGATTGATTCTCTATTTCAGCCGGAGCAAAGAAGAAATAGATTGATCCTCGTTTGTCTTGTATACGTCACGCTCTTCTCAGCAAGCTTTTGACATGGTGGAGATGAAGACAGGACGGTGAACTAGTTACATCTATAATGAAATATGGTGTCGGAGTTTCCCAGGTAAAGCTCTCTGAATCTTCATAAGAAAAGAACAATTGAGCCGAGGATAAAGTGATAGATAGGCAACGAGACGGGCAGACTTACTGACAGACTAAAGACAGGCTGCCTGGGTGATGGATTGATTTGCTGTCTGGCCGCTCGACAGTCCGAGTGCGAGAATAAGTGTGTGAAGACTAATAAATGAAGGAATAAAGGACAACTATTTTTTCATACAACTGCAGTGAAGTGGAACGAGTTTAACACGCTTAAGCGTTACCGTTTCAATTTTACATTGCTCCAAGAAAGGGAGAAAAAAGTGTAATGACTATAGAACAGTATTCATCCGGAAACCTCCTTTCTGCAGTGTGCAGCTCACTCTTATCATAAAGCTACGAGTCAAAAATCAAAGTATACATCTGATGAAAATATCATTGCTTAAATCTAATGTTCTTAGTAGGGAGATGAAAGGAAAGGGCTGGACATGGGGTCGCCTGGAGGGAGTTTCAGCCGATCGACATCAGTGGCGGGCTCTGGTTGAGGCCTTATGTGCAACTAGCACGAAGAGGATTGATTGATTGATTTGTTCTTAGCGTTTACATCTTAACAGACTACTTAATACATCTGAAATCAGTTTCGCAAAGTGATCAACAATAAAGTTTATAACTCGGATATTCATCATGAAGATATGCACCATATGCGTCTTATTAATTTATTTTTAATTTGCTAAGTGCTTTAGCATGGTATAGCCACTGCTTTGTTTTAGAAAGCCAAAACAAACGTTTTAAAGAGGGAGAGAAGTACGACATATTTATGGTTAGGCCTTCGACTACTCACAATCAGAAGGAAAAAGCAAAAACAAAAAAAACGATTTATCAGACCAGAATTTTTGAATCTCGCATATCCTTTTTTTCCAAAGAAACTTAGAATGCGTTTACTCTACTAATACAAAAACGATATCAGTAATGGAAAATTGTTTACCATTGTCAAACGTCTCAGGTAACCTATGAACAAAAGTTGATAGATTACTAAATTTCCAAGAAAGGGTGAAATAAATTGTTTAATGAGGTGTGTCAGATGGTTAAGTCTATTAATTTATTGATATATTCTCTTAAGTATTACACAGGCACACAAACCAGCAGACACCAGGTGACGCTGTAGGGTAGAGGTGTTGTAACCATACTTAAGAGCAGAAGGTGGCCGGTTTTAGGCTTTTGTTCCCCCCCTCCCCATCCTCCTGCCCACCTACCAGGAGTGCTTTCCACGTGACGTTCTTTAGACACGGCGGAACTTTTACGGCCGATAGCTTAAAAAACGATTTATCTCGCCTTTAACTACAGGATGGGACACTTAGAAGTAGCCCGCCTCATATAATAGGCTTGGATGAGGCGGGCTACTTTTAAGTGGCACACCCTCTGGTACACAACTACCGGGCTCAGAAAAGAGAGACCAAGAGAAAGAGAGGGAGGGGAAGAAGGAAAGATCTGTCATGCTGCAGTAAGATGCAGTAAGAGGCTAGATGCTTCGATGATGGCTGTTTGTGAGAAATGTGAGATGGTTCTTATCAAGAGGCACTCTTTAAATAAAAAGGAAACTTGTTTTCAGGACAAGGAAAAAGCGTCGCTAGAAGAGCATCTATTTAACTAGCGGAAAAACAAGGATAAGAAAGCAATGCAGCAATATAATCAATTAAAGTATGACAGAAAAAAGAAAGAGAAAACGTACATTCAAAAAAGCAGAATATATGCATGTTGACTGTATTTAGTTTTAAGAAAAAAAATTAAATTAAAAAAGCGGATTATATGCGTGCTACCTTTACTTTTAAGGTAATCTGAAACAGACTTTCTTTCTACTTTCGTCTTATCGCCATAACTTTACACCAATGTTTGTATTTTCTACTCTTTCACTTTCTTAGAAAGATGTCGCTCCAGCCTTAAAAGACCCCATTCCCATAAGATTTCATTCTTATAATACTTTATTCTCATAATAGATATTAGTATCAGATCCTCGATTTAACTCCCTTTCTTTCGCTGGCTTGTGAAACTTATTATGGTTCTATCGCTATACACCTTTTAAAGTCTTTGAAGACATTGTACTGACACTAAATTCTCCACACATAAGCTTCGTGGTAGTCTGCTTGCGATAACGAAGTACAATCTCTTATAAATCAAAAGAGCAAAAATGAAAAGCGTTTAGCAGAAAAGTATTCCAGAGTGTACCTACTTAATTACAAGGTATTTGCGAATTATTTTTGTAGTTTGAAAACGAAACAAATTAACGTCTATTAATAAAACACTGTTAGTTGAAACACGCATATACTCTTCTGTTTGAGTTCTTATATTTAAAAACGGACATTACAGTGGGTTAATTTAAATCGAAAAAGGAAAATCATACAGTCTGGCATTTTGTGCTGATCGGCAGCAATTCTAAAAAGAAATAAATTTCATACTTCTTTAATTGTGCGAGAGCATGTATATCTTGTCCACATGAAAAGTTAAGTCACATTTTTGGCATCTCACAGATTTCTGTAATTCGGCAAAAAGGAATTAAATATACTAAACGGTTTATTCATTTATTATCTTGAGTAATGTTATTTTTAAAACCTTGAATGTACGAAGACCTCTGGATATCTTCTTTTATATTGCTATCGAAAATGAATCTGAAGAACCCAAATCTGCAGTCTGTCAGTGAACAAGTTATCCTTATAACGAAATTCAAATGATTATTACCTTCCCTTGTGTGGAGATGTGGACTGAAGCCTTACAGATATCAGAAATATCCAAACCATTCTTGAAACAGCGATAGCAGATGTGTCATTCAAACAACAAACACGCAGATTCATAGAGCAACCGTACAAGCCTACTCCACACTGAACCTGACACTTGTATGAATTTTTCCTGAACAAAAATATCGTTAGCGTAAAAGGCATTACTTGTGAAGAAACATGTAGGGTTCATTGAGGTCAGCACTGAAGTACCAAAGCCGTATTGTTTGTTGCTGCCAATAGTTTGGCACTGCAGGTTTCTGTCAACACCACTGTCACCGAGACAACAGCATCATTGACACCATCACAACGACCAGATGTACGTACATACATATACTCCTCTAGCAGTTTTGTAACAGCTACAGCCCTAGACCTATCCTGGTTGTCTTTGAACACTTTCTTGACTTGTTCTCTTTCTCAATCCAATGTATTCTAGTGCCGACAATATTCCTAGCGTGGCCGTGAGTAGCTGTGTGGATACTTCTATGAGCATCCTGGATCCCTCCCACGACACTTCTTCCACGACTAATGGGTCTCGACTGAGCCACGAGCGAGACCACGATAAAAGAAGTTACTGACAACCACAAGAGTAGAACGCTTAAGTCTTCTCTAAAAAGGGAAAAAAATATGTATGAAATCCAGTTATGGCCACTCGCGCATGCGCATCAGTCACCCCCCTCCGGACCAGCAGCATTGATGTGGCAGAGGGTTTGGTAGCATGCAGTGGTCTGTGCTGTTCATGGGTCGAGGTTTCAAGACACGTGAAAGAGTATTTGCTGCGATCATCAGCACAGATAAGCACGCACGCGTGCGCATCACTCACGCACGCACGCACGCACCTACCCTCTCAAATGTGTTTCTTCCAAATAAAAATATCTTTCTCCTTCTTTTACTTCTGACTAGCTGCTGGTTCTTGGCGATAAATAAGCTTCACTGCTCTCTTCAAAGCAAGTGGTTTCATTATGACAAGTGAAGGTATGAATGTTTCATTAGCCTCACAACATGTCCAGAAAACGATCATGGGTTCTCTCTTTAAGAAGCTCAAACGTTTTAAACCATTAATAGTGTGTAAAATACTGTGGTTAAAAATCTGCGGCTGCATCAATTAAAGTTTGAAATAATGTTTCCCTTTTAAAATGTTCAAGCACGAAAGCCTTCCACAGCTGGGTATGTGCTCGCGAGTCAAACAACGACAATCATTGCTGGTATTATATAATCCATTTCAAATGTTTGTAGATAAACAGGTAGCATATATAGTTATATGTAACCAGCAACTAAAGACCTTTAGAACTTTTTCTATAAAATGCAAAGCAGATCAATCATACCTTTTATTAAATAAATTAACCGAAGAGCCAAGCGTGCAAAAGAAATCAAAAGGTTCTTTTGCTAAATGAGAATAACACAAACACACGTGCGCGCACTCATGCACGCACGGACACTCATGCACCAGGTCTGATTTAGACTCGCAAAAACAGAAATTGCAAACATTTACCTAAATGGCTTTACAGAACGGTCATGCATTGACCGCACTCCGATTAAGATAAGAAACCTGCAAAACTTTCCTCTGAACTGTTTTCCCTCATTTAAAACTACAACCATACCTATTTGTAGCATCTAGGCCACCCTCGTCGCAAACTGCCGAGCCATTCCCGTCATGCGTGAGAACTCGCTGCAGTGGTCATTCTTCGAGACGCTAACATGTCCAGCGCTATAACCCATCGGTGTCCAGGTTCTACTCTAAAGCATTCCCATACATTCTCCACCTGGGAATAAGCCACCGCAAATCGTGATTCGCGACATTCAGATAACTCGTAAAAGGTATACGAATTTGAACAAGGCTAGCAGTATTTGCGTACCCAAAGTTTTCTGGAACTGCTTTCAAGGAGAGGAGCATGTTAGTTTTAATACCCATAAGCCCTTAAGACCCATCATACCCTTAAGTTTCAAACATTTTGTGAATACAGCAAAGTTTCAAACATTTCGTCAATACAGCATAATATCAAATAAATTATCCGTTGAAACTGTATACAGACAGACGCACTTTTAGATAAAAGAAAATAAACGTAAAAATAATTAAGTATAGGACCAAGAATGTTAATAATTAAGAAAGTAAAATTTTCACGATCATGAGTCACAACAGTCAACGCAAACTAAAAGGTGCCAAACCTACATCTCCAGTGAGTCACCGATGAGAGAGCAGGTTTGTAATGACACTCGAAGATGTTGGCGCTTTCCTGTCATACTGAGAAACTGGCATGGCGAAGTCAACGTACACCCAGTGGAAAGTTGTCCTGCGACTGTAATGCTGTGAGGATGGCATCTTCCCCTAACATCACTGATCGCTAAAAAAAAAAAATAAATAAAATAAACAAACAAACCATTCCTTCGTTCTCCTCAATGCGCCCAAGCCGACCGCCTATTTCGCCTGACGGGAGAATGGGGCCTAAATAAAGGTAGGCTTTTACAGACAGAAATCGTGAGAGCAGCAAACTTTATTTTCACTTTAGTATATAATAAAGGCTGAAGTCAACCAATTACTTTCAAACCGATGAAGCCATTTAGTTTCTCACAAGATACTTGTTCTTGAAGTCTAATCAAGTAATCCGTTAAGATAGCTGTAAAACACCAACATGCGCAGAAAGGAGATAAATTTTTAATGTTTTGTTAAAAAAATTTGAACGCGTACACTCTCAGAATTACAGCCAGCTGGAGAGCTTAGAGATTATGCTGATTAGCCAAATCAGTATTCTAAGATAACGACCCGTATAGGATCTCGTGCAGTGCACGTTTGAGGGCTTGCCTCTCGCGAACAATGTGGGCGGCGGTGGTACTGGTTAGAAGGATCAGATGTGGAAAATTAGAAAACAGTAATAAACGAAATCCCATAAAATTTAAAGCAAAAATTACATTTGCAATATAGATGTAAGAGAAAACTCTTTTTTCCTTTTTTCCCACGGCCTTTGATTTTTAACTTCTTTACTTTTTTAGTTTCCGTTTCTCTTATCTTGCCCCCTCCTACTTTTTTTTTGTACCGGCCCAAAGGTTTCAAACAGGATTTGATTTTTTCTAAGAACAGGATGTTGACGAGACGTCATTTAGGTAACATTATGTGACAAAGAGGTTTCTTGTATTTCAAAGTTTTGGCTTTTACTCACCATTCAAATACCCACGAGATATTTCACTTTGTTGTAGGTCCATGAACATCCTGTCATGCTTTAGGTCTTTCTGCACAAATTATGGGTTTTTTTTTTTTTAGCTAAATAGCTCTTTACCTGCCATACTTATCACGTGCGGGAAATATATTCATATTATTGAGTGTTCGACTCTGGACAGACTGTGAAGGCATTATAAAGTACATGTGAATTCTCGTTTGTGGATGTGTAGGACAGAAAGGACGAAAGAGAGAGAGGGAAGGTGGGAGGTAGAGAGGGAGGTAAGGAGAGAGAGAGTATGGTGCAGTGGTTGTGTGTAACGCTTCGTGACTCAAATGATTAATACTCATGTTTCTGCTGTGGGTTAAGGAACAGATATTTCTATTGATTAAGATCTGCAGCTGCAGTCTTATTGAAGTCATGTGACTTTGTAACGCAACCTCTCACATACTGCATCAGGTCCTGGCGCATAAATGATCCTTCAGACCGTAAAATCTGAAATCCCCATAATAGAGGTAATGACTAGATACAATATTTAACAAAACAATTAACTAAGATGCCGCCTCGTATAATAGCGTAGAGTAGAATAGTTGACTGGCACTGGTAACACAACAGGTTATTGTCGCTATGCAATAAGCATTCCGATAAGGATTCTGATTCGCTGATACTTGGGAAGAGTTCGTTTGAGATAGGTAAGTAGAGGCTTTCCAAGGAAATATGAAGGACGCCGCATTGATTAAAAACATGACATCAAATGTATGTCAGCCACACGACGCACCCAGGCACACTACCGTCAAACACACATAAATCATAACACACTCTTACAAAACCTGTCCGAGAGTATTTCAATAAACGATCAGGGTTCTCGCCCTATAATGGTTTTCAGCGCTCATACAGAAGGGTAAAGGTCACCTCACGGTCTTAGGGGAGGAAAGTGTTCGAGCCCTTAGGCCTTACACCTTCCACAGCCATCTAATTAGTCAGGTACCCACTCCACAGACAGGTCAACTGGTAGCGTGGGAGGAGAGGTACGATACGTCACCGACTAGTGTGCGCTCGAGGTGGGAAGCCGTTCATGAGACTGTCAGCTCCACCTACTCCCCATGACTAACAGCAGAAAACCCCGGAAGACCTTTTGCGATCTTGGCCTTCCACGTCGTAAGAAGACACCCGAGGTGTATTCAGTCTTCTCTCGGTATACGAATAGGCTTTAAACCACTTCGAACATCTACTGTCACACATTACCGACTGAGTTACATAGAAGGATTTTCATCCTTTTTTTCCCCGTGAACAAAAATACCCTTAAAATGTACAAGGATGAACTATAGTCTGTCAATCTAGGGGGCAATAATTGCATAAATGTAAAAGATAACATAAACACACAAGAATGCAATCACCGGGACGATGGCTATGGATTAAAGGTGTCTCGGTCCGCGCATGGAAAGGCTGCCAAGTTGAACGAATAAACTGAAAATTCCATGCTTAATAATAGAGCAAGAAAGAATTCTAGGCTTAATTACAACATATCGAATAAATAAATTATCTAGTTCATTATAATTCTTGTTAAATAATATTAAAGATAATGTTCTGGCAAGGTAGCGGGTGCATGTCGTCTTTAACCTTTCGGCTGTTGGAGGCTGGGGGTACTGAGGTGTTAGAGTGGCCTTTTCTTGGGGCCATCTTTTTGTGAGGGTTGTGCCAGTCTCATCTCCCTCTTGCTGTCTTACCTCCTCCCACTCTACAAGGAGTCAGATACTCATTGCCGACAGCTAGGTCGACTAGGGTGAAGTTCATTGCACCACGGAAGTGTACAGGCGCGTATCGAGCTAGTGCGCCTCCGAGTTTGGACGCCAATGCTTCTCTAACCACTCAGCTATCCACTTCCCCTATTTTATATGTAGACATACGAAAGAAGAACACTATAGTTGAAAATGGGACGTCTACGTGCTAAATGGTTAATGTATCCGACCCACATCCTCTAAAAATAAAACAGCAGGTCTGGCAATAATTATTCTCCTTAACTATGAAAACAACAAAAAAAGCGGAATCCCGTGTAAATTTCACCTGGACACTGACAAAGAAGGTTGTGCTCTCTGTAACATTCTCTTCCTACATCACACCTCATACACAAACTTGTCAGCCGCACCTTCAGCGCGTGGCCTCACTGTGACCCTGTCTCACAGTGACGAGTGGCTGCCCCTTTCATGGTCCCCGGAGCCTTGACTGCCAGCAGATTAATTTCTAGTGATGTTGTTCTTGGCTCAACCAGAATAACGAGAGACAGCCACTTCAAGACTTTGTTGTGAGACATAGCTAGCAGACTATACTGCTAGGCAAATGTTTCTTTGATAACTGTGAATAAAGGAGCTTTAAGACGTGAATGAAATACCTTTCGTAAAGTTTCTGAATAGAAGCACTTTACAAGCCAGTTTTGCAGCTTCTGGCTTATTGACAGAAATTGGGAAAAACACCGGGAGGGATCTCGAAAAGGTCCTTTTTTGCTTCTCCCATTCATTGCGTACACTCACTATTTAGTCATTACTCACAATAGAAGACCATAGAATCTAAGTCGACCGTGCGAGTTCCTGTACAGAAGTAGTTTATTCAGACTCATAGAAGTTTTCTTTCTATACATTTCCACTAAGTTACTGGCCTGCTTTTCCGTCTAAAAGTTCAAACTACCCCTAACATAAATATTTTTCGGGGATTATTAGTGAACGATAATCCGTTTTGCCATGAGACAGCCTTAGTTGCTGACTTGGCATAAAACAACAATTAACTAACTTAACTATCTGAACGTTCATATGAAAGTGTTACGCCCACAAAAAACATATTCACATCGATGCCAATTAATGGCCAATCAAAAGAGAAAATGCTCAAATGACTGGGTCACAGACCATGAGGTAAAAAGTCTTACTCTGGCAGATAATAGAGACAAGCGCTCCATCAAATGCATCCCGACTGTCGCGGATTTACACAATCCGTTGCAATCTGCGACAGTTTATTGAAGCAAGTGAAGTGCAATGACTTGCAACATTGTGGAGACGGACTGCCTGACACAGGATGTGGCACAAGATTAAGGTGAGACCGAGCGTCTTCGAAGAGGGTAAATCCAGGAATGGGCGGCTTTACCACAAATTCTTTTGTACGGGACCGCTTATTATCGAACATAAAGTAGGTCTGTATACTGTTGTTGAAAAACCAAATTTGTAAAGGTAAAGGAAATGCTGACTTGGTGTGATCTTTGGACTAATTCTTCCTTCGCAGAGATAATCATTAGGAGGTCCATTAACGATGGGGCACATTGAAAGAGTTTTTGGAAGCCCAGATACTGAACTTCCGGTCCAGGAGTCTAAGAAATAAAATATTTTATGCAAGCTACAAAGCGGTCACAGGCTTCTTTGAGTCGACTGGTCTATGTACCCAGCAGTATATTTGTGTGCATCAAGATTTAAAATAAGATTGTGCAGAAAATCGTAAATGATCGTTTATGAAGAGTTCATTCATAAAACACAAGCTTTAAACTGCAACGAATAATATTACTTACAACAGACATTGGATATTATAAAAATAAAAAGTTCCTGCAACGCAAAATGATATGCAGGCGACTGAGTTTAATTATTGTTAGGTAATAATTCCCTGTATCTGAATGAAAAAACTGTTCAGTTCACGGGCGGGGGGGAGAGCAAACATTTTCCCCCGACAACACTAATTATAGTAGGCTAGCCTGGCTGGGTAACGCCTTATTAGCATATGTTCGAAACTCCTGCTTTGGCTGTAGCTTCGGGGATGTCAATGGCTAGTATTTAGGTCAACTGACATCCCCGATGCTTTTCTGAAAAATGTTAATTTAAAATTCATAACTATTTCTAGATAGGACTAATTAGATTTTTACTGGAAATCGCAAGATGTTAACTATTAAAAGAAAATTTTAAAATCAGCACATTTTTATCGCTAAAGATGTCACTGAGAAGAAAGAATTTCTGAACTAATTTACTGAAACAATAATCGGAAATCTTTCAGCTACCTCTAAAGTTTTACATTGGACAAGTTAATGCAGAATACTTCTTACTTTTTCTGATGATGCAGTTTTAACGAGAGATCTGTTTCAACGATTAATAATTCCAGCAGTTCGTTTACCTGACTTCACTCGATATAACTCACCAGCTGAAAGGCCAAAATTTAACCATTAGGAAGGAAAAATGGATTCAATCCGGTAAGGTGAGGGTACTTGCCAGTTAAGATGTAACCAATTAGCAACGAATGACTACTCGGGTATAACCGGCACCGCGTGTACGCCTTATCTCCTCCCCTCGGGTCCTGTCATGAGGTCAAGGTTCAGACGGATTAAACTGTGGAAAGTGGAAAACAGGCTGACCTACTTTCAAAGTCACACCCCTTCTGCAAACAAACTGAACTCTTGTGGAATTTGTTTACTGAGAATGTCAGTGCTTATGATCCCTTTAGGAATTCTCGCTAATGGAGGGGGAAGAAGCCGAGAAACAGTCAAAGATATGTTTGCACTAGTAACTAGTTCCGTCACGGCGAACTTGAAGATTCACACCATCCATGTTGTGTCTGACGCTCGTTTATACAATTTGAGATAATATTCGTGGCCCAAAAATAAGCAGAAAAAAAAGAAAACGAATAGAAAGAGGCTTTTTCCATGTGATATAGTGTATTGTCTGCATCCTGTTGCTAATACAGTTTATCACTAACAATACCACACATACAATAAGTAAGCAAACTTTACTCTTCTGGTATAGCTGCTTTTTACATTTTTTCGTTATAAGGTAACTTCATCGATAGATGTCCACATGCATGTTACCTGAGGGCTCTCTTCCGGCTGGTCTGATATCATTATGAGTATTTTAGCAGAACATTTTCTCTTTCTTTTCTTACTAAACTAGCGTCTTAGAGAATGAAATAAACCTCTTGCTACTACTTCTGGAAATGCTAAAGGGACAGCATTTGCAGCTCTCCTCAAAGAATGGTGTACCCTGCTTTAGTAGCGGCCAGAAAACACAATCAGGAAAGAAAGTCTTAACATAAGCTTGAGAATACTTAACATTCCAAGCACACCAGATATATTTGCACCTATGAGTATTTTAAGAAATGAGCTAACAGATTATATCAGCAAAAGCCACTGAGTGATAGCGTGCACTTTTTGTATGATTTCTATTAACTGCTTATAATCAGCAGATGTCTTTAAAATTTTAGTTTGTTCGGACCGTCTCTCCCCCGGTGTTCGGAACACTCTTCATTGTAAATTTCATGCTACAGAGATTTTGACATTCCGGAGATGGAGTCAGGCTGACTGTCAGCAATGTTTTCACGCCCTCGTGCGCACCTCGCGGCAACATCTCATAACCTCGTGGGGCCGTAGCCACGGGCTGGAGGTAAAGCTACGTACGTCCTAGCAGCACAGAATGCCACAAATACATGGGTCCCCTGGTGTAGAACATAGGTCCCACATACTTTCTATGGGACCCGTGTGTTTTCGGCATTCTGTGCTGCTAGTGACGTTTGTGGTGTTATATCCCGGATGCAAAATGCTCCTCGTGTAAGAGCGCCCGATAGTGCAGTGGTTAAAACAATTCTTCTCACCACAGCAGTGAGAACTAAAAACTCTGTCTCGGGGCGCTTTCTGTATGTGATACCTGTTCGCAGGGCTGGTCATCGAGGGTTTTCTTCGGGTATCCCGTCCTCCTATTATTCCTCTCCTTTCATAGTCATCTTTAGGCGGAAATACTTTCCCAATCAATCTTTTCTTGTCGCATTTGGATTCTGGTAGAAAGCTATGATGTTAGGCTGGGTGGAAGTAGGAAGGTGAGAAGGTAGATTTGTATCTTCTTGGTATAGCTATCGGCCCAGTGAAAGAAATCCTATAAAATATGTTAGGTTTAGATCCAGAACTTTATGGCCGTTTTATATATATATATATATATAGCTGTGACTGGCAGGTTATCTATAGAGACAAGTTTCTTTTTGGAACAATCGTCTAACGATAGTTAAAGCTTCTAAGCACGTGTGTTGCTCTGAAGATCAAAGGAAAACATGCCAGTACCTTGGTTCCTTTCACAGTCTTAAAAAAGCCAATCCCTCCATACTTGATTTGGTCTCTACCCACCATGAGCCATTCTTTTCAAACTCACCTTTCGCTTTGTAAATCTTTCTCATCTTAGGATAACTAGAGACTGGATTGCCCTGTTAAAGAAAGAACGCATTTACTGTTCCGCCACGCAGTATTGCTTGAGAGCTATAGAGAGAACATTGTACACTTTCAAAAGTACAGAGCAAGAATGTGCTTGATACTCTTCTGCCCTAGATACAGAGAGATTCGACCCAGATTGCTTTGTAAAGACTAGTGCGTAGGAAAACGAATAGATTATACAAAAACATTTCTAACAGATCATTTTCCTTTTAATAGAAGTGTTTTACAGCGACATTATTCGGTAGCTTACAAATATGTATGCAATACATAATATGCTGGTGGATATACTGTCTCCGCGTCTCTTCACATTTTATTTCCAAATACATGCTAATGAATGTGATTCAAAAAGATTTAACTTAGTAACAAAGTAGCACTGTGATATACATATCTGATTTGCGTAAGATTCTAGAGCTACCTCAAGTTTATTTAGGTTTTTGCACTTAAAAGTTATTAAGGATGGATTTCAGTTGTTCTATATATATATATATATTTCGAGAGAGAGGTGCGTATGCCAAATGGGAAGAGAATGTTTGAGTTTTCCGTCCTTTTAAGCTCTCGCGAGAGTGAGAGGCAGCAGACGAGGTGTGCATGTGCATGCGAGAAGAAAAACTGGAAAAAATGACTGCACTGAGGTAAAAGAGTCGGCTGAAAGAAGAGGGAGTGATTAAACTACAGTGAGACGACGGTGGAGGAACGCGTTCGGAGTTGAGAGGGGGAGGTGGTGGTGGTGAGCAAGACCGCTGCACCGAAAAGCAGGAAAGACGACCTCGCTCCTTTGCGACTGCCATGAGGTTGGACATTCATGGCTGGTTTTGTAACCACAGAATCACTCACGGTTAGCGGTGTAGCAAAAAAAAACCATTGTACCTGGCCTGTCTGATCTTATAGACGCCAACAACTCCTCGTTTGGATGCTCCTCCTTTTCGCGCATGGCGAACCCCTCCTAAATCTGGTCCCCCAACCTATCCCCAGATTTCCTCCCCACCCACCACATCCCATTCGACCACCTTCCTCACGCTTTCTACAGCCAATCTTTTATATACTTTCGCATATTCACAACCTCTTGTCCTGACCACTCTCAGCTTTCAACGGTTTATGCTTAATTTTCCCTTCCTTCTCATAGCTCCGCCCCTGCAATCATTTTAAGCCAGTGATTGCTGATGAAAGGAAGCATTTGCAAGCCAGAAGAGTTCAGCAGCACGTGAGCTAATCTAGACAGGATCACAATGTCCAGTTACTGTGGAGATTCTAAACTGTGGGTAAGTACACCGAATTAGCGTACAGCTTTTTTAAACAGAGAAACCTTTCTTTCATCATTATTTAATAAACATATTTTATTTGCAATCAACGACGGTTAGTGTTTAGGAAAATTGTAAAAGAACAAATGTTAAAAGAAGACAGAGAAGGTTGCTGGATATCTGTTAGATTCGTCACTTTCATAACCTTAAATGATTCGGTTTTTTTCCATTTATCTGTACAAGTTCCTTCAATGGTGCTATTTTTTAATTTGACAGTAATCACGGTAGTAGTTTCCTTTTCTAACCCTCCATTAACAAGTCCACGTAAGCCACTTACTGTGCACATTTAAAGGAAGATTGGTTTTATGAAGCATTTTGCAACAACATTTTGAGGTAAACTTGAGCGTAAAACATTATATATGTAATTAAAATACGTTAGTAAATAAATAGACACATTTTGAACAAAAATTGGATCGGAATGTACACAAATAAAGTGGAAGAGAGGATTTTTTTCAAGAAGTGCGTATGTCTCCAGAAGTAGTTTCTCAATTTAGTTTCTATTCTGGCCATGTACATAGATCCTGCTTTAAATTTATTGCTTCTGTATCGCCTAATCCACTCGTGAGATTTAAAAAAAAAACCTGCTGCTTGGCTGGCGGCTTTTTTTTTTGAAGTCATTAAGGATCCTAGACAACTATAATTCATTAAAATTTTACTTCCGTGCAAAAATTTCCTCGGCTGTCTAGGTGGCAGGTTTTCTGGCCATTCTGAGTTGAAAAACGTTTTCCCATTCTCAAAAAATTATAATTTATGGATTTTTAATTCCGGGGGGAAATCCAATTGACTGCCTCAATTAAATGTTTTCTTTTTGAGTCGAAATCCTCTTCTCATTCTTTAAAATTATAATTCATGTGATTTTCAATTCCGTGGTGCTCAGTTAGCTAGCTTAATAATGTTTTTCGCCTATTTTGCGAAGGTCTACGATGCAAATCTTCGTTCATGTTTTTACGATTTTTTACAGTTGGCATTTGTCTTTTGAGATATATATATATATATAAGTTGTGTGCTCTGTTGGAAAGTAAATGGAAAAGTAAATCCATGAAAACAATGTCTACAACACTAGATTTCTTTACGGTACTGTGTTAATTCAATATACACAAGGGAGACAGACTATGTGAGGAAAAAATGCTGCACGATGGTTTGGTCTTGTTCAGACATGATCATGTACCAGTGAACCAGCGCTTTAGCCTGCACTTAACGGCATCCGTAGGTTTACAGAGAGTACGAACTAAAGTCGAACTGCAAGTATCATGGCACGTCCATACAAGGTATTTGTGAATGTCGTGCAAAAGAGACCTGTTAGTGCACTGGGAGCTGGCCTTGCGGTCACTGTAACAAGACGAGGCTTAAGTGCAGAGCTGTCAGCAACAATCTCTGTGACGGCGCTTAATTGGCATCCTAGGTGGCGATGCAGAAAATGTTTAGAAATTTTCCAGCGTAGCTCCTCGGCCTGGCTTTTGTCAGACTCCTAACGAACAGTTACCTCGAAACACTTCCGATCACTCTGACATTGTAGGTTGCTGGTATCTGAAACGGCATGTCCCCCAGATTCAGTGGCCTCATAGTTTTCATCTTGCATCTGTGAAACCCAACGCAACTGTTTGCAAATATTACCTTTCACTCTGTTTTAGGCATGATCTGCCTGCTGTTAACCCTGTAAACCTTAAGTAAACCAAGTTCTAACGTCTTCGCATAACTATACAGGACGAACCTTATCTCACACACACACACACACACACACACACACACACACACACACACACACACACACACACACAAACCCCGTGTGTGTGTATATATATATAACAATGAGCAAAGTATATAGTCATAGTTGACTGACTCTGTGGGAATGTTTGATACCGGTGTGTGGATAACATTGGCCGGTTTCACAAATTCTCCCACAACACTTTCTAATTTATCTAAAACGTTATCAATATTACACGTGAAAGGAGTGACAAATGAGGTGCACGCAGTCCGATTTCTACTGTGATACATGTAACTTTACGATTTTAAATTACAGATTAAAGACAAATATAGACAAACATTTTTCCAATTTGTCAAAGTCTTTACATGACGTCCGGCAATATTTGTCCCTGTTAAAATGGGCCTTAACAAATGGAAAACGCCTGCAAACGAACATCGTGTGATCTGAATTAAAAAGTGGATACTGGTTACTAAAAGTAGATACTCGTGTTTTTCCTCTTCTCTTTGCCACAAGTCAAACGTGAAAAATTCAATAGATGCTACTTTTCTTTCTCTGGACCCACTGTAATTCTCTGCCTCCTTTTCTTCAAACTGTCTACGTTCGAAGCTTTCTAATCCGGCCTCTAGACCACCTCCCGAAATCTCTTTCATAATTAAGCGATCTCTCCTGCTCACTCTTCAGTTCCTCATCTACATCCATGCACTTTGTTCATGTTTGTTCATGTGCGCTTTCTCTGTGTGTGTGTGTGTGTGTGTGTGTGTGTGTGTGTGTGTGTGTGTGTGTGTGTGTGTGTGTGTGTGTGTGTGTGCGTGCGTGCGTGCGTGCGTGCGTGTGCGTGCGTGCGTGTGTTATGATTGACTGCCGGTTCGTTTGTAGTCCTTCGTGCAAAACACACTTAGCAGGGGGAAATGCTCTCTACACATTCTACTAACAGAATGTAAAAGATGTAAGAGCGTCAGTAAGCGATAAGTAGACTGCAGCTTAATCATAACATATTCATCGTTGGGCTAGTCAGCAAAAACTTCTCACAGATTCAAGAAGAATAACTTTTTACTTTGACCTGAGAGCTCCCAGTGTGGATCAAAAAAAAAACCCTCGGCTTGTTCTTTGTAATAATACAAAAAGCTCCTGAGCACTCGAGTCTTTCTGGGTTAGATGAAGAGTGCAAGGTGTGTAAAGCCTGGGCCTCCCCATGCTTGCAAGATTGCTTGCGAAATACTCTGATCACAACGCCCCATTGTCACAACAAGACATCAGGATATTCAAATCTGTCCTGTTGTGGACATTGGAGTAAGAAAACTATGCCGCTTTTTGTGAATACGGTAACCGGTTATACAATCCCTTGAAGAAATAATATAAAACTATATTAAGCATGTCCGCCTTACAGAACGCAGGGCGTTGTATACTGACGAAATAGGTTAGTGGTGGTTAACTTGAGGATTATCGTCAATGTCATCTTTTTTTAAAGTATCATGCTCTCTGAACTTGCCATGTGAAGGAAACTTTACGACGCTCCTTTGTGGGCAATGCTGCCGAACAAGACAGATTTGTGTATGCAATTTTTACGTTGACGATTAACTGCTAAGAACAGTCTCAAACAGCAATGAGCCTATTTTTATTAAGGCGGTAAGCCTCAGTGGGGAGTCGTTTATGAGAAAGATTTAGGGACGTCAGAGCCAGCTCGCGTCAAAGCGACAATAACGGGGGGTGGCGTATTGAGATTTTCGAGCCAGAGTAAATGAAAGAAATGTTAAGCTCACGGCTAATATACTGAAGCGTCGTTCTTGTTGTCAAACTTCATGTTGTACCTCTCATACCTGGGTGTTATGTTTTTTTAATTATTATTTTTTTATTGGAAGTTTCATTGACATACGTCATGAATCCACTTTTATCCAATTTTGCCACCTGCTAAACTTGTCATCAAGTACGCTTCAAATTGCGCAAATAGCTTGTATGCTGTTTATCTCTTTCTCATGGCATCTGTCTTTCAGTTTCTTGATTCACCCCCTCTCTTATAAAAGAGTTTTTTCCCAGTGTTTTTCGTGTGAAGACGCAGCAAGCTGTGTCACCGGTGACGGTGATTCTTTTCGACAAAGTTTGTCTAGCAGGTGAAACTAGGGACCTCGTCGAATGAGAATCTGTACTTCCCCCGGGTTAGTCAACATGCCAGTCATTGCTGCAGGTTAACTGACATCCTAGTTGACAAGGCAGAAAACGTTCCGAACAAAATTTGCGGGTCGTTTGCTTGCTCTCCAACTTCAGTGCTGTTACACGGCAACGATCTTGCTTCGCTAGCAAAGAACGCTTTGTGTTTATTCAAGCGCACTGAACGCATTTTTCTAGCTGTCAACATACTACAGCAATCTACCCTCTATGCTGTCAATATTGTCAGTTTTGAGAGTGCACGAGTTTTCGTTTTCTTAGATCGGATTTAGTCTCTAACGACTTTGTTAGAGGAAAGTTTCTTTTTAGCAGATTCAAAGGATGACGCTTATTGAAAGACGAACTCGTAGTAACATCATGATCAAAAGAATAGCTGTATTGCTCTAGACTATGGCTGATGAGGTTTCTCAGACTCTCGAAACAACTATTTGTATAAAACGGTCTGTGTCTTGCTAGCAGAGGACTTTTTACCGCTTCTTTTAATGTCAAGTTCTGGTGCCAGTTGCACAACACATTTCTAATTTTAAACACTTTTAGGCCTTAAATCTATTTAGATAATCAGTTTAAAGTGCACACCACAATTTTAGAATTTTTAAAACTAAAACTGCTATAAGTAAGATAAAGTTCTTTAAGTTTGACTTTCCGTCCTGTCAGTACAATTTTGTGTATGTTCTTGTCCAATGCATCTAAGCGGCAAAGAAGAGATTTTGCTTCTTTAGAACAGTTTTAAGGTTTAGAAACATGTTGTGCAACTGGCCCCAAGACTTCAACGTTGACCTCCACCGGACAGCAGAGCTCAGTGCCCTCACAAAAAGAGGATATAGGACGCAATCTGTCGAAAGCGAAGACGAACCCTCTTTAACAGAGAGGCAGACGGAAAACAGACTGAGAGGGGAAAACCCTTTGAAGAAAGAAACGAGAGGGGAGGAAGGGAGAGAGAGAGAGAACCTACTCTTCTGTCAATTCATCACGAATCAAAAAGCGCTCTCTAGAAACCCGATACCATGTAAATATGTGTCAAGTATAGAAAGCAAAATAAAAATTTTCTTTCCCTTCAGGCAGACTTTAATAGCTGGGGAGGACGGAATAGGGTTAACCTGCTGCAATAGTGGACTAGCGAATAACAAGATTTTCTCTTCCTCTGTCGATACACCGAGTTGTGGATTTTACGAAAATCCTGTCCTTTTGCCACACAATCCAAAACATTTTTTCTTACTCGTCGAGCTTTATTATATTTTTTAAGTAAGTACATATATTCATATTTTGTGTTAGTTTTGTTTTCTTTTGCTTCTTCTGTCAATGTTTTTGCATTAACTTCCTACCACTTGTAGTGGATGTTCACTGTTGCGTGTCTCTGTGTGCATGATTTGAAGATCAAGTGCTTGCTTATGTTTACATTCGTGTATTTGAATACAATAAATGATGTTGGGGATTTTGCGATAAAGCGCTGAGAACGTGGGACCGGCGTCTGGACATACTATCTACTGGTGAGTGCAGTCTTCTTAAACTCACACAGTCATTACTCAGAGACTAAGAGGGCTGGTGCCAGCTTTAGTTTAATGCATATCTGCAGAACAAAAAAGGCTGAAACTTTTTCCAGTGGGGCAAGGATGTGAAAGATAGAGCTGGGGTGGAGTTGGAGGAGTATTGTGACAGGTGACGGTGCATTGACCTGGAAAGGGGGTCAAGTTAATGAAAAAAAATCATCTGAAAATATTTCTAAATCGGGATAAGAGGGGTAATCTGGCCTACCATACCGTCTTTGGTGGTAAGACGGCGAAGACTGACATATGTTAATGACACACCGGCGGGGTTTCACCACAAGGAAGAATGGGAGTACTAATCTGCGTTGTTTCGCTCTGATTTTTGTGTGCGTTGGACTCTTCTGATTCCATGAAATCGTATCAACGGCATATAACCTGAACCGAAAGGCAAAATAAGCAAAAACAATATAAGTGCGTTATCTGTTGTTTTTTCCATGTTAGTCTTGACTCGCTTATGTATATTGTGTTTCATCACTTCGCTTTCTTCCTATTATTCAGGCGTATCTTAGTTTAAGAGACATGCAGCACTTAATAATAGCCGAGCCAAGTGACACTGAGGTCCTCAAATCTACTGTTTCCATAAAATAGCCGTGGGTAGTAGAAGCATAAGAAGATTTGTGAGTACCTTAAAATTCAAAGGAAAGCAGATAGCCAAGTGACATGAGCGCTGGCGTCCGAAGTGTGTGGCGTACCGGTTCAATACTCGTGTAACGCAGCAAACTTTCCCTAGTCGACCAGCTAGCGGAAATGGATACCTGACTCTTTAGACTTTAGAGGGTTAGGAAACGTAAGGCAACAATGGAGAGCAGATGGGCACCGCCCTAACGCAAAGCTATCCCAGAGAAAAGGGAAGTCTAATACACCTCACTCCTCAACGACCGATCGACTTTAAATTTAAAGGGGTTTTTTTAGTATTTGGAAAGTTTTTTTACAGTTTTTCTTTCAACGAGGGACAAACGAAAAATGTAAAATTTTTTCGGGGGGGTTTTTTTTGGTTGTTTTTTGCACTTTCAGGAGATCCACAATCAAGAACTTGAATAGTCGCATTGGTTGTCTGTCTTTATGCAATAGCTCTCGAACTGAGCACTTTTATGGGACTGAAGACCGCGGAACATGGGGAGTACTTTCCTGGGTCAATGTAACACTTGTCCCCACTATCAGGTTTCTATCACCCAAAGCATGGGACTTTGTCACTGCAGTGTTTACCACCACACCTCCTGCTGTGAAGGAACCACGCCTACAATATATTCATAGAGACTGCCTTGCCATAAGTTTGTCCTAAATCATCACACGTTGTGAAAACCCTGCAAAGGTGTGTCAGCCCTCTCATGTTCACAATACGTTTTCCTTTTATAGCGCCTCCATAGCTAATGAGGAGCTAATGTTTCTATTGTCAACTAACTTCACAATCATTGGCACTAATTCTCTGGAGACTATGTGCACCGCGAAACCCGAAAGATGAAAAAAGACCCCTGCCCTACCCTACCTCTACACAACTTTTAGTTGTGTCGTTCTCAACAACTTCTTGTTTCGTTCTCTGCTTACTCCTCGTTATTTATCTCAATACTTTTCTTCATCTTTCCCTTGTTTGCTGAGATTTTATTTCGCGAGCAGCAGCAGTATCCAAGCAGTATAGCACTTCACACACACACACACACACACACACACACACACACACACACACACACACACACACACACTGCGCGCTTCAATGTGCGTGTGTGTGTGTGTGTGAGAGAGAGAGAGAGAGATGGGTAGCAAAGAAAGGTTAACGAAAAGGAATATTTATTCAGGCACAATTTCTTAAATGTACGTGCTGTTTAGCAGGCATGCAGAAAGAGGGAGAGAGACGAATCTGGTGCTAATTTTTGCACACAAAAAAAACAAAAAACTCTTGAATGCTGGGCCTTCTAGTTCTGCAACCATGTGTCCTTGCACATTATTATTGTTGTTGTTGATGTTGTTTATAGTGCATTTGCTAACTTTAAATTAGACTCAATGTGCCGTACAGAAATGATAGGAAACTAAAACACAAATATGCAAATGTAGACTGGACCAAAGCACATATTAATATAACCAAGCAGCAGATAACAAAGTTACAAAGTTTCTTCTGTTTCAACTGCTCTCCTACTTTTTATCGTAGTTCTGGTAGTTTTCTGGGGGAAAAATTATTTAGTACGAACAAAATCTTTGCAGTAAGCACAGCTTTGATTTTCGAGTCTGAATTATTATTTGTAGTTTTTCAACGAATTATGGATGTCAGCCTTACACAGATCCATACACTTTTATGTCAATTATTCATAATTTTCAAATGCATCAACTTCCTTTAGATTATCTTATAACTGTAAAACGTCTGATACAAAATATTGCTGAACATGAAAAAGTACTTTTATCTTTAAATATATTCACTAAATTGTCATCCTATACCTATAGTACTTATGGCACTGTACAAACGCCTTAAGCAACTTCACTGTGTCCTGACGGGAAAATATAAAGTCTTTCTACGAAGATGATCAGAATAAATGACTTCGCGCTTCGATGGTACCCAAGATTATTTTCAGGACAAACCCTTTTTATATCTCTTAGCCAAACAAACCTCCGTTATGGATCTGATGTTAACCTGAAAATCTCAACACACATTAAAAAATGTAAAAAATAGCTCCGATGTAATACACGTTTTAAGAATGCTATATTTTTAAAACTAGTTTATCATTAATTTAGTGTACACTAACATTAGGCTTTGGCTAGGTAAATCTTCCGAGGTTTTTTGGTGGTTTAAACTTTATCGTTTACTTTATCATTGATCTGAAATGTCATATGTTAACAAATGCAGTTATGCACATATTTATGTTTGATCAGATTTTAGATAAATAATTCTTTTCTTCTTGAAAAATCTTCAAATGTAACTTGAAGTGCGTGTGTGTGTGTGTGTGTGTGTGTGTGTGTGTGTGTGTGTGTGTGTGTGTGTGTGTGTGTGTGTGCTGATGTGCTTCGTGCTGAACGATGTCTCGATAAGTGCTGACAATTTCACTCAAAAATTCTTTTAAAAAAAATAATAAATTATCAGTAATACATATTTACATGAGAAAAGACTTGTTAGAATGTTTCGTCGATTGGTGCAACCATCTGTACAGCATGAGTTTACCGAACTCTGTCTAAAGATTATAGAAGTCTGTGGATTGCATGGTCCGTAGAGACGGAAAAGTAAAATTTGCACAGAAGTGGATACAATCTCGTAAAGCAAAAAAAAACTTGAGACAAGATGGCCATGCGATAAATAGGCTGCAAAGACCGTTAGTGGACGAAGATGTCTATAGATAGAAACTGTCTGACACATACATAGAGGAATATTCCAAAAACAGGTAAACGGTGCAACAAAAAGAAGAAATCACTAGGAGACACCAAAAGTTGATGTTGATGGACGGACGAGACAAAAAGACAGAGAGCAGTCCCCTTGAGCCGGTTAGGCGAAGTGACTTCTCTCATTCGTCGTTCAGAAATCGCTTTACTCCTGAGTGGAGGGTTTTTCAAATTACAGATTTATGACAGGATAAAAGCCATTAAAAATATATTTTCAACTGTATGACTGCTTTCAAAGCAACAATTAAGCCACTAATACTTGCGTTTTATCAACTTGGAGACTCTTTCTTCAGCTCCTCGCCCGATCTTGTAAAGAATTAAACCTGCTCAGCCTCTGTGAAAACCTTTTGTTAATGAGAAAATAAATACTCAAGAATTCAATAGATAGACCAGCAAACAGATGGTCATCTATGTACTTCCTATGCATGCTGAACCTGCAGGCAGCGGATTAACAGAGCTCAGATAAGGTAGAACACCGGGTAAACATGCATAGATAATTTACTTGGACGTTTTCCTTAACTTTGCGAAGCTGATGACGTAGGGCGTACGTTTCCATGGCGCTACCCGTTGCCGTACCCGTTCCGTACTGTCGCGGGTGCGCTGAATCTGAAACTCTCTTATACCATCTAGCAAAATCCACCAGGAGTCCTAGAATACGGATTTTGAGTCGCTATCTTTTGTTACTCGATCCACGGACACGTCCGTGGTCGATCTACTCACCTCGGGAAGAATAACAGGATGAGTAAAAATATCTCATAAATTTACTCTACCCTGGTTGGGTAAATAAGCTACCCGCTGAAGTCCTGTACTCATAGCCTCAGGCTAGGTCTACCCAAGCCTCCTCAACGGGTAATTTATCGGACAGGGTGATTCCTGGCGATTAATACACTTAGTCTAGTAAATTTGACGGAAATCATGTTTGATCAAATCAAATAGAAGCGAACTACTTTTTAATAAATTGCGCAAGTATAATGGTACAGAGTTGTTTATTAAGTACCATTCTTGTTAAGTTTATAACTTGAGACTTACAGACGCTATATAAAACACAAAACTAATCATCTCGATCGACATGTTTTCTTCTGGGTTTTGTCTCACAACGTTGAATTACATCAATGACGCCTTCTTTCTCCTCCCACTCCCTATACGTGAGTCTTTTTGTTTCCTAATAAAAGCAATTCAATATTTTTTCCATCTGTATGACGAACACCATTTGGTCCGAGTGAATAAATCAGACTTTCTGTGGTTTCTTGGTTGTTTTGTGTGATTTCTACCCTTTTTTTAACGAATGCTTAGGGAAGAACACATCAAAGCATTTATCTTGATGATATCGAGTTTGGAGGATGTGCTATTCCCAGCAAAGAGATTCGACCCTTCCAGCCTTCGCGGATAGGGTGGGGGAGAAGAATAGTACCAACAGCTGTTTGCATTTTTGTAATATAGTCAGTATTATACATACTACTATATTTTGGCAAAAGGTAATTTAATTCACGATCACATTTTAATGCAAGGGGCCTCGCTCTTCTGCCCCGGTACGTGTCTGTGCTGGCTCTCGTCGGCCCTTCCTAAAACAAAGATAAAGTTCAGTTTTCTATCCATCAAACAAATAATAATAATAATAATAATAATAATAATAAATGAAGATTTGTATACCGCATATTCACACTCATAGAGAGCATACTCTTAGCGCTATGCAGGAAGAGTTTTTTTATTTAAATGATAGCAGTTACCAAACCTTGTACCAAAGTAACTGGCAAGTTAATCCCTCAAATATACATTAAATACTGCCGACTTTTGATACAACATAAATAGGTCAAACGGACAAATAACGCTGGTAGATAACTATCCATCAAACATAGGCAATTTTCCTTAGACGAATGCACATCTGAAACTTGTTAATATAAATGAAAAATTGGGTATTGAATACGGCCTTTTAGATAATTACTAGTTTTTAAAATAAAGAAGTACTTCCAATTATCACGAAATTTTGCACGTAACTGCATTATTATAAAGTTGAAAAAGTATTGAATTAAAAAATGAAGAAGATTTACCTACCATTATGACGACTGAAGTTATTTTGGGCTTGACAAGTTGAAGCTTCAGGCGCGTTTTTTTTTTTTTTTTTTTGCTTTCACGCTAACCTCACACTTTCCGCTCATCCTTGTGAAGCGCTGAATAAAAAAAATTACTGAAGCATCTCGGTCTTCAGAGTAAAAATCACTTTTTCTTTATCTGAATAAAAAGCATCAAGCATACGCTCGCTGCTAGAATACAATAGAAAAGTCACGAGAACTTCCCTTTGTAACGATTAGTTTTTCTACTTTTTCAACATGAGAATGCCGATGTTTGAAGGCTTATATCTCACAATTAAAGCTGAACTATGTACCTCTGTTTTGGGGATTATTACTTCAAAATTAACTAAATCCGATAAAAAGCAAAAAAAAAAATGGCACTTGGGCAAAGATACTAAATACTACTATTTAATATCTTTGACTTGGTTTGCCTTAAAAGATTCTCAAAGCATGTCCCTCAAGCGAGAGTATGGGAATCCTGCTGAGTAAGGTGAAAAAAGAGCCCTTGTAACTTCAAAATTGCCATTGACAGAATGGTATCCTATAGCACTCAGATTTATGGTCGAAATGTTCTCTCGCTGGGTAGTCTTTTACCAGTCGAAAAAAGAAACAGAATAACACGCTTTGTCGCTGACAATGAAACCTAAGATTAGGCAAATAAAAAGTAAATGTACGACGTGCAGACCTATTATAAAGCTTCCTGCTACGTCTAAAACCTCTGGTATTTTTTCATTTCATTCCATTTCTCATTTATAACTTTCAAGAAAACGTGACGATCCTTTTGATATTTTAATTCTCCGTGTATAATTTACGAGTACCTGCTGCGCGTGTTCCTTTTTTTCTTTGACACCTTAGGTCTTTTTAATCAGTGTTTATTACAGATCGAGGGATGAATGAATTGACAAACTGACGGTAGCAGATAAACTTAAAAAGATTAGTGACAAATGAGATATTTACGGTTTGTCGTTTAAAGTATATGAATATGTGAAAAACGTGTTATCATTTTCCGCCATAGGAGTGCATTTACAGTGGCGAAGGAAGATGCTCGGCTTTGGGAGGGGGAGGGGGCAGCTCCATGCTGACAGTGAACGACTTTCACATTCTTGCCTTCCCAGTATCTTTGTTGAAAGGCCGGCTGCCCCCCTGGTTCCTACGCCACTGATTTATTAATAAAGGAGATTTATATAGCGTTTTTCTAAACCACAGAGTCGACTCAATGCGCTTTACAAAATAAGTAACTTCAAAATACAGAATGAGACAACTAACCACGTTTAAACAGACCAAACTTATTAACAACTATACAGAGACATTGCAGCAAAGAGAAATACAAGATAAAAAAAAACATGCTGCACACAAATATGAACACATCATCAAAAGGATAATAGTCGTGGCGAGACGGATCGAGTCTGCAGCTGTGTGCTAAACTATTCTGCGAATCTCAGCAGGCACACAGTGCGCACAACTCAAGACGCCCAGTGCATACACGAATGCATGTTCAAACGGCCCCGAAGACAAGTAGACATGGGTACCCGTGTCCGGCGTGCACACAGATTGCCGGTGTCACGATCTCCTGCCTTTACGAGACCATGATTTTAGGTCACATGGTCTCGTAAAGGCAGGAGATCGTGACACCGGCGGAGACGATTTCTGATCAACACAAAAACCGTGCACAACAGTTCAGATGACATCAGCAGTCCCCGCTGCTTATACACGTAGATCCAGAATCCAATATATATACTTATTTTATTTTATATATGTGTGTATATATATATATACAATGATGAAAATCCACTAATTAGTTTTGTTATCTTGAGTGACTAATTCGTACCCTTAAAATTAAATAAACTACATTTTAAAGCTCCTTTTACTAACAAGCATCTTACTGTTCAACTCTTCTTTTCCTTGTATTTTTGATTATTTATAATGTATTGTTTGTGACTGATAGTTTGTCGAACAATTGGTTGGATAGGATCTGGACCTCTTGCTGAATTCCTCCTGGCCTCACTTCACAGCCTGCTTCCAGTCCAGCGTGCTGGTCTTCGTGCCCAACGGTTATCTGTGGTGCGCGAGTATCTTCTACATTCCCTATCTCGTCGTCGCAAAACCAGGCTTGCCTCTGCCCCACACTCCTGCTAATGCAGCGAAAACAGTAAGCAAAATACCAGAATGTGGACCACGACGTCTCGAGGGAAAACAATAGGATGCTAAAAAAAAAAAGCTTTGTGTATTTTCATGGTAGTGACAAGACGTTTAAATGCACTTGTTTCTAGCAAACCCAGACCTGGGGCCAGTTGCACAACATGTTTCTAAACCTTAAAACTGTTCTAAAGAAGCAAAATTTCTTCTCTGCCATTTAGATGCATTGCACAATAACAAAAAAATTGTACTGACAGGACGGAAAGTCAGACTTAAACAACTTTATCTTACTTAAAGCAGTTTGAGTTTTAAAAATTCTAAAAATGTGGTGTGCACTCTAAACTGATTATCTACAAAAAAAAAAAACTTAAGGCCTAAAAGTGTTTAAAATTAGACATGTGGTGTGCAACTGGCCCCAGGTCTTCCCAGAAGAGAAAAAAATTCATTTCCATGTTTACCCAAGCCTTGAGAGTGATAATTAATTGACTTGGAAACGAACAACCTGATAACTATAGGGAATTTACGTTTGAAAAACTATCCCCACCCCTGTCCAAATTTAAATGATACTAACGGAATGTGTGTAGGTGTGTAGGTAACTACGAAAAGGGTCGAAAAGATATTTAAAATCTCGAGACGCGCAATGTATATTCAGCTAGGTTATTTTTTAAATAATTGTTTCCATTAGATATTTACTGTATTTGTAATTACGGAGCTGTTCATTCCTGCATGACGATGTCAAACGCGAAAACAGGAAGGAAGAAGGTTGTTTAGCATGCTAATATTTCTTCATACTCTCAAGATTTCTCAGTATATTCTCAGTCTTCTCCTGGTGTCACTTACGCTTTTTTTTTTTTTTTATGAGTCGTCATCGTTAATCACCGCTAAGGCAGTTATCGCCCTTTACTGCCGGAACGCAGCGAGTTTTCGCATTGTTCTTGGTTTTACTCATCATAGAAGTCTGTGCGTTCTACACACGTCTTTGTCACTTTTTCGTGGATTCTGTTCAGCACAATGAGCTTTCCTGTTGCCTGAGATATTTCACTATACAAGTTAACTTATTACTAAGTAATACATACTAAAAATTAAAAAAAAACGATAAAGCGTACGGAAGTTACGGTTTTATTAAACTTACATTTGAAATTAGTATTTTCCAGCGGAAGTACCTACACAAGTTTTACAACTATAAAGATAAGAATGATAAGAAGCATGCTCAGCTTAAACATTTGTTTCAGATTATTTCAGTACTCTTGACAGTATGTGCAATTATCGCTGTCTTGTCAGAATATGGCTTCCACTCAAAAAGCCTTCCGTACCCAACCGCCCATTACGTAGCTCGCTTTGTGGAGGGTGTCACTTACGTGAGTACATTTTCCTGTCACTATTATATGTCATTATTGTGGTAATTTTTAATTTGAATGTCGCCCACGATGGATTTATAATATAAACCTATATAGCCACATTACATGGACCTTATTCACTCAAGCGCCATCTTGAAACCAGAATGAGGCCCCGTAGGCTACCAAAACATATTGGCACTGTCCTACACAAATATCAAAGGATCAGTAATACTGGATTTAGAATTCACTTACCTTCCCCACATTTACAATTAAAGAAGAACTAAGACTAAGAGCTGTGCCACACAGTATTATTTATTACTATTATCATTATTACATTAGAAAGAATAGATCAAGAATGCTGAGGATACACCTCCGCAGGTCAAACAAGCTGTAGACAGTTTTGCTGCCCGGAGTCATCAAGCAGTTTAGCCACATTGCACATGTTTCATCTCGCTATCGACGTACACAAACAAGAAACTGGACTGAGATGAAAATGGTGTCGTGGAAGAAAGGACTGTTAGTCAACGGATCAGATGAAGCCATCGAAGCGAAACAAAATGTCTCTATCAAGAAACACAGTCCAGCATATCACTAGGATCATGACGGGTCAAACAATGAATTCCAATGCGCTCATACTATATATAATTCGATCTTGCTCATCTTTTTCAAAATCCGACGTTTTGAGATGTAAGAGACAGGAAGCGACTTGGACGAGGTCATACAACAAATAGCATGCAGGGGTTGGGGTGGGAAGTATGCATTTGTAAGGGTACGACATACATTAATGAACAGAATAAGTGGGAGTGACAGACCAAGGTACACATATTAGTGTATTTTCTTAAAATGCAACAGCGGTGCACAGAGAGGTTTATAATGAAATTTATAAAAGCGTTTGCGGAAGATTAAAACTTAAAAGTAATTACGACTAAGGTCAAGGATCGTCACTTTCCTGTCTGTGTGCCTAGAATAACTGGTAAAAAGAAGAGATTTATTCTCTCTGGATTAATGTCACAGGCTCACACATAATAGAGTTACAGTGACATAAGAGAAAGCTTTTTAATGCGCATATTAAATAAGTGGATTTTTTTTAGCTTTAGATCGAGGTAATAAAATGTGGAATTTTTGTTTTCTTTCGTCTTTTCCTCAGCAGATGTAGAGGGTGCGTGCGTGTGTGTGTGTGTGTGTTAAGAGATGTTTGTGGGTAATTGGGTGAGTGGATGGAAGGGAACGGGGAGACAGGTAAGTAAGCTAACCATATACGATAGTAGGTCACGTGGTCACCATCACTGGCGTAGGAACCAGGGGGCAGGTGGGGGACAGCCGCCCCCTCAAGAAAAGATACTGAGGAGGCAAGAATGTGAACGTGGTTCAGTCAGCCCCCAAAGCTTAGCATCTTCTTACATCACTGCCATGTTGGCCGCTAATATGATTAAATTATTGCAAAAGGTCGACAATACCTGTCAGTCCAAACAAAGTCCAACTTCGTTTGCTCAATAGCTTATGATAATCCTTTAAAGATTTTAATATTACCAAACATTCAGCGACCTGTTTTAATGTTGGATTATTTATTTATTTTTGTTACTCCTTTTCAGTTGCTGGCAGCAGCACTTACGCAAATAGAGAGATGGAAGGGTGTAATTACATCTGGGGTGTTGTTCATCTACTGGCTGCTGCTATCTATTCTGGATGTTGTGCCTCTCTACTCTTACGTCATCTTGAAAGTAAAGAATGCCCAATGTCCAAAGACGTTCTGTCTCTTATTTTATTCTTTTTTTAAACTTTGATCTTCAAATTATATTAGCTTTATAACAGTATTTATTTAGTTATTGTGAAATTTTATGTCGGTATTTACAATCATTCTACTTGAATGATGCATAAAATAAAATACTTTTTAATGGCTTACAGCATATTCTATTTAGTGTGTGTGTGTGTGGACTTGCGTGTGAAGGTATGTGTGTGTGGTAATGGTGTGTGTGTGTTAGAGAGAAAGAGATGGCCTCAGTAATGTTGCTGAGAGAACACCTTTGAGGATACTGTAATTTGACATATGAAGACATAATTTATTTCTCTCTGCACAAAGTGTTATTAAACACAAATTTCAAATTTTACCAATATGAACAAGAAATAGAAGAATAATGGGTGACTCCCATTTATTGTAACTGAGCAAGTTGTATAACTGTAAATCATTATATAATATGTCCCTTTCCTTATGACCTATTTGACCACCAACCTTCACCTTATTTTACTTCAGGGACTCCTTCAGTTCTAGCTCTCCTTTCACTATAACCAGACACTAAAGCAGAACTTAAAGTATACCACACGAAGACCTTACTGTTTTCTTTGCTTTCAGATGCCAGAAAAAGACGTAGTTCGTTTTTCAATATTTCTTATGTCCTTCGTCCTCACACTGACTCAGCTTTTCCTGCAGGCTTTCTTCGCAGGAGTTCCCAGAAACTGGCACTCAGGAGTAAGAGAGATTCATGTGCACATGACTTATTCAAACATTTTTACTAAAAATATGCTTTATATGTGGTTTGTAATCGTGCGAGAATACAAATTAAAGTCCTTCTTTGTTTAATCTTGTCTCAGAAATCCTGAAACTCACATACATCTTTTAGTTACCAGACAAGTTAATTGTTAGTCAGCTTAGAAACAGAGCACTAATGATCAAGTGATTTATTAAAGTTTTGAAGAGATACACCTATGAGGAAAAGGTACAAATCTACAATTCCTATGGTGGTAATTATGAAGCAAGGGTAAGTCGTTGCCCTGGTGCAACATGGGGAACTCAAGGAAAAGCATCTAGTTTCCAAAATTATAAAAGGCTCTCCAGACCCTTCAGATGTTGTTTTACTCCTGAAGCCATAGTTATAAAGAGCTGGTAAAGGTGGCCTGGGGTAAAGAAACATGAAATAGTATCTGATGAGTCAGAGAGCCGCTTTATAACTTCAGAAACGATGCTTTTCTTGTAGTTTCTTATGTTTCCCCAGGTAAATGAGTTACCCTCACTACAAAACTACGTACCCTGAAGAGACCTGTAAACCAGTATAACTGAGTGTAGTTGCCAGATATAGGTATAATGCCAATCAGTTAAGCTGATTTGTCGAATTTCTGGTGGTGCTTGATAAAGGTAGGACAGTTGGGGAAGGGGTGCAATGATTTTATATATACTTTTTTTTTCCATCAGGCTTGTCCGGAAATTAAGGCAACATTTCTCTCACATCTTACGTTTTCGTGGATGACAAAGTAAGACAGTTCAAACTTTCTAGCGACTAAAGATATTATTATAATAGTGCATTTATATAATACAATTTCATGAATATGCTCATTGCCCTATATAGTAATAAAAGGCAACACAGAGGTCACATAACAGCCTGTTAGGCATGTGAGCATGACTCTTTTCATGCAGAAACATGCATGCACACAACAAACACACACACAAAGATGTGTGAATAGATATGTACAGTCTAAGGGCAAAGTAGGTTCAAACTTTGTGGTGACTAAAAATGGATCTATAGTCCGAGGATAGAGGAAGTCGCTTCTAACTTTATGGCAGCTTTTTGTAATTAGTCCAGTGCAAAAGTTTTAATCAGTTAATTCACCTTTTCAGGCAAACAAACTTTATTTAGAAAATGAATTTTGGGTATGGGCGTAGCACAGGAAAATTTTGCATGGGTGTATGTGTGTGCATGCATGCATGTTGTTTCATGTGATTGCAAGCTCCAGTATATATTGTCAATAAATGAACACATGCATGAACAAGTATTTACTTGGATGTGCATGTGTGCACAATCAACTTTACAATGTAAACACCAAACGCATTACCCAAATGTCTTGCTTGTGATTTCTTTCATATTTGTCAGTGACAAATAGATATTATGAGATATATGCAAATGCATGTTTGTGTAGATTGCACAATAGCTGTATGACAGGGAAAAGAAAAAAAAATTACAGATAAACTGCAAATACTAACTGTTGGTTATGACCAAATGTGTTGGCAATATCTCAACTGAAGGCAGAATCTTGGATTCTTTATTTTCTTCCCCCTGTTCATTATTTGTGGATGTCTGGACTACCAACAGGTTGATTGTCTCTGGCTTTAAGAGACCGCTGGAAGCTCATGACCTTTGGTCTCTGAACCCACGCGACGAGAGCGCCTCAGTTGTGCCAGCTTTCGAGGAGGCATTGCTTACTGCAAAGACACGCAAAGACCACTGTTTTGCTAATGGGTAAATTATTCTTTATCTCTTTATCAGTTTTTTTTAATCTGTTTTGCATGTGCGTGCACAGCAGTGTGTGAGAAAGAGAGTGGGGTTGACATTTATATTTTATAAGGATAATGCCTGTTTCCAATCCTCATATTGCTGGACATAATTATTTTCTCAGTTCAAGCACTCCAAGATTGATGCTTTCAACAAACATATGGAGAAACATTTTCCTTCAAGAAAACACAGAGGTAATTCTAGGCTGCGGCCTTGCGGGATTCCCGCAAAATTTCGCTGAGGGGCGCATAGTCTGAAAGTCAGCGCGACCATGCGCCCGCAAAAATCCCGTGGCTGGCGCACTTTTGAACACGCGATGCGGCACTTCAAAAATAATTGTTGTCATTCTGCTTGCTGGTTTGAAACCGACCCACTAGAATCGATGCTAATGACTGGACAGTTTTCAAACTGACGAGTTGCTATCCATCTGCAACCTTTTGACTCGCCCACAGCGAAAACGTTTGGGGCGGGAGAGATCAAAGGTTATCGGAAGCAAGCGAGTTGAAAGCGAAATGAACGCGACTGTCAACTCTGACTCTTCGTTCGCGACAAGAACAGCAGAAGATGCCCCGTAAAGTAGAAGTCGACAAGGACAGAAAGAAACAGAAACTCGTCAGAGTGTGCCGCACGCATTGTTGGAACTAAAAATGTAGACAACGAAATAGAGACTTCACGTAAAAAAACCACGCATCCAGAGAAACTTTCATTGTGAATGGCTGAAGAAATGGCCTTGGCTAATGAACGAGGAGGAAGGCATGAGATGTAAAGTGTGCATAACACAATCAGAATAACACGTTTACAACCCTGGGTGTGTTAAGTACCGAACGAGGACGCTGCAGAGACTTCCGACCACAGGCACTCTTTGGAGGCTGAAATTCTTCAGAAAGATTTCAATTTTCAAACTATTTTCAATTCTAATTTATTTCTGTCCTCGTGACCTTTTCGGAACTTATGCCGGCGGTATATAACACTTAAAAATAACGTGTTGCGAACTTGATACAGCATCACAGGACATAGAACCAGTCAGGGTTGCTTTTGCGACAATCTGTGCAAGAACGTTAATGACAGGTTCCCAAAAGATGCAGGTGATGTTGCCTCTGGATTTTTGAGTTCTTTCTATGCGCTCCATCATTTTCCTGTCAACAGAAGACAGAACACCCTATGGAGACAAAGAATTAAATATCTTAACAGATTTCTTTGGAAAATCAGCACGTGTGGGCAGCAAATTCAGTAAACTCTTGCTTGACAAAGCAGCATGTTTAGAGGAATGGATTGTGGTCAAAGAAACTGTAACGCAGAATGCATATCGGAGAGATTCCACAAGCTGTTTAAACTGTTATTTGATTTTTACAGGGATTCATTTCCCAATTTGCTGCTTCTTGGAAAGCTGTGCCTCCTTATGCTATCCCACAATGCAGGCTGTGAGAGGGGGCTTCGGCCATCAAAACCTAATAAAGTCTTCTCGTATATGTTGCCTTTAAGAGAAAAATTTAAACCCCTGCACTAATGAGACAAATGAAAAGTGTCTAAACATTAGCTCATAGCCCAATGAAATGGACACAAAAACTAATGATGATGAAAGATAATTTATCGATATAGAAGAAAAAGATATCTATTTGATTAATCTTCAATTTCTTGTGATTAATAAAGTATTTTGTTGTATACCAAATATTTATCGGAAAAAGCAGTGAAAATGTGTTTCTTTCGAGGGACCCCTTGTTTTATTTGAAGGGCCCCTTTTTTTGAAATCCTAGAATTACCTCTGAAACACTTTTAGCTGAAGAAAATCATCTTTCATTTCAGGGATTCCTACAGTTCTTTTCCTTCAGTACCGTTCACATCCAAAGGTCATGCAGTCATGGATGACAAGAAAAATGTACCCAGGATGAGAAGCAACAGTCATGATGATGTAAATGAAAATGCTACAGAGATTGTACCCCTTCTGAGTGATGGACCAAGCTTAGACTACAGGTTGGATCAGGATAAGTCATAGTCCTATTGCTTTCAAAGAGCAAGTGGGTTCAGATGGTTAAAGTCTGACTTTTTAAGACTTCCGATAATGATCGTCTGGATCCTGCCGATTTAATTCTTCATCCTTATCATGTACAATATGCACCTTTTAAACATAATACTGCATCTTCATACACTTTCATGTTACTTGTAAATCTTGTCAAGCAGTAGAGTCATGAGCTTTTTATTTTTTAACTCATTCTTTCTTAAAACACAATAATACAAAATAAAACTGTATTTGATTGGATTCATTTCTATAAAAAAAATTTCGCTATCTTGTAAATATTTATGTACAATTTATAATTATTGTCGTAACGAAACTGTTATAAATACTTTCAGGTCAGTAGACAAAAAGCAGCGGTCAAAAAACATAGCCACAGTTCAAGGACCAAATATTAGATGGAGCTTAACACATGTCCTGATCAGAACCTATTGTACTGATGTCTTGCTATCCTACATCTGCAAGTTCTTCTCAGACATTTTTCAGTACATAAGCCCACTCTTGCTTGGGTAAGTGTGGTATGTGTTTATTTGAAACACTCATATTGCTGCATTTCAGCAGTGTGTGTGTGTGTCATGTTTGGTCAGCACATTAACACTGGAAAATTTGTGTAGTTTTATTTAGATTTTATCATTCACAGGATGCTGGAGATGGAAGGGATACTTACATTTGTTTACTTTTATGTACAACTTACAAGTAGCTATCTATTGTCACATAATTATATGGTGTCAAATGACTAATGAAAATTTCACTCTTTCTCATTTTTAAGAAAACTTCTACCGTGGATGTGTTACAGACTTTTAATCAAGCACATCCAGACACCATATGACCAGCCATGGAAGGGCTTTTTTATTGCAAGTGGCATGTTGGCAGCATCCTGGACGCAAACTGCTTTTTATCATCAGCACTATCACATTGCCATGACAACTGGTATGCGCATGAAAATTGCCCTAATGTCCTCCATTTACAAAAAGGTTGGTTTATTTCTGTGGGATTGACGGATTGTTACACTTGAAACAGCAAAAGTTGCCTTTTCATACCTGCTCACAAGACATGATTGGTTTTTGGTTCATTGTGGTAACTTGGCAGCCTGGGCTTTATAAAGGTGATATGGCTAATATTTGAGCACACAAAGATGAATATTTATTATGCATAAAAAATAGTTCTAGGTATGCAGAAATAAATAATAAAAATAAATAAAACAGTTTAGAGATCAATAGCCAGAAAAAAACACACACTACAATCATTGTTGATGGAGTTTTGGAATTTTTTATCTATGCCTCTTTTGATCCAGGAGTTTTAACAGAATTGTAAGAAAAATAATGTACAGCATTAGTGTATTGACTGTAGTTAGACCATGAACACTGTTTGACTCAATATCTTGAAGGCTTTCCTTTCTGTGCCATCTGCTACTGTTGCAGTCTATATGGCTGAGTACTAAAGGTCGGCAGGAAGGTGGAACAGCTGGAGAGGTGGTGAACCTGATGGCAGTGGACTGTCAGCGTGTTCAAGATATGATGAGCTATACCTGGATCATATGGTCCATACCCATGCAAGTGAGTTGAGTGGACAAAGGGAAAACTGACTGCAGGAGATTTCACTTATATTCCAAGGGTACACAAGTCCTTCACTTTACAAAAAGTTTGCCCACTGTTATTGAAACTACACTGCCAGAAGGAAAATTAACTCATCCACCAAATAGCATTAAGTTGAAAAAGAAAACAAAACTACAAAGTAGTTAACTTATCATAAAGCAAAGAATAAAAACCAAAGCCATAAAAACTCTACATTTGAGATGCTGAAAAACCAAACAGTTATCGTAATTTCCTTCGGTAACTACCTAAATTTTATCCAACACTCAGGAACTTTAAACATTACTCATCAGTAAAAGTAAGCATAATAGCAAGAAGTAACTAAGGGCTAAAAAAAAAGTCTCTGAAGTAAAACAATTCTTACTGTAAATAACATGAAAATGAATCAATGTAACAGCCAACACACATCGTTCATTCCCCATTTTCTCATATTTACCAAAATGTAAATGTCAAACATATCTAAGAATGGCTCAAAAAAACATATTGTGATTGATTTGTTGAAGAATTAAATTAGAATTTAACATGCTGAACTTTTTTTCTGCACAACCATGATTTGTGCAACCTACAGCTGTCTGTCAGTCTGCCTATTTATGAGCTATGTAAGATCAGCGCCATCCGTCACATTCTCTCTATGCACACTACTAACACTCTTGTCTGTGCGTTTGTTCTTTCTGAGCTTGATTACTGCAACTCCTTGCAGGAGTGTGAGTATGCGCTATAAAAATTTTGCATTAATTATTATTATTAAATGGAAACGCTAGCATACCCAAATGTTCTTTCATACTACACAGGCACACACCCCTGGCAGAATTTATCTTATCTTTCTGTCCTTGCTACAGGTAATTTTAGCAGTATACCTACTCTGGGACACTCTTGGATTGTCAGTGCTTGCTGGAGTAGTGCTTCTTGTTATTCTAGTACCAATTAATGGATATCTGGCATTCCATCAGCAGAACTTGCAGAAGCAGAATCTTCAGTGGAAAGATCGCCGTGTAAAACTAATACATGAAATCTTGAGTGGTATCAAGGTATTGCCTTTGTGTTTGCTTATCTTATAAATTTGTTTTTTAATTCCGATGCTCACTTTGGGTTGCTTGTTAGACTTATAAAAAAACTTCTTCATTTTATGTCCTAGCAATCTGTCTTTGCCTGTTCCAGATGGATGTCTTTGCTTTTCTACCATAATTTTTTACTCTGTTCTAATTTTCAGCTTGTTAACTATTTAATTTCAGTCAGAAAAATCCTTTACAACTAAGTTCGATTATCTAGCCTTTTACTCAAAATAGCTGAAATTTTTCTGGGGGAAAAACTGTTCCTCAGACTTCCAGACAGTTCAATCAATCAATCAATCAATCCTCTTTGTGCTAGTTGCACATAAGGCCTCAACCAGAGCCCACCACTGATGTCGATCGGCTGAAAGTCGCTCCAGGCGCCCCATGTCCAGCCCTTTCCTTTCATCTCCCTTTCCACTGTTCTTCACCAAGTTTCCTTTGGGCAGCCTCGTTTTCTTCCAGCAGTATAGTTGTTGCTGTCATAGTCATGGTCCATTTGATCCCTCTCCTCTCTCTTTGGTGGAATTCTTCATGATCCAGTCCATGGCCAGGATGAAGAGGAATGGCGACAGAATGCAGGCCTGCTTCACCCCAGTACTGACGTTGAAGGGGGCTGTGAGCTCGTGTCACAGACCAACTGAGATTTGAAGTTGCTGTACAGCATTGCAACGACCTGGACAAGTTTCGCAGGGACTCCATAATGCCTCAGAATCTTCCATAAGGACTCCAAAAGCCTTCTACGGGTCGATGAAGTTGATGTACTGCGGTGCGTTTCACACGTTGCTTTGCTCCAGAATCTGACGTAGAATGAAAATGAGTTCAGAGCAGGATCGCCCAGAGCGAAATCCTGCTTGCTGAGGCCGGAGGTCTTTCTCAACGGTTGCCGTCAGTCTTGACAAAACAATCTTGCTGAAGACCTTGCTGGTGAGGAAAAGAAGTGTTATACCGCTCCAGTTATTACAGTCTCCAAGATCTCCTTTCTTGGGTAACTTGAAGATGAGCCCTGTCTTCCATGCATCGGGGATCTGTCCTGATTCCCAAACTTGCCTGAAGATTTCAGTCAACATAGGAGCTGTCACATTCACATCTGCTTTCAACATCTCTGCTGTTATTCCATCTGGCCCTGGTGCTTTGCCGCTTTTCATTGCCTTGATTGCTGCTGTCACATCTTCCAGGCTTGGGGAGTCTGTGCAGATGTCAAGGTCTGTATCTGCTGGCTGGATGTCTGCGAGCTGAGGGGGGTCTGGTCTGTTTAGAATTGACTCAAAATGCTCCCTCCAGCGCTGTAGTTTTTCTGCCTCTCCCTGGACAACATTTCCGTTCATGTCTTTCACTGGTACTTCACTGTTTTTGAACCTGTTGTTCAGCTGTTTTAGTTATTTTATACAGTATCTTCAGGTCATTTTTTCATGCTGCTTCTTCTGCTTCATCTGCCAGTTTCTCTATGTAGTCCCTTTTGTCGGTTTTGGTCATCCTCTTTACCTATTTCTGTATATCTTTGTCTGTGTTGTTCCTTCAGACGTTCAGATCTCGTGTTGTTGATTTTCTGCTTGGTTGACTTTCTCTCTTCTATCCTTTTCCATGTCTCTTCTCTGATCCACTGTTCTTTCTTTTTTCGTTGGAAGCCTAGTATTTTCTCACCTGTTTCCTGTAAGACTCGATTGAAGTCCTCTAAGATCATCTCTTGTCCCCTAGTGCCTGGAACCTGTTCTTTACTTCCACTACAAAGGCCCATTTGGTGGATGGGTCCTTCAGTCTGCCAGAGTCCACTCTCTGCTGACATGCCTGTTTCCCTTGCGATGGACGTACCTTCAGAGAAACTGCGGCTATCACAAGAGTGTGGTCACTGGCAACATCTGCTCCTATGTAGGCTCTGACATCTTGAAGTGAGCTCCTACATCCTTGGTTGATGATGACATGGTCTATCTGGTTCTTTGCGATCCCGTCTGGTGATGTCCACATTGCCTTGTGGATGTCTTTGTGTTGGAAGAGTGTGCCTCCAATCAGTAGATTGTTTTCTTCACAAAAGTCTGCCAGTCTCTCCGTTGTCATTGATGGTTCCAATTCCATGCCTGCCCATGATATGCTCCCTGCAGGTGTTGTCACTTCCCACCTTGGCATTGAGATCGCTGGCAATGAGCAATATATTATGGGCTCGGACGCTCTCCGTGGCTGCCTGGAGCTGATCGTAAAACGCATTCTTGTCTTCTGCCTCAAAGTCTTCTGTTGATGCATAGCAAACTAGCACTGTGAGCTTGGTGTATTTTGAATGGAATCTTGCTTTCAGAAGCCTGGGTCCATAAGGCTTCCATTCCAGCAGTGTCTTTTCAGTTTTCCTATTGAGGAGTAGTGCTACTCCTTCAGAGTGTTGGTTGTCTGATCTTCCTGAGAACAAGATAGTATGTCCTGACGCTAGTGTCCTCTTTCCCGTGCTGGTCCCTCTGACCTCGCTGACTCCCAGGATGTCCAAGTTGTAATTGTCAAACTCCTTGACTAGTTGGGGCAACCTGCCAGTCTGATACAAGGTCTGGACGTTCCAGCACCCCACCTCCACCATCGGGGTGCCAGCTCCCTCTCGGGTTTGACTGTCGTCCATCATAAGTCCAGTTCCCTGGTATGTTTCATTACCTTCGCCACGTAACGAGTGCTCTAGTGTTGGTTTCTGTGCTTTTTTTTATATGGTGGGGTTGTTAGACCTACCACAACCTAATTTACCTCTAGGTGGGGTGTCCACCTTACTCGCCTCTTACAACATGCCTGGCTGGACAGCAGGGACCCTATTCTTACAATGCTCACTAGGCAAGCAGACAGTTAATCTGTTTGATTTTTTTTCCTAGTGTTCTGGCTTAATGCTATTTATATGCCAAGTCATTTCCCATCATATTATTTTTTTTATAATATTCACATGGAATCATTTTACAAAACATTATTAGTTATTTTAGTTATTTATTAATCATCCTTTTTTTCTATTGTACATGCATGAATTAGCTTGTTCTATAATGGATTGTGTAGAATGTTCATTAAATCATTTGTTTTAAAGCAACTTCGCACTAGGTTTAGTACAGTTAAGCAGTCACAGCTTTCTTGCCTGTAAACAGGAGTTCCTTTATATTATCTAAAGGTTTTAAAGCTGTATGCGTGGGAGACATCTTTTGAGGAAAAAGTGCTCAACATCCGCAGAGATGAAATCAAAGTTTTAACTAAAGTGGCACGTCTCAATGCATTCAGCATTTTCATCTGGACATGTGCACCATATCTAGTAAGTGGAACTGATATTATACCTGGCTGACAGCGAATCATTCACTAAAATGTACATGCAAGTTTTCTAACATCAAAGGATAAAAAACTGGAGAGAATAATTTATCTTCTGACTTGTCAATGACATGGGTATGTTATTTTTTGACTGTTTAAAGGTCACTCTAGCCACATTCGCCACCTACGTACTAAGTGATCCAGAGGCAAGACTTGATGCCAACAAGGCATTTGTCACATTATCTCTGTTCAACATCCTGCAGTTTCCCATTTCATTCATTCCAGAAATGATCTCCTTTACTGCTCAGGTATTATTGGGCTAGATGTAAAAAAAAGCATAACTTATGCTTATTCTGTTACCTTCGTAAATAAAGATTTGTCATTTGTTAAGCTTCAGAGTTTTTGTTTTCTTTGTCATTTGTTTTAAAAGATCCGCAGGACTGAGGTTTATCACATAATATTTTTGATTTTAAGAATATATTTATGTTTAAATAGTTTTTCATGACGGCAAAGGTGACCATGAATTCAACCAGCTGCAAAAAGATTTTACATTTCTGGAACTTAGTGGACTTTAAAACTAACATTTTTTTAATTGTGCAATGAGCAATTTTGACATCAGATAAAGTGAAGAATCATTTTCTATTTGATCTAGTTTCATCTACTTAGTCCACAGTAACATGATTCTTTTCTTCAGTGCACGGTGCAATCATACTTTTTGTGTGTGTGTCTGTGTGTGTGTAGGCATTGGTATCTATTAAACGCATTGAGAAGTTTCTTAAACTAGAGGAACTGGATCCCAGTCTTGTCAGCAAAAGTTCTATGACAGGTTAGTCTAAGGAAAACATTTTAAAAAGCAGCTAAATGTTTCTTGAATGTGATGTTGTCAGGAGGATATATTGCAATATTAACATATGTACTAAGAAGGATAGTGAAAACAAAAATAATAGGGATTGCTATATCATTATCTCAACTATTATTGATACTCTCTTTGCATCTAATGACACATTTTACTAGAATTTAATGCTTTAGTAACAATAAAGAAGTGACAGCATAAACATGCTCACATTCCAGGCCCAAATTATTCTGCTTTCAACTCTTCCTATACAGTTTTCACCTGCAAATGTGAACATCTTCATAGCTATGTCTCAATTGCATCAATACACCCATATTAAAAGAGTTAAAAATAAAAAAATGCCTGTAATAACAATTTATATAAACCCTTAATAACAATTTATGCATACAAACTGTTCATAACAATTTATGCATCTTCGATAAAGGAGTAACAGCCCAACAATATGGTGATATAGGATGCCCTGCCATGTTTCAACTTGTTAAATAAGCTTCGTTTAATAGAACTTCTTGTTATGATTAACAGTGTAAGTCTCATAAGGATTTTTTCAACAGTTGTGCTGCATGTTGAATAGAGGGGTTTTCAGCAGTTCTATATTTTTTTTTTTTTTAATACTTTTAGGCAACAGCTTTTTTAAAATTCTGCATTAGTCTAACTGTATACTCAACGAAACAAAATACTAGCTTACTATGAGTATTTTGTATGTAAAGATCTCCAGTCATGAATATAATTTGACTTGGTGTTAAGTGTATCTCAAAACATTTGTGTTTAAAAGCACAGTACGCACTTTACCATGAAGCTTCTTGCCCTTTTCAGAGAAAGCTATTCAAATTGAAAGAGGTCACTTCAGTTGGGACAGTCAGAATGGACATTCGTCCTTGAGCAGGTAACCGTAATAACTTACATTTACAATTATTTTTAATGGAAAACAAACAGAACAAACTATTAAAAAGTTAAAGAGTTAATGAAACATTAATTAATTTAAGCATTGTTTAATGTCTAACTTGTGCATCAAGAGACACATTTTGAATGAATATACTTCCGATGCTTCCATTGTTATAATGTGGATCAAACCTGACTTTCAGTATCAATATTGAGATCTCAGAAGGGGAGCTAGTTGCTGTTGTGGGCAGTGTAGGGAGTGGCAAGTCCTCACTTCTGGCAGCCATGCTGGGCGAAATCCAATCTCTCCGAGGCAAGGTGGTCGTCAAGGTCAGGCAAACTTTGGTGGATTATGCCCCTTAGCAGATGTATTACATTTGGGGAATCATAAATGCCAGACATTCTGATTTGCATCTGGTTAAATTCTTTACATTAATTACAGAAATCTAAAACCTATGTTTCTACATGTTGCGCAGTCAACTTTTGCGATTAGATCTTTGTAGTTACCTAAAAAGTACCTCTAAAGTATACTTATTTGTGGGGGAAGTGAAATTGTTGAAATTGAGTGCTTACTGTCCATTCAAAATTCCACAGACATCACTTTTCCATGCGATCAAAATTGTCCAAAAAGACATGTTCTGTTAGTTTGATCCATCAGTGAAAGACTTTGTTATGTAGAATGTTTCACCATATTCTTTGAAGCAAATGATATTAGGGATGATAAGAAAAACATGTTTTTGTCTGTCATTACCAAGTGAAATTCACTGCTGCAATCATTGTGCTCACCTGACAAACCTCACACAGAAACATATGACACTGTTGATGAAATCTATCACCAAAAACATTGGTGAGTGCATGAAAACAAAAACCAAAAAAACACAAATTTTACAACTGGCATCAATTCGAACATGAAAAGGTGAATGATTTTGCAGCTAATAAAAGGGAGAGTGTTCGATTGCCATTGTCCCAGTTCCAAAGAAAGCATCAGCTCAGCATCTCAATGACTTTAGATCAGTGGCATTAACATCAAAGCAGTGATTCTAAAAGCCACTAACAAATGTCTTGACCCCTTACAATTTTCATACCAGTGTAAAAGAAGTGTTGATGATACACAGTTATTCATCCTCCATACATTGTTCAAACACCTGGAGAATCCACAAGCCCATTCACAACTGTTATTTGCTGATTTCTCATCCACCTTCAACACCATTCAACCACATATCCTAGCTAGAAGACTCCTTGACGAGTTTCCCTTGACCATCAGCTAGTATCATGGATTATTCACTTTTTGGTTGTGTGTGATCTGTGTCTGGTTAAATTCTTTTCAAATACCATTAGTCTTGACACTTATATTGTGTGTCCAACATACAAATAAAACTGTTGTTAACTTTTTCTAAGTGTATTAAATGAAAGAACATTTTTATGGCCACAGGGAAATGTTGCCTATGTACCTCAGCAAGCATGGATTCAGAATGCCTCTTTGAAGGACAACATCCTTTTTGGTCGAGTGTTTGATTCCAGACGTTTCAAAAAAGTCTTGAGTGCATGTGCACTTACAGCTGACATTTCCATACTCCCAGGTGGAGAGCAGACTGAAATAGGAGAAAAGGTATGTTACTATTATGATGCTGCAATCATGCCTGCGTGAGAAGATGATGAAAGATGAAATGCTTTGTGTTATTTTGGTTTGCTAGTTGGTGAATAAGCCACTGTTTCTTTTGGGTTGCTTCATGTGTTCATTTGTTCTGCATTGTGTGTGCCCCATTCTGCTTAAGAATTCTAACTCAATTAAATCTTATAGGGAGAGCCTTATTCCAAACAGATTCATGTAAAACAGAATAAAAGACAAAAAAAGCAAAGCCATGATAAAGAAAATAAGAAACATTAGAAAAGACACAAAAATATCAATGAACAAAACATGAATCACACCTTTTGACAAGAATACTAGCACCAACAGCTCTCCATGATCCATGAGCAAAGTACAAATGCAAAAAGAGAGGATTTTGTTGATTTTGTTTTGCAGGGTATCAACTTAAGTGGAGGTCAGAAACAGCGTGTCAGCTTAGCTCGTGCTGTGTATGCAGATGCAGATGTGTATCTCCTAGATGATCCACTTTCTGCAGTTGACAGTCATGTAGGAAAACATATATTCCGCAATGTTATCAGTGACAAGGGTCTTCTAAAGCACAAGGTTTGTCAGGAATAATGCTAATTTAATATAACATAAGAGATGGGCACTACAAGTAATAGTAATAAAAGAATTTATAAAGTACATTTCCCCATGTGGAGGCAAGTCTATAGTTTAAGTGTAAAGGACTCCGTAATATTATTGCAGTTGCTGTTGGTGAAAGGGTTTAAAACCCCCCAAATCATATGCACAAGAAAACCTTTATTTATTTTGAGAAGCCAAAAAATGTAGGCCATGCATTTTAATGGCTGCATTGTAAAAAAGACTACAGAGGGAAAGAACAGACTGATAAGGTAAAGGTTGTCCTCTAACCTTTTCAGGTAGTTTGGGGGTAAGATATGATAGACCTCACTTTTCTTGGGGCCAGCTTTATGTGAGGCCAGTGCCCATCTCCTCTCTCTCACTGCTTTATCTTCCCCAACACTCTACAGAGTCAGGTACCCACTCCCGCAAATTGGGTCAACTTGGGTAAGTTTGCTGTGCTACTCAGGTATTGAACCAATGTGCCTTAGTTTGTATGCCAGTGCTCTAATCACTCAGCTATCACCTTCCCCTACAGACTGATAGGCTTCAACTGAAATCTAAATAAACTGATATCTTATACTGGTGCTCTATTAATTATTAATCATTACTATTAGTAATTAACAAGAAATTTAAAGGTCTAGTAGGGTGTAATTTTTTTCTAATTACTAGGTAAAGCTCCATGCAAGATATTCTCCAAATTTGAATGAATACCTCCCTTCTGTTCTGTAGATACACTCTTACAAACATCGCCATGCACAAAAACAGGTAACATTCCTGAAGTCAGGTTATGCAGATATGTTTAATTAATATGTTTAATTAACCGACAGCCCCAACTGTCCCAGTGGCTGCAACCTTGACAGCTTAAATGCATCCATATACAGCTCTGATGTTTGTGTGCAAGTCTCTCAAGAAAAAAAGAAAGGGTATTCACCTAGATTTGGGGAAACAATATCTTACACTGTAAAAAAAATTACAATCCACTAGATCTTTAAGACATTTTGAACCAAATTTGACTATTCTCGATGAAACTGTAACAATTCTCTAAGGGGAAACATTCTTCTTCCCAGACCCGTGTACTTATAACACATGCAGTACACTGGCTGCCACTAGTAGACACAGTTGTGCTGCTGCAAGAGGGAAGGATTGTAGAGGCAGGATCATATCTGCAGTTAATGAGACGTAATGGACCCTTGGCACAATACCTGCACTTTGTGCTGTCAACTTCAGATGACACCGACGCTGAAGATGATCCTGAAGGTGAGTCAAAATAAGAGGCAGATATACATGGTTGGAAATGCTGAATCAGGACAAAATCACGTATTATTGTTTTAACTAAGCAGAAATGCTCAAATATTTCACTGATTTTAATTTGTGTATAAAATAATATGCTTATTGAAGTCGCATACTGAGGTATAAAAATTAAAAAATGATACCTCACAAATTTGAACGTTTTTTCTTAATTCTCGTTCAGATGAGAATACGTTATTTTGTTATTTTCAGCTGTATGTTATTTTATTATTCTCAACTATATGTTATTTTTATTCTCAAGCAGATGTAAATGCTTAGTTCAGTACAATGTCAATTTTAAGCAGTAAATGTGTAAGAGACAACTAAAATTTCTTGTTCTGAATTGTAAAGCATAACTGATGGCTTTGTGACTTTTATAAATGTCACTCGCACATGTGGAATCGTGTCTAGCAGTCACAGTTTCAGTAAAGCTAAATGCAACCATTGCATGGTCAAGTAGACATGATATCTGTGTAGTGTTTCAACTGCGATGCAAGATGATGGAGCATGTGGAGTCTGTCACCAGTACATCAGAGGGAGGAACTTCTGGTGATGATGCAGCATTTGCCAGAGAAAGCAGAAGGTCTCAGTTCATAAATGGTTGTTAAATGAGTTAGAACTCGGTTGTTGTACTATAAGATACTAAAATGTTTCAAGTTTTTTCTTGGATGCTTGATATTGGGCCCGGAGATTTGAGCATGTGGAAGGAGGGCTAAATGCTGACTCTGTACCCTAGTCTGGCCATCCACATTAACATAAAAATGCAGGAGCTGATATACAATTATCACAATGTCAGCGTCATTTTAAAATAATGTCACACACAGCTTTTAGGCCTCCACCCCTGTTCTTTCCTGCTCCAGAGGACTTACATGATGTTGTTAATTAAGGGATGAAAATCTGTTTATTAAAGAACATTCAAATTAAGCAAAGTATTTACACATTCAGATTAGCTCCTCTTAAATTGTCCCATTCACTATTTATACTTCCATGCACACTGCTGCTACTTCTTGCTACCTCAGCCATCCACTCACACACATATAAAACGAAACATCCACAACACTGGTGTTGTTACTGCCACCCTAGCACTGCAAGTTCCTTGCTGCCATCCTGATTGTAGGCAATGCTTCCTTGGTGGTTGATGTCACAGCACTGCCAAGCCCTGGATGAGCAGCAAGTTTACAGTAGACCGTCATGGTGCACCAGTGATCTCTCTGCTGGTGATACCTATCTCTTTCCCAACCCTCTTAAGGAGTGACATACTCATTCCACCGCTGTCAACCCGGGGGTGGGGGGTGAGGTGGGGTTTGTACACTGTATTGAACCTCTAGGCATGAATGCCGCTGCTCTAACCACTAGGTTATTAGCTTCCCCATTATAAGGTAAACTGGTTATCACTATTTGTGTATCCTTTTTCTTAAAGCCATGAATGGTGGTCTTTCTTCTTATCTTCTGCATGCAGACATCATGTAATAGTTCATCATTTTGTGTAGCTTCATAGCTTTACAAAAATCCCTGTTCATATCTGTTGAATTATACTCCATGAGCAGCATATTTTTTTAAGACAATAACTGGCAGGCATTTTGATCTGCGTCTGGTTAAATCTTTTATAATATTCCACTCCTCTTTATAAATGATAAATGTGTTCTTTCTACAGCTGACTACATAGTATACAGTCTTCAATCATGTCAGTCATCTGCCTCTGATGTCCATTATTATTATTTGATAAGTGGTGTAGTGATTAAGTTCTGGTTGTATCTTGTGGGTGTATTTTTATCATGTGGTTGATTGGTTGAAAGATTTTTTTTCTCGAGGTGATTTCATACTAGTAGAGGAGGGACAATTTTGGAGTACCCAGAGAAAAACCAATGACCAGACTTGCAAACAAGTATCACACACAGAGAGTATCCCAAGTGGAAATCTTAATCCCAGACATTTTAGTTCTCAGTGCAGTAGTGATGAGCTAGTGTTTGGACCACAACAATTCTTCTGGAGTTGAAGCACTTACCTTTTTCAAACCAAACAAACCATTTATCCCATTCTCACATAAAGCTTTTTTATTTTCTTTTGTTAAAGAGATATATTATTGTAAGTTAAAAGCTTTAGAAAATCAATCTTCATACAGATCCTGGACTTTTACAGATGGGACTAAAGGAGTTAAGAGCTAGACATTTGGATCATAGAGGCAAATGCACGTGGACTTTTACAGAAAGGACTAAGGGAGTTAAGAGCTAGACATTTGGATCATAGAGGCAAAACCACATTATTGATTGATCATTTCTGAATGATTTGTTTTATCTCATAAAATATAAAAATCTTTAAAAAGTTATTAACAAACTGCGTTAATTAGATCATGTTTCAACAGTTCAGATACTCATAGAGATGTATGAAATAAATATCCATAAATATACAGACATGCATAAGCAAATGTGCATGTGCTTGGATCTACCCATGTTGCTCTCATACACACAAAAGCACATAAAAAATTTACCCACATATTCTGCCTATGTCAAAAAATATGTTTTTACATATGATTTCCAATTGATTTTCAAATGAATTCCAATTTTTTCATGTTTTTATTTTTTGAAATAGGTTCTTACAATCTCAGGAAAATAAAAGTCTCCCACCTCGCTCTGCCAGTGCCACCACTATGATTTCTCCTTTTGCTGCACAACTGACAGAGGAGGAGCAGGCTGCTACTGGCAGTGTAAGTCTTTATCACTAAGACTGCATGTACATCATTCATTTTTTTTCACACTTTCTGCAGAATATGTTGTTGGAGATATATAGCTGAATCCTCAGCAGAAGGACATTTGGGTCATCCTCATATCAGACATCTTATGCTTTGCAAATGTAGATGCATAGACTTATGTAAGTCATAATTAAAAGATTATGCTTAAATTAAAATTAATTCTGATGTATGATGACATGTGTGACAACATTATTTTATCACACAGATATATATTTTTTGTTAGGTGAAGATCAAGGTATTTGGTTCATATGCATACCATGTTGGCCGCCTGTCTTGTGTGGTCATCTTCCTGCTGTTTGCAATGTACCAAGTGACCAGTATCTATGCTAGTTTCTGGCTCGCTGAATGGACTGAGAACCCCATTATTCTGTCTTCTAATGCTACAGCTTTGGAAGTCCAAAAAACCAACAAATATTATCTGACTTTCTATGGGATATGTGGAGCAGGACAGGGTAAGAATAGTTTCTGTACATACATATAATGCTCTATGCTTTCTTATTTAAAGAAAAGTAAAAGAAAAGCATTGCCAAATATCATTTAAACAATCAGGAAAAACAAAAAAGACACTGTTGAACCTGAATTTTCTAATGGTAAAGTCTTTTACACGATATTCATTTTTCTCTCCAGCTGTATTCATCAGTCTGTATGCTTGGCTTGCTGCCACACAAATGGTAAAAGCAGCTGGAAATATGCATGCTGCAATGCTGGATCGGGTCTTAAGGTCTCCTATGAGTTTTTTTGACACCACACCATCAGGAAGAATTGTCAACAGGTCATTAGTTTTTTTACCCCTTTTAGTGTTAAATCGTTTATATTTGTGCTGTTGTTTCATGGGCTTTATGTAATACTGCTGAGGTTTGTTTCTGATAATATTGAGCTTATGTTTTTATCAGGGGCTTAGCACATATGTCAGTTGTTTAGGTTGTTTTGTCATGTGCAGAAATTAAATAAACTTTGATCCTGAAGGCAGACATATATTTAGCTGTAGGAAAGTCTAGTAACAAAGAGAAAAACCTATATCTGCTGACACTTTCAGTAATGACAACCAACAAATAAAACAATTAAAAGAGGATTTAAATCTTTAAAAAATTCCTTGCTCCTTTGATTTAATTTTGTCCTCATTCAAGAGTTGCCTTGATTGGTTGCTACTAGTCATTTCTTTTTGGTGGGGGGGGGGCGGTTTCAGGGGAGAGAAAGAAGGGGGAGGTTCTGTCCGTCCATTGGTAGTAGTACAGTACTGCATTACTTTTTTTACTTAATGAAGTTAGTGATATAAAGGTGGTACTTTTTTATGCTATAAACTGTCATGTTTACAGATTTGCACGTGATGTTGAGACAATAGACAACACTTTACCTCAGATTTTCTTCATGTTTGTCATGTGCGTATTTTCCGTTTTGAGCACCCTGTGTGTCATCTCCATCACCACTCCGTTGTTCATGTCTGTCATCTTTCCTTTGGCTGTTGGATACTATGCCCTGCAAGTAAGACATTCTTCTGGTTTGTTTATTTGATTGAAAAGATTACTTTAACATTTTCATTATGTTGTAGGTTGAGACAATTTTCCATGCACTGGAATATGTGAAGGAGGGCATATATGTGTGCAGAAATCCATTTGTTCATGCATGTAGAACAGGGGTGGGGAACCTTTTCTTCTCCCAAAGGCCAATTAGATATTTATAACATCATTTGCATGCCATACAGAGTTATCAACTTAAAAATTAGCTTGCGGTATTTGGTCAAGCTGTATTTTTTCCACTTTGCATTAACACTTTTGCAACATATACACTCTCAGCCTGCCTATAGCACTGACTGTACACTGAGTCAAATGGGCCTCAGGGTGCTGACGAGAGGTACATGTATCTGTCCCATCATGTACTCATATGCATCTTCAATATCCCAAAATGAAAATTCCATGCTTGTCCCTCACAATTTATATTGTTGATATGATTCACTTAATATAAATTTACATTGCTATCAAAAAGCTCCTAGGTTTATTGAAGTTCAAGACCCACCTGTGGTTGCCTTGGCAGGGTCAAACCATATGATTCTGCAGGCTTTATATGGCCTTAAGGCCAGACTTTCCCCGCCCCAGATATAGAAGAAAGTGTACATACATTGGTGTAGCAGACGATGAACTCTTAAATACTGAGAATAAGTTTATAGCCTTTTCTTTTAAACTTGCAGAGGTTCTTTGTGCCAACTTCTCGTCAACTAAAACGACTGGAAGCTGTGACACGTTCTCCAATCTACAACCACTTTAGTGAGACACTATCAGGAGGAAGTGTCATTCGAGCTTTTGGTGCCACTAATCGTTTTGTTAGAGAGTGTCTGCAGAGAATAGACAAAAACCAGGTCTTCTATTTTGCTGGCATCACTGCAAACAGGTATCTTTATCCATAAAGGTATTTGTTGTTACTGTATCACAGTTAAACTATTAATTATTATGAATTTGAATGATTTAATTTAGCTATATGATGTAAGGAAATAACATTTCATTCATTTATTCATCTCTTGGCTACTACCAGTTGACAAACTGTTATGCAGGTTCACTGGTACTGGTCGAATGCAACAGTTGATAAGACTCATCAGTTAGCCCTGTCTTGAGCAGTGGTGAGCAGGTCCTGGTTGGAAAGAACCAATCCATTCGTTAATATTTGGAAGCCATTTCTTCAATTGATCTTGGTTTCAACCCTCCCTCTAAGTTACCCTGAAGGACAGTTATAGATGGTGTGTTGTGCTGGATCACATGCCCAAACCAAACCACCTTGTGCTGCATGGCTGTTGTGAGGAGTTCCTGGTGTCCTCTAAGGGTAGCGACCATGCTCTGTACAAAGTCATTGGTTTTATGTTCCCTTTATGAAATCCAGAGCAACCTCCTCAGGCACTTGTTTTTGAATGCCTGCTTTCTCTTCTCCATATCAGCAAACAGAGTCCACTTTTAACATCTGTTCAGCAGATTGTAATTACGAGGGACTTGTACAACCTATCTTTGATATCAAATATAATGCTGTGCTAGATTCAGTTCAGTCTAGCCATTGCTGCTGTGCTAGATTCTGTTCAGTCTAGCCATTGCTACTATTGCAATTCTGATGCAGACCTCTGACATGGAGCTGCTGTCTTTAGAAAAGGTGGGTTCTAAGTATTTAAAACTGTTCACTTCTTTGAGCCATACTCCATTCATGCAGGTCTCTACTTTGCCATTGCCATTGACAATGACTAGTCAGTGCTGGTCTCTATTCTATATTCTGCTGTCTGTTGGTAAGTTCTTGTAGTTAACCATTGGTTCCTGCCATTAGATTGATGATGTCATCTGCAAAATATAGGTTGCATATAGGCCTCCCACTGATGGAAATGGAGGTGTGATAGTCATGAAGGGTTTCTTGCATAAAGTTCTCCAAAAAAGATGTTGAATGGTACGATGACATACACTGTTGTGTCAAAGAAAGCTTTTGTTTGGTTATCCAGTAGTACTGGTTACACTAAGCTCTTGTACAGTATTTTAATGACTTAAACAAGGCCTTCCCTAAATATTGAATGTTTGCATCACATGCAACAGCTCGTTTTTTAAAGTCAGTATAGTTGTGGAAGAGATCCCGATGGTGCTGTAGATTTTTGTTCTATAATCAGGATGCAACAGTTGAAGATTTGTTCTCAACTGTGTTTCTGTTTGGTCTGAATAGCAGTTTCTACTCAGTGATGTTGATGCTTTACTGGATTACTTTTAGCATCCCTTTGCTTGGGTTGACTGATTGGCCTTGTTCTGTGTTTGCGCTGCTTACTATCATTCAATCTGTTCAGTACAGCAGTGTTATCCAAAAGAAGGTGGCCATTGCAGTTTTTAATGACTGACATCTTGTGTTGACTTGTCTTGGTGAGAGTCTTCAGTAGTTGGCAGGCCTTTTTGCTGTTTTCTCATTCCATTCTGTCCTCTCTGATCTGACACTGGTAAGGTAAAGGTCATCCCATAACCTGTTCAGGTCGTAGGGGAGTGAGGTGTTAGAGACCCCACTTTTCTCAGGGCCAGCTTTCACATGAGGGTGGTGCTAATCTCCTCTCCCTTGCTGCCTTACCTTCCCCAACCCTCTATGGAGTCAGGTACCCATTCCCGTCAGCTGGGTTGACTGGGGGAAGTATGCTGCGCTTATCAGAAATTGATCCAGCGCACTCTAGGTTCGGACGCCAGCGCTCTAACCACTCGGCCATCCGCTTCCCCGATCTAACACTGGCCCTTAATCCAGTTCTTATTAGCTTTCTTTATCACTTTTCTCATCATAGTTCATTGCTTTAGACATGGAAATTGCTTCAGAGATGCTTTTCTTTTCTTTTTTCAAGGCCTTCCTTTGATCACAAAGATCTAGGATGTTATTCATGATTTAGGGGGGTTTTAAATGCCTTGACAGAAAGATGAAGTCAGTTTAGTTAGGGAATAAATTATTTGGAGAGTGCCCAGTTGCTGTGTCACATTCTTTTGTTAGAGGGTATAGGCTAAGGTGAGTTGTGGCTTTGTGCAATTCTAAGAGTCTTACTCCTCTATCATGGATTTTACCTAAGCCAAATTTACCATTCTTCTCCATTGCTGGTAGGTGTCTGAGCTGATCTTGGCATTCCAGTCACCAAGTACAAGTATTGTCCTTTCTTGGTACTGTCTTTATGACCCTTTCCATCTGTTTGCAAAACTCTTCCACTTCACTTTGTACATGTAAGCCAGAGTGTGAACTGGACAATGCTGACATTGTGAGGCCTAGCAGAGATACAAATGGGGATCAACATGCTGGAAGTGTGTGTACAGCTCATGACAGTTCCAAACACTTCTCTACTACAAGGAAGCCTATGCCATGCTTATGTCTGGTTTTCTTTCCACTGTATCAGAGCCATCTGACCTCTACCATTCCCACAATGTCCCAAGGAAAGAACAATCTTCACTCAGTCTTAATGACAATGTACAAGTTATTTGCAGCATGTATGTAAGCTTCAGTGCTGGTCCAACCCATTTTGCATAGTCCTGCAGTCATCCTATTCTATTTTACAAGTACAGTAACTAAGAAAATGAATTAGGGACGACCACCCATAGCCCAATGTTCTTCACACAGAGTAAACCTAAGAAACTTTTCACCAAGCCCATGTCCTGAGCTAAACACCCAGAGGGTTTTATCCCGAATTACTTCACCCAATGTCGCTGTTTGTTTACATCTTGTCTGTAAACCAGAAATCTAGTTGTACAAATCTGTAGTACCTATAAGAGCCACTGCAACTGTAATGATCCACTTTACACTTATATGGGGATAGTATTGTGTTTATAAATATGCTGTTGTCTTCTTCTATGTGAAATATGAAATAGCCAGGGGGAGCAGTTCTTTAGAAATGTAATACTATGCTTACATACCTTTTGTACCACCTCTCACCACCTGTGATGAATACAAACTTTATTGACCTACATCTTGCTGACAATACAATCTCTACAGATGGCTTGGAGTGTGGATAGAAATGGTCAGCAGCATCATTGTTTTTGCCAGCAGTGTGTTTGCCTTGGTCACACCTGATATAACAGGGGGTCAGGCAGGTTTGTCGATCACCTATGCCTTACAGGTCAGTGAGGGTGGAAGTGTCAGTTATTGCAGATATTCCACTTTCTAAACTTTGGCTCTTGTAGAACTAGTTTTGATTTATTTATCTCTGATTCATTTTTAACTTGGTTCCAGGACATTTTAAATATTCTTCAAAAGTTTCATTATCACAGAAAAACAATTATGTTTGTCCCAGAAATTTTGCACACTTCACTTTCACACACAGCCAGACACTTGCATATTCTTTTACAAAGATAATAAAATATGACTATTCTGCCTGTGTAAGCCTGTCTAGATTTATTATAGCAAAACAAAAATGATTATTTCTCATTCAACTCTCAAAACTATCATCAAAACACTAACTGTATAGACAAAAAGCCTCTCACATGTTAGTTGCCACATATCCAAAACTCATCAAAGTAGATTATTCATGCAGTTCAGTCATGATTAAAGACCAAATCTCTCCCAGTGTGAGGCCCAGAAACAAAAAGAAATTCTTTTACTAACAAAAGTTCACTGACCATAACCTTAAAGCTGTCACAAGGAAATAATATGCCACAAGTTTGATATCATCACTGTGAACTCAGATGTCCTCTAAATAAACACAATAACCCTGACATCACCTCTGGAGGTTAAGGTAGTTCCATACTTAGCAGTACAATAAAGGCATTGTGCCTGGGGGTTGACATCATTAAATACACCCCAACTCTTTGGTGAAATGTTTTCTCTGTATGCTTTTTTCACATTGCACATGCAGCTTGACTTAGATGTGAACAAACCACGCTAACTTTTCACAACTAGGCATGCACACAACACTCTCTTGCTCCTTTTTTTAAAAATCACCTGATCTCACCTGTCTGTGACAAATTTATACTGCCATTTGTAGTGACAGGTTTATTTTTCAGATAACGCAAGCCTTGAAGTGGCTTGTCCGTACTGTAAGTGATTTGGAGACCAACATTGTGTCTGTGGAAAGAGTGCAAGAATACTCAGAACTTAAGACAGAAGTAAGAAAACTAAGCTTATCATCTACTCTTGTTTAGAAAAAATATAATTACAAGAACACTGAAGCCCTTCTCTTAACAGATCATGCACACTGGAACAGTTTCAAGTTATAGAAGAAATTTTGCATTCAACACACAATTATGCTGAGAACAGTTACAGTAGGCCATAATGTAATCCTTACAAAAATGCTGCATGAAAAGCTTCTATTCATCCAATATTTTTTCCAGGCTCCTCGTGTGACATCAGTAAGACCAAGATTAGGTTGGCCTAGTCATGGAAATGTCATATTGGCAAATTATTCTACACGGTATAGGCCTGGACTTGACCTTGTTTTGAAGCATATTGATGTCAGTATCAGGGGTGGTGAAAAGGTAGGCAAGGAGTTTATGTCTCAAAGAACTTTATTTTGAATATGTTCATGAGTGATAATGGTATAACTTCTCTGTTGTTTTTCTTTATAAGCGTACACAAATTTTTTTGTTTTATGTGTTTTATTTCACCTTCATAGAGACAATATTCTGTTACTTGTAACTTGCAGGTGGGTATAGTAGGAAGAACTGGTGCTGGCAAGTCTTCATTGACCCTTGCACTCTTCAGGTTAATAGAGCCAGCAACAGGAATCATCAGTATTGATGGAGTTGATATAAGTTCTCTTGGTTTATGTGACTTGCGTTCCAGGATCACCATCCTGCCACAGGTAATCAGCAAATGTTTCGTACAGCATTTCCTTCTTCTTTCTTGTGGTCAAATTCTCTTAGAAACTTTCTTTTGGATTTTCTAGCAAGAATGTTGTGGTATTCTGGCTGTTCAGTTTACAACCTTTAACATAAATAAGTAAAATTTTAAAAATATAGAATCATTATTTATGACGATACATACTCTGCAAGTAATCTCATGAATACACTACAGGATTTTGTTTAAGACTGTTAAAAAAAAAGATGAAACAGGTGTCAGGATTTGAAATCTTTCCAGGATCCAGTAGTCTTCTCTGGAAGTTTACGCATGAATCTTGACCCCTTTGGCCAGTTCTGTGACCGAGAACTGTGGGATGCACTTCATCATGCTCATCTGATAAGCTTTGTGCGCGAGTTACCCAATGGTCTGGAATATGACTGTGGGGAAGAGGGGCGACATCTCAGGTAAAAGAAGAAGACAATTTTAGGATAAAAAATGTTTTATGAGGGAACTGAAAAAGCAAAAGCAAACCCAGAAAAAAATTACATATACACAGTTACTGTTATTGATTAATAAAGTGATGTCCCTTTACCTAGGCAAGGATGTGATGCCTTCCTACATTGTTTTTGAATTGATCTCTTTGTTGTTTAGATCTTCTGTCTGAATCTGTTGTCAGTATTTGTCTGCTTCAGCTTTTCATCTTATTTTCCCATTCTGGACTGTTGTGTTTCTTCAAAATGAGATCATTGATACCATGCTCCTGTGTTCACAAAAATAACCATCAATTCAGTTATCAATCATCATATTTGTACATATCATAATTACTCCGTGTTTTTATTGCCTTGTGTTGAATTAATGTAAAGTTTGTTTTTCTGCTACTTAGTCCGAGGGCTAGATGTAAAAAAAAGCATAACTTTTGCTTATTCTGTTACCTTTGTAAATAAAGAATTGTCATTTGTCACTTTATGTTCTTGTAATTCCTTGATTCTTGCTCTTTTTTTCTGATCTCTCTGGCAGTGGTACCTTTGGGCCTGCCTTGCGTGCTCCTCATTGATCTGACTGTTAATCACTTGAATGATTTTATTATTCACTAGCAGGCCAGAACAGCTGATTTATCATGTTGTTGCTGCACAGCCACAGCAGTCCCTGCCAGATGTGATTGTCTTATTTCTAATGGTTATTACAGCACTGATTCTGTAACCTAAGTGACTATTTACGGATTATTGTTTGTACTTCCACAGTGATTTCTTTTGGTGCATGCTACATGTCAGGTAGTCATGCTCACTTCAAATTCCCATGCGATTGTTCATGATGCTATAGTATTGTTTGCTTTTACAGAACACTCAGTAAGACATATGGCTTTATGTTCTTTGATCAATTCCATGACCTTCTTGAACACCCTCCAGGGAAAGACACTTCTTGTCAGTGATTTTAACGTGCACTTCAAGGACAGTGACAACTTTACTGCTAAGAAGCTTTGTGGTTTATTTTTGAATCAGGCTGTGTACATAATCCATAAACATTGATCTCATTACCATCTGACAATATTTGCAATGCTCTCTTGGTTGTCTTGAGGTCAATCTTTCTTCCCTTCAGAGAGTTCAGTGTTCTGTTGCCCACCTTAGTTTCAAAACACATCACCATCAAACTTGCACTTCTTTAACAATGGAGTGTATCAAATGCAAGGTTGCTTATACCTGCTATATCACTGACATAGCTTGTAGCTATCTTTCTCATTACTCTTGTTTTGCTTGCTTCAGTCGTCAACCCCACAGATTCTGTTCTTTCTCGTACTATGGACCACAGCTTTGGAATTCTCTGCCCTTCAATGTTAGGCATTCCTCCTTTTTCTCAGCCTTTAAATCTCACTTGGAAATGTGTTTGTTTAGAAAGTGCTATTGTGCTTGTAATGTGTTCTCATTTGGTCTTGTCCAACTGGAAATGCCCTAGTTTTGCTTTTAATGCCTGAATGGCATCCATGACTGACCCTGGTATCTGCTGAACTGTGCCTTATAAATGCTGGTTATTATAATAATCCTATATAATGAATAATTTATGCAGTTAATAATTTTACGTGTATTCCTATATTAAAACAACCATGTTAAGTTTGTAAAAATTTCTCTTATCACAAAATTAAAGCATTGTTTGAAACTAGGCATATTTAGAAGAAAATGTTCAACAAGCATAAATTAAAAGAAAGCAGGGTGTATAAAATGTTTACCACATTGTGTATACTCTTAACAAAGGTTATTAAAACAAAAAAACAGCTGTAAAGTTGAATTAGCCAGCCAAGATTACACAGTTTTACAACTTATTTTCATACGTTTTCCTGCACGTGTAAAAATTCTGACATTTATATAGAAGTTTGCCATTTGACACATAACTGAGGATGCCCACATTTAATCATGTCATTGAAATGTTTTCTGTCATGATCTAGTGTGGGGCAGAAGCAGCTGTTATGTCTGGCAAGAGGACTGTTACGCAGAACAAAAATCTTGATTCTAGATGAACCAACTGCAGCTGTTGACTTAGAGACAGATCTCTTGATACAGGGCACAATTCGTAAAGAATTTGCAGACTGCACCACAATAACCATAGCACACAGACTCAACACCATAATGGACTATGACAGGTAAGCACAAACTTGATGTCATACTTTCAACAAATGCAACATTAGGGACTTGAAAGATGTACTAAAATGGAAAGGCACTGCAGAACTTGGGAGTATTTTCTTCACAAAACATAAGGAATTAAATTGACATAAAATATTCCAGATTAAGGCTTTTTATACTGCATTTTTGTCACTTTAGTCCTGACTACATAAAGAACTAATGAATTTATCAGTTAAAAATGTTTCCTGGCAAATGAGATTAAACTAGACTTTCATCCTTTCAGGTGAATTTTATTCATTAATCTCTGCACTTTTACAGTCAAAATTCATCATCACCATGTAATAACTACATTCTTTAAAGCCTAAGGCTGCATGCCTTTTACTTAGGGTGGGTGGGGGACTTAGTAAGTGAAAGTGGCATTTGTGTTAGGTGTTCATTGTTCATTTCACATTACTCTAGAAAAGGAAAGTTATAATCCTCATCTTCTCACTGTGTACAGAGTCTTAGTACTGGCTGATGGACAAGTAAAAGAATTTGACAAGCCAAATACACTACTAAATGACAAGGACAGCATCTTCTATGGACTGGCACATGACGCTGGCCTGTTGTAAGGTCTAAAACTTGCGTCATCCTTGCATCAACTTCCAAAAACTATGTCAAGAAACTTGCCATCTACTTTGTATAAGTTTTAGTATGTTTACTTACTATGCTTCTGATTTCTGGCTAGGTCTCTTCATGTTATCATAACTAAATTTAATTTCTAATATTACCTATAAAAATAGTCAAAAAATTATTGGTCTCACTTCTCAGACTAAAATACCCACTTTGATAAATGTTCCTGCCATTGTCAGAACACTTTGCTTATAATGGCAACTCCAAATATGTATCAAAAAGCAACGAAGAGCTATAAAATCACAATTAATACAATGTAGATTAAGACCCCAGCAAACAGACTCATCACACCTGAATTCACTTATGCACAGCAAAAGGTCAAGAAGAACAACAAATATACAGAAATAAACATTTTAAATTGTGCACAAAACCTAAACCATTTTTAAAGCAACCTTAAGTCTTGCTGCATATTGCCACATTAGGTTACTTCTTGCTCTGGGAACCATTGCTCTCAATCACTATTTTGTTCCCCTTTCACTCCTCAGTCTTTTCACAGCATTGCCACTTGTGATAAGTTGTGTCAGTGTAACACTTGTGTGTTTCTTTTGTTACTATTACACTATTTTTTACATTTATTGAATTTTTTTTTTTTAGTTACCAGAACCTTTTGACTTATTTATAAGAAGAAATATGTGACAGGTGTGTGCGTGTACAGGAAATATGGATTTCACTATTTTACTCAAATTCCAGCTTATGCAAGCAGTCTTGGTATGTATGGGTCATGTATGGCAGGGCCTTACTGTACAGCCGATATGTGAAAATAATTATAGTGGAACATCTGTTGTCAAGGTCCCCAGAATACACAGTCATCTGCTATTGCAGTTCAGCTGTAACAATTCTCTCAAATCTGCTGACATTGGCAACTTAAACCTACTTTAATAGCACAGTTCAATTTATTTATAAGATACCTAGATACCTCAAGATACCTCATGCTCATTTTGGGGAGACTTTTAATTTTCAGTTTTTGTAGTAAACTAGACTGGTTCAGCTGGTCTGCTGCTTGTTTTTCTGTTTTTACTTTCTGCTAAATGTAATTAAATCTAACTTGTCCTTGTCATATTTAACTTTACCTGTTCAGACTTGAAAAATAGCAACAATAAGTGATCCAATTTCCTCTCAAATAAAAACAAATATAGAAAGCTTGTGAAACATCAGCATATGTATTTGTATGAAAAGACAGGAACAAGTATTCTTTAGCAGTTTCAATTATGGGCCAGCCAGCGTATACAGGGGCAGGAATGTGCTGCAGGCAGGGGTGGTTTTTGCAGGATACTTGCAGCATTGCAGTAAGCAGGTTTTTCAAAAGGACTGACTTTTCAGCAAGCTGAGACAAGCATATTTCACACATTTTAGTCCTTCCATTTTTCTGTAGGTATTTAGCACAGAGATCACTTTTAAGATACAAGATGATGCATGATTTAAAAATAAGCAGCATTCAGAAAATAAAGAGACCTTTCTGCATTGTTACTGGTATGTTAAGATCTGATTAATATAAATCTCAAAGACTACATTTCACTTTCATTACATTGTAGCAATGTAATGTACATTGTATTACCAGTTAAAATAATATACACATGCAGAAAATCAACTGGTGTTTTAAGCTTTTTCTTGCATTATTACTAGCAGTACATGTGTGTAAATATATATATATATATATAGACTTTATAGAGCACCTATGCCATAGTAGGCCTTGCTATGTATTACTCTTGGTATTTGTTAATTATTTTCAGTCTCGGAGAATTTACTGAATTATACAAAGTTCAAAGCATACATTATGATCCACAACTGTTTTTGGCATTATAAGTCTACATTATATATTTGCTTGCTTTATTTTCAAAGTTAAGCATTTGATTATGTGTGTATATTATATATGTTACATTTTTTATGCTGCAGTTTTTAATCAAGAATTTTCAAATCAGTATTTTCATAAACAAATGTTAAACTATTCACTGCCATTTTATGTTTCTTTACTTCAATACAGGATAATTTGTTTAACTATATTTACAAATTGCTGTTATGTATTTATTTGTTCGTGGTAGGCTGGTATATTAATAAAGCTTGAATAGACTTCAGGCACTTGCTAAAAAAATGGCCAATTTGTAAAAAATGACAATAATAAAAATAACACATCTAGATGCATGCCACAGAACATTCAAAGTTATGTCTATAGAATGCCATGTGGCAGGATAAAAGATATGTAGTTTGTGTTTGCTCCCAGTTGGCTCAATCCAGTTGAAGAACTGTAAACAAGGCTGCAAATGCCCAACCCACACTACAGTTATAGTAAAGTTGGCTTACATAGTATCCTATCCTTGCCTGTCAGGCAAGCTCAAGGCACTTCTCAGTCGGCTGCGTGAAGTCGAAATAAGCTGACAACATAGAATGATGTAAGTTGTAGCAGGCTGTGTACTCAATGCCAAAGGGTAGTGTGTACATACAGCATAAACCACATTCTGGAGTCCACATAGCAAACAACTGGGAAGACACATCTAGCTCCAACCACCACTTCCATCAAACGGTCCAAGATGCATTGGGTCCACGAATGACCCCCAACAGACACAATTCAGTCCTGCTTGTAGTGTGTGTGTGTGTGTGCTTGCACATGTGCATTCTGTACAAGCCAATGAAGGTTTAGTAAACAATATGCCAAAAGCATTGCATCCTCCTCCTCTAACATCGACCATTCATCATCTTATGTAACCTGTGTATGTAATTTTTATGCTACTTGACCTCTCTGTGTACATCGTTGTCATCACACTTTCAGAGGTTATTCTGTTTGGCACTTCCTTCCAGATCTTTGATAACAATAGAAAAGAAATCTCTTTTGTAAATTTCTGTTTCAGCTAATTCAAACTAATACTTCACCATCATTATTTAGCATTTCAAGGGAGCAATAGAATCAACAGGCAAAAGAATCACTCCACCAGCAAAGCACACCATTGTCAAACTTCCATCTGTTTAGCTTACAGATTTTTGGCTCAGAGTTTTAATAATGTTTAAAGTAACAAAGAGTTGTCTATGAATTCTCAAATACAGTGCTAAAGATCAATATAAACATAACAGATAAAGTAAAATGTACATCAGATGATGTTGGAAAAGCTTACACTTTGAATAAGTCTTCAGACAGTTGTTTCCTGCAGAAGTTTTACTACTTAGATACTTCATGGTTAGACTTTACCTCATAATTTTCTGTACTGTTAATTTCACATCAGTGATCGTAATTTCAACCATGCTTGTCTTTTAAGATGTCTTAACATCTGTAAGTCTTTTAAGTAAATAATAATAAATGAGAGATTTGTATAGCGCATACTCACACTCATAAGGAGCATGGTCTTAGCGCTTAAATAAAAGTTTGTCCTTGTATGTTTTCTATCTGCATGAAGGAAAGATGGGGTGAGTGAATGAATTAAGATTTATTTCAGTCAGGCCAATTTAAAAGGTTGTTTAAATTGACAATGCAATACAGATACAATATCCTCTCTTTAAAGCAACAGCAGGAACAAACTAAGCCCTTTAGTAGGTAAAAAGTGAACAACACAAAAGTTAAACATTAACCAGCTTCTCTTATCCCATATCCCCTCAGGCCTCACCACCTCGCACATCATTTCAGTTCTATCAGATTCCGAATATCTCTAGGTAACATTCCAAAATTGATCGACATTTTTACAGTTTTGATGGATAGATAATAAAACCGAATGTCTGCATATACATTTAACATGAACCTTCAAAGTAAAGAATACACAGGAAAAAACTTTTATGAAAAAAGGTTAAGAAAAAAAAATCATTTATGCACCATTATATATTCTCTGAATGTGTATTGCCTCCCATCCACCAGAAATCCTACCCTCTATGGTAATAGCAGTAGGGACTGGCAATAATTTGCCTAGGCCTCATGGCCTGTTTAACATTCCCTTCACTTAAATATTGTTTGGGTCTGAGTTTTAAGCAGATTACAATATATTTTGTTAACCATCAAAACAATAAAATAGTTACACAGATTTTGGACTGTTATCTATAGAGTTCTAGAAGCTGTTTAAATTTGGTGCATTTTTAAAGTTATTCAGCGATTTGCAGCAAGTCTTAGTGAAAAGTATAACACTTGCATTTAGTAATAGAATTTTTAGTAATGTTACTTTGTGGTGGTAAGAAAAAATATATACATATCGATATCATATATTGCATCCGTGAATAATCTTGAACATTTGAATGAGGTCCCCCTGATTCTCCTCCCCTTCAGCACCTAAGTCTGTCAGAGTAAGACATATATTTACATTCTAAAAGTAATTTAGTAGCACATCTTTACACTCTTGCCTCTTTAAGACTGGACTCAGATCGCATTGCCATATTCCAAATTTTAAAAATCTATCCAAAAATAATAAAACGTCAATATCATTCAATTTGCCTAACTTCCTGCATTTTGAATAAGTGCATCAAAAGATAACTCAGTTAAAATTAACCCCTAAGTCCTTTTCATTACAAGCTTTCATAATTCTTGCACCTCATCTCCCATTTTTATCAGCGATTTCGGAGATTTATGCAAACATATGACCTTCATCCCACTGAGCTTCTGAACCTCTTCTGGTTTTCAGGTTTGCCTACACTTTAACCCCCCCTCCCCCTTTTAATTTAATATAATTTCAATTTTTCACACCATTCCTGCAATTTATCAATATCACTTTGAATCACTATGCTGTTTTCTGCTTTATTATATTTGCATCATCAGCAACCAACATGCAAGTACTGGATGTGTCTGGTAAATCATTTATAAACACAGTAAACAATCAAATCAATCAATCAATCCTCTTTGTGCTATTTGCACATAAGGCCTCAACCAAAGCCTGCTGCTGATGTCGATCAGGCGACCCCATGTCCAGCCCTTTCCTTTCATCTCCCTTTCCACTGTTCTTCTCCAGGTTTCCTTTGGGCGGCGTCGTTTTCTTCGGCCGTCTGGAGTCCACGTAGTGCGATTCTGGAGAGGTCTGCCGTCTGTTGGCGAAGCACATTCCAATCCATCGCCAACGCCTTCGTTGAACCTGCGTGGTGATGGACTCGGTTTCAGTTCTTTGGTGGATTTCTTCATTGCTGATGGTGTTTGGCCAAAAAATGTTAAGTATGCGCCTGAGGCATCTGTTTTGGAAGACGTCAAGCCTGTTATCGATGTTTTTGGTCATCTTCCATGGTTCTGATCCATAAAGGAGGGTGCTGATCACATTTGACTTGAAGATTCTCAGCTTGGTCTTCTGACTGATGTTTTTTGCCTTCCATGTGCTCCTGAGTGAGGCGAAGGCTTGGCTGGCTTTCGCCGGTCGGGCTCACATCTCCACCTCCGCATCCCCGGACATCTTGGACCCAAGATAGGTAAAACTGTCAACTTCCTCAATCTCTTCTCCATTTAGTTTGATGTTTTCTTGGACTCTGGCGTTCACTCTCATACTTTTTGTTTTCTTTGCATTGACCTTCAAGCCAAGGTTTCCAGCTGTTTCTGAGAAGGCATTTGTTTTCTCCTGCATGTCTTGGTGGCGGTGTGACAAGAGGGCAATGTCATCAGCAAAGTCCAAGTCTTCCAGCATTGTTGTTGCTGCCATAGTCATGGTCCATTTGATCCCTCTCCTCTCTCTGTCGGTGGAATTCTTCATGATCCAGTCCATGGCCAGGATGAAAAGGAACGGCGACAGAATGCAGCCCTGCTTTACCCCAGCGCTGACGTTGAAGGGGGCTGTGAGCTCCGTGTCACAGACCACCTGAGATTTGAAATCGCTGTACACAGTAAACAATACTGGCCCTAAAATACTTCCCTGATGAACTACACTCAAAACTTTAGCTTTACCTGATTTTACAGATTCTACCCCAACGTGTTCTACCTCGGCATTACCAGATATCTATCTATACAGATCTCTGTTCTTAGCACTCCGGAAGCGGACTGGCAAATGAATCGAAGTTTTCCTTATCCGCAGCATGTAGCACTAATCATGGTGTGCCTCTGACGGTCGTCGTTGAATGGTTGAGTGCGTAACAATGTGGGTGATTGAGAGTGGTGTTTTGCAATTTTATTTATGAAAGCTCCCAATAAAGAAAATGTCCATCTCTGTTGCGGACAGAAATAGACAATAAAGACGTATTGTTTGTGCCTCACCAATGTTAATAGACGTCATTGATCTGTGATGCTATAGCATCGTCTTAACCGGAAGTGCCAAACAGATAAAATTGCGAAATCACGTCTCCTTCAGGTATTCGATATCCAGGCTCTCATTCTAACCCATCAAAAATATGGAACAACTTTCTTATAGGAGGGGAAACATGGCGGCCATAACAGAAATGGCTCGCGGCATTATCGTCTGCTCGCTCCACTCAATTACCCAATTGTACCTAATAAACTAAACCTAACCCAAACCCTACCCCAAACCCTAACCCCAGACCTCTGAAAAAATAACATAGACCAGCCTATGACGTCACATCCCCCCCCCCTATAAGAAAGTTCTGCCAAAATATATATATAAATCATTGACGAAACACAAATTCGCGCCCTTCTGTTCAATGGGATCGTACCGGAAATCTTGCTTCTCTATGTTCAATGGGATCGTCGCACTTCCGCTACGCGAAAGTGAAGCAAAGCCATCATATCAAGCGTCCCTGGAGGTACGTTTTGTACCACGTTTGTTTTATTTGCTTTTAAAGGGGATTGGACTTTGCATGACAGGTGCAGAACAGAGACCAGTGATATAAAAGCGAAACGATATCGTTACGGCCATAAATGAGTATAGAGAAAATCGCGTTTATGCTTGCTTTTTTTAATGTGTATTGCCATGTGGCAGGTTCAGTAAGCGGCAGCTGAGCTTGTTCTACATTGCATGGATCTGTTGGCATTATTTGACATAAATACTCCTTTTGTCATCGATGGTCATTTTGTCATTTAGGCTTGAGTTGATTTGACTTTTGGGAAAATTTGGTTTTGCATGGTTATGGCAGGTCGATTCGACACGGGAGCAAGGTCGATATGGTTAGGGGCTAAAAGAGCGAGGTGAATTTGGGTCTAATAAATTACAACACTAAATGCAAAAAATCGATGCAAACTAACATCACTCATAAGAAATCAAGAGCACTCGCATTATACTGCCTGATAGCGCAATACCAACTGTTAAATTTAATTCTTATTTATCTCTTCCCGCTAAAATGAAAAATTAGTTGTGGTAATTAGCTTCATCAATGAAAGAAAAACTGAAAACATTGTGCATTAAACAATTTTATTAAAGAGTTTTGTTTCTTTCATCTTCAGTTCTATATCAGCGATACTAGATTAATAAAATTACGAATTGCAATTAAAAAAAGGTTCTCTACTGAGTCAGTATCTTCTAGCTACACCAAAACATATAGTTTAACATTATAGAATATGCAAGCACTGAGCCTAACCCTTGTTACCATTTTATTGTCAGGTTAATGTTACTGTGTGTTCATAGTACATTCAGCAAATCATGATGTTGTACCACTTGTCTTAAAAGACGACAGAAGTCAAAATTAAGACAGCATAAAAGTAACTACAACTAAAATGTGCAGTATCTCCATTTACTTAAAATGGTAAAGGTTTATAATAGTCTGTAAAATTACACAAAGCTCAGTGCATCTGTGTTGCATTACATTCTTCTCTTGCAGTGCAGTGACGAAAATCTAGAACTCCATTCCAAGGAGGTGGATTCGGTTCCTTTTCACAAACATTTTTACGCACATCCATGGAACACATTGCTTCATTACAGGCAAGCAGATTTAAAAAATCCTGTCCTCGAATATAATAATTGGGTGGTCAAAATGGCATTCATGCTACTACTTCTGCTCAGCTTATGATGTCCTTAAGTTTGTATTTTATATTTAATGGATTAGTTTATTTTGGGAAAATACCTGAGAGTGTCTTAATATATTGGTGGAAAAATTATAACAAAATTACCTGTCGTTAAATCATTCATCTTTAAGCTATCACTTAGATTATTTACTTATTTCAGGCAGTGAAGTAAGTCGTACAGTGTATTTTGGTCTTCTTATTCATTTGGTTTCTAGACTATTTTGATGTTAATATTTCATAAACTGCAGTTTTCATAACAGTGGTTTTACTTGCAGATAAAAAGTAGAACTACAAAGTAGCAACTTCAACAGAATGATTAATTCCCAAGAGAAGGACAATATGTCAACGCAGCCTTTTTCAACTTCTAGTATGGATCTTTTTGCTTCACAGGGTCCGGACATTCAACAGAGAAAAAGACAGAAAAGATCCGAAATATGGTCATTATATGACGTTTACATAGATGTAGCTGAGGATCCTGTAAGTGAATGTTTATCTGAAAGCGATCAGAGCAAAGGAGAACCAAAACAATGCATGTTGGAGGAGTTTGATAAAAGTGAAGTAAGTGAATGTTTATCTGAAAGTGAGCAGAGCAAAGGAGAACCAAAACAATGCATGTTGGAGGAGTTTGATAAAAGTGAAGTACATGCAGACAGTAGTCAAGAACAGAGGCAGAAAGAAAAGAAAAAAAGGGATAGATCGAAAGACTTGGATATTTGTGATACGCGCATATCTAGAGATTTGAGCTACAGCATGCTACAGGTATCTAGTGATAGCAATATGCAGATAAATATAGCAGAGGATTTATTAGATTGCAAAGAAAGAAATGAGAAATATAAGTTAAGAGGGCTGGACAAAAGTGAAATCTGTGCAGACAATGAACAAGAACAGAGTCATGGCGTTAAAAGGAAGAAAAAGAATCGTAGTTCAAAAGACAATGATATTGATGATATGTCTGCTTCTGGAGATTGGAACAAGCAAGAGGTAGGGCTACCAGAAAAAAACATGAAAGGATTGTCTGAAGCTGAAGATTCTGTAGATGCTGTTTTTAAAAGCAAGGAGACCAAAAAACAACAGAAGAAATATACATTACAGGATTTGGATGAAAGTGAAGTGTGTGCAGCCAGTGATCAAGAACAGAGTCATGGCGTTAAAAGGAAGAAAAAGAATCATAGTTCAAAAGACAATGATATTGATGATATGTCTGCTTCTGGAGATTGGAACAAGCAAGAGGTAGGGCTACCAGAAAAAAACATGAAAGGATTGTCTGAAGCTGAAGATTCTGTAGATGCTGTTTTTAAAAGCAAGGAGACCAAAAAACAACAGAAGAAATATACATTACAGGATTTGGATGAAAGTGAAGTGTGTGCAGCCAGTGATCAAGAACAGAGTCATGGCGTTAAAAGGAAGAAAAAGAATCATAGTTCAAAAGACAATGATATTGATGATATGCTTGTTTCTAGAGACTGGAACAAGCAGGAGGTAGGGCTACCAGAAAAAAACATGAAAGGATTGTCTGAAGCTGAAGATTCTGTAGATGCTGTTTTTAAAAGCAAGGAGACCAAAAAACAACAGAAGAAATATACATTACAGGATTTGGATGAAAGTGAAGTGTGTGCAGCCAGTGATCAAGAACAGAGTCATGGCGTTAAAAGGAAGAAAAAGAATCATAGTTCAAAAGACAATGATATTGATGATATGTCTGCTTCTGGAGATTGGAACAAGCAAGAGGTAGGGCTACCAGAAAAAAACATGAAAGGATTGTCTGAAGCTGAAGATTCTGTAGATGCTGTTTTTAAAAGCAAGGAGACCAAAAAACAACAGAAGAAATATACATTACAGGATTTGGATGAAAGTGAAGTGTGTGCAGCCAGTGATCAAGAACAGAGTCATGGCGTTAAAAGGAAGAAAAAGAATCGTAGTTCAAAAGACAATGATATTGATGATATGTCTGCTTCTGGAGATTGGAACAAGCAAGAGGTAGGGCTACCAGAAAAAAACATGAAAGGATTGTCTGAAGCTGAAGATTCTGTAGATGCTGTTTTTAAAAGCAAGGAGACCAAAAAACAACAGAAGAAATATACATTACAGGATTTGGATGAAAGTGAAGTGTGTGCAGCCAGCGATCAAGAACAGAGGCATGCTGGTAAAAAGAAGAAAAAGAAGCATAGATCAAAAGACAATGATATTGATGATATGTCTGCTTCTGGAGATTGGAACAAACAAGAGGTAGGGCTACCAGAAAAAAACATGAAAGCATTATCTGAAGCTTCTGTAGATGCTCTTCTTTTTAAAAGCAAAGAGACCAAAAAACGACACAAGAAATATAAATTACACGATTTGGATGAAAGTGAAAGGTGTGTACATGGTGATCAAGAACAGAGGCATGCTGTTAAAAAGAAGAAAAGGAAGCATAAAGCAAAAGATGTGAATGTCTCTGGAGATTTGGATGACCAGGAGGAAGGGGCAGCGGTCTATCTGTCTCGGAATAAAATATATACATATGACAAAAAAGGCCATCATACTGGGGTGGAAAGTAAATGTGCATCAGATGCGCTTAATGGTGATGCTAACACCATAACTTTGCGTGAATGTTCCAGTAGTGGAAAAGACAAAAAAAAGAAAAGGCAGTTAGAATCTGGTGAAGTAAATATTCTGTCTGTTAAAAAATCTCATTCAAAATATCAAGCATCTTATGAAGAGCACACTTCTCAGTGTGATAAGCAGTGTTTGACTGATAATAATGAAGAGATGCACAGGTCTGAGCAGATTGATCCACTTTCTGTTTGTCAGTGCTTGGAGATGACAAATAATAAGCAATTAGCAAAATGTGGCAAAAAAAAGAAAAGGATACTGAACAAGCATGCTGAAGAAATCATATTTTTAAATGAACGGCAAGACTTCAACAACCGTAAGTGTTACTTGTGTGAAATGAGTGTTGCAGGCAAAGATAATTATATAAAACATCTTGCAGCTGCACATAACAGGAATGTTTTTCAGTGTTCACGGTGTGGCAGGTGCTGCACCTCACGAGAGGGACTTTCCTTACACCAGAGTACTGCATGTGACCAGGAAATGCTGTTTCCTGCCAGAATCTACAAATGTAACGCCTGCCCCATGTCTTACAAAAATTATCGATCGCTTTGGCGCCACAATGTGGAACAACATAAGATTGGACATACAGTTGGACAACATGTATGTCAGCGTTGTAATAAGTCCTTTACTCGTCGGGCAAGTGTGCAGATTCATCTTTTAACGTGTATGAAGAGAAAGGAAAATTCTGGTGAAGGAGAGCAGGGGGAGATTCCTTGTAAAGTTTGTCAAAAAGTGTTTTCATCAAGTCGCAGCCTAAGATATCACATCTCAACTATTCATGAGCAAAGACAGTTTGCGTGCTCCACGTGTGGAGAAGTTTTCCGTTGGTCTAAAGGTTTGTCAAAACATCGGGAAAAACATCACGAATAAGTTTGAGAATCATGCAAATAATTTTTTATTGGATCAAATATACAGTAACTATGTTACATTTAAAGCAAAAACTATCAGTTGAGCAGTTATGCCACCTGATTTGTGCTCTTAAGAATGAATTGCTTTTGTGCTTCCTGTTGAAAATAGATGCATTCTGTGCTGTGTGTTCTGCATAGTGCTTGAACACCTCGTCGATTGTTTTTATTTTTTATGAGAAATAACAGTAATATCAAAGACACTTGGCTGATTCCTTCACGAATCAGCAGCCTGGAAAGCTAAAGCATGGTTACATATTTACTACTAGCAGCCTTCTCGCACTGTTTCATGCAAAAGTATAGGTTATAATGCAGTTTTTATTGGAGAATGTACATTTTGCTTGATGTAGTTTGATAGTTCTCTGTCCATGTAATTGTTTTTTTTCCCAGTGAAATTACTTCAGACACTCTTTAGTTTTGTTCTTGGTTTCTGAACTTTTATTTTTAGATTTATTGTATGTAGTTAGCATTTTCAGGTTTGTTTACTGCAAGAATGTAAAAGATCTGTAAAAGAAAAAAAAGAGAGAAAATCAGAAGACATTGATATGCTGAGGTAATGGTCAAATAACAAGGAAATAATTCCCAGCAATGTGTTTTTAAATTATACAGATTACATATAAAAGTGTCATGCACATGCAGGATGATCACAGATTTCTCCAAAAACTTAAGGGATTATAAAATAAAATGTACATAAATATTTACAAGCATTTGTACACAGATAAATACAGGACAAAAAGATTAAAATCAATTCAAAGCAAAATCAAAGACAGTGCTAAGTTTTGATTTAAACTTGAATGACAAACATTATTATGAATGTGTCCTCAACGACATGATTTTAACAAACGTTCCCTCACTTGGGAGCAGACTACAAAATCACCTCGCTACTGTTTCTTTTATACAGATCTTCATGTGAACATTTTATCTACACACATATTTCAATTCTCTTAGTATGATGGGCCACAATCGTGGCTTTGCCGGGTAGCACGGGGGAAGGCAGTTTTCATTACTTTTATTGCAAAGTTTAAGTTTTCTCCTTTCCAAAAATGTACAGGTTTCTTGATCTAATGTTTATCTCAAAGCATCAACAATAAACAAACTTCACCCACTGTTTTCAGTTATAAGCCAGTTATTGTAATGTTATATTTTTATATTGTACTAAGAGGGCTAAAATGTTCGGACAAAATGCAGATTCCATGCATGGCGCAGTTCAACCTGAAGGATAGTGAGTTAGCTGCTTTTCAAGGATAAATTCCTAATACATTACTTCAACCCGTCCAGTTCACCAGTGAGTGAACTTTATTTTATAAATTACACACCTTTAGGAAAATCTTCATATGAATATAACCAGCAATGCAAGCTACTGCAAACAAGAAATGACCAATCCATGAAAAACAATGAAAAAAATTACCGAGGCAGACCATTACAAAAGCAAAGAATTGAATCAACAGCACCGTTGAGAAACTGCTAGCAAAAGAACAGGCAGTCTTCAGACCAAATCTGCCGCATTATGACAGAAGCACGATCGGAACCTATGTCGTAACTTCATCAACCTTTGAAAGGCTCGTCAATTAAGGTTTGGGGGGTAATGGTGTGTTTTACGCCGAACCAGCAACTAAGGCTATATCACGGCAAGGCAGCCCAAACAGATACAAAAAAAACAACGTGCCTGAGACGAGAGCTGAACCAAGAACAGCCAACTTTCACTGTATTGGCGCCTAGACCAGTCTATGGCTAGTGACGATACAGCTTTCGGTGTTGGGACGATGTGGTCTTACGGTGACCGGACACTTAATCCTCAAAAATGCCCCCAAATCGCGACACAACACTCGAAACTGCTATTTTGTGAACTTGAAATATAACCGTAAGAGAAATGTGTTGCGTGGTAACTCTAATGAGACGTAACAATCGCCCCAATTAGTTTACCTTCGATCAGTAGCTTACCTGTCATATTGATTAACAACACTTTTCATGTCATATTGTTGAAGAGCATTGACTTTAATAGCTCACATGGAGTTTAACTAATGTTATAGATGTTGAAGTATTATTTTAATTGTCAAACTTATTTTGATGTTTACATGAAAATAATTCTTTGAATTTGAATTAAATTTTTCCTTCACTTCATAATTTTTTGAGTTGAAATTTCATTTTGAGGATTAAGCGTCTAGGAGATTGTGTCGGGGATTAATGAGGATTAAGTGTCTAGGAGATTGTGTCGGGGATTAAGTGTCTGGGATTCGGTCTTACTTGTGTGGTGTTATTGGTTTGTGGGTATTATGAGTGGTGGCATTCAATAAACTCTCCAGTTAGAACACGTAGCAGAGACATCATTATGTCGGCTTCGCGCCATCTTTTATTATCCCAAGTTCGCACTAAACCTTTTACGGATTTCTACATTTTCAGAATAAGGCCAACACTTGCCTTATGTCACTTTTCCCTTTCTGTAGTTAATGGACATTAATGTTTCTATAGTAGTATGGGGTATGGCACGCACAGACACAGGTACACACACGCATTGCACACACACACACACACACACAGGGATAGAAAGGTAGGTGACATACCTTGTGACCGAAAGAGAGTGGGAGGGGGTTGGGGAAAACCACTGGCCGAATGGCGACCCGGCCGAAGGAGAGCGGAAGGGGGTCGCCTAGTAACAAGGACAGGGCTTCTAGAAAAGTCGGGTATGAGGGGGATAAGAGGGTGAGAGAGGGAGAGGAGAGTCGAACGGAGAGAAGAGAGGTGGGAGGATCGCCCCACCAAGGAGTTGTTAGAGCTTGATGTATATGCTTTCGCCTAGTCAGACCTATCCTCTGACGCGCTAGTAAATCTGAACCCACGACGGTGTTGTGTTATCATTGTGGTGAGACTGAGAGCGAACCTCATCCCACCCTGCTACATTTTTGGCGCCCAATGTGGGGCACTGGGCGAAACTTTGAACGAAGCGAGTAAAGCTTAGTGCCGAAAATGGAATTGTCAGAAGAAGAAAAGCAAGTGCTGGAAGCCTACAGCAGACACCGCCGCTAACCTACAACAGTGGATGGCAGACGATGCCGAGACAATGGGAGCCACATTGTCGAAGGCGAGCGGGCCGCAGATACCACGACTGCCACCCTTCTCTGGCGGGAGAAACAGCGACACGGCGCTCGACCTCTGGAGGTATGAACTGATGTGTTTACGGGGACGATATACTAATGACATTGTGTTGGAGGCTGTTCGCCGTTCATTGAAAGGAGAGGCGGCCAGAGTGGCCATGCGTCTGGGCCCGCAAGCTACACTAGACGAACTGCTGAAAAAGTTTGACAGCATATTTGGTCTGGTGCTATATGACCAGGACATACTCGGCGCCTTTTACAACGCGCGCCAGGAGGCCGGGGAAGATGTTACTCAGTGGCGGTGTCGCATTGAAGACACCCTGACACAAGCCCTGAATGCGCGCCTCATTGAGAAGCGGGTGTATGATGAGACGCTGCGCTGCAGACTATGGGGTGGCTTGCGTCAGCCCCTGAAGGACAGGACTGCCTATAAGTTCGAGATGGAGGCCGACGTGGATAGCCTATTCCGCTTCATACGGCAGGTGGAGAGAGACGCCGAGGAACCAGCCCACAAACCAGGTGCTGGTAGACAAGCAACAGCTAAAGTGGCACAACCGACCCCCATCGAGGACTGGAGGGAGGAGGTGAAGAAACTGTCGGCGGAGGTGCAGTCGTTGCAGCGCCAACTGCAACAGAGGCCAGGCGACGGGCCCGCTGCCAGCAAAGAGCCAAAGCAGCGGCCGCCACGTCCCTCCTATGAGGACGAGGGGCCGACATGTTTTAGATGTGGTGGCAAAGGCCACATTCAAGTGGGGTGTCGAGTGCGCGCTGACCATCTGCGCACACCGTTAAACTACAAGCTGGTCTGCAGAAGGGAGCAACCGGTAGGCCAACACCCGCCAGCACGCGGCCCCGGTTGGGAGGAAACATTGATAGGACCCAGCACGTGTGTAGATGTCTGTATCGAAGGTGTAGCCACAGCAGCGCTGCTAGACACGGGTGCCACTGTATCGACTGTGACGGACACATTCTATCGTCAGAAACTGGCACACCTGGCCGTCCGTCCGCTTCAAGAAGTGTTACACATTGAATGTGCAGATGGCCGACTGCTCCCGTACATAGGGTACATCAAAGCGGACATACGAGTGGAGGGGGCAGGGGGCGGGGCTGACAGCTTCCCTTGCCTATTGTTGGTGGTGTCATCGACCAGGTACAGCGACAATGTTCCAGTGCAGCTAGGTACAAATGTCCTGGAGCAACTTATGCACCAGGCACAAAAGAAGCATGGACCCCAGTTCCTGCAGGACGCACAGCTGCAACCATCACTGCATCGTTCTTTTAGTTGCCTAGCGATGCGAAGCAGAGCTCTGCGAATGAATCGAAATAGGCTGGCGTACGCGCGCTGTTTACAGACCATCAATCCAGTCAACGAGGTTCCGTGCGAACGCCCCACAGGTATGACCAAGGCGGCACCAAACTGTGTAGACTCAATGACTATCTCGCCACATCTGACAGTGAAACAGCAGTCGCGCATCAAAGACAGGGTTAGCAGCCACACCGAGAATTTTGCAATCAGCAAAACGGATGGTGGCAAGGTCACACGTGTGAAGTGCAAAGTAGAGCTAGCAAACGGCTCAAAGAAAAAACGGACTCGTAACCGCAACATGCTGCTACCAGTAGGCGGCATATTAGAGGATGAACATCAACAAGAAGGTGCGAGAGATCACTTGCCTCATCGCAGGCCACGAAAACCACGCCGCCCGCTCAGAAATGACAACAGCAGATTCATCGGCCCGTGAAAGTGAGAGCGACAGCGACACATCTAGCACAGCGCTCGTACATACACGGCCGCCAGCCACCAGGTCAAGAGGGCAACCGATGGCGAGTGCAGTTAGTAGCGAGGAAGAGCAGGGTAGGGACGAAGACGAGATGGAGTTACCCCGTCCGATCCCTGACCCAGATTCAGAAGCCACCACGCAGCCTCCAATGCCTAACGTCAACGACAGGGAAGTCCCATCCGCTCAGGAAGGGGGGAGAGAGGAGGAGGAGGGCGCACCACCGTCACCACACCACGCCCCTCGAGTGTCAGCAAGGCCACGTCAGCAACCAGCGTGGATGAGAGGCGACGAATTTGTACTTCGCCAGCAGCCGAGCCCAGACGATAGCCTGAGGTGCCAGAAGATTATCTTGTTGCTGAACAAACTGTCTTCAGAAAAACTTCCTGAGCATGTTAATCGAGGCTGTCTGGCCACTGTTGTAAACACACACAAACTCGCACGCTATTCAGGTTATGAGGAAAGGACTTTGACGATATTGTGATTGGATATATGTAGATTCATTTACTCTGTATTTTATATATGTTTGTAGTATGTTTATATTAGAAAAACCGGGTTGCAGGTTTAAATGTCGAGGACGACATTTCTCCTCGAGGGGGTGTGTATAGTAGTATGGGGTATGGCACGCACAGACACAGGTACACACACGCATTGCACACACACACACACACACAGGGATAGAAAGGTAGGTGACATACCTTGTGACCGAAAGAGAGTGGGAGGGGGTTGGGGAAAACCACTGGCCGAATGGCGACCCGGCCGAAGGAGAGCGGAAGGGGGTCGCCTAGTAACAAGGACAGGAAAAGTCTAGAGATGAGGGGGAGAGGAGACAGTCGAACGGAGAGAAGAGAGGTGGGAGGATCGCCCCACCAAGGAGTTGTTAGAGCTTGATGTATATGCTTTCGCCTAGTCAGACCTATCCTCTGACGCGCTAGTAAATCTGAACCCACGACGGTGTTGTGTTATCATTGTGGTGAGACTGAGAGCGAACCTCATCCCACCCTGCTACATTTCAACCTAACTTAATTAACATTAATTTTAGCCTGAATCCTTCACACCTAACTTTCCTAGTTAGAGCATTTATTATTACTTTTGCAATTTTCTTACACTATAACAACTTTTAATATTCTTGAATTTCCTATTCAAGTCTATGTGCGTTTGATTCGAGTCAATCATTTACAAGTCAAGTTTCTGTGGGATCTTGATGGTGCGACCACTCTTGGTCGTCTTGACAGTCTGATCTGGAGGAGCGATGACTTTGGACGCTGGCACCTTCCCGGCTGCGGCTCCTAGACATGGCTCTGTATTGGCAACAGGAACGTCTGGATCGTCTGAGTGTATACCAGACCAGGGGTCGGGATCCTCTTCGGACTTTGGGTTTGTTGGAATAAGGGATGAAAGATTCTTTGGAATAGGTCTGGGATTCTCGGGATTGGGATCTATGGGAATCAAGAGGCGGCGGTTGCGTCTTTGTCGACCGTAGGGAGTCTCTACCTCATATGACCTGTTGGGCAGAGACGTGATGATTGTCCCTGGTGTCTGGGTTGGCTTCACCCAAACTGGCTGACCTGGTTCCAACTCAGCGGCTGATCTGGCACGGTGTGCTCTGTCGAAGTTCTGTTTATGTTTCAACTTCTGCATCTCGTTTTTCTTATGAAAGTCCTTCCTTTCTTTTTCCTTTTTCTCGGAAAATTGAGATGGTATGGTGGGGACCATGGTGCGTAGTCTTCTCCCGAACAACAGTTCTGCTGGACTGAGACCTTGCTGAAGTGGCGTAGCGCGATATGTGAGAATCGCTAAATAAGGATCATCTGCCTTCTTCAGGATTGATTTCACGGTTTGAACGGCGCGTTCAGCTTCGCCATTCGCTTGTGGGTAGTACGGGCTGCTTGTTGTGTGAGTGAACTCGTACTGTTGAGCGAACGTTTGGAATTGCTTGCTGAAGAACTGCGGGCCGTTGTCTGAGATGACAATTTGTGGAATTCCATGGCGGGAAAAATGCTCTTAACATGGTTGATGACTGTTTCTGCCGAAGTATTCTTCAGGTGTGCCAACTCAATATAACGTGAATAATAGTCCACCACTAGTAAGTACTGCTCTTTTTTCAGTTCAAAGATGTCCATTCCAACTTTCTGCCAAGGGAATGCTGGTGTGACAGAGGGAATAAGGGGCTCAGGAGGAATTGGCCTCTCCTTGATGCAAATTGTGCACCTCTGTACCATGGACTCTATCTGCTGAGAAAGCTTTGGCCACCAAACACTCTCTCTGGCCAAGGCACGACATTTTACGATGCCTTGATGTCCAATATGAAGTCTGTGAAGAATGTCTGTTCTCAGTACTTCAGGGATGATCAGTCTTGATCTGTAGAGAAGAAGTCCATCATGTTCTGTGACTTCTGATCGTACTGTCCAAAACGCTTTCAGTTCTTCCTGCTCTGGACTAGAACGTGGCCATCCATTGTGAAGATAATACAGTACTGTCTTACAAACAGTATCTCTTGCAGTCTCGTTCTTGATTTCTTCGATGCGTTTTTCACTGGCTGGCAAGCTCTGAATCACTTGCTTGATGAAGATCTCTTCTTCTTCACTTCTCTCATCTTTCGGAGTGTTTCTTGCTGGGGCTCGTGAGAGTGTGTCAGCAGTCACGAGATTCTTGCCTTTGGTGTAGACAATGTTGTACTTGAACCTCATCAGGCGCATCCGGAATCTCTGAATTCTCGGAGGTAGATCTTCAAGGTTCTTTGTTTTCAGTAGAGACAATAATGGCTTGTGGTCAGTTTCGATTGTGAGATCACGAAGTCCTGTGATATAGTCACAGAACTTTTCACACGCCCAAGTCACTGCGAGTGCTTCACGCTCAACTTGCGCGTACCTGCGCTCAGTTTCCGTCATGCTTCTTGATGCGTAGAAAACTGGCTTAAGGTGACCATCTGACTGTTTCTGAAGTAATACTGCACCGAGACCGAAAGATGAAGCATCTGTTGAGACGACGGTTGTTTTGTCAGTACCATAGTGTGCTAACACTGGAGCTTCAGTCAGCTGTTTCTTAATTCTCTCAAACGAGGTTTCTTGAGCAGTGTCCCAACACCACTCATTGTTTTTCTTGAGCAGGTCACGTAGCGGTTTGCTGTCGTTTGCGAGGTTAGGGCCTGCAAACTTCCCAACGTGGTTAATCATTCCTAACAATCTTCTGAGATCAGAAATATTCTCTGGTTTGGGAAAATTCTTCACAGCAGACAGTTTCTCTGGGTCTATGGCGATCCCGTCTTTCGAGATGATGTGCCCGAGAAAGGATATCTTCTCTTTGGCAAACTGGCACTTCTCATCGTTTAGGGTAATGCCCGCTTCTTGAAGCGTCGACATCACTTTCTTCAAGTGACGATCATGCTCTTGCTTGTTCTTACCGAAAATGAGCAGGTCGTCAATGTCACAAATGACATTTTCATTGTTCGCAAGAAGTTGAGACATTCGTCGTTGAAATACTTCTGGCCCTGAACTTATCCCGAAGGGTAAACGTGTATAACAGTACCTTCCAAAAGGTGTAATGAAGGTTGTTAACTCCTGACTTCCTTCATCCAGTGGAATTTGATGGAAGCCCTTTTTGCAATCAAGCTTTGTAAACATTTTTGCTCCTGACAGCTGGGCTAACAGTTCATCTGTTGACGGCAACGGGTAGTTCTCTCTGCGAACTGCTTCGTTTAGTTTGCTCAGATCGACGCAGATTCTTACTTTCTCGTCACTCTTGGGCACCACTACTATTGGGGCGCACCAATCACTGGGCTTGGTGACTGTGCGAATCACTCCCTGTTTTTCAAGTTGATCCAATTCTGTCTTAACTTTCTGTTTCAAGGGTAAAGGTAAACGCCTTGGAGCTGCTACTGCATATGGAACAGCTTGTTCTTTCAGACGAATCTTGTAAGGATCTTGTAGACTTCCTAGTCCTCTGAAAAGTTTTGGAAATTCTTCCCTGTACTGCTTTTCCTGATCCTCTATAACTGTGTTGATTCTCTCAATCAACTTCAACGCTGTAATGGCTGGTCGACCTAGCAATGGTTCTTCGAGTGTTTTTACGACATACACTTCTTGCACTGTAGAGATATTCTTGTATGTCAGTTTTGCCTTGAACATGCCTTCCACAGCTATCTCAACATGACCTGGACCATACAGTTTCTTGCACACTTTCTGCAGTGGTCGCTTGGCTGCTGGAACTGCGGTCTGAGGTACAACAGTAACATCAGCTCCGGTGTCAAGCTTAAACACATTCTCTGTGTCTTCCATCAGGAGACTGACTTTCCAAGGATCTGTTGTCACACTGCCCACAATCATACCCATGTAAACTTCTTCGTCTTCTTCTTCCTCTTCCACTGCGTGAATCTTAGAAGAACCTGAAGAGCGACAGACTGCAGCGTAGTGACCAATCTTGGAACATTTTCTGCATTTAGCGTTCTTTGCAGGACAACCATCTCTGTTGTGGGAACCTTTTCCACATCGAGAGCATGGCTTAGTCTCTGGTTTTCCCCGAAGGCCTGACTTCATACCGCAACGAACTTTTCGCTGGCCTTTCTGAATCTTGTTGATGGTTTTCTCCATTGTACTCCCGCTGTTGCTTACCACCATCGAGTGTGCTTGAGTCTTGGAAGTCTCATGAGCTCTGCAAATTTCTATTGCCTCTGGAAGCTTGAGTGTTTTCTTCTGCAACAATTTTTCACGCATAGTGTCATCTTGAACACCGATCACAAGTCTGTCACGAATCATGCGGTCAACATCCTTGAAATCACATGATTTTGCTAACTTGCGTAAAGCTGTGACGTAAGTATCAACTGACTCATCCTTGTTTTGGTATCGGCTATGAAGCTTGTAGCTCTCATACACCTCATGTGTGCTACCTAAACAGAAGTCGTTGAACTTGTCGATGACAGTCTGGATATCTTTGTTGTTCTCCCCTTCTTCAAAGGATAATCCTTCGTAGATTTCTTGTGCGTCCTCGCCAATGCAAGCTAATAGAACTGCACTACGATAAGCTGAATCTTCTTTATCAAGGCGCGTTGCTACCTCATAGTTCTGCCACTGACGAAGAAATTTTTTTCCAATTTACTTCAATGTTAGAAGACAAATCCAGCTTTGAGGGAACCGGAACGTTTGCAGTGAAATGTTTTCTCTGGTGTGTCTCTGCCATGTTGCTGGTGTCCACCAAAAAAACGAAGTAACCAACTTTCTTGAAGTGGGGTACACGAATGTTTGTACTAAGCACCGCAAGTCAAAACTTATGTAGAGTACACAAAACTTTGAATCATCCAACCACAATCTATAAAGACATGCTGCGAGAAATGTCACATTGCGAACTGGAACGTACTGCGCAATATTTCGAAATGGGAAAAACTTGCCCACCTGAAAGTTCCTGGAGAAATCACATAGCTAGCACTTTGCTGCTCACTTCTGACACCATGTGGTGTTATTGGTTTGTGGGTATTATGAGTGGTGGCATTCAATAAACTCTCCAGTTAGAACACGTAGCAGAGACATCATTATGTCGGCTTCGCGCCATCTTTTATTATCCCAAGTTCGCACTAAACCTTTTACGGATTCTACATTTTCAGAATAAGGCCAACACTTGCCTTATGTCACAACTTGGGACGATTTGGCCATGGCTGGGGAGCGAAATGACCAGCCCCCTGTTGGGCTACTGAGGTGGCAATTTTAAGAAAACCTATGCCCAGGCTTATGAACAGTTCTATGTAAGTGTAATCCACATGTCTCCTTTACGTGGTTACACAAGATAGGGCAGTCGCGCAAGGTGCAGGTATGTTTTCTTTAAAGACCAACCTGAATGGTTTACGGTTTTTGCAGATACCAGTAGATACACGAGCTGTTGAAACTAACTACGACTGCTGGTAGAGCACCAGATATGCAACATCGACGGTTTCTACACCGTCTGGTCTACAAGTCTACACAGTCACAAACACATCATCAGTCGTATCTTTATCCAACACAATGCTAAAAACAGTGTGAGCACGCAATGAAGGTCCGTGAACGACAACCTGAGCGATGTTTCTTCATTTGACTTGAAGACACTCCCTGTTACAAATACTTCGGGCGCGTAAGAGAACTCCAGTATAGGAGAGTAATTTTTTCCCGCTTTCCTCGTGGCAGGTGAGAAATGCCGATGTTTGAAGGCTTATATCTTTCAAATTAAGCATAATTATGTACACATATTTTGGGAATTATTATTTTAAAACGAATTTAACCCGATCATAAAGAAAAAATGTAGCGCTCGGTTTGTCCTTTAACTACATTTATGGACACTTCATGCCACATACTTTGAACAAGTTAACAGCTAAATACTGGTCACATTCCTGATATTTGGAAACTTTCGCACATTGTGCCTGTCCCAAAAATCATTAGGCCCAGTCAACCCAACGACTTCAGACCAGTCGCTCTTACGTCACTCATCATGAAATCCCTTGAGAAAATCGTAAGGAGCGAGGTTATGGCTGCTGTTGATCGCTATTATGATCCGCTGCAATTTGCCTATAGAGTTGGAAGAGGTGTCGATGATGCTAAGCTGTTTATACTAAATACGCTGTACAAACATCTGGAGAAACCTAAAGAGTTCATGGCAGGCTTCTCTTTGCTGATTTTTCTTCTGCTTCACTGTGCAACCTCACTTGTTAGCGGAGTTAGTTAGTTAGTTGTTGTTTTATGCCAAGTCAGCAACTATGGCTATCTCATGGCAAAAACAATGTACATGACTATTCAAAGGTTGATATAAAGTAATTGTACAAGTCTATAGATTTCTCTTTTCTTAGTTTTACAAAATAACAGTTTTTTAAACATATAAGTTCTATCATATCAGGTGAAAAATCTGAATGGACTTTACATATGCCAATATTGATTTGGGAGAGTGTTTGGCAAAAAGGTCATCAAGAGTCTGTGCTGTAAAATAGTTTTGACGAATTGTAGCGAGTTTTGAACAGGAGATGAGCAAATGTTCTATGGTTAGGGGGTCTTTACACCAAGGACAAAGTGGGGGGTTTTCTCCTGCAAGCAAAAATCTGTGAGTGATATATGAGTGACAGCTTTTAGTCTATTTATAACCACTTTTTCTCGTCGGTTTAGAAATTCTTGTGTTATACAGTCTGCTAGTTTTGGAAAAATAGCGTGAAGTTTGTTGTGCTTCATGGAGTCCCAGTGTTAGCGGAGAATCTAGTTTCAGACTTCCATCTATCCCACCAACTAACTCTCGTGATCCTGGACTTTTTAACAAACAGACAGCAGCGCTAGAGAGTTGCTGTTAATGGTCTTCTCTCAGAACCTGTTGTCACCTGTACAGGTTCCCCTCAAGGTTGCTGCTTGTCTCCACGACTGTTCATACTCTGTACTAACAGCCACGGAATTATATAGATGGAAGAGCAGCTTGGTCGTCTGCACCGAAAAGTGCGAAAACCGGCCATGTTCGCGCATGTGGTTCTAGCAACTTCCGGCTCTACCTTCGAGGATGGGAGAATCGAGCACCTGGAGTTATTCACTTGCAAAAATAAAAAGTTCTTGCGGACGTTGCGGTGCAAATTGTTGTGTACCATTGTGCACTACCAACAATGCCAGATGCCGGGGTTTAAGTTTCATGCGTCTGCCTCGGCTTGGCGTGAGTGTGGAACAAGATGAGTGGAGAAGGCGCCTCGAGCACGCCATAAGCAGATGTGATACTTCGTTTAATCCTGACAAAGCGACTATTTGCAGTCGCCACTTCGACGAAGACTGCATCAAGCACGGTAGGTTAATGCATTTTATAAATACTTTTTCCCATTTACATCTCAGAATATTTAGTTGCAATGCATGTGTGTGTGTGTTTGTGAGTGAGAGAGAAAGACCAGCAACGCTGTATTTCGCTGATCACTTACGCTTGAAACTGAGGGACCATGCAAAAACGATTAGTTTTTTAAAATGAATACAGGAAGGCAGATAATGTGAACATTCAACACAGCAGTACTTTCATCTTTATCACACAGTATCTGTCTGCAAACACTGTATCATTTTAGTTAAGCTTGCTCTTGAATTTACTTATTACTATGCATGCAATGGAGTCTGTGATATCCTTTAATCTGGCATCTAATATTGCTGGCTTGCTTGAGCCTTCAGTCAATGTGGCCAATGGATAATAAATAGTAATTACTCAAAAATCATTATGGACAAGTGTGCACTAATAGATGCATAGTGGTTTACGTTAATACTTGCTATTATTTATTATTTTCTCTGTTGTTGTCAGCTGGTGGAAAACGTTCATTGGTACCAGGCAGCCTGCCAAACTTACTAATGCCACCATGAAGTGTAGAAACTCCAAAGTCTCAACCTAGGAAACCTCCAGTCAGTAGAAACCAAGATTTAGCATGAGAAGTTTTAGGTGTGGGGATGGAGGAGGGGCAAGAAATAATGTGTTTCAGGAGTCTCTGTTTACAGCCAATTCTAATTTATATTTTTTTCTGGGGTATGCTCCAGCTTGAATATGTTAAAAATAATAATTATTATTACTGTATTGTGTGTAAGTGTTGTCTATGTATATCATAAAACGCCTGTTGTTTAAAGGTTCTTTAAAATATGCCTATATAGGCAGACATTTTACTATTCAGTTGTGACTACCATCTATACATGTAGATAATAATAAGGAATTGTTCATATGAAAGATAGGCAATCATAGCATTCAAGTGTGCAGGTCAAAAGACTGCTTAAGGGCTTTCTTTCTTATTTATTCTGCAATTATTTGTAAATTTTGAAATTCTTCACTTTTCTTTCAGACGGAGAGACCACCTTCACAGCTGCCAAAGACTGTGGCATATTACACCTTCAGTGAAGTGCGAAAAGCAGCTGAACAACTACCTCTCCCATGGATCCAAATCAGCAACATGGAGCAAGAGATTGTGGTGGCCACTGTAGAGGATACCATGCTGAAGTTCAAAGTGAGCATAAAGGCAGACTTTGTGACCACAGTTCAAGTGTATGGTTTTTCAGCACCAAATGAGACTGTGAACATTGAAAATTTGAAGCTTAACACTTTTCTCACAAACCTGAGCTGCAAATGTGTATGCAAAGGTGTGATCAGTGAATCATTGCAGGAATTTTCTGCCTTACCGAGAAATGACCAAAACCAACTGTATTTCAGACACATCATATGCAAGTCAGTAGGCACACACACATCCACAGTTAGATCCAAATGCTGTGTGTTGTTGACAGAAAATGGACAAATATGTGAACCTTGTCAGTATGTTGAGAGACTGCTCAGAATGAAAGAAGAAAGAGCAATAGCCAGCAAGTCAAATTGCATCAAGACCAACCATTCTCTTAATCTTCCCAGAGAAAAAAGATATTGTATGAATGAGATATGAAGAAAAAACCAGATCTTGTCCCATATACAAATGTTAATGACAAACGTTTTGAGTTTTTGGAGGATGTTTTGTCATAATTGCAGCAGTGAAAAATATCTGTCAACACGGGCCCTGGTAATTTTTCTAGCTCTGGCCGCAAGAAAATGTTTATTTCTCAACAGACCTACAATGGCATAATAATGACAGTTAAAGCATTTACTGGGGCAACAAAATACCTGCTAAGCAATGGTGTCGACTTTGTTCTCAGTAATAAATTTTGTCAAGGTCCTCTGGAAGAGCATTTTGGGAGGCACAGAAGCATAGGCCGAACAGCAGAGAACCCCAATCTCTTTCAGTTTGGATACCAGGAGTCTAACCTACGACTGCAGAGGAATTTGGCTCTGATTATTCAGCCAAGAAGAAATATTAGGAATGCTGAGAAGATACCTGTAACTATCACAAGCCCCATTAAGAAAAAGCCTAGAAAATGAAATGTCTCTGAATTTTCCATGCACCTTTTGAACACAAGTTCTCTTTATGTAACAACAAACTTATCAGTTATCCCAACAACTCTTACGACCAATCACTGCTCTAACAACTAGTTTGGGGTCATGTAAATCACTTTAAAAACAATTTGTTTTGTCATTGCTGCATGGTTATTCATAACAGTCTATCATCTTCTGTTTAATAAAAGATTGTGCCCCAGTGCTACAGTCATTAATTTACAAACAAATGTTTTTTTTAGAGCCTTGTTGTTGATCGAGCCAAGTTGTGAAGAAAACATATTCAGACTCATTTATGGTTACTTATGATACTGTTAAGATACTGCTCTACCCCAGCTTGTTATTTGAACAGTTAATAGTGTTTATAATAGAGCTGTACAACAGCCTAAAATTTTTCCTTAAACATAAAATTGTATCAAGATAAGTGTAAAATACATCACATGCCTTTACATTTTACAAGCATTATCTTATGCAAAGGTATGTGGAATATGTGTCCAAAATTTTCTCCAATATGCATATCTTTATCTTTCTACCAAAAAAAGTGCAAATAGGTTTAAACTGATTAAACACAAACACCTTCAACTGTTTCTAAAAATGATCTTGCACCATTGAAGAGTGAAAAAGGCAGGCAGCACTATCACAGAGTTAAATAACACTGTGGCATTATCAACTTAACAAGACATACACATGTATCTGAACAATTAACTCTTGCACACAAGCAAATGCATGCACACATTTTCCTCCGCAGTATAGGTCAGAATCCATATGTTTATACATTAAATTACAAAGCTATGATTAAGTTCATTTATCATTTGTTAAGGCATGTGAAATGTTTGTCCAACATTTTCTGCAATATGCATATTTTTATCTTTCTACCAAAAAATCAAGTATAGTAAACATTTTAACTATATTACATCAACATACACTGCACTAAAGAGCCATAATGAGATAGTCACCAACTGTAGCATAATTTTTAAACACAAACTGTTAAGTGAGCAATCCTCAAGTATATCGATTGTGCAGTGAATCTGCATCAGTTTGTCAGTTTATCAACAAAGCTGACAGGCTGGGAAAAAAGACGATAAAACACTTCCTCCTATCTCCACTAAAGCCCTATAATTATATGCTAACATGTATGCAATCGGTTTGAGGCAGGTGTTACATCATGTAAGGACTGCTTTCAGATTTTGTAAAGTCGTGCAATTAAAAACAGATCCCTCTAATTCATCGAGTCATTTTATGTGTCGTCAGTACACACGTGCAGTCAACAAAGCTTCCGTAGATCAGTGCCTGTTTGTTATCATTGCTAAAGCAGACTACTTTTATACAAACATTTATAGCTCTGGGCACCAGATCTAAATAACAAAAGTAAAAATCTTCATTTTAATTGCTTGTACCCACAAGAGTTGTGTCGATGTCAAGTGTCGACTGCTAAACCGGAAGAAGGCGTAACGAATTACTGATCACGTGACCAAAAAGCCTACTGCTCACATAGCGCGAAGAAGGCGCGGGCCGCGAGCTGCTACTCCATCTAATGTAACTCCGTGCTAACAGCTGTAGAAGCACTATTGATAGGAGCTTTCTGATAAAATTTGCTGGTGACTCTACCTTGCTGTCACTTTTGTATGATAGTGAACATGTTCACAGTGGCGCTCTTCCTGACTTTGTCCGCTGGTGTGACGAACACTTCCTTGCCCTGAATGCCTTAAAGACTAAGGAAATGATCTTCGACTTTCGGATGAACAAGCCTGAGACAGTCATCAGTACTATCCATAATGATGCCATCGAGGTAGTCGACTCTTACAAATATTTAGGTATGATCTTCGATAACAAGCTTAAATTACAATAGACATTACCGGCAGCTCAGCCCCGTTTTGATCAGATCTGCCACAATTACCGGCAAGGCGCGTGGCGGAGGAGTCTGTTTCTACGTCAACAACAAGTACTGTAATACAGTAATTCTTCGTGAAAAGATGTGTACTTGCGACCTTGAGCTACTCACAATTTCACTTCGTCCATTTTACCTCCCGAGAGAATTTCCCCAGTTGTTTTTCACCCTTGTGTACATTCATCCCAGGGCAAATGTTTCCAATGCGATACAGTGCATTGCAGAAGTGACTCACAATACTCGATTTTCCTGATGCTCCTAAATTTATTTTAGGAGATTTCAATTACTGTGACCTGACATCGGTTCTTAAGACCTATGACCAGTATGTGACAAGTCCTGCTACTACCCTGGGTAAGACCACACTCGATCTCGTCCATGGAACTGTTCCACATGCGTACAGACCTCTACCCCTGCCCAGTTTAGGTGTGTCATGTCACTTAAGTGTGTACCTTGTACCTGTTTATAAACCTGTGTTCAGACGGGTGCGCCGAACAATTCATTCCACCAAATGCTGGACTGCAGACAGTGTTGGAAGCTTACAGGGCTGTTTTGAATGTACCAACTGGGATGTCTTTGTAGACGCATGTCCTGATCTGGACGACTAAGTAAACACCATCTCTTCATATATCTGCTTTTGTGTATATGGCACCATTCCATCAAAACAGTTTGTGCTTTATCCTAAAAACAAACCCTGGGTGACCAAGAGCCTAAAAGCAGTGCTTAATAAAAAGAAACTGGTACATAGAGAGGTCCGTAATGCTATCCGTCAGGCCAAGGTGAATTATAAGACTAAAATAGAGTCTCAGCTTGGTAAAGGTAACATTCGAGCAGTTTGGTAGGGACTCGAGAACATGGCCAGTGTTGAAGATCGGCTTAAGGGGTCGAAAGCCAAAATCTCGATCACAGGCGTTTACAGTATGGCATTATCAAATGCTGTTAATGCTTTCTTTGCTCGTTTTGAGACTCATGACTTCTCAGTGAAAATTAAAGATGTCCTCAGTTCTCTTCACCCTGTCCAGAGGGTTGAGATTTGTCAAGTACAAGTTGTGGAGCTGTTTCAGCGCGTAAACGTTCGAAAGGTTTCTGGTCCAGATGGTATTTGCGGCAGAACATTAGGTTTCTGCGTGCACCAACATGGAGGCATTTTCCAACACTTTTTTCAGCGCTCTATGGATTCACTCTCCATCCCAGCTGCTTGGAAATTGTTTGTCATTGTCCCAGTTCCGAAGAAAGCTTCAGCGTCATCTCAACGACTTTAGACCAGTGGCCTTAATATCGTTGGTCATGAAAGTATTGGAGACAATCATCAAAGCATTGATTCTAAACGCCACTAACAAATGTCTTGACCCCTTGCAATTTGCATACCAGTCCAAACGAAGTGTTGATGATGCTAAACTGTTCATCCTCCACACTTTACTCAAACACCTGGAGAATCCACAAGCCCACGCACGACTGCTGTTTGCTGACTTCTCATCGGTCTTCAACACCATTCAGCCACATATTCTAGCTAGAAGACTCCTCGACGAGTTTTCCCTTGATCATCAGCTAGTGTCATGGATCATTCACTTTTTGGTTGACAGGCAGCAACGAGTACTTGTCGTTGGCACTTATTCCGGCTCAGTCACAACGTGCACCGGCTCACCTAAAGGCTGTGTTTTATCCCCGCTTCTGTTTATTTTGTATACCAACAGTTCCCGCAGTAACCATGAGGGTCAATATCTCGTCAAATTCTCTGATGACACTGCACTGTCTCTCCTTAGCGGGCCAGTAGATATCTACGGTGTAGCTTGGGAGAATTTATTGCCTGGTGCGATTACAATTTCTTAGAACTTAATGTGAGTAAGACGAAAGAGATGGTCTTTGATTTCCGTCGCAATTCTCCACCATAAGTGTCATCCACGACAAGGAGCTTTCAAATACCTGGGTACCATCTTCGACAGGCGACTTTGTTGGGATGTCAACACTCAGACTGTTGTGAATAAAGCTCAACAGCGCCTCTTGCTTCTCCGGAAGCTGAAGTCTTTCTCTGTCTCCCACGAATTTCTTCAGCTCTTTTTAAAGATCGCATACAGAGAGTGTGCTGTCCTTCTCGTTTATCTGTTTCTACAACAGTTTATCGGTGAAGGACAAGAGCAGCTTACATCGTGTGGTATCCACCTGCTCCAAAGTCGTTGAGACTGGGACAGCTCTTCAGACACTATATAAAATGCAGACACTTTTGAAAGTGTCTGCAGTCCTTCGCGATGACAGGCATGTCCTGTCGAAAGAATTTGTCCAGCTTCCATCGGGCCGCCGATTTTGTGTGCCTGCATGCAGGACCAACAGACTGCGGCTGTCATTCGTTGTTTCGGCCAGGCGTGTGGTGTTGTGCGAATGGTGTTGTGCGAATGAATGAAATGAATGTGAAAGTCTGTTTGGTGCATACAAATTTTGTTGTTGTTATCGAGCTGCCACCGAATTGCCCTCCGGGACAAATAAAGTATTATAAATGGGACATCAACGCTATGATCCTTCGTAAGTCAACAACGCCAGTACCGCCTATGGAAACTATATCAAAGTTCTGCCATCGGCTCAATCAGTCCTTCATTGAAAGTCTCATCACTTGGGACGATTTGACTTTTCTGTCTTGTGACGAAATGAACCATACATGGGTCGAAATGGACCGACGTGTGATGAATTGACCTTTTGGTGTGGGACGAATGGTAGTGACGAAACGACCCGGTCGTATCTCTCCGCATGTTGATGATGATGATGTCTAATTATAATGAGCAAGTATCCATTCAGAAGAATGCTCATTGCGCAGCAAAAAAAGCAGAAAGCAGAAGAGAAGAAAAAAATAAAACAACAGGAAAATAAACAATAAAGACAAAAGTGGTGCTTAAAAAAACAGAAACCGTTTCCCTCCCTTCTTGAAACGCGGTGAAATTGTGACAGTTTCAAACTTAAAATTTTGTATTCTTGATTTTTCCTATGTATCATTATATTCTCGAAAATTTTTAATTTTATTTAGTTAGAATTACCTTTTATTTAAAACCCACATTTTTTCCCAGTTTATGAATTTGTACAGCTAAGAACGGCTACTCTGTTTCTTGTAAAAGGGTTTCGTTCAATGTGTGACCCACAGACTTAGAAGTCTGTAGTCTGTGGTGTGACCTATGTGTTAATGACAGCATTCGTTTGACCGAGCGATAAACAGTTTGTGTCATTTTTTTACCGCATTTGTTGGTAAATTTTCTTGTTTAGTAACAAAAATGTTTAAGATTTGCAAAGCGTACGCTCAGCTCCGACTACTTGAATCTTTCGGAGAAAACGGAGTTCAGCGTGCATATACTACAGTACACCTGATCAAAGGACTAAACAGTTGTGAATTTGTTTCTTCAAATAATGTTTCGTTAAACCAGAATTACGCCAGTTTGTTGATGCGTAGCCTTTCAACCAAACCTCGACCGCAAAACGAGAAGTCAGAGAAAAAAGTGGAAGTGAGCTACGATCCCCCTTCACCATACCGAGTTCCAGGTCCTCGCCGATATGGTTACGAGACAAAATATTTTACTGGAGGTAAGAATTATTTTGAGACATCACGTTCAGTTTTGAGTCAATCCAAATTTCTCCGTGACTCATTAAAAAGTAAAAAGGTTAAACTGGATACATTAGTGCCGAGTTTTCCTTCATGACTAGTGGGAATCGAGTGTCTTGGGTTCATATCTTGTCTCGGTCACGCTAATCTGTCTTCAGAAGTGATGGCACATCTTTACAATGCCGGGATATATCTTTAGGTACAGCTTTGATATTGGGGAGGACGCGACGACAATAACAGAAATGGCTCACGGCATTTGTCGTCGGCTCGCTCTACTCAACTGCCCAAATGTACCTAATAAACTAAACCTAACCCTACCCAAACCTCTGACAAAATAAAGACTATGACGTCACGTCCTCCCCTATATCAAAGTTCTGCCTATCTTTACTTGCTGGGCTAAACTGCCATCCTCCTTCTACCCCCCCCCCCACTTTTTAATGCCAAACCCAACGTATTCTTCAGTATTTATTTCCATAGCTAGTTTTTTTTAAAAGGCAATCAAGTATTACTTGCATTGTCATTGTACTGATACCTACTATTTAGAATTGTGTTGTAGTGTTGTATTCTGTAGGCCTACATTTTACAGTACTGAAAAAATGGTTTTCTTCTGCCCTTCTACTGCCTAATCAGAATTTGTACTATTTTTTTACTCTGATTTTTTTCCAGAAACCATGTTGCTTCTCAATGGCGATGTTCATGTTTGTATGCATATAATTAATATGAAGATAAAAAAATTTGCTTCAAGGGTTATTGCCTCGAGGAGAGCACCTGCCACCCATTGCTTCTCTTCCGAAGCACAAGTTCTCAGATCCTTGGACCAAGAAAAAAGCCCTCTTTGGTCAGAATGATTACATAGGTAAGAATTGTTTTGTAACAATTTATTATATGCCTCTTCTCATTTGGTAATGGTATAATTCTCTCAGTGTATTAGGAGTGACATTATTTATAATGTTGAAAGGTAAATGGGGAGAGTAGGAGGTATTATTGAATATTTCAAAGTAATTTGTGAAAATACAAAAACATTTGATAAAATGAATCCAGCTAATGGTATATAATATTTTGTTTTACTTTCAGACATTCTGGGAGATGGCAGTGTTAAACCCAGTGACCTTATTACAGGCCCTCCATGGCTGATTGGTTTCAAGGGAAATGAGCTGCAACGTTTAACACGCCAAATGAAATTTCAGGGCAGTGAATTGGCATACCTTTATCCTACAAGATTCCACCAGATACAAAAGCGTGTCAAATTTCTATACAAAAGGTATAATCAGAGACGTAGTAAAAGTTACTAGATTGGTGTCAAGCACATTTGTGTGTGAATTTAAAGTTAGGTTATATTTTAAAGTTGTCATTTTCATGATTATGTTTTCATATCCTGCATGGATGATAAATATCTGTTTAGTTAAAAGCCACTCCCTGTAGAAGGAAATTGTAGACACAAAGTGCACAACTTTTTTTGAACCTATTGAAGCCATTACTAACTGCGCAAGCTTGAGTTTAAGTGTTGCAAAAGACATTGCTACTAAAATACATTTCCAGATATTACGAGAATAAGTGTGTCATGGAGCTGCTCATACTTTACGATATAGATTTATACCTGTAAACCTTCATGGCAGATATTCTAAATCTGAAATTGTATTACAAACTTCAAAATGAAAACTTCTGTGGAACTGTCTTTTGCAAATATATTTGGTTCATCATCAAATAGGTTTTTTTGTATTTTGTGCTATAAGACTGATGAGAAATCAAGAAGAGTCTGAAGTTAACAGATGATGAGAACTAGCCAGTCATGTTTACAAGGATTTAACCCTCTTTGCACGACTGTGGCTTTGCCAGACAGCACGGGGAAGGCGATTTTCCTTACTTTTATTGCAAAGTTCAAGTTTTCTCTTTTCCAAAAATGTATAGGTTTCTTCTTGGTCTAATGTTTATCTTGGAGCAGCCATAATAAAAAACAAACTTCATCCAGTCTTCAGCTATAAGCCAGTCATTGTAATGTTACATTTTGTTATGGTGCTAAGAGGGTTAACTTAAAGGCCAGCATGAGCAGTCAGTGAATAAGACCAGAAATAGAGCATAAGTATCACAAAAACACGTTCCTGTGATATTTTATGACAGAGGCACGAGAAATATTACTGTTTTTCACACCTGGATTTGTCAAGACAACAGTAAGTGACTAGAGGGTAGTATTTCTATTAAAAAAAAAAAGCGTCTGCATGAGCTGAATTCGAAGAGGAAAGATGGAATCTTGAGTAAAAGAAAACAGATCAGAACACAATGTGCTGTTGCTGAATGTTCTCTTGGACACTCAGATGGAGTTTGTACTTATTGTCACTTCCTAAAGATAATGGCAACAAACACCAGTGGATTAACATTGTTCAAAGATCTGTTTATACAGATCTCTGCTTTGTTCAAACATGCTGTGCCAAAAATTTGCACAAACCATAAAAAAGTGGTTGTTATCCAGTCACTTATAGTCTTATACAGTACAGGCAAGTCTTGAACTTTCAGTAAAATGTGTAAACTATACAAATGCATGAGCTGTTAAAACCGGCTAAGACTGCTGGTAAAAAGCTTAAAGATCAAGCACCAGATATGTAACACTGATGCTTTCTGTTCTGGTCTACAAGTAACAGCACAATGCTTTTAAAAAAACCTTGAGTGTGAGGGCAGCATTGTTATGCATGCTCAGAACAGCTAAAAAAAGAATTGAGGGTGAAACGTATGAGGGGCTTAAACGGGATCATGTACAAGCAAGTAAATAGTAATGGTAATGTCATAACCAGCAGTCAGTTGTAACTATACAATAGCTGGAAATTAACCATCTATCAAATAAAAATAAAAAAGTTACAGGAGTTGATCTTAGACAAACACATTTGAAATGTGCTTATATTTTATTTACAGTAATACACATGGAAAAAAATCTGCCCACTTATTAACAGAGCATCAATAACAATAATACAATGTAGACTGCAATGTCAGCAATTGTTGACCATTAAATTTTGATCTGGAGATTTACTTACCAGTCCGTCTAGTGAATTCCGTTTGGATCTTTTTATTTTTTTTTTAAACTTAAGTCATATATTAATATTAAGTTCAAATCTGTTGGGCTGTATTCTAAAATGAGCTGTTTATTTTGTGTGCAAAAAAGATTGCTTCTTGAACAAGACAACCTGAGTGGTGTTTTTTCATTTGACTTGAAGGCTTGCATAGAATTGCTGAAGCAAGCCACACTTACTGCTAGAAATACTACTTGCGTGGAATGGAACTTTCTAATTAAGGAAAGTAATTTTCTTCTGCTCTTCTACTGGCAGGTGAGAATGCCGATGTTTGAAGGCTTATATCTTGAAAATTAAGCAAAATTATGTACTCATATTTCGGGAATTACTATTTTAAAATGAACTTAACTAGAGAACAAAGAAAAAAATGTTGTACTCGTGTTGCCCTTTAGAGGATGTGGTACACAGCAATGTTTCACTGAGAAGGCCAGGCAGTCCACCTCACATTCAATATCAAGGAAGAAAGAAAAGTTCTCTGAATGAATTTGAGTAACATTTAATTAAACATCACCTGTAAAATTTGCTTCAAAATGTTATAGTCAACCACTTAAAAAAAAAAATTCTGAATGTACAACTTTTCTTAAATCTTTCTACCATAGCCATTCTAAGCAAATGCAATGATATACCTCTTCCTCTCATTTCATCAATGCTTACACTTTAAGCATAATATTCTTGTCTAAACAAGTGACTGCAAAAGTGTTAGGCTTTAAAAGAAAAAATATTTCGCTCACCAAAAAAAAAAAATGGGAGAAGAGGAAACGTCCCAAATGAACCATTCAGGCTTATTCTTGAATTTGCATGTGTAAGAGACCACCATATACACTCATTCACGATTACACACTGCTGCTGCCTTGTGTCAGACATTCACATGCACACAAAATATATTTTAAATGACTGTTATAAAGGCTTATGCAACATAAATTATGGAGTTAAATATTACTATCTATAACCTACACACCCCCTTGCCTTTTGAACTTTTCCAATACCCTGTCAAGTTTTGGACAAATAAGGATGGCTGTGATAACGCTTCTCCTTGTTTCTTGCTTTGCAAAACTTCCGAGGGTAACGTGAAAGTGAGCAAGGAAATCTTTCTAGTATTCTGAGGTAATAATTACATCAGTATACTCCTCTTTTGGTTAAAATAGAAGGTGTAGTTTGAGTGTACTCTCACACCTTAGGGAAAATGAAACCTAGCATTCATGCTCTCCGTGTTGCCAAGCAGATGGATGACAAAGCACATAATGCCATTGTTTCTGAATGTATGTGAAGACATTCTTGCAAGCATCCATGATTCATACATGTTTTAAGTACAACACTTGTCACGACTTGTGTTCATCCTTCATTAAGTGCCCTGCAAACCACAAAAACAAAAGTATATAAATTTTGATAGCTCTTGAAGCATAATAAAGAACAGCAGTCTATTAGGATTACTAGACTCTTACACAAACTTAAAAAATAAAAACTACAGTCGGACCTCGCTAAGTCGAACTCAAGGGACCCGAAAAAAAATTCGACTTACGGAGTTTTCGAGTTAGGGAAAATGGCGTAATAGGCGGAGGTTAATCAAGGACAATGTTTTTCCGGTTTAATTACTGTATTATAACCGCTTATTATACAGGATTATCGTTTTATACGGATGCGTGTACTGTATTACAGTACTGTACTATCAAACAGTACAATCAATCAGCTCACCTTTAGAGAAAAAAGTCTATTAACTTCGTTTGGCGTCAATGTGGCAACGCATCTCGCTCCAAAATCTCCTCAATCTCGTCAATGGAACGGAACACATTTTCCTCGAGATTCAGCGTAGATTCCAAGAATCTGCGCAGTGTCTCAATAGCCTACATCGCTTCTTTTCGACTGGGGGCAGGATGTGTATCACCATCTTTGTCGTCCCGATAAGAGACTGACAAAGTGTAGAAAACGTATTTTTCACAGTAAGTTTGCGTGTGAACCACCAACAGTCCACTGGTCAAGTTACACCACCGCCTGAAAGGATGGTCAAGACTTGTGGCCATAAATCTTGAAGTGGCCGGGGGAAAAAAGTCTAGTGTCGGCAAGTTCCCCTGAATCGGTCAACTTCAAAGGGGGGACTGGTGTGAGTCAGTTAGTTGTCCACTGAGTAACAGAGCATGCAACGAACCTTTTACACAAAGATGAAACGAAAATGGGATAAAAGTTGCCTCTGGTTGGTGATGACTCAAAATTCGACTTAAAGAGGTTGGAAACCAAAAAATCTTCGAGTTAAAGAGATCTAAAATACATTGTTCTTAAGGGAATTTAGCCGGGACTTAACAATTAATTCGAGATAGGGAGGTTTTCCACTTAGGGAAGTTCGACTTAGCGAGGTCCGACTGTACTTAAATTGTGCATTTCCCCAACTCAATGCACATGAACAAACCAGCAACAAAAGTAAAAAACTAATTCAAGAGAAACGTACATACTTTGCTGAGGCAAACGTATAGGCTCCATGTCACCAACAGTTGCTTGATGTAGTCGGTTTCTAAATTTATAACGAATATACAGAGACTTCTCTTCACCTATACATGGGTCATAAAATCCCGGTAGGCCACTCTGCAAAAAAGCATCAAAATTATAACAGGAAACCACTTTTGCATGTACACTAGACAAAAAGGCCTACTACCTCCTTTAAGGCTGTTCTTAAAAGGGAAAACTGTCAACCCTCTGTAGGTCTGATTACATTATTAAATGAGCCTGGATAGCTCAGCATGTTGACTTAAGTTCCACTGTCCCGAACACTCACGCCCAAACCATTAGTTTCCTGTGGCCTTCAAACAGAACTTTGCTAATCCTAGTGAAACATCTGACAACATTTTCTGTTTAAGGAGGGGCTTTAGAGTGAATCTTGCATGCTGCTAGATTGTTTTAATAATTTCCAGCTTATTAATTTTTGTAAAGACATAGAGAATATTGATAAGATAACGCTTGCACATAATACATCAACAGAGGCAGATATTTTTCACTGTCAATATCTCCAGGGTGTGGCTTTCTGGAAAGATAGATTACTACCAGAGTGAAAAATCTAATACAGCTTGTTTGATTTCTGAAGACCAATGTGAGTCAAACATGAAATTAAGATTGTATATTGCTGACAAGAGAACATAGCACTGTCACCAGTTTACCACAAGAAAATGCGTTGTAATTTATTAATATTTTTCTTGTTAAAGCACCCCCATATTGATCTAAGCTCTAATGTTTGATATCATTGAAAGCTGTAGCCAGTGCAATGAGATGTTGCTATAACAATCTACTTTTGTCACACTGCAGGAAATAAGTCCTGACCTCTTTCCAAAACATGTGAGAACAGCAATGTTCAAAGGTGTTGATTTCATAAAGTGAACTTTATTTAAATTTGAAAATTAGTATCTTGTAATGAACTAAGCTAATTTATCTGAAAAAAATAACAGGTGTGCTTTGAATACAATGTACTACTCAATCACTGTCTGCCCTCAAAGCAAATGAAATCCATGAAAAAATCATACAAAGCACACTGTTTCCAACAGGCAGCACTACAATACTGGGGCCAGTTGCACAGCAAATTTCTAATTTTAAAACACTTTAGGCCTTAAATCTTTTTAGATAATCAGTTTAAAGTGCACACCACAATTTAAATATTTTTTAAACTAATACTGCTTTAAGTAAGATGTTGTTGAAGTCTGACTTTCTGTCCCTTCAGTACAATTTTTTGTATGTTCTTGTGCAATGGATCTAAATAGCAGAGATTTTGCTTCTTTAGAATAGTTTTAAGGTTTAGAAACATGTTGCAACTGGCCCCAGGAGTTTAAAAATATTGGTATAGCTTTACACAACAATAAATCCTATGACTTACAAAGCTAATTCATATTAACATTTTTGTCACAGATATGGTTTTATTCAATTTTAGCGAAGAAAGTGATGTTTTACATTGAACTGTCAAATAAAAGATCACCCAGGCTATTAAGAAGAACAAGTCAGATGTGCGCAGATTGCCATAAAACTCAAATTTAGAATCTGTGATATTCTCATTAAGTATTTACATATCTTAATATACTCTTCCATGAATCTGACTTGCTTGATTTTTTTTTATTTGATACTGATTTTTTATTTTTAATGCAAAAATCTTTTATCCCCATAACAGCTGATTTTTTTTCCGGTTGTTCTTTTAGGATAAGTATTGTCACATACATGATCTGCATACAAAGTATGATACAGTACTGTGCTGTGAAAGCAATATTATTCTCACTATCATAGTATTAAATACAAATAAAAATAGTAAATATTTAATGTCATGACTAGTGTGGCACTGTGGTAAACTGTGAACAATCACCTTTGATACTGCCTCTGGAACAATAAGCTTGGAATCCTTCACAAGAGCTTGCAGTTGGATTGTGACATCTATACACTCTCTGTCAATAAGTTCGCTGCAATAAAGTAAAATGTATTTATATTTTTAAATGTATACTAATAATACAAACTATGAATTGGACACAAAAAATCTTATGCAATAAGCTTTGCACTGAATGCTTTGTATGAGGAACTAGTCTTACAAATCTAGTTTAAGACTGCCTTGTTTGAAAGGCCAAGGAATTGTATTCAAAATCTTCAAGATGCAAAGAATTACATTAGTAACACTACCCTTCAACCTCCAGTCTCGAGTATGCCTGGTGTAGCTGTACTTAGTGTACTACACACATAAAATTATCATGTTGAAACTTCCATGAGCAATACACAAAACTTTGTCCCACCCATCATCTGAAGCCTGCAGTTTGCCATACAGTGCTTTGATGATGACCAGGCCCATTTTACGCTCCTCTGCTTCAATGCTTCTTTCCACCGTTGCCTTCATCAGATCAGTCTGTTAACATAAAAAGAAATGTTGCACATCATTTAAAATTATCTTCAAAGTATTCCAGAAATGCTTTTTATTAATACAAATGTCAAATATAATTTAATGGAAATTTAAATCATCTCTTTTCTCTACATTATTGAGCATGAAAGACAAATTAATATGCTTGTGTAAAGAAATGTAAAAAGTTGCAACATTGGAAATCATACTAACAGCTGCCTTGGCTTCCTGTTTTCTTTTTGCTAGTTTATCAGCATGCTCTTCTCGTTTCTTCTCCAGTTCCCTGAAACATCAGAAACTTTTATACAATAACTATTGTATCAGCAAGCACAACTTTGCCAAATCCTTTAGCCCTCTTATGGCAGACATTCATGTTTGTTAACTTAAAAATTTAAGTGACACCAGATATGTATCAAAGTGTGCCCCAAATAAATTGTTCTGTAGCCGCCAGGAATTCATTTACAATAAAAACCCACTCAAAAATACTTACTGTTCTTTCTGTTGCTTGAGGAAAGGCTCAACAATAAGCTTTTTGATGATGAAAAAGGCAGCTATGGGCACAAAGGTTCCATACATTATTGCACTTGGAGAAATTGTTTCTGAAAGGTGGATGGGAAACAGAAATGTCTGGCTTCCTCGGTGTAGTCTAGTTGCAACAAACAAACCAACAATAACAAAACATTTGAAGCATAACAGTTCTAGGAATGCACCGGATTCAAATTTTATAAACAATTGGTAAATTGATATGAATAGCTACTAAAGGTGAGCTTAAAAAAGGTCAACACCAGATGAAATCCACCAAGATTATTTGTTTAAGTATAGCATACCTTATTTTGAGATGAACCCCTGAAGGAATGCCTATGACCACTGTAGCACCTAAGTTGCTAAACTGTGTGATCTTCTTCTCAAAGCCATATTCCACCACACCTCCTGTTAAGCCAAGCCTAGAATGTAAAGTATGCAGCAATGAAACCATCCATATTACTATGACAGACTCTCAGTTTCTTTCCAACAAAATAGTAAAGGTCAATAATATAAGTGTAAATTCCCCTCTAAAAAATGATGCGGTTTAGCTCAATGCAAAGAAAAAGAAGACAGTGTGCAAGGTTTTGGAAACAAGCCTTATGTAAAGCACTACACGAGTCTTTAAAGCTTGCAAAAATTATTTTAGTAATGATTGTTATTTCTGAAATTTCCTTATTTTAGCAAGTACACAAAGTAAACCTCATCTTAAGATATAAATGAAAGATTCTGTGATTATCTCATGCTTATAGCCTCTAAGTGTGACCAAAAAAAAAAAAAAGGTGAACTAGACCATCTCATGCTTACTTTATGGCCCCTCTCAGTTTTGCATCATCTTCCTGAAACTTGCGTATGTAGTTGAAAGACAAGTAGGTATTAGCCATCCCAACCTATAGACGTGAAAATAAAAGAATAATCTGCTAGTAAGATAATTATAAAGCAGAGGCTGAATTTATGAAACTACTGAAAGTTGTTGTCATGGACAATCGTCTCATCTCTATAGCTGTGTTTAGACCCCAATGAAAGTTGCTTTACCCCTGTGACCATATTTATAAAGGGGAAGTAGATAGCCAAGAGGTTAGAGTACTGGTGCAATGAACTTCTCCCAGTTGACCAAGCTGTCAGGAATGGGTACCTTACTCCACAGGGGAAGGTAAGGCAGCAAGAGAGAGGAGAACACCACCGTCACAAAAAGCTGACCCTGCGAAAAGTGCACTCTAACACTCAATCCCTGATGACCGAACAGTCAGGGGACAATCTTTACCTACACCCTCAAAGAAAAACCATCTCTACAAAGCAAAGAAAACTTTAAAATGAAGTTAGTATATGCACTTTAATTGCTGTGATTATTTCACCATCTATGTATGTTCAAACTTTTAAGAAAGCCTAAGTGTTTTAAGAAGGACAGCATTGACGACAAAAGACAAAATTTACTCTGAAGAAGAAAATTATGTATGAATCATGTATTACTATTCATCAATAAGTGGCTAGTAATACAACAAAAAGTCAACAAAATACCACAAGTAATAATACAGGTAGGAAAAAAAAACCATGATAATGAGAGATACCAAGACACCTCATGTCTTTCAATTTTGCCTTATAAAGACAGTCCTTTAATACGAAAATAATTTCAGAATCATTCTATGATTAGTTGCTTCAAATTATAAAGCTTATGAACCTCTTTTGGGGATGTCAGACTTGGCAGCATATTTACCCACATACAAACACTATTATTTATCTGATCTGCCCACTTGTTCATTTGTACTAAGGCCAGCTTTGCTGCTCATTCCTTGACAATGTGAAAGAAATGTACTGCACTTAACTACCACAGATATTGGAGGCAAGCGATTCACTGCTATGGTTGCTGCTTGTACAAACTGCATTATCGTTTATAATGAATTTGGAGCAAGAGAAAGGACACTTTCATAATTTATTAATATACTATACTTTTATTATTAAATGGGAGGTTCAAGGTTTACTATTACAAGCTGATAACTGCTGTTTTTATTGTACACACCCTTTCAAAAGGTCCCAAAACATTCAAAAAATTCATATTTATATTATTCTGCTTGTTTGCACACACATTGCTTTTGTATTATTCTAATCATTCCTTTTGTCAATCAGTTCCACAATCCTCATAATCAAAAATATTACCTGAAACGAAAGAGCTGCATGGTGTTTCTGGTTGCTGTAGACTATGGCTGTGTTGATGCTAGATGGAAAACCAGCATTGTAGGTGATCCGACCCTGAATGTCTCGGTCGAACTGGTAGGCCAGCACTGTCAATACACCAGTTTTTTTTCTAGCAATAATTGTGGACATTTTTTTCAGACAGGGACATTCACTGAGATCATTCTCAATTAAAGATGAGCATTTGTAAAGCATGAATTTTTCACAATGATGGGCATATTGTTGGAAGATTTCTCAAACCTTGTGCTTTCCTTTGATCAGGTAAGCTTTTAAGTTACTTTATGAAAATCACATTAACCACACTGAAGCTTCTCTACATAGTACCAATACAATTCCACAAACACTGATACTTACTTGTAGATAATGCAGGTTTGATTCCTTTTGGTGTGGTATGAAGTGCAATGGCTGATGTCCCATAGCTAGAAAGTCATTTAGATAGTTTGTATTTTTAAGTATGATGGCCTTATAAAAATAAATAATAACACAAATAACCAAATCAATAATAGCACATAAAGTTTGGTAGTGACCTTGTTGTACTTGAACAAGAGAGTAGCACAAGCAAGAGATATAGCAGCACTGTTGTAGACTACAGAAAACAAATGGGGTGGAAGAGAAGGAGGGAGAGATGGTGGGAAAAGGAGATGATCAGCTACTGGAAGCAGTCACAAAAGAGGTAGGTCTTAAGAGCTCCAAAGATGGTTGTTGTAGGAAGCAAGGTATTCAAGACAATGGGGCCAGAAATGGAAAAGAAGTGGTGTCCAAATTTGTCTTGTCTGTTGGTAGGCACATGCAGGAGGCCTGCTTGAGTAGACTGGAGTGACTAAGTAGGCTGTTGGGCTGTAACATCTCAGGTATCCTGGGATCAAACCATGAAGGCAATGAAAACACAGCATGGCCACTTTGCATCTAGACAAGCTCAAACCGGAAACCAGTGCAGCTCATCGAGAGGTAGTACAGCAGTGTTATTCTGAGCTCTTTATAGCTTATAAAGCAAGCAGCTAGGGAGTTCTTCAACAAACAGGGAGCTGCATTTGTCCACCTGGGATAGAACAAATGCAGACATGAGCTTTTTGGTGGAGGCCAATATTTGGATGTGGCTGATCCAGGGAGGTTTGAGGAAGTGGACTAAACGGACTGAATGCATACGGCTCTCCATGGATATCCATGATCACACCAAGATTTTTCACTGCTGGCAGAGGGAGAGGTTCACACCAGAGAAAGTAAGCACTGTGAAAGATGGGACACGTTTAAGTTTATAGTTGGAGGCTGATAGAATTATCTCAGTTTTTGTCATCAATCATCTGCAATTTGTTTGAGGTCATCCATGTTATCACAGAGTGGATAGTTTGTTCTATGATGGTAAGGAGCTGCAGACACTCACAAACAGGGCCAGATGTTAGCAAATGCCAGGCCCCAGTGGCTGGATAAATTTTAATAACTCAACAGAATCACATATTAAATTACATATTAACTTACAAAGTGCTAATTTAACAAGAGACAAGGAAAATTTAATATTTCAGTTATGCACATCTAGATGGGAATAAAATAATAATTAAGCTACCTGCAAAACAAAACGAAAAAAAACCAAAACCAAAGCCAACAGATTAACTAAGCTGCCTCGACAAAAGAAAAATCCTCTGCCCTTATGCATGAGACAACTGGTGGTAGTCTTCAGACCAAATCACCACATGAACAGCAAATTTCTGTAGACTTCCTTATCATGGTGGTACCCATATGGAAAATAATCATTTCATGTCAGATCTAATGTCAAATCAGACTCAAAACTGGAAGAACTTACCATCTTCTAGTGATTTGTCGAAATCCCTTTAAACTGACTCCAACACCATTTCCTGCTGCAGCTTCCACCTGCAAATTGTAAACATGACTTTCAGTTAAAAACAAAACTCTCATGATAAAGCAATGGATTAAAAAACTTCTAGAGTCATCAATACTTACTGTTGATAAAGAATGACAGGCACATCTATGGTTAGAAGTTAAGTTTAATACATCTGTTCTAATTCTCCAAGACATAAAGATATCAAGAAAGCACACTAAAGCAGCGAGATTCAGCTTAGCATTCAAAAGCCCTAAAGCCCATTGAAAATTAATCACCTGTAACTGATGTCATGCAAAAGTGAAACCACCTACATGAAAACCAAATACAAGGATATTACAATACCTCCATCCAACCCTTATCTGATGTCAGTCTTCGCCATGTTGCAAGGAATGCACCAGAACCTGTTCCATTGTGAGTCTGAATATTTCCACCAATAATGACTGTATCTTTGACCGTCAAAGGGCATTCAACAGACTGATACATACTCATGCTGTTGATCTCCACATTTGGAGTAGGGCTGCAAAAAAAAATAATCAAGCCACAGCTGCAACATAGCATGACTATGTAGTGATGGGAGATCATGCTCAAATCAACAGGTAATTTATTCTGCGAATGATAACACCACTTAATGATTTCACTTTTACTTTTACCAAACTGTTACTGAGCAAGCAATAAACAAAAATTGTGACCAATAGAAGTCTTGACACATTTCAGTCAGTTTGCATTTCTCAAGGTGAAATAAAAACAAAACCAAGGAAATCATTAGGAATAATAGAAACAAACACACCTGCATGTCCTAACTACTGTGCATTTGAACATATACATCATGCCCATGCAAATACCATTCCTTCCACCCCCAAAACTCTTTCTTAAAGACTACCTGTTAAAAGGGTAAGACTGACCTATAGATATCTTAAAAGGAAAAAACTTACCTGTAAATATCCCCATCATCTTGCAGATAGTCTTCAAAAATATCAGTTGCATTGATCCCAACACTTATTGTGCCCTGCATAAAAAAAACAAAACATTAAGGGCGCACATTATAATTATGCCTTTGCTCAAAACGAAAACTGGAGTTAACTACTGAACAGTAAAAATGAGATATGTTTTCATTTAAAAATAATCCAAACACATGAGGCAAAAAGATCTTCTAACAAAAGGTCTACCATGATGATTTATAAACATATAATGTGACAGAAACATGCGATTTCATTCAGAAGGGAATGATACAAAATCTAATATTTACAATTTGGCTGACAGAGGGTATAAATGATTTCATGCAATATGCTAAGGACCTACCCTTGGATTGGTTCGCTGCTGTAATCGCCTCTCCTCTTTTTCTCTTTCAAGTCTTTCATATTCTGCAATAATCTCTGCTGGGGTTTTGGTCCGAGATATAATCTATGGCATTTCAAGAAAAATCTATTATTGTTTCTGAAAACAAAATGAGGCATTTTTTAACCATTCACCTGTAGCCAAAAAAAGAGAGCTTAAAATAACAGTAAGAACATATTTTAAGCCTCTGATCTTTGTTAGTTTTCTAAGAAAATAACTTTTGGTATCTCAAGATTTTATAAAACATTTGAAATTATGATCAAATTTAACCTACCTCAAGCCCTTCTGTTTCCAGCCCCTTTTCTCCATAAGTGTCATATATAGTTCTTTTGTGCTGGTCACTCAGTACTAAAAATCAAAGAAAGATATGTTTCTCCTTGGCCAGATAATATTTAAAAAAAAATGGTGCAAGAGAAAGAAATAAATGTTCCCTCGTTATATCCTTTTAATCCTCCCCTACTTAACTAATCACATCATTCAAAACAAAAATAAAATACAACCCTAAAGGGTGTAAGATAATGCAAAAGCAAATGTGGATATAATGAAATTTCACTTTACATCAGACTGAGTGGAAAGCATCTTCATCTTCCAAGTTAATGTTTGAACAATGAGCGGACATAATCCTTATTACTTAACAACACAAAAGCCAATTGTAAAGACAATTTTAAAAATTAAAAAAAAAGGAATTTGTAAGAATTAAGAATAAATTTCCAGTTAAGAGATACATGCATGGAAGCAGTTTTGTCTTGAGTGATTTAAAGTCCACTGCTCCATTTAACATCATTTCAATCATTAACTGATTTTATAAAAACTGTATAAATCAAGGATTTAGCAATCTACCGATCTGGTTTACATGAAAAAAAATTACCTTGGAAAGGAGGGATGATCTACTACTTACTTTCATGAGCCTTCTTCAGTTTATTAAAAAATTCTTCTGCACGCCTTTTCTTAGCTGCATCTTGGTGTTTATCAGGATGATATATTTTGCTGAGTTTTCGAAAGGCATGATTCACCTCGTCTGTTGTTGCCTAAAATGACCAGCACACAGATAAAAAATGTGAATAACCAGTAAATCAGTTCAGGTTATAACCATACAGTAAATCTTATATGTGTGTGCACACAGTACATACCTGAAACATTTATAAACAAAACATAGATTTCTAAGACTAGGCTAGCCTCAACTTCTAGCCCAATGCTTCTCTAGGTGGTGGATAGAAGAATGGCCTTCAGACACAGAGGTTAGCTGCAAAATAAGTTTGGTTTCTCTGGACGAATAAGCAGTCACAGCCCAATTGGCAGTGTTCCTACCAGGACAGGGCACTTGGAGCTGTTACCCACAGTAGAAAATAATCTGTGTCCAACAAAAGATCTACCACATGATGAAGAACCATGTTATAAGCTCTGACTTTCAAGTGGTCCTCGGCAAAAAATCACCCATGTACTCACAGGACAAGATGTATGGACCATGAAGTAAGTGCAAATAGCCATGAAACTCCAAAGTGCTGAAGACGGAGGTATGGAACCACACAGCACACACTAGTTAACCACACCACCATGCAATAACAACCATCATGAGACTTGGAGACTGAATCAACAGAAATAATGTTCATCAAACAAGTGCAGTGCCAGGCTCCATAGCTGAAGGGAGTCCATCCTCAGCAATGGGAGATCCCGTCATCTTGTGGAGCAATGGAAAGGGGAAAGAAAGCAACTGGCCAACATACCACCAAAATTAAAGATAACACCAATACATTTTACCAGAACACTGCAATACAGCAGGGGTTTCTGGAAAGAACAGTGAACTCGAACAGTACCTCCATTCATCACTGCTAGAGACTTCAACAGTCAAGTCTTTGAGCAGAGAATACGACACCCTAGACAAGTGAGAAGAAAAAAAGCCTGGCAGGATGAGAAACACTTAAATCCTTGTCAACAATTCCACAAACACAGCAACCTTCTACTCACACTGCTAGCATACACCACCACCAAAACCTGGCACTCATGGGACTATGGACGACATAAACAGAAAAATCAGCAGAAAGGCACAACTAGGAGGAAGTGGGCACTGGATTTGCTCTAGTCTGCAAAATGGAATTATAATAGAAAGCACAACGAGTGATCAGTATGCACACCAACAACTTCACATGGTCATTCCCACTGAAAAGAACTCGAACTCGAACATTTTATTGACTTGGGGCCATTTCAGCCATTGTCACTCAAGGTGAGCATATAGGGTTCATCCTCTCATACATAGTCACCTATCCATTCATACCCATCCCGTCGTACACTTTAAAGACATGCACTGTACAGTAGTTCTATCACACACCCACTCATCCTAGCACCTCTTCATTTATAGCCTCTCATCCCTACCCTACATAGACACATCATATGTACACATACATTATGGCAACTTTCAGATGTCAATATTATGAATCAAAAAGGGTATTTTTCGAGCAGAGAGCATCCATATACAGAGGGTATCAATCAGACTTCACATAATATCAACTTCGCTTATCTCCCTTCTTCTCCTTAAACATTTATGAATATACCATGCCAATTGTCGTATTCTTCCTGCGTTCTCGGATGATAGTATCTGCACAAGATATTGTTTTTGATTGTGTTGTGAGACTTGCTGGAGATATTTGGGTCGAAGGTCTACATATCTGGGACATTGAAAAAGTACATGGGTTTCATCCTCTATATAATTTGTACAGAAAGGGCATTTGTTTGTGTTTTCTGTCCTTTGTTGTATAAAACGATTTTTATGGGTATTTATCTCGCTCACACCTAGCCGAAAGCGTACTAAAACATCCCTGAAAATTTTAATGTTTACATAGTCAAAGTATAGCTCTGGTACGAGAGTGGATTTGTGCGATCTGTATAACTGATACCGTTCACTATTCCTCATGTTGGCCACCCACGTTTGCTGGGTGACATCTATCACTCTACGTTTGAAAGTAGCGAGAAACATTTTATCGTCTCCTACTCCTTGGTTTACCCATACCAGATTAAAACCCATAGATCCTAGGGCTACTCTCACTTTTGTTACCCAGTTTGTTTTGCCTTTTGCATCTAGATTAAATAGTAATTGGTATGCTTGTTTGGGTATGCGGTTCATGGGCATTTTTGTCACTCGGAGCCAGCCCACTGAAAAGAAGAAACACAGTAATGTCAAAAATGTTAATAGAATAATCAAGGCAGCCAAATAAACCATTCCAAAAGAAGTGGGAAAGAACTACAAGCATTGAACTGGGCAAGTGAACTTTAAACAGCACACAATGAGCTCAATAAGGCAAAAGAGGAGATGGAAACCAACCCAAGAAAGCAACATCAAGCTTTATGGAAGATAAAAGCTCATGACAACTGGAATTAAAAAAGCTATACAGAAAAGATGCCTTGACTAGGAGAGAGAGAGAGAGACCACCAACTTGTGGAGATTTACTAGAACACTAAATGACGAAGATTACATCTGAAGAAAGAAAGACACTGGTTTGGAAAACAGCTGCTATCACCCTTGCCCAAGTCTATGCACAAGAAAGTGATGTCACCATCGCCCAGAGCCTGCAAAAAAAAAAAAAATAATAATAATCAGAAAATAAAGAATAATCACCGGTTGCATGAGAACAGCACCAGTGGAAAAGATGAAACTGATAACAATTTTCTACCTACTCAGAAAGAAAAAAGAGTGCAAGGTACCAGTAAAAGTCACCAAGTACAAGCACAACACAGACCACCTAAATAATGTGTCAGACATTGACACATTCGTAATCCAGTTCTTCCTCTGGCTGCTATGGTATTAACCTCCTTTCAAGGTACCTTGAAGGACTGTCTTCGACATAGTGTGATGCCGGGTCATATGGCCCAAGCAGACCAGCTTATGCTGCTTGACTGTTGCGAGTAGGGGTTCCTGGTATCCTATGAGCATGGCAACCATGGTTCATACAAAAATCATTGTTTTTATGTTCTCTGTACAAGATTCAGAGCAGACTACTAGGCACTTGTTCTCCAATGACTGGATTCACAAATATATTGAAATGATTCAAATGTATCCACAAGCAGAGTCCATATTTCACATTTATAAAGCAGGATTGGTACTATGACGGACTTGAACAAGCTGTAATTCATAGTAAACCTGATGTTATAGCTGCACCAGACCCTGTAGTGTAATGGTCGTGGAGAGTTTAATGCATGATGTTCTCCAAAAAGTTGTTGAACAGCACAGGTGTTAGATAGAGGGCACCCTACTGTTGTGTAAATTGAATTTTTGCATCAAATGTCACACCCCTCATGTCAAAAGCCTTTTTAAAGTTGATGAAGCTGTGATATAGGTCCAGATGATGCTGAAACTGCTTCTGTATCAGGATGTGACAGATGAAGGTCTGTTCAACCGTGCTCATACCTGGGTCTGAAACCAATCTGTTCTTCTCTAGTAGTTCCTTGGTGGAGGTGCTGATGTTTTGTAGTTCTGGCATTCTGCTTTCTTTTTTTGGAAGGGGTATGACTAGTGATTGCATCATTCTTTGTGTTCTGTTCCAAGACTCTTTGGCACAGAGCAGTGAGGTCCTTTGTTGTTTCATCCCAAACCTGCTTGAGCAGCTCTGCTGGAATGTGGCCAACCTTCCTTCCTTCAGTCTGCATAGCTATCTTCATGTAGGCTTAAAATATGAAGCTTCATGACAGAAACACAGATGCAGCACCAAAAAAAACACCAGGAGTGACTGCATAAGTACAGAACCAGATCCCCTATAGCAATCCTCCTCACAGTTTCTACGCCATCTCTATCACAGTTTCTACATTTTACAGCAGCCAAGGCCAAACACAGTAATGTAAACAGGAAAACCCTGGCACTTGTCATGCTTGAAAAAGCATACCCTCAGGAAACATGGATTTGGGCTTATGCAGATGGGCCGGCTACTGATGGCATTTGAAATGGAGTTTCCTAATGAACAAAAGCAAGCAGTAGCCATATAGACAGGCTCTTATTGCATCAACTACAGAACCAAAGTCTAAGCCTTGGTTAGTGCAGAAGGCAATATCTGAAGTAGAGCAAGCTTAGACTCAAGGTTTTCTCTTTTTTTTTCAATAGATGCCTTTTCTGTAGAATGTAGATCATAGGTCATTTCGCCCCTACCATTTCGTCCCACACCAAAAGTCAATTTGCCCCACATAGGTCAAATCGTCCCAGGCCCAAAAGGAGAATAAGTATGAGAAGCTTTGAGCTATATGAGTGTCTATATAATAATAAGCAAAAAAAAAAGAAGTCAAAATACAAGTTCACAATAAAATGACAAGATCTTTAATTTAAAAGATTGTTTAAAGAGAAGATGCGTTCACTACGTGCGTATTGCCTAGCGGACATTTTTTTTTTGTTTAGTAAAATGGTGGCTTAAGTTATTCCCATGGCTCTGTTTAAAATAGGCAGCTAAGCTTGTGTATCGTTATTGTTCGAACAACATATGGCTCTTTTGGTAATATTTGACATTAATAGCTACCTGTTTCATCGTGATTGATTCGCCTTTTGGGCTTGGGATGATTTGACTTTTCTGTCTTGGGACAAAATGGACCATATGTGGGATGAAATGGACATACGTGGGACGAATTGACTTTTGGTGTGGGATGAAATCGTCTTGGGGTGAAATGACTGGCTCCCTTTCTGTATTGCAGGCTGCAAACACTATCAAACTGCCAGCATCACTGAGAATATCGTCTAAAAATGGTGCAGCAATGGATGTCCTCACACTGTGGTATTGAAGGCAATGAGCAAGTTCAAAGAATGGTAAAATTTGGAGCTGAGGACAAGCGTGATGAAAACATGGTCAGTCTTAACAAAGATGATGATCATCATTAAGCCTCTGCACAGCCCACACAATCCACCAGACAGCTACCACCATTTGTCCAGACCAGACCAGACCAGGTGATCATTTTACCCCTCAGGACAGGGCACAATAATTGAGTTTAATCCACCACATATACCGGAGGCTACACGTTGTGTCATCTCCAATGTGCCCTTGTACGGAAACTGCATACCAAGCATCACATCCTTAAAGAAAATAGGCTCCTCCTGTAGGCGGAGGCATGGGCCTTGCCGGTGCCCCTTGACATCAAGCTGTAAGGGCCTGTGGATGCTCTGCAGATGACTGCCAACTTCATCTCGGGAACTGTAAGTGTAATCAAGGCGAAGAAATTCCTTCTTAATTTAACATCCTGTTCAGCGAACAGCTGAAAAGGCATAATCAGCTATACCAGCACGAAAAAAATCTATGTGGTCTTTTTGTTACACGGTGAGCATCACCTTCATATTCTTTTTTTTTTTTTTTTTAACTTTCACTTCGTCAACTTTTCTCTGCTTTCATGTTGACATGCGTTACAGGACACCGGCATGATTTGAGATACCGGCATGCACTTTTTAAAGACAATGCTAAAATAGTTTTGAAATAACTGATTTGTAAAGAAAGCCCTCGACGGATTGGGATTAATACCTACATCTTTTCCGACATTCAGTAATGCATAAAAATCGTTGACAAGAACATCGTCTTCGTCTTCCAAGGACGCAGCCATGCTTCTGAATAGCGGATGTGATGTAACTTACACCAAGATTTTGTAACAATTTTATAGAATAATATTTTCGGTTTATTTCAAAAGATTGCCTCTATTGTTTCTCAGATACTAAAATTTGTAGGGAAAGTTAATATGCGCTTATCTGTGGATTAAAAAAAAAAAACTATTTCCGATTGCGCGTGCGCGCTGCAGAATTTGTCTGCTGTGGGCATTTACGGGTAAGCTGTGCATACACCGTTTATTCCACTCTCTACGAAGTATGCATGCTATTGGCAGAGTTCTCTGAATAAATATTCCGATTCTTAATAGTTTACTATAAATCTGAAGACTATATCTTTCTAGATTACAACAACAATGACGCAGTTAGTTGCGCTTTGGGCAGCATTGTAAACAGTTTCCATTTCTGGCAAGAAAACATTCAGGATGTACTGATTTAGAACGGTATTGCTGGGAAGAAAAGCGAAAAAGTAAGAGTATTATATTATCAAGACACTTCACTGAAATATCGTCACGTAATTTTGTTCCCTTACAGTTTGAAACGTTTAATTTCTTAGCTACTAATAGTAAAAAAACACTACGTAAATTGGCATGCAGTCCAATATCATCGGATGCCATAATTTGCACCACGCCCAGAAGAGCAGCTTCTTCTCTGGAATCGGTGACAAGATTTGATTTGGTGAATTTCTAAATTGGTGACAAGATTCAAAAACTGAAAATAGCAGATAACAGTTGTTGCTGAAACTAATTTTTTTACGATAAAGATGCTAATGTTGCAGTTTCACACACCAGTGTTAAGAATGTAAACCTAGTGTTTTGATCAAAAATATATAATTTTTTTATTGAATTTTCAACAATAATTCATTTACCGTCCTTTATTACGCAGAGTAAATGAGATTGAGTTACACATTTTTGTGTTGTGGATTCTGTTTCTCTAATTTATTATTTATTAAATATGCCTGTGCAGAAGAAATAGTCATTGTTTAAAACTTGGTGTTCATAACACTGAGGACAAAAGAAGTTAATATCAAAAAGTACTTAATAAGATACCAACATTTTGCAGATAAACACAGTTAAATGTCACCAACTTATAAGTAAATGTCTACAGTTAAGGCTTATTTCAGGCTTGAATCAACAGAATAAAAATGCTCCCTTTCAAAATTGTAGAAAGATACTGAAAATCAAGAAATAGTTCATGACAAGCATGTTAAACATTTTTGTGTAGATTTGTAATGCATATTTTGGAAAATTAAAACAGTTAAAATCAGTGTTTTCCATATTTTAAAAGCTTTGATGTTGCTGTTTATATATACACAGGTGTTTATGAGTTTATAATGCTGTTATGCAACATTTTGCAAACCATATTCAATTTAAAATTATAAAATTCAACTTGCCTTAAATATGATGACAATAGATGGATCCATTTTTAAACAAGAAATTTTTGACTTTGTGAACCATAGCATGCAATGTGTGTTGTGTGTGTGTTGTCTGACAGAAGATAAAACCAGATTTTTTTTCAAGACTTTACTACTTTTTACTTGTTTGTTATCCACCTAGGTGAAGCCTACAGTTGTATATTGTTATAGTGAAGTGATAAAGAAAATCATTATGGATTAAGAAGCGCCATGAGCAGCATAGAGGGGCCGACAACCAGTCAGCCACCCCCAGACAACAGTCAGGGTGAATATTTTATGGATTTCATCCTTTTATTTTTTTGCACGGTGTGAAAAATGTTTCTCTATCCGATGTATTATTCCATTCTTATAGAGATCTTAAGCATCCTTTGCTAATGATTAAAAATATATAAATAGCTAAAATTTTTAGCTACACAAAGGACTCTGAACAGAGATACAATTATGATGGTGATTTTGGTAGTTTAGACCTTCAAGAGTATATTAAAATCTGCTTAAATGGATGTCAGGTATACAGATGGTGACATACTCATTTTCTCCTATTATATTTTAGATGATGATGCATCGAAAGTGGAATTACCAGAGCAGTTGCAGAAGATTTTGCCTGCTACAGAATTTCCACACACTCTCACTCGCTGGAATACCAATGAGGTAGAGCTAATTCTAAATTTGTATTATAAACTATGAAGTTTTATGTAGTTTTATTAATGGAAAACTAATCTTTCAGCTAAAATGATAGAGATTAAATGTAGAGATCTAGCAATAACTTCTTATGTCATGAATAAGAATTTCCTGTGAATTACACAAAATTGTTGGAAACTCATTAGCATATACAAACCAAGCATGTAGGAACCCTGTTAAATAGCAGTGAGAAGGCTGCTTAGAAAATTAGAAAGATATTTATAACATTCCCAAATCATCACTAAACTGACAGGACTGATAATGTTAAAATAAACATGCGATACATTTGAGATGCATGCAATTTTTCAATTTATACCTTAAATAGGAAAAATTGTTGTTACTTCTTTTCTTGTGGTTTGTCAGAGGCAACCATATCTCACAATAAAAATCTACTTACCATTAGTGGAAAATTGGGAAAGTTTAAATTATATGTTAACATTGTGTAATTATAGGTGTTTCCTTGGGCATGTTAAGACATTAAAACTATATCATATCGGGTTTTAAAAAAATTTATTATAAATTAAATCCTTTATTTTCATTTTCCTTTCTTTCATCTAGGAAATAGCTGCTATTCTCATTGCATTTGATCACCACAAAGAATGGCTGCTTTTAGAGCCCAGGATAAGGTTTGTTTACGTTAGTCATCTTTCCTATCAAGTTTTTACTATCCATATATAAATATAAAACAAAGGATAAATGTTATTTTGTTTTGTGTAGAAATATGTTCAGAAACTATTCAAAGAAATATAATATGGGCTGTCTGATATTTTTGACAAACTGTTGGGCTTAGTATTGTTTGTGACTTAGAATGACTGAGAAGTCCATTGAATTGATCATTGATTAATATTGAGCACATGGAATGACTTATGTATCATAGCAAAATATTTATCATGAGCGTTGATTTATTTTCCATTTTTCTGACAAAAAGGGTGGGGGGGTACCAAAAAGAAAATTAACCCATGTTACAAGTTTGTGATAATATGATGCAGGCCACCAAGTGGTTCTCTCTTGATGTACAACCGCAAGAAAGTGATGTTCCGGCGAGATGGCTATTGCTGGAAAAAGAGACGGGATGGAAAGACCAACCGAGAAGACCATATGAAACTGAAAGTGAAAGGTGTGGAGGTAAGTAATTAACAATACAATATGCGATATAATTATTGGCATTTGACATAAATATTAGCATAAAAAATTTTTATTTGGAAATGACTGAATGTTTCCACATTTTACATCCTCAACTGTTTAATTTAGATGCATAAAAAAATGACTGCTTATAAATATACTGATTCTTGGAGCTGTTGATGGTCTGATTTTCTGATGAACTTTGCACCAGTCTGACCATAGCACATGTAGTATACACACATGAGGCTGCATTCAAAGATCATCACTTATAGTTACTTTTTCTGTGAAACATTAACCCTTTGAGTGCCAGATGATAACGAAGAACGTGTACATGCCAGTGCCAGGGAATTTTTATGATTTTTCGGTCATTATTTTACAAAAAATCTGGAGCTCTGAAGATGCAAGAAAAGCATATAAAACCTATACAATTCTTACACAGAATTGATTTTTCTAATAAATGAGACCAAGAACGACCAAGAAATAAGATTTTTTGGTTTGTTAATTTTATTCAAATATATTTTTTATAGAAAAACTAACTAAATGTGAACACAATGTCACACACAATCCAGTAGTCAGAGTAATTCTTCACTTCAAACCAGTATTCTGTGGATTTTATTCAGAACGTGACAAACAAAGCCTGGATTAAGCTCAGGGTTTACTCTTTGTTTTTCATAAAAATGTTCTCACTTCACCAACACCTGCCATGAGAAACCTGAGAGCTTGATCTCAACGGTTCACGTAGTTCATTCACACAAGTCACAAGCACTGTCATTTCAAACACAAACTCAACATTCATAAACAAAAGCTTCTTTTCCACATTCTGCTGCTCTGAAATTCTGCTTTGAAATATTCTGTTTCCAGTAGGTAAACTTGCTGTGATAAAGGGGGTAGCAGGGGTAAAATCCCCTTCAAAACGTGCAGTTAAATTCCTCATGGTGTTGTTTCGCCCACCCCTTCCCTTGCCACCAGCTCGACCCTCTTTGATGTGCTCCTGTCTGCTGCAATTTGTTTACTACTTTTGGATGGCAATGGTGCAACAAATTCACTACCATCTGTCTCACTGCTGTTGTCGGAACTTTCTTCTACATTTCTTTGATCAAAATCAAGATCGCCGTCGCTGTCATCAGAATGATGAGAATCTGAATCTTCTTCTTTCATACCTAACACGACACTGGCGTCACTTTCACTGCCATCATGTTCCTGATCCAGGGAATCCACCGATTCTAGATCATCCGAATCACTGTTTGTGATCTCTGCTATGGCCTCTTGTAGTGTGTACGGCCTCCTGTAGCATGTGTTTTCGCCACTCATCCCAACAGTCGCATCGTCCGTCATGATGCTGTGCGGTTGGATAAATTGTAGAGCGGGGTCGCTGTATTTCCAGCCCGATAATACACCAATCAAACCACGCAATGCATCAGAGTCAGGCTAAAAATAGGGGAAATCCCATTTCTGCCGATCGTTGAACAGCCATTATCCATACATCACTCCAGATTCTCCACTAAAAATAGAACATGTCGCCAACCGAATATTTGGTCGGTGGGCACGCTAGCGTACATGCATTTCCCGACCGAATTCGGTCGGAAGCACCCAAAGGGTTAAATGCCATCACAGAGCAGTATTGACAGACATATCACTAATTTGCACTATTATTGCTTATTTAACTTTACCAAATAATACAGGTTCTGTGTTATTGCATTAACTTGTTGTTTAAAACCAGCTAACGTGAAGGGATCAAATTCTTTTGCAAAGGAATTGATGAGGCTATTGTGAATGCTCACTGATTTCAAACTTGTTGGATGGGTTTGCTGGGTAGCAGATGCATATCACTGAAGAGTAATGGTAGTGGCCTAGTGATACTAAGGACAAGTTATTTTTCTTTCTTTTCTCTTTTTTTCTTTTCTCAAGTGCATCTATGGATCATATGTCCATTCTGCCATTCTCCCAACCTTTCATCGTAGATGCTATTGGCTTCTCCAAGTAAGTACAACAATTTTCCTTTTTTAAAATTGCAGTTTTTTCATTTTTTTATGAAGTTAGTAAGATTTAAAATAAATCCATGATGGTTTTATCAAGATTTTATACTGTAAGCACTGTTTTTAACCATAACTTTTTATCAACATGTGAGAGAAAATATACTGACAAGATTTTTGTTGTACAGTGCCTTGTTAGATCAATAAGCAGATCAAAAAAAGGCAGGCACACACTGTTAAGATTCAAGAACAACTAAGATGCATTTATCATTTTATACCTGTTTATATCATAAATCATAATGCAAATTCAGATTTCTTGCTTTCTTTCAGAATCCCCATGTGGTGCTTGTTCATTACCTGAATGTGCCAAACCATCCAAACAGCCCAAAACCAAGCCTGTTGCCTGTTTTGTCTGGGGATATGCGCAAGAAGGAATGGACCAAAGAAGAACTTGTCGACCAACTCCGACCAATGTGTAAGATGTTAATTGCTTTGGTAAAACACATGTTGCATGATTTCGGATTGGTATAAACAAAGTGTTTGGGAATAGTTATTTAGATAGTTGCCAAAGTAATCATGACTGATGCTCTCTGCTTTTTGCTTTTATTGTTCTTTGTATTTTAAATATTCTGATGTACAGTTGGCCTTTACCACCTTTGTTTAAGAAATAAAATTTGGCAAGAATTATTGACAAGACAGCAGTGCCTGGGTTCCCATGAAGAAAACTTTCTTTAAAAGTTGATAATAAACTGACCTTAGCTGCTCCTCTTTTGATGCAAATCTCTTATTTCTGTCATAGTGGCATCTGGTCGACTAGGAGAACTTCATCCTGATCAAGACCACAAGGTAAAAATTATTTATTTTATAAAATATTACAGAAAATATGTTTATTAGCTAATAGTGGTGTTCATAATTATTACAGAAAAACATAATTGTTTTACTTTTCATTGCCTTTTTTTTAGGTTGCGGGCTAGCAGTTTAGTTTTTATTTTCTTTTTGGTTTCTTCTGGAAGATGGTTTAAGAGTGAGCACATTGCTGCTCATCAAAAACAATTTTTTTATTTAACATAAGTTGATAGGTTTGTTTAAAAAAAATGTGTTTATCTTAGTTTGGTGGTTTATGATGGGATTTGACAGGTGGAGGAAATGCTGGAGGCCATCTTTCAGCTCCTGGTTGGTGCTCAAGAAGATGATATAGCAAAACCTGTTGCCATGGACACCACTCATCACCAGCCACTTCCCTGTGGTGGCACCACCATTGCTACTGCAGCATCAACATTGGTTTCACACTGTAGCGTTGGTGGCATCAGCAGAACCCTATCAGCACCTTTAGCTCAGCCACAGGTGCAGTGTACCCCCCACAATGGGTCTAAGCAAGAATTGGAGTTGATCTGTCTGCCCCAGCCAGGTGGACAACATTTCCAAGGCTGTGTGTCCACAACACCTCATCTTCAGGTCACACCCAGTACACTTGTTCACCACCATCACAACTTGCAACAGCAGCAGCCGCCGCCGCAGCAGTCTGCAGCAGCATCAACAACCACATCTTCCTCTCAGTCACAGCACGACCTTCATTTTCCTGTAGCAACACATGACTACCAACAGTTACAGAGTGCAGACATGACCACTACAGCATCAAGCAGCAGTCTGACCCTTGCCACCTTTTCACCAGCTTACTTGATGACTACATCGCCATCTTTACATCCCCCTGGATCCGTGTCTACAGAATCTCTGAGCACAACGATCACAAACAGCCCTCAGGTACAAGGACAGACTGTAATCCCTGCCACTGTTAGTCTTTTGGCCAGCATCACAAGCTCAGAACAAGCTCATGTGGTAATAGCAGAGCCTGCCACTGCCAGCTCTCTTACCACAACTTCTGACTCTTTGCCCCACAAATTGTTTTCTGTGGCAGCCCCATCAGGGCTGTTTAAGTCTGAAGTTTCAAGTGATTTGCCCCAAGAGCACCGGCCACATCAGCACCAGCAGATTTTGACCAGAGCATCCTCACTAAACAATGTAGGTGGCAGTGTCCCGACACAGAATCAGACTGGCACCAGCATGGTGCAGCTGTGTGCTGGCAGCCTGATTGTCAAAGACAATAGGGATTCTGTTCTTGGTGGCCTACCCAATGTAATCACCTTTGGTTCAGGAAATCCAGGTGCCTCAGCACCTCAGACTGTTTCTTTGCCCTCCCAACCTGACCCCACCCCTGCTAAAGACATTCCTTTGTTTGCGGCAAATCCTTTGGCTCCAAGCAGTGATGCCAGCGGTTGTGATGCTGGGCAAGTTGATGAAGACTGTAGGGGTGTAAGTGGCAGTGGCATTGACATGGGACTTGCTGATAGTAGCGACAACTGTGATACCTTGGATGGCAGCTTCTCTTCCCTCCCTTCCACTGATCTCAACCTGGACCTTTTTCTTGATCTTCAAGATCTAGATGAGTGTGCAGTTGACTTAGCTGCGACAACATCTCTGTCTCCCCGACGCAGTGCAAATGCTTCTCTCTCGGGCACCCCGTTGGACTCATCTCATTTGTCTCTCACTTCCTCTGCTACGCTTGTGTGCAGCAGCAGTGGTAACAAAACTAATGCTGATTCAGGGGGTAATCCCTTGGTCACAAATCGTGCACAGATTCCTTCTGTGAGTGAAAATGGTCACGTTCTGCCAGGCAGCTATCTGCAGTCGGTGACACCTGCTCAACTGTCTCCAAATCATTTACAGGCTGAAACTCAGTCTAGTGGTGCCAGCTTGCTTCTTCCTTCCAGGTGGGAGGTTGCCACAACAGCTGAAGACAGACATGCCTTGCTTGTACACAGTGGCAGTGCCCAACATCTGATGACAAAAGATATTAATATTAAAAGTGCTGGTGACGTGGCAGGCCTTTCTGGTAGTCAGCAGAAAAATACTCGGAGCCTATTTACTGTGGGCAACTTTCCATCACATCAAATTCTAGGTGAAGATTCTGCTGGTGACAACTTGTTGGAACAGACAGCTGTTATTAGTGATTTTTCACCAGACTGGTCCTTTACAGAGGTGAGAGTGATGATATAAGAGCATTGCTCTTCCTTAACTCTTTAAGCATACATTAGGCTTGGGGAAGTGGATAGCCAAGTGGTTAGAATGCTGGTGTCCAAACTGAAAGGCGTGCTGGTTTGATACCCGAGTACCGCAGCAAACTTATTGACTCAGATGGCGGGGATGGGTACCTGACTCCATAGAGGGTTGAGGAAGGTAAGGTAGCTAGGGAGATGAGATGGGTGCCTTCCTCAATGGAAGCTGACTCCAAGAAAAAGGAGATCTCTAACACCTCATCCCAAACAACCTGAAAAGGTTATAGGATGACCTTTACCTTTTTTTATATATTAGGCCGAAGGCAAAAGCTGTGTAAAAACATGTCTTTCCACCAAATAAAGAAAGGAATGAGACAATATGTTTATAATATAGTTTTCTGAAAATATAGGGTTTTTTTTTTAAGTGATGACCAGGACAATCAACCCTTTCAAGTAGCTTTTACAAATAGCTTTAGTACAAATATGGTGTGAAGAAGGAATCAAGTATTCCATTTTCCCATCAAATCCATCATATTTTCTAGACATTCAATATATGCGCAGTAAAAGGTCACTTGGATACCATCAGAAATATTTATAATGCTGGTAATAGTACTAATGGTAGATCCTGTGGTGTTTTAGTGATAACAGTTGAAATGATTTCCGTGTTGACGTGAGCTGCCAATTGACACTGTAACTTTTAAATGTGAATTAATTACTTTATGTTAACTAAACAAATACATTGAAACTGAGTGTTCATAAGAAATCCTTTTTTTTAAATTAAGACAATAATTGTCTGTCGTGTTGGCCATAGTCTCCATGTAATATTTATCCTCCTGTAAGTGCTGAGTATGTATTGTAGTCTGTTACTACAAATGATTAGTATAGACCTTTTTCAGAAGCTTTTTTGTTAACCTTGGCAACTGGACACCTTAGAAGAGCGCATAGCAGCAGCATAAATCCAGACAGATTTCCTTTCATTAATTGTTCAATGCTTCATATATCAAAATACAAGGACAGCTGAAGGACTGTTTTCAGGTGTTTTATTATTAAGCTAAAAGATGTTTTAAATCGGATACAAAGGAAGTAATTTCCTCACTTCATGATGTTTCCAGGGAAACACAAAGATACTAGTGGCAGGTCCATGGTGTGTCTCATCCGCTACATACACTTGCATCTTTGGAAGCAAACATGTGGCTGCCACTCTTATTCAGCCAGGTGTTCTGCGCTGCTTCGCTCCAGGTACAAGTGTTAAAAAAAAATCTTCAAACCTGTTGGCATATTCTTATTACAAATCATTCAGCCTGATCCAAGTTTCAAGAGAACATTAAAGATTTTCTTGTTTCAGAAATACCTATTGTTTTAACATCATTCTTAATGTAGTTCTATGTTGTCCATGGTTAAGATTGTGTGTGTGATGAGAGAGAGTACTATTATTTAACACTTTTACCCTTTTGGCTGTAATCCATATTCATGGCCTGGTAATGTGAAGTGCAGAGTCTGGCCATATGCTGGGGATTTTGTGCTATGCAAGCATCCTCATTATTATTATTATGATTTTATAAATTTATTGAAAGAATGTGTTCTTTTGCAAAAATTGATGATTCTGAAGTCAAAGAGTTTCACTTAAAACAATTTTTTTTTACATTTTTTTATCTGTGTTTGTTTTTGTTGTTTTTTTCAGGGGGGGGTTGTATTTTTTAGCATTTTTTTTTTAACTTGTAGAAAATATTTGTTGTCTTTGGCTGTTTTAGCTCATGAAGCTGGGCAAGTTACATTGCAAGTGGCACAGAATGGTTTCATCATCACAAGCAGTGAGACTTTTGAGTTTCGCTCACCTGCTTCTCAGCAGCAGCAAATACAGCAACAGAAACAACAGCAGCAGATAGGGCAGCATCAACAGCACCACCAGCAGCTTGATGCACATATACATGCGGACTGGTTTGACATGAGCAGTGAGTACATTTTGTGGTGCTTAGCTGCCTAGCCCTACTAACGTTAACTCTTGAGATCAGAATGTAACTTGTGATATCTAAAGTGATGATTTCCATGTTGCTTCTTAAGCTGCCTAGTCTCACTAGCGTTACAAAACTTGAGAACTTGCTTCTAAATTTTCAGATTCTGCATAAAGAAATCGTTTAGAACACATATATATATATATAGAGTGTTGTTGTGTAGTTAAATGTAATAATTTGTTACTGTTATGAAAATGTTTCATTTGAACTTGCATGCACTTGGGGTGCGCATGCACATAGGTGTGCATAGGTGTGCATGCACCTGAAGAAGCCAGCATAGATATGCTTACACATGTGTGCACACACATCAGATCTGTGGTAATGGCAGTGACCTTTGAAATTGGCAGGTCAGCATCTGATGCAGCTTCTACTTGATCGTCTTGGGGAGCTCAAGCGTCGCTTCATTTCAGGGGAAAATCCCCCATCTCTATGCTCAGATCAAGTAAATAGTTTGTCTTATAATGCTGCAGATTCATAGTTGTGTAAGACAATGTCTTGGAAAATAATTTCAGGGATGATAAAAGTTCAGAGCGACATCTTATTACACCATGAAAAATCCACATTTTTCAAACATATTTGCTTACATGTGCACTTAATTCTTTTGCATCAGCACATGCATATGCATGTACACATTGATGTATGAAATGATTCCTTGTTCTGGTCACACAGGGAAATAGCATCCATGATGCATCAGGCTAGTTAAGGTCTTTTGAACATTTGAATTCTTAACTATGTTTTAAAAAAAAGGTAAAAAGTTCATTTCCTGCAATTTCACACAAAATAATAATAAAAATCATAACACTTTTTTTATGACAGTCATCGCTTTCAGTTAACTTATTGAACTTGTTTTTATGTTTGACTTGGATGAACCTTTAAGACCAAAAGTTGCAAGAAAAATGGTCTATCACTTTGGTAAAGGTGTGCATATGCAGTTCAGTAAAATGATTCACCAAACTTTCATTAAATAGAATAAAATTAAAAAAATTAAATAGAGAATTTGTGCTTTGGGGGAACATAAAATGATGATTAGATAGTCATGTTTGAAATTGATCTGTAGGTGTGCAATTTTATCTGTCTCTATAATATTTTAAAGGAATGTTATTTTATAGATTTATCATGTTGTTAAACCTTATTTTATATCACTTGCAAGAAGATTTTTAATTATGATGACCAGGTGTTAAGTTGCGACGTGCAGGAGTCTGACCTGGTGGCCCATGTTGAAGGGTTAAGCAAGCAGTTATGGTGTCCGGACCAAATGTATCCCAAGGTTGGCCATGGTGGGCTAACGCTGCTCCATCTTGTGTCTGCTCTTGGCCTTGCTAAATTAATCAGTGTACTCATCAGATGGAGGTATATTTTAAAATCATCTTAAACTCTTTAAAGATAATTTAAGAAAAAAACAGGTTTGGTAGACTGATCATAGCCTGATGGATAGGACAAATTTCCGGGCAGAGTCTTGCAACCAAACTATAAGGCACATTTATTTATTCTTTGTTTGGAAAGAATGTCACAAAATTCTTCCTAATATGAAAGTGCAATGAACAAATTATGTATAAGATTCATATTCTATTATTAAGTTAATCTTTATGCTGATTTTCATTCACCATTCAAAATAAGCTCAGTTATAAAAATACTATTTCTTAAAAAAAATAGAGTTTGGATGATAGATTATAATTATATCATAGTTAACCCTGTGCATGTGTGCGTGCATGTGTTTGCTCATACTTTCTTCTCAGGAGTAACAACTCAAGTCCTGCTTTGGAGTATGAAGTTGATGCTCACAGTGTTGACAATCATGCCTGTACACCATTGGTGAGATGACAGTTTTGTAAACGCTATTTTGCAACTATAAGATTAATGTGTAAAAGACTGGAGTTTTCAAAGTTGATGAAGTTATGGTAGTAGCTCCACATGAAAAAGTACTATGCATAAGAAATGTTGGCATTCACCTACTATACAGCGCAGACTTGACTGGGGGGAAAAAACAGGGGAAAAAATACAAGCTTTTTCTTTTTTTTTAAAGAAAGTAACATTTAATATTCTGCATATCATATTGTAGCACACCTTTTTCATAACTTTTTGTCATTAGCTCTGCATTTTTGTTTTGTCCCTGGTCCAAGTTCTTGTCCTCTAAGAATCTAAAATACACTTTGACAGATTGCAGCAGACTACCAGCATTTCTTTTTTAGAAGAGCAACAACAGTTTATTTTACTCGTCTGTTCACAGATGTGGGCATGTGCAAAAGGGCAAATAGATGCAGCTTTGACGTTGTATCATTGGAATTCAGGGCCGTTACGTGTGTGCAACAAGGACGGTCATCTGCCACTGGCTGTGGCTCACCAGAGAGGTCACCACAACCTTGCCACCCAGTTGGAGCAGCTGGAACAAGCACACTTCAAGGCCCCTGCTCCAGCGCCAGCCAAGGTTGGCTTCTTTTCAGGCATCACTATTTGATCTTGGTTGTTACTTCCTCTTTGTAACCAGAAGAGATTATGCATGTCAGGGGTGGAAATAACAGCATTTGTGCCTGTCATCTACATTTTTTTTCCACCATCTCATTTTTGCTTGTAGCAAGATTATTGCAGATGTTATGGGAACTGCAAGCTGAACATTTCTTCTTTAATTCACAGGTCAGATGTCAGAGTATAGAGGCACCATCTTCCCCATGTCACCAAGACCTTGAAATGGTTCATCAGCCAATGTCACCAGAAATAGTTAAAGTAGAACCCACAGAGATGGCAGGAATTCATAACTTGGAACTAGCATCAACCATGCAGATGTCTCAGGCAACCACTCCACACCATCCACCACAAACCATGCAGAATCATGGAAAGCTAGTTCGACGTCTGAGTGAACAAGTAGGTCTTCACAACAGGTTGTAAAAGTGTAGGGTTAGTTCACTTTCTCTACGTTCTTGGCCTCCAGACCAAATAATGAGGTCTTATGAATCTTGCCAGAAAAAGTGCTATACTGCTACTCTTCTGACTCGTGGCAATAGAAAGGCATGATGCTTCAACATGATTGGCTGTTTAGTTTATTATGGGTTGAGAGTAATCTACATTCTTGCCAGTTATGGCAGTCAAGGACACAAAAGTCAGTTATTTGCCAGGAAAGAAGCAGTAGTAGTTGAAAAGAGGGGCTAGTGGGAGGCAATTTCTTTCTAGATGATTGTTATCATATAGCAGGCTTTGAAACAGAGAGAAAAAGAGTTGCAGAAAGAATAATACAGTTAGAATGGACAGACTTCTTCTTGCATGGAGTTGTCCAGCTATACATCATACAATCCTACACTACTGTCAAATCATCTAAAGAAATAAACATGATAAGAAATAAAGACTGCTTTTGGGGTTGTTTTTTTTTAAACATTAGATGTTGAATTCACAGGTCACACTTTTTTGGGTCTTTCCAACCCACAGGTGATCAGCCCAAGCACATCCTCAGTTTCACCACATGGTCTGAGTAAACGCTACTCTGTTGACATTTTGACACATGAGGCTGATTCTGCTAATGTGGTGGGCCATCCAGCATACCACACTCGAGACTCAGCTTCTGAGCCACGCTTTCCCATAAAGTCCAAGTCTGAGGAGCTGGTACCTGACTTGCAGAAAGCACCATCATTTAATTTTTTCTTGGAGACTGACAATATGCTAGGGATGAAGAGGAAAGCTGGTAGAGCAGACCACACCTTCCTCTTGCCACATGACCCAGGCCAATTTCCAATGGATACTGGTCAGTGTTGTTTTATTTTACAACAAATTTTTTATGAATTATTTTAGGATTTCCTAGTTAATGAAGCTTTTTTATGTTGGGTTTTAATGTCATGTTCATGTGCATAAAGAGGTTGATGGGGGGGAGGGTGTGATAATTACATTTATAACATACATTATTATTATTATTAGATCATGGAACTGTTGTGAAGTTGCATGCATCATTGTTCTCTTACATATAAACATTAGATGTGCTTGTGAAAACATTCTGTCAGTCTGACATGCATTGACTATAATTTTCAATGTCCAGTATTTATAAGCACTGGTCATGCAAGAAACACCTTAAATGTGGGCTGTTTAAATGCTGACTGCTATTAGGTCAATTGGCAGAGAACATTGGCCTATTTGACAAATACAGTTGATAGCCAGAGCCTATTAATGATCTTTTCTAGCAGCCACAGATTTGTGAACTTTCCAGAGACAAACTATGGGATAGGTCAAGTTAGTTCTAAAGTGAACAGATGGCTACGTTTGCTGTGACAGGTCAGCATCCAAATAGGGAGCGGGAGGGAGGTATTGTGCTGTCATGGACACTGCTCTAGCTGTGCTGATCCAAGCAAACTTAGCAAGGTTGTCTTTTTTTATCACATCCAGCAATGTATAGTGGGGTGTACATTTCATAAGAGCCTTCCAAATACAGTAGCTGAGAAAACAACATCATTATTGATGCTTAAGTTTTGTGCTTTTGTGACTTCTCCATCTAAAATGCTTTTCTGCATGTGCAAGATAAACACACTGATTATATTTTCTTTCAGATGATACATCAGTTAGAAGCGACAGCCCTTTCATTGATGTTGAACATGTTTCTGATGATGAGCAAGACAAACAAGATGGTATGTTATGGCTTCCTTTATACTCATTGTCGTTATACTAAATGTCATTTTTTATAGATACTGGTACTGGGATTTTGTTTTTATTTATGTGTGATAATGATTTTGATTTAACTCTTTTTCTCTCTGATTACAACAAGATTCCAAGCACCAGATGGTAACTCTGGCCAATCAGATCATCGCAGCAATACCTGAACGTATCAAACTTTCCCCTTCTAAAGCAGAAGAGGAAGAAGATGGGAACATCAATCGAACTCGCTCTGAATCTCACAGTTCTTCAGTTCCCTCACAGGGTTCTCCTCGTCCTTCTTCCTCATCCTTTGGGGATGACTCTGGTATTTCAACCCCTATGACTGACAGCCTGGCTTTTGATGAATATAGGTAAATCTAATACGGCTCTTCTTGAATCGCCCAGTATTTCAGAATGTTAATGTGATGCCAGTAGCTTGTATACATTTTTCCTTACCTTGTTCATAGTTCTCATGTGCGCTGTATAAAGATTTGGTTTATGATTCCCAAAAAATATATTAATATCAGAGTGTGTAGGTGGTCTTTTTAAGTTATTTTTGTCGTGATGAATTCCACAGATACACAGACTTTGGAACACCAGCATCATCTCTGAGTCCTGACTCAACATGTCTTCCAAGTCCATATAGCCCATACAGCTTTGCTCTGGACTCACCCCCACCTACAACTGCAGAGTTTACAGAGTACTTCAATGCCCCAGCTACCTACATGGAGAAAGACTTCTCTCAGCTCACTTTATCAGGTACTCACAAGATGCAGTGAGGTCACACTGAAAATTGTTTATTGTACTGCTGGTAGTTATTTTGCATCCTGATTACTTTTTGTTTTTCTTACAGACATAGCTTGCCTATAATCCTACAACCACCACCACCTAAATATACTTTCTGATCTTTCCCTCAACAAAAGGAATACTTCTGCAAAATTTTGTTAGGATTGGACAAATGGTGTAGACAGTAGAGTACAAACAGACATTGCCACATCACCTGTGAAGACTCCACTCACCCTTCATGATGATGAAGACATATTCACAAGCTCCTAGATAGCCAGCACTTGTGACAATTGTTGCAGATCAAGAACAGAGGAAGCTGTATGAGGCAGCAAAGGTCATTCAGAATGCATATCGCCATTATCGTGACAAGCAACAGCAGCAGCAGCATCAGAAGGAAATTGAGGCAGCTGTGCTGATCCAGAGCTACTACAGGCGATACAAGCAGGTGAGACTTCCCTGGCTCAAGGTTTAGAAACACAACACAGGAAGTGCTTACAGCCCTACGTTTTTAGGATCTCAAGAGATGGCTTATGATCAGACAGTCTTTCAGGGCACCTTGGAGGGTAACATGCTGAGAAGAACAATTAGCTGGCAAATTGAAGGAGTAGACTGGTTGTTCCATGCAGGACCTGCTCACAACTACTCAAAACATGCCTAAGGTGCTTTGTCTGTCCAGTTGTTCTCTCTGACAGCCAGTCCCACCAAACCAGAATAGTCATTCGTTATTTGGTACCACTAAAGGGATGAATGAATGATGAATGAGTTGTCTTCCAAGCTTGCAGGGTTTACCTTCCCACTTTTGCATTCTTGAATTGTTTCAGTATGCTTACTACAAGAAGATGACACAAGCAGCAGTTTTAATACAAAATCAGTTTCGCAGCTACTCTGCTCAGAAACGCAAGAAGAATCCAGGTGGCAGTATGCAGGGTGTGCGGAGAGAGTCCGAGCGCCTTAAGAAAGGACGCAATCAGTCAGTCATCATTCAGCAGCGTTACAGGTAGGCTTGTAGGGTAAGCAGGAATCTTGATGCTGTCAGGTTGCTGATTTACTGCAGAACTTCCCTATTAATTTAGTCTTGGTGGGAAATGCATTCCCTGAGTTGCCAGGATGGTCCATTGGCGCAACGGTTAGCGCCTGTCACCAATACGGTGAGGGTTGGCTGTCCTGGGTTCAGCTGTCATCTTGGGCACGATGTGCTTCCCCTCGACTTGCCTTTAAAGCTTATGTAGTTTGATATGGTTTACAGAAATGACAATACTTTATTGATCATTGCAGAAATTGCAAAGCCTATCACTGAACCAATCAAACCATATTCAAATTGTTTCATTTCATTAAAAATTACAAACATTTATTTTTATAAAAGTGTGACTTTTCATGAATGTTGTTTGTTCTTTGGATGTGGGGGCATATGTTGTGTGATTGTAAAGAGGGGAGGTGTGTCAGAGACACACCTTTGAGTATTGCCAGTCTCTGACACATGTTCCTTCATACAACAAATAACATCTGCCTATGGGGTTCCTGTGACTATATTGAATATTGCCCAAATGAATTTCTGCTGGCTGAGGGTTTCTTTCTTTCTTCTGTACTTTTTTCCCTTGTATTTTTTTATTCTCTGTTAATTCATTCACAATGCAAAGATGAGTTAGGACATTTTAGAATGCATGAAAATACCCTACTTTCCAAAAACTTTTTTAAAAAGCTAAACAAGATAGAATGACAAAATAGACATTAAAAAAGTATAAAATCAGCTGAAATCAACTGTTCCTACCTAAAACCATCTTGAAAGTGCACTTTTTTGTAAATCCAAGCAGAATGAGGTAACTTTAACAGAATTTTGAAAGTTTTTTCACAAGGGAAACAGACTATGTCATTTCCTGATGTTTTCTTCTGCAGGCGGTAGATTTAAATGGTCAATCATCATGTAGAAATGAATGGACATTACTCATGGTGATGAAAAATATAATTGTTTCATGTTTAATAGATCTGACCATATCTTTATAAACAACTGGTACAGATCAATAGGTCTGCAGTCTTTCCACGGAGGTAGCTTCAGTGGGCTCTGTAAGCCAGGTGAAACAGTAAAATTTGATTTTGATGGAAATCCTTGGAAATGTTTGCACCAGCTGCTGTTGAAATCATCATCTGAGTCTGAAATATCTTGTTGATGTTGCTGTTATCGTTGATCTTAGAAGCAGGACGATCTTGATCTTCACCAAATTCCATCTCTTCACCCCTCTTCTCGTCATCATCTATGTGCTCCTCATGCACCAGTTGAGAGTCATTCTCACTAGTTTCAATGTCTGAATCTTCTTCAGAAGACTCGATGATCAGAAATTCATTCTCTTTAGTAATCTAGGTACAGTATTCATCTCACTTTCACACTACATTCAACTAATCCTTTCTCCCTAATTGTTACCAAATTACGTTAAATAACAAGACCTGATGTCTCACCCAAAACCAGCGTCATCTTATGGTCTGCACATGCACTTAACCCTCTTGGTTCAACATAAAAATATAACATTACAATAACTGGCTTATAACTGAAGACTGCGAAGACGACAGTGGTAAAGTTTGTTTTTTTATTATTGCTGCTCTGAGATAAACATTAGACCAAGAAACCTAGACATTTTTGGAAAAGAGAAAAGTTGAACTTTGCAAAAAAAAGTAATGAAAATCGCCTTGCCCGTGCTATCAGGCAAAGCCACGATCGTGGCCTTTCAAACCAAGAGTTAAGGTCACAGTTCATGACCATTTTTAAAGGCCATTTCCTATAATAATAAGACTACCTACATTGAAGGTTCTTTTCACTGATCGCTGATCGCAAGTGAATTGTCATCTACAACTCTACAGCTTGTTGTATTGTGCTTACAAGCATCTGATCGACTGTTTGAGAATAATGAAACGTATTGGCTCACTCTTTGTTTGATAGCACTGCACAAGCGGGTGTTTGATCGTCTGCTAAAGAATAACTAAACATTCAATTTTAGAGTGAACTCGTGTCTGATTGACTGTTGAAGAATATAGGAGCATATTGGCTCACTCTTCGTTCAAAAGCACTGGGGATGTCTGTTCATCTCCTAAAAAATAACTGAATGTGTAAAGTCAATAAAAGTAGAGAAATAAAAAATAAAATAAGATAAAAAAATAGAAGCAAGGGACAAATCTAAAGTAAAATGTAATGAAAAACTTAAACACATACAACTCATGCTTTATTATGTGTTGGTTTTGACAAATAAAAACCATGAAAATGTCCATCCAGACACCTGTTCCATAAAAGACACCCATTCATCAACACCACAAGACCCAATGTGTGTCTGTATGAGAGCATCTCATTCACAGAAAGCTCCTTGCATAAGAAGGAGTAGGTTATATAGGAACTTGGTAGCTACTTAATTTGCCAAATTCTGCTTTATTTAATTATAACCTTCACATTTAGTGTTATTACTTTAAGATCAGCTTGTTTGCTGGGTTTTGCCAAATTTAATTTAGTGTATGAGTCCTCTGAAATTAAAAATGGGTAAAGCAGTATACATTAGAAGTGCAAATGTTTTGTAGCATCATGTAGTAAGTTGCTTCAGCATGTTTGTTTTATAAATAAACTCAGTTCATTGTAGGCTGCCTCGTATTGTTTTCAGGAGTCACTATCAGCGCAAGTCCCTGGATGGCAAGGAGGGAGCAACAGCCATTGGAGCAACATCAGATGCGCCTGACAGGTATTGTGGGTTTTTTGTGCTCTTTTAGATGACACGAATGATCACCTTTACATAAAATCTGCAGAAGATGAATGACATTGTGACACTAGTCTGTGAAAACATGAATTTGAAAGAGATTATTGGGGGAAGATGCTGATGAGCAGTGCAAAAGAATATATTGAGTCTTCTAAAGCCTTTTTCGTGTCTTATATATTTTCATTTTTGAATCTACATACGATAAAATGGCAGAAATTAATCATTTTTACACAAGTATGATTAGTGTGAAAAGGGAGCTCTAGCATAACTGTTGGTGAACCACTTCTGAACGGAGTTGTACAGGTTGATGATCAAAGCACAGCAGATGAAGACGGTGAGTCGGTGATGGAGAAAGGGAGATGAAAATCAAGAATCTTGACCATCTTAATGCTGAACACTGAAATAACATTTGGTGATTTTCCTCATTGTGGAGATGATTTTAAAAGTTATTAAAGTTATTGCAAAACTTTCAGAAATTTTACTGCCTACAGGACTAGACATTCTAATTAGTCTATATTTTATGTTCCAGCATCCTAAACATTTTTTTAAGGGGGGTGGGGTGGGTGGGATTTGCAAGAAAAATGTTGTGTTAAAATCATTTAATGTAGAAAACTGATTTCTTTTGACATTAAATATTAACTATGCTTTTGATTTGTCCTCCTCTTACTTCTTGTTTATTTTTTATAGTCTCTTTAAGTAGAAAAATTTGAAGGTCACATTCCAAGAGAGCTAATTAGTGTTCTAGCACTCTGCATGTTTTAAATACCAGCACATTTACACATTGACATGTTTGCTCAAATTATCCATTAGGTATGTAGCTTTCTTTTGTAGCTATGGAAACTAATGACTGTTCTGAGGTCATGACCTGCTTATATTCTTTGGATATGATTCAACTTTTTAATTTTATTAGATGCCATTGTAAGAAAATTATTTATTGATATCGGGGAAGTGCGATGCAGCTTATGGACACTGGATGAGTTGATGGCAGAAGGAGAGGGATACTCACTTATGGGGAGTGGTATAGAACAAAGTCAAAGAGAAAGTGGGTATAGAACAAGATGGTCACCCTTTTCAAATTTTACTATATTTTACCAAGACTGAGCATGAAAGTAGTAGTTAAATGATAATTTACTGATGATACACTTTCATTAAACAGTCCGCTAAGAAGGGTGTGATTTATTTCTCGTGACTAACCTTTACATTTGTTTTCTCTCATGGGCACTCAGAGAGCTATGGAAACTATTGCATATCATTAGGGTAGGTTTATTACAGCCCGTGTTGTGACTGAAAGTTTTGTGTATATGTTCATCACAACTTTTTTGGGATGTTTTGCACAAACTGTGAACATGTAATGCTCAAACTATGCAGTGTTGCCCATTTTTTATTCTGCATTTTTGTGTGCCTACATTTGGTTCAGTAAATTAATAATAGTGTATTATTGAGATCCATGCTTGTGTTAAATGGATTTTTGTGAATCTGATTGTCTATTGTATGTATGATAACAAATTTGCAGATTATTTCTATAATTAGGCATATTGTTGTACATCTGTCTTTTCTGTGTCAGGCTTTTGGCACAAAGTTAAGCTAATGAGCCTGGTGTTTCATTGGTAGTTTTTCTATCATCTGCACTATCCAGATTTTGGAATTTACCCAACTACACACAAAAGTGCAGACTAAACTGTGTTTAGATATGATGTGGGCTTACATGAAAGAAAAATGTCCACTCAGACAGCATAGCAAATAATTCTATTCAAATGGTTATGCTGACATTTAAAAGTTACAGTGTCTATAGCTTTAAATATAACATAAACTCATCAATAAGTCATTAGTAGAAGATGTATAGTTGAAAAATCACATTTACTTGCCTCTTGACCAAGAAATCCAAAACTGTAAAGAGTTAAATAGCTCCTGTTTCCCAAGAAATGTATATAATAGTAATATACCTCAAATAAATTAAATTCAATAGATTCCAGTCAGTACTAGTCCAAGGCTGAGTGGAACATTACTTGCAATTTCAGAATGCAGAGATGTTCATGCTATGTTGTTACAAGAGTTGTATGTTCAAGCTTAGAAATATCATCAGACAGAAGTTATGCTGTGCACGTCACCACCTTTCAGTCTTCATCTTTAAACCCAATTGCAGCAATAGCTTATCATGCACTCTCCATACCTCCATATATAAAAAAGTATGTTGTACAGTTCAATTTAAAAAAATTGTTTTCAAACAAAAATATTTATAAACCTACAATAATTCACACAAAATGTATGTAATTTTGAAGGACAATTTTTTCCCTTGTAATAAATATGGTTGAAATAGCATAAGTGAATAGATCTGAAATCTATGATTACAGATGTTGAAAAAAGGGTCTCACAAAGCAGTGATGTAGAAAACATTTCACAATTTAAACAAATTTAATATTAAATAATTAAATTTTGAAAGAGATGCAATTCCGACAGCACTTACCTTTTTGCTATCGTTATAGCTTTTAATGGTGGAAATTGTTTGTTGTAACAGACTTCTCCAACATGGTACTCATCAGACTAATTTTCTGTTGCTTTCAAGCAAAAAACATATTTGATTAGATTTTTAATTTTCCTGAAGGGATAAAATGCATGGCAAATAATCCTTAAAGTATGCTGTGATTAGTTATAACATCAGTTGCTGCACAGTCACTCACTACATAATAGCATCCTGACCACTTTGAATATACGTGTGGAATTAGGATCATAAATTGGGTCCATACATTCATGGGCTGAATGTCACCAAAGGATTTAATACCCTTCACAATTTTCTCACTTGATCTCAGCATTTTTCTTGAACCTTTGCTTATTTTTGTGAGTATTTTTTTTTAACATATCAGAAATGGCACACTTCAAGCAAAATGGCACTTTAAGCACATTATGCATCTCTAAACCTGGATGATGGATGAATGACCTTGACTAGTGTCTTGTTGCTAGTAAAGCTCTGGCCATGTTTGTGAATGTGCATGAGCAGATCCTGGTGCATGCCCCATGTTGCATGATGTGATGTGTTTGCAGGAAAATGGCACAGATCCTTGTCTAGGCTGATCACAGGTACAGACATTGCTTTCCTCTCTCCTGCTTGCTGTCTGCTGTTTCTTTGCAAAAGTCATAGTGAAAGCATCAGTGGTTGTTCTTTAGTAGCAGAAGATGCTGTTTCCTCTCTCCAGGGCATACTGATATATACATGCACATGCATGCATGTACAAATGTTCCCTATCAGTTAGAATGGACATGTATGCAGGCACTCCATCCTTCTTTTCCTAGCTACAAATCCAATATTCATTCCCCATTTTTTGATCAGGAAATGACCAAAATTTGTACAAATTAAAGTCTTTGCGTCTACAGCTAGATGTGTATGATCTATCATGCATGAAATGTTTGCATGCATTATTGGTGACACTTCTTGTATATGTCATTCTGCAAATGCAACTACTTATTTTTGGAAATGTGAAAGATCAGCCTCATGTTCTTATCATGGTAATTTTTAGAATTGGTTGTGTTCGGTTTTATTTTATTTTATTTTTTTTAAGGGCAGGAAAACTTTGGCCATCTTGAAGGATGCAAAAAAGTTGTCTGATTTTTCTTCTGGTGATTTTCATTTGTCCACTTATCTTCACTTTCATTGCCCAAACATCCAGAATATTACCTACATATGGGTGCATCATGGAAGCCTTATTTCTAGATTTCCAGGTTCAGTGGCTGCTTTGGTGTGATATAGCCTTAGTTACTTGCTCGGCATAAAACATCAGTTTCCCCACCCCCCTGTCCAGGTTAGGTGGTGGATCCCATGAAGAATGTTTTATCATATTGTTGGCATCTTGAAGTGTCATCATTGATGCTCGCACATTTGCATTTGGGTTTTTTAAAATTTGGTTTCTTGTTTATTTTTTTGTTGTTTTTTTTATTCATTAATGAGTGAATCTTGCTTAACTTGTGCTTCTGCTTTCTGTTCACATTTTTCCAAATATTGAGTGATGCTTCTTAATGTTTTTTTTCCATTTATTTCATAGTTTAGAATAGTGTTACAAACTGTGTTGTGAGTACAGCTGCATCTGCATAGAAATGTTCTTGTCATAGTCTTTTATTTTGTCAACCTAAATAGCATGTCTCTCCTTACCCTCCTCTCATTTTTCATTCTCTTTCCATCCCTCTTTTTGTGTTGTAAGAATATAGTAAGTAATGTCAGCATGGGGTGCCTTCCAATGATAAAATTTTATTTGCTGACTCACCAAAACAAAACCAGGTGGATGCAAACACACACACGCAAAAAGAAAAGGAAAAAGTGTTTTGAGATATGGCAAAAGTCTCTATTCTCTCTTTTTCTCTGTGTGTGTATTTTTAAAGTTAAATTTCCTTTTCCTTTATTATGCTTGCCTGACTTGTTTCTCTTACTTGCTGCGATGGAACTTTTTGATGATGTTTGCCTACAGTCTATGTGTGTGGGCTCATTCACACAAGTATGTATGTGTGTTTCAGGAGGTATTGACCTATGTACATATCTCGTTTATCTTCTTTGTAAAGTGCAGTGAGCCAAGCTTTGGCTCTTGTGCAGTGCTTATCAAGTCTCCTGGTTATTATAATTATTGTTAATAATTGTTTGTGGCTGTTAAGTAAAATTGTTTATGTTGTCTCTTGTTTTAAAAAAAACAACCACCTGAATTAAGGTTCATAGTCTAAATTTTGGGTCCCATTAGCCCCTTAACCAGTTTCAAGGAGGCTATCTTGCTCGGGTGTATTAACTTGGTCTCAGCTCATGTGGATCAATCATACTTTGTATGTGCACTTCTTTATATATTTGTATCGGGAGTTGAGGGGGTGGGGGAGTCAATCAAAATGTGCTGTTTCTCCATCATTTAAAGGGAAAGGCAAGTCAAATGATGAGTTTAAGTGATAAATGCCAACATTCTGAATCATTTTTTGAGAAAAATTTCAAGTAAAAAAAATGATCATTTACTTACACTAAGATCTAAAACACAGGTCTAAAGCAGCTCAAGTAGGCTGCCATACTGTGTGTTGTCAAGCATTGTCTCTGAACTGTGGCAAAGCTGCTGCCCCTACTCCAGCATCGCTTGCCACATTTATTTTTGTCCAATGGATCTGCCTACATGGTAGAGTTCATTTTCTTTCGTGGAAGAGTCCACAAACATGGGGGGGCTTTATGAGTTGTTCTTTAGATATGACTTTAAGTAAATGATCGTTTTGCATCCCAAAATTTTCATCAGACATGATTCAGAATATCAGTGCCAATAATTTATGTCAAATTTAGCATTTTCCTTTAAGCCACAGACTGCATAATGCTAAGTAGAAAAGAACCAATCAGAACCCATTTCTGAAAAGTCATGTAACAAAATTGGATAAACGTTTGCTACATAACTGAGTGGAGTATTCAGCCATCTTAGCTGTAGAGTATAAAGGGGAAGGTAAAGGTAGTCCTGCGAGCAAGGTGTTAGAGACGAATTTCTCATGGTCAGCATTTTTTTGAGGAAGGTGCTAATCCCTTAATATCATTACCAACCATTTTTAAGAGGTTGGGTGCACATTCTACAATTGGGTCAACTAAAGAAAGTATGCTATGCCACAGTTGTGTTGAACCAGATGGCTGCAGCTTCTGATATCAACACTCTAACCGCTGTGCTGTCTGTCAAGCAAATAATGTAAAAGTGATAGTTTGGGGCAAGTAAATATTTAAAGGGCAATGGAGAGATTCCATAGGTTGACATAGGAGATAAGTGACAGCTGATTTGTACAAGTGTGTGCATTTTACTGTGTCACTGTACTCTTTTCATGTTCAGGATGTTTATCTCAATTGTTTATAAGTCTTTCATACTCTGAGGAAGAAAAATGTGCTTAAAGGATATCCTTAGTATAGAGGTAGTCTTCATGATCCTTTTCTCACTTGATCCTTAAGCAGAAATTTGGGCCTTTTTTGAATGTATTACTCTTATATTAGTGACTAATGTGTTGGATTTGTTTCTAAATAGGTCCAGCTTATTTACCTGTGAATAGTGTCTTAAGACTACTGAGTAAAAAAGAAAAAATGGTGAAAGTAACAAAAACCATCGTGTTCCTGATGTGCATTTTTACAGGAGTGTTTTCACTTGAAAAAGCTTTTCGTTCCATTAATATTTGTTTTATTTTGTACTTTTATTTTACAAGAATCATTTTGTTTCAACATTTTATTATTTACATCTTGACAACCCCACTCCCTCTAATAGACTATTGGGCGGCCCAGTGGTGCACTGGTTAGCGCCTGTCACCAATACAGTGAGGGTTGGCTGTCCTGGGTTCAACTCTCATCTCAGGCACCCTGTTCTTTCTCTGCATATGGCATCTGTTTACAAGGGCTGGCTGCCTTGCCATGGTATAGCCTAAGTTGCTGGTTTGGCGTAAAACGCTAATCCCCCCTCCTTGACTATTGTGTTCATGCGTAGGCACCAAAGATAGTTTAGGAAAATAATTTTGTATTATTGTATTAGAAAGGAAAAACTAATCCATTTATAACTGAAATTGGAAAAAATTTAGTTCCGATATGAAACTGTTTGGTTCTCTCCTACTATGGTTACCACCATGCCACTCTCAGCCTTAAAAATGAAAAAGAAATAAAAAGTATGTTCTTCTATATGAAGCATTTCAAGAAAATATATGACCATTTCTGCTGTTGTAAAAAAGATAATAGAGATAATATAAAAATCTAGATTTCAGTTGCCTGTAGTTTAATGAGAGGACCTTTCACAGCTACAGCCATGAATAGCTGTTCCCTTTATCATGTTTGCAAAGGTTTTTTTTGTTTTGTTTTGTTCTGACACTCATATTCTCACAAGGAACATTTCCCAAATGTTAATACATTTTCCTCTTGTTTAACCACAAATAGCATTTAAAATAGTATCTAATTGTGCTGACTGAATTGTATTACATCATGTTTCCAGCTCCCCACAACCGGACGAAAGCCAACAATCATGCGAAGCAAGCCCACCAGCCGATGCTGAATTGGCAGCGGGAGGCAGCAACATAGATGGCACAAACACTTCTTATTCATGAAAACTGCATAGCATACCAATACTGTTGCTGCATTTTTTTTTAAGCAATATATATATCCATTCTGGTGGCATGCATGACATGCTCTAAGGAGAGAGTTTGAAAATTACTACTTCATGCTTTCACACTTCTAAGTACTGTGTATCACTGTAGTGTCCTTTCTACACATTTAGGCCTAAAAGAAATGATGATGCATATGCATTTGTAAAAACGAAGGTTATTAACTTGACGAGATTTTACAAGGGTTCATTACTGACTGAAATATAAACCCTTTTACAGATATGCAGCTCTGTTGTTTTTTGTTTGTGTTTTTTTTTTCAATTTGGAAAAGATTAGCAAAATAGATGTTCTATGAATCTCTTTCTTGTGCAGAACTGGTGGAATGCAAATTATCAGGTGCTCTTTCAGCCTGCTGCAGATATTTCTAAGACGTAATCCTGAGATGATGATGATGAGACAATACATTTATATTAGTTTAGAACAGAAGTATTTTTAGTTAAAGCAGATCTCTGCACCAGTATATCTACAGAGATTGGAGATTTATCTTTATTTTCCTATTTTCTCTATTAGGACAAGACTTTGTTACCTTGAATGCATTTACATTGTTTGTACATTTAAACAGCACTTTACGAAAAAAGTTTTGGTTTTTGATACTTAAACAAAAGAGTTTTGATTGCTTAACATGACGAAGACATGAAATAGCAGTTTGAATAGCCTTCCCCTGGAGATGAATAATCTTTATTTTTGCACTTTGGAGATGAATGTCAAATTTGAGTGGCTTATCTTCATTGTGTTCATGAGGGAAAATTTCTTACAACTATTTATTTGTTTAGAGGGAAACGGCGACAATTTTTCACAGGTGCCGTAGAATCTCGGTAAATGCTAGGAAGTACCACAGATGAATGTAATATTGAAACAGGAAAGCAAAACAAGGTTTGTATTCAGTTTCTAAACAAATGAAAAATGTTGTGTGACAAAATCTGTGTAACAATTTTTTTTTTAAGCCATAGCCTACTTCCTGTGGAATTTAGATGGTCTTGTGATTGTTGAGACATTTCCCATTAAGGTAGATGGTATCTGTGAAGCCGTATCTTTGTTGTGTATCCATGACTTACACCCATTTTTCCTGTGATGGGTTAATCCATCAAACACTGTGATAAACCTTTTCAGATTTATTAATGTTTTAACAGTTTACGATTGACTGTCTCTAGGGATGTCACTGTGTTCTGTAAAGTCTTTCATAAACAGTTTGCAAACAGTCTGAAAGACTAACCTTCACAAGTACACACATTTCAATTGATAGAATTTTTTATATAAAATAAGAACAAAATTATTATCATCTAAGGTTTGCTAGTATTTTAACAACTACTTTGAAACATAAACGCTAAGGAAGTTACACCACATAAAAGAAAACAGGAAGCGTGAGTGGTTTATCTTTAGCAGTTTGTACCTATTGCAAAATCTAGCAAAGAATTCTAAGAAGATCTTCAAGATGTAACTAAATATAACTACAGATTATGTTTAAAGAATTACTGCTTACCATAGTGTGCATCGTACACAAGCTGCATAAGCCAGAGATGTTCAACTTTAATAGCAATCAGAACTGTCTGTAAAGATGTTATCTGAAGTATGTTCTTGATTCATTGATGTGCCACTGTAACAGTTGAGAATTTCTTGGTTTATACCTGTTAAATGAATCTTTCAACTTTTTTACAAATGTGTTTAAGTGTTCACTGTTTACCTTTTTCCCTGATTGATTTTTGGGTATTTTTCATCTCATCCTGTTAAGTCTCTGACCCCAGCACTTTATTTTTCCAATCAGCTGCAACTTCCCTTGACAGCATCAGCATAATTTAGGTTCATCGACTGCAAAATCTACCTCACATGACTTACAGAATCTTGATGAGTAAGAGTTTATCACAAAAAGAAAATCCAGTAAGATTAGTTCATGCCATGTTTCCAATAAAAGCAATGTGCTGTTGCTGCTAACTATAATACAGGAATTAAACTAAACCAAAAGTGCCACCAATCTTTAAAAAAAAAACGTGTGTTCAGATCAAGGGGGTGAGTCTTAAGAAAACATCTAGACATTTTGAAATAAACTGCCACAGTTACATGTTAAGTGGAAATTTCAGTATATGTTGTAGCCCTCAGCAGAGGGTTTTTTTCACATTATTTCTTTCTGTTCCATGCACATTTGTTGATATTTTATGAAGTAGTAGACATCAGGTCAACCTGCTGTTGGTGTATAGATCTGTATTGAGCACCGTACAAGTTTTTTTTTAATATATAAATCTTTGAATCTCACTGTCTTGCTGTTTGGTGTCCACTTGAGAACATTCAAACTTTCTTTGAATAGCTTTCATGTAAGCTTAACCTTGTACGTTTTTTTTTTTTTTGATAACTGTGATTTAAAAAATTTTCAGAGCTCTTCGCAAGAAGTTAATTTTTGTAGGCAGCATTTTATTTTCTCATCTTTGAGGTTTGCACACCATAGCTGGCATATATCATGAAAGCTTTAATTAATGGAGTCATTTTTGCCATTAGCTTTTTTTGCTTTTGATCTGTTTTGTAAAAGAGGATACATCTTCACACACATTGTTACCCATGTTTCCCTGTATGCAAAACATGTTGGTGTAAAATGTCATCCAACCTAATGATACAGCACTCTTAAGAAATGTAATAGGATATAAGGAGTGGCAGAACTACCTACTAAAAAATGTGGAAGGGAAACAGTCTTATAAACTGTTGCATTTCTGAGATACCTGGACTGATTTGTTATTATTCGGTGGACTAAACATGTTTACCCTTTCCCCCATCCCCAGAAACAAACCAACCAGAAAGAGAAATAAAAACTTATTAGCTAATTTGTTGAAATAAAATCTTGTGATTTTTTTAGTTATACCAAGTGTTCCATCACCTTCACTCTACGCAGGCTACTGCTTTTTTAAGAAGGAAGTGTGAACTTGGAAAACATTAATTGCATTTGACTGTGATTTCAAAATTGTGAGGTCATGGACTGGGACAGAAAAGAAATAGTATGGTGTGCAGAGTAAACAACCTTGTTCACTGATAGTTTCATGTTGCTGAACAAATGTGCTGTAAAATTGTAAATATGTACAAGTAGCATGTTGTGAGTCTGTTTCAGTTTAACATGCAGCCATCCATTTGGTATTTATCCCAGTGAATATGGGCTCTTGCTATAAATGTACTAAAAAAAAGAAGTGTACATATCATGCCCACTGGGGTTCTTATATTTATTTATCAAGACCGTGATAGTTTTAGGTCCAGAGCAGTTTCTATCATGTCCTAGTGCCAGTTCTCATTAAATAATTTGTTACCCTGTTTAGTTAGCAGAACAAAACTCAATTTACATGATAAATGTTATCCTAAGCTATCACATGTTCATTAGATGACACTGATGATTGTGATAATGTTGCTTATGTTCCTTAAGACTTGTTATCATTAGTTAGCGCTGATTGTGTTTGAAAGTGATTTTTTTCCCTTTTTTTTCACCCGCATAGACTGTGATAGAGAATGTGAAGACTTCAGACATTTGAACAAGTGCTAATGTTTTATGACATCCCTAATTTGGGACTTTTTAGTGGGACCTGAAGAGACCGAGCCATATTGCAGTAAGCCAATTTATTAGACAAAAATGCACTTCTATCAAAGTATATTTTCTTTGCTTGCATCTGTAATGAAGGTCAGAATCACTTATTTACTTCATTGCTTTAGTCTTGCTTGTTTTGAAAGTGTCGTTCTTCACTTTAACTTATTCCCTTTTATAAATCCACATCTGCTTTTAAGAAACCTATAGGGTTTATTTGTTTTATATGTACTATGCTCCATTTATTAATAGATGGGAGAAGGCAGTTTCTTCAGCTTGTAGTAAACTTGTTAAGGGAAGAGATTTTGCTTTGAGGAGTATTTTGTGACAAATGAGACATTTGTTGGGAATGCACCAATATCTGGCTAGGTGTATATCATTCTGTGATGCATTACCAAAGGTATAGTGCCAGCATTCAGTACAAAGCTCATTTGGAAGAAATCTTTGCTAATGTTGTTATAGTTTCATAGGAATCTGGAATTTTCTGCTTTTAGTTTTTTTTTAGGGTTTTTTAAAAGCCAATTTCCACAAAAAATATTTGTTGTTTCCACTGTTGTTGGTTTCTATCTAGTTATAAAGCATTGCAAAAGTCTCCAAAGCTACAACTAACAAAAGAGTTTGCTTTTTTTCTTGGTTAAGTTTGAGATCTTCATTTCTTCATGTTTGGAACTTTCTACCTTCCTTTAGATGCCATAATTGTTGATTCTGGCTTACCTGATTGATAGATCAACGTGCCAATGTTGTTCGTCAGCTATGATGTTAGAGAAGGTAGCCCTGGCATGCTTTTTCATATTGGTGAAATGAACATTGTAGATGCCAAGACTTAATGTGACTTTTGAATTCAGGGTGGCTATAGATCTGTAACATCTAAGAAACTGTTTTGTGATATTAGTTAAATTAGATTTTAGCTTGAAAATATCTCTTATTTCAAGTACAACTCAAATAGGGCCTGAGGCATTATAGCATACCTGTAAACAACCATCTTCTATAAGGCTTCAAGTAGTGCAAGTTTCTGGAATATTTATTTGAGATCAGATATCAGTTTTCCACATACTGCTGTTAATTATTAGTAAAATGATGAATGGATGGGAGCAAGGGATACTACAAGTTAATGATTTAATTAAAACTGTTCTTCAAACCACCTACAGTAAGTTTTCATAGGAACACAGAAATTGTGTGTGAGAAAATAAAAATGAATTTTTTCAACATGGTCATCATTTTGGAGCCTAAAGCTTTTTTGCATCAGGTTTTGTTTTAGCTTTAATAATTTAGGCTTGTTGAAAGAAGGTATTTTTAATATACATACAGTTTTGTCTGAAAATAATGAATCTCTGTAATTTTATGTTGCCGTTTTGAAATTTTTCACATTTCTAATGATGAGGTGGCATTAGTAAAGAGTACAAGAAATATTTTAGAAGCGGGCAAGATATACATTTGTTTACATCCTGCCTAAATATAGCTCTGCCTTCTATTGATCATTGACTTTCCTAGATTCCTGAATTTGTCAGCTGTTGTGTTCAGATGCCCACACTGGATTTTGTAGAGTAACTTGGCATTTTATGCCTTTTATAAAAAAAACAAACAAGAATTTTGGTGTTCAGATGCTTGTGTCTCACCAAGGTAGTGGATTGTTCAAATCTGGAGAATTTGAGGAACAAGTTCACAGTAGGATAAACCTTTAACAAAACTTGAGTTAATCTTGAAGTTTTCACAACATTACAGAATCCATGGTGAGGAGGGCTGGAAAACTAGATAGCTTTGCCCAGATAGCAAGCTATGCAAATACTCATGGATATAGGTTGCTTCAGGGTTGCACAATAGCTGTTCAGAAACTAAAGGACATGGTTAATGTTCTTGTTTTGACTGAATTTATATTGTTTGTTGTTGATATTTGAAATTATTCCCAAGTTATTTTTGCACCATGAAAACATCCCAGTTTTAATTTTCCTAAATGAAACTGACAATTAGTTTTCATAAAGATAAATGGCCAAAGGCAGGGTTCTGACAAATTCCAAGATTTGATGATCTCTAACAGAGACTGTTGCTGCCGTTTGCAAATATATTTTTATTTCCTTTCTCTCCTGATTTGCCATGACCTTGTTTTTGACCAGCTTTATGGCTGCTTTTATTCTGCTTGTTTGCAGTGTGCTGTGGTCCTCAACATATTATTGAGAGATCAGATGCAAGAAACATTTTGTAATTATCTTCTTTGTTCTTTATGTGCTAAGTTGAAATCCCATAAAATGTGGACACAATAAATAATCCGCAATGGAATTTTTAAAAAGAGGTTGCAGTAACATTAGTTTCTCTCCCCTGTGTACAGGTCATGTAAAGCATTGAAAGAAAAGGAAAAAAAATTAATTCCATGAGATAAAATAGTATTTTTTTAAGTTTAAGTGAGTTACCATCTTTTCTTTGTGTCCAAAACAAAAAATAATCATCATCATCGCAGATGTGACTGGAATGCATAAACGATGAAATGGTTGTATACAAACTTTTTCTTTTGGCATGTATAGGCAAGGTAAACATTTTATTATGTTATTCTGTTTTTAATTTTACAAAAACAGGTAGTACATGTATTTGGTGTGCATAATGACCAGATGAGAAATTAGAATACACTATACTTCTTCATACTCAGTCCCAAATTAGGGATCATTAGTGAATAATGATTTGTCAGATTTTCTTTAAATTAAGATAGGCATGTTGGACTTTCACAATTTTATTCAAATTAAGATGTAAATGTGATCAACCTTCACCATTTGCATGTGTTTATGCCTTTGTATAGGTTATTCTTCCACATTCTAAACACTCTAAAATCTATTTTTGAACAATTTTACTAACATAGTAATCATTGAGAGACTTGAATCTTTTATTCTTTCACCGTGCTCTTTTCACCTTGTTAGCTGGCATATTTTGTAAAGCACGCAGTGCATTTTCAACCATCTGCATGTTGTTTATCAGGGTCTGTCAGGAAAGTTACCTCTTGAAGGTTTGCACCACTGTCTCACATTTGGCCTGGTTATTTAGCCAAGGTGCCCTTTCTTGCTTGCATTAAATGGAACAGGTGTAACAGCACCGTGTTGTCTAAATTTTGGTGTCCAACTAGCACTTGTTTATGTGTTCAAATCTTTCTGCACAATTCTCAATACAGGTGTGAATCACGTTGTTTATCCCTTATATGCACTGTGATAAATAAGTACCTCTTTAAAATCTTATGGATGTTCTTCATACATACCATATAATTGATCAGATGGAAGGATTTGGGGGAACTTTGGGAGTCATTCTACAGTGAAAGGCATTCTTTACACTGGGCTCCAAAAATAACAATTTTCACAGATTAGCTGACAGGGTTATTTCACACACGCACGCACACAAAACCACCCATGCTTTCCTTGTTTCATATGATAATGGAGGTCTTGATTATACTGAAGAGCTCTAAGGCCTAATGCAAGTGATTCTGTTGCCTCTTGACTTGGATTCATTAAAGTTGCAAAAGTTCTAAAATCCTTACTACAGTTTTCTATTTGTATCACTTATTTAGTGGATGGGAGGGGGAACTAGGAAGAGATGATAGACCATTGTGAGTGATACTTGGGGACAATTTATATATATATATATAACAGTCTCTAGGCACATACGAAATATCCAAGCAAGTACTAGTGAAGAAAGCCTGAGAAATAATGGGCATACTCGGAAATCGTAGATAATAGTATGAAATCAAAATATTTCCATCTATTTACCCATTACCCCAGTCCTAGTTAACAATAAACCATGTTTTATTTTTTATTTATAGGTGCATATATCCCCAGTCTTGGCACTTCTGTTTTAAATGGAAGTTTTTTTTGGAAGAAAAATAAAGCTGTTTAAATTCTAATGTGTATGAATTGTCTATGGCTGCATGGAGCAAAGGTATTTCTTATATGTATTGTATGTAACATCTGGATAAATACTGCATCAGGCAAGTTTTATTTTGTTAAGGATGTTGCACCCCAAGAACCATAAATGGCTTAGATCAAAAGATAAAAATAGTGACTAAGAAGTTCTTTGCCAAAGTGTAAAAAATTATGTAACTGATAAAAGTGTTTAACATTCATGAATTCATCCATCGCTACCATAATTTTTTTTTCAAACAAGTAGAATAACTTTTAAGCTTTTAAGATTTAGACCTATGTAAATATACATTCCTGTGAATGATTCACATGATCACACCTGGTCAATTATTTAAACATTTTCAAAAAATTAATGGATCTGTGTATTACGTTTGCTCTGGAGTAAACATTGAAAATGCAGTACCAGTATGCAAACAACTTCACTGGTGAAATGTGATTATCAACTGTTTTAAACTATTCCATACAAAATATCAGCTTTTTAAGTGCTACAGCAAAGTTTCCAAGCAGTTTCTTTTGTAAACCCCAAAGATATGACTGTGGTATTGTCTCTTTATTCCTTTAAGGTCTCTCTTTGTAGTTATAGAACTGAGAGTGCACAACAGTCACTGACATTCTGTCTCAGACTACTGTAGGATATGCAAACAGCAGTCTTAAAATTACAGAGAAATAATGGTGCTCTTCCTGGATAAAAGAAAGCTGCATCACACTTCCACTTTCGGAAGTGAACCTATGTTGAAACAAAGGCTAAAGGGTCCAGTTATTCACAATAATGTCCTGTACATTTTTCTTAATTCAATACTCGCATGCAGTCTGTTCCTTCTGACATAAAATATGAGGCAACAACATGCATGTACCCTACACACTCAACCGACTGATATCATTTTCTAACCTTTTAAAAAGATAAATGTTTCCACTCCTTTTGTGAAAAAACTCACAAAAATGTTGAACATAACTGAAAACTGAAACACTCTACGTCAAAATGCATGCACATAGGTCCACATGTATGGTCATGCTCACAAAGAATTTTGAAGTTTGAGTCTGGGCTGCATTACATAGCTGCTTCCATTGTCCTTGAATGTGACTAGACATGATTCAATTCATGATCACGAGGTTCATTATGGGACACAAAGTTATTCTTACAATGCACTGAGGTAAGTGTTACTATTTTTGTCATAAAAATGTGCTGTATCATGCCTCAGAGAACCAAGAACACATCTTGTCTTGGTGAGAAACCTGACCATAACCACACTGTTACCTACCTTTGACTCAAGTACTGGAAATGATGCTTTTTTTATTTTAAAAAAAAAGGGCATGAACTAGAGTGCAGAAGAAAGCACAGTTGATGCTGTGCTACATGCACAAAAAAAGTCATTAGACTTCAAAAATGCCATAAGGCATCTGTCTAAGCTTCTTTTTTTTTTCTCACTGTAAGCCTTTTTAACATAATAATCCCAGGGATTTTACTGTTATACTAACTCCTATTTCATAAATGGGCAGTGACCAAAAGTCAAATGTAGATAGCATCAGCCTGTTATTAATCAGAAAGATCTACAGAATTTCACATCAATTCAATCATGATTAATCATGATGGGCCTTTAAAACTTACAGTTAAGCGGCATAGTTATCACAATATTTAAAAGTAACACCCTCAAATGTCTGTCTGTAATGAATTCTTGGCTTTAGTCAATGCAACTGACTATTTACCATTTCTCACAAGTGCATGAAAAAAGTACAAAAATTTTTCATAAAATATGCCTAGGTTCTTCAGTCGTGTCCCCTATGATTTTATGTCTGATTTTGTGCTTTAAAAAATTAAGATTATTGATCAGTCTCTCTAGCACACCACCACAGGTTCAACCACAAAGTTTAGCAAGTTAATTAACACTTAACAGCAACACATAAATATAGACTATATCTGTTTACATTTTAAAGTAATAATTTTAAGTGTAGCTATAGTGTTAAACATAGTCCAAAATATAGAAATAACGAAATGTAAATGTGCATACGTCACAAAATCTTGCAAAAGCATGAAATAAAAATCTGCATGCTGGTACATATGATCCACTCTGCAGCTAATCAAGATGACAGGCTGTCTTGCCAGCTCCTGCCAGAGTGCTTTGCTGGGTAATATTCCAGAACATGATGTACTTTTCTGAGAAATTTTGCTTTGTGGTTAGCATAACTATGACAAACGCACCACCTAATCTTCTTGCCAAGACGTTGATGGTTGCTGTTGCACAGCTCCACTATGCTGGTGACCATTAGTAGCAACATCAGTACACAGATCTAATGGTTGACAGATTCTGTAGAAGACCAGTAAATTATATATCATCCTTTGGCAAGCTGCTGAGGTAAAATTGCATTGGACCGAATCTGTGATATGGCCAAGAGGTGAAGTTGGGAATTTCAAAACATATATTGCATGGATTGGTGAACTATTTTGTGCCAATTCCAGGAACCTCACAAAGTATTTACTCTCATGCCAGAGTTGAAACTGACCAACAACTGAACTGCACTGCTCTGATAACAGAAGAAATCTCAAACTCTGTCACAAATAAAACTCATCTCAATCAGTCATCATTCATTCTGTATTCCCATTGTCATTTACGAATAACTGTCTACTTAACAGATACATAGCACAGTCAAACTAACATAACAAACTCTACTGACTGCTCACAGCCAAAAATCTTATGACGGCCAGATATTCACAAATTTTGAAAATTAAAAAAGTTATAGCTTAATGAATACAAGACCATGCTGCCTGCCTGTTATATTCAGATGCAATCAGAACAAGTGCTTCCTCCCCCTCCAAAATAAAAAAAAAAATGACCAGATTAGCCACTGGATGTTGAAGAGGGATTACATGTTTGTTTTAACCTATATGTTACCTAAATAACACCTACACCTTAAATCACATACATTAATAAGTCTATATAAATGTTTTTTTGGTGTATACCATTCACCACATTCCCGGCCAACCTAGGAATAAGTTACAAATTACTGTTTCAATCATTTCTTAACAATAAATCATACTAATAGATCTGAAGGCAGACTCTGCAAAGATGAACAACTCTAAAAAACAAAATTCAGCTCAAAAACAGTTTCAAATTACATATAAATTGTCTATGGCTTAATCATTGAAAATACTCTAGACCAGACAAGATAAAAAAAGATAAGACACCCATCCTTGTTGAAACAACACCAGAAAGTGCAACACAAAAAGACAGCTACATTTGATACTTTCTTTTCTTTTTCATTTGGGACATTGTACCTTGTAGACTAGAAAGTGTTTTTTTATTAAATTTTATACTCATGCTTCAGTAATGTCACCCAAACAGGAACAAATGGTTTATACTGCCCAGAAATCATAGCAAGAACATAGGCTCATTCGCTATTTCTTCTCAACAAAAGAAGCAAATAATTTTTTTATGTTTCTAGAGAACTGTTTTGTAACACATCTCTTAAATTGCAGGCATACTTAGTAAATGACATCACCACAAATACCTATCTATCATCAAACATTTGTATGTTCCAGCCAGGTGGGGGAAAACTGCTTTTTAACTACTAATGTTGAGGAAATTGTATGAAAGTCACTCTGTCTCATGCCCATCTACATATTCCACCAAGATCTCCATGTTGTCGATGACAGGAGTCATGTAAGCATCCAGTTGTTTTTTGTTTTTTTTAAGTTAAACTGACAATTAAATTCCACAGATTTTCTGGCTTAGGTGATTTATCCCCATCTAAATAAAATACTAGTTTCCAAAAATTACTTTTTCTCCTTTCCAGCATTTTTTTGTTGTTGGAATCTTCACCATCTTTGAATATCTTACAATTCACACAAACAGATTTTCTTGCTGCCTTTCACAATTTAAGTGCACTCCATCACGCCACCTACGGCTACCAAAGAGCGAGTTGCGCAGCTCATGCTGAAAGAGCCTGTTTAAAAGACAAACACATAACCCCTTTCGGTTTATAGGATTTACCTATAACCCAAGGAAATGATGCAATATAGCCTACATGTCATGTTGCAAGGTATCAAACCAACACATTTTTTGCAGCTTGTAAGACAAAACAATTGAGGCTATTAGACTTGAAAAAATAAAACCTCTTCTATACCTCTATCCCCAGTTCTTGCTGTATCCCTTTTTCTCTTAATGTGAAATAACTAGTAAGTGTACCAACCATTCTGATGGCACTACACTCAGGTTCATTGTTTATGAAGAATGTGGAACAAAATAATTAGGCATATTTTAAATCATTGCATACAATTTATCGCGGGGTTTTTTTTCCCTTCAGAATGCACTTATTTCTCTCTCACAGGCATGCTCACACTACTGCTATTATACTGCAGAAGTCCACCAATGTCATTAGAGAAAACTGAATGTACTACCACCATATAACTACTACACATAAAACAAACCACTTCTGGTTATAACAACAGACCAACAACTTGTATTACTGTGTGGATGAGGCACTGTCTCCTACATAAAAAAGGATGCAGCAAGCTTAGTTGGAAGAAGCTTCCTGCTTGTCCCAAGCCTTCTAAACTCCTTTTTAAACAAACCCAACAGCCTTATCAAAGCCCATGCCACTGTAGTTCTTCACAAGCACTCTAATCTTATATTCCACATTTCCATGAGGAGAACTATGAACTCAAGTTTTCCCCAGCATTCTCAGAAAAGTGGGGAAAGCTTACTGCAACAATCAGCTATAATTTGGCCTGCTATATTTAAGTTGCAAAGATCCCAATGTTAAATAGGGATCAACATGCATGCCAGATTTATTTGTTACCCAAATGCAGAATAGCACTAACTAGTGTTTGAACCATTTCCTCTTTTTTGAAGGAAACAAAACAAATGGTGTCCTTTTTTTTTTTTAGGGGAAGATGCAAATATACAGCTGGTATTGCCTGTACCAACAGTAACTTTGGGTAACATCTATCAACAACAATCCAACAAATGCAGCAGCATCTCTGCTTTTTAGGTGTATCAAGTGGGAGGTTGTTGCGATAGTCTTTTCACACTTCACGTCAGACGTCAAGTCACAAGTACTTCACTTGTGGTGAGCTACAACCGCAGAAATGCTCACCATTTATGATCGTCAAAGCTTCTCTCTCTTAAAGCCCACTGATGGTGTTTAAAAGTTTCACATCTTCCAGACTCCCACAAACAAATGTAAAACAGAAGGCAAAAATTCAGTTCTTCAAAATAACTTTTTGCTTGAAATGACTACTATGTGTGACCAAATTCTGATACCTCAAACTAAAGCAAATTCTATATTTGGGAAGTGGGGAGAACAGTTTTCAGCTTTTGATTTCTTTTTAAGAGTTACTGAACAATTTTAATGACAAAGAAACAAATAATTGTGAATAAACTAAATCCAGCAATTTATGGCTAATTGCCAATACACAAGAAAAATGTAAGTGATAATCTTGTTTTTAAAACTTGAAATATCAATTCATTTTCTTTTGTTGATGTTTGCCTTATTTAGTTTATCTGTGGCATAGACTGTTCCTCTAAAACTGTAGCCCATTCACGACATGACAAAAATGTTGATGTGTAATTTATCAGATCAGTGCACTCTTGAAGAATTAAAAATAATAACACAATATTGCAGATGTGGTTATGGAGTAGATGCAGCTGATCTATCATGGTAAAATTTAAAAACAACCCAAGCAGGTGGAAAAATCCTTTAACAAATCTGCAATCTTCTACAAGCAAGAAAAAAAAATTAAGTAACAGTCCAAAATCAGGCAGCTGACAAATGACTGTCAAAAAAACTTGAACAGTTAAGGTAAATCTATAAAAAAATTCACAATCAGCGATGTCTTTAAAAAAATTAAAAAGACATAAAACTAATTCCTGACAGTTTATTACTGATTAGGGACATGTTATCAATTCTGTTGTTCAGCTAAAGGCATTATGACATATTTGACACTCATACTCTCTCTTAAAACGTGATAAATGTTATTTGAGTTTATAACATTCTGTACATGACTAAATGTTTTTCAACAAAATAACTGAAAAACAGCATATTCATCCAATCATATATACATTCACTACACCTGCAATGCACACATGCATGTGCATGCACATGCACACCCCACACAAACTACAAATGGCAATACTTCCACTTCACATTCTGTATTCAACCTCAGTCTTAAGACACAATGGTTTGTGAGGATTAAGAAACATACTGTCAAACCACTTCACTATGCTACACTCTGCATGCAATTCTAACACACTTGGTTCCAAACCTCAGTGACCAGTCCACATTATCTAGCTATCCAAGCATTTACGGACTATTGAAAACCTGTCGTGTGCACCTATAATAATCAAATCAAATCTCTTTCACAAAGTTCACACAAATAATATTTCTGGTTCTTGAAGTGGAAGAATCCTCTAAATATTTTTCTGAACCAGGTGGAGGCTCTGTACTATGCTGCATGTTCCTCTCTCCTGCATGGTTGAGGTTTTATTTATTCATAAGGCTCCTGCAAGAAACAACTGTGACTCACAGGTACTACCATCTCAACACTGCCATAAATCTATTTCTATGCTGCTGCTGTGAGCTACACCAGTAACTGACTTGTTCTCCCAACTAAACTTCTCTGCTGTGTCTGAGTTGAACATTTATGTTTGCATGCACTTGCATTTGTGTACACATGTAAACCTATATATGTGCTTGCACATTTTTATACATACTTTATGCAAAATTTATATGACCTTACATAAAGAATGCATGCAAATTTTCTCTTCCTGAAACATGAAATCCTGTTGCTAGATTTCTTTCCCTCCTTTCCTATGCAACATTTAGCCCCAAACTGTGTGCACGTCACAGCCACAATACAATGACTTGATGCCGGTTTACATCTGGTTGATGTTTTTATGTACAAGAACTAAGTAGAGTAGGCTCTTGTGGTGATGTGCACAGGTATGTATGGGGAGGTTGTAGTGAACGTCTTGATGTAGCACAAGAGGTGGTGATGGTTTAGGTGGTACTCCTGCAGGTCTTCTTATTCTCAGTGCTCATCTCCGATGCTACCAAGTCCTGTGTAAATGCAAATTGCGTCCAAGTACTGATCGTACATCATTGCAAAACCGCAGAGCATCTAACATCGGCAGGAGACAGAGAAGAGAGATATCGCGGGCATCACTAAACCAAGACTTGATAGGAATGGCATTGTCTGCACACACACAAACACATATAAATAGTGTTGTTATCATGACCATCATCATTATGAATATCCTAGTAACAGAAGCAGTGTTTGGTTTCAGAATAAACTTGAAACAACCAGCATTTACATAATCCAAGCACAAGCTCTAAGACTAGGGCACTTGTTTTAATACTTCCCTTATAGTTTGCACCCATGAATGCAGAAATCTCATAATTCTATAGCTCAATTGCATCAATACACCTGTAGTGAACAAGCTATTCTATAGCTCAATTGCATGGACACACCTGTATCGAATGAGCTATTCTATAGCTCAATCGCATCATTCACCCCCTACTGAGCAAGCTATTCTATAGCTCAATTGCGTGGATAGACCCGTATCGAATGAGTTATTCTATAGCTCAATTGCCATATTGAATGAGCTAAAAAGCAGTTAATAACTAATGGAATCACCTGATGTCTGAGTACATACGGACATGTACTTTTCATGTTCTTGTGTGTATGTTTGCATGTAAGCATATGAGAACAGCAGAGGGGGTAAAGAATGCACAAAAAAGAGATAATGAGGCAGCATTTTCCATTTGTAGAAACATGTATAAATCACCTACAAGATCTCTGACTGATATAATGATATCTGCCAAGGGGCATGAAAAAATAAACAATTAAGCGTCAGAGGTCTGAAAACTTAAATAAAAAAGTTTAGGTCAGAGGTATCATTGCATAAGATACCAGGTAATAAACTGAACACATGAAAGATATTTTGCAATCACTGATTATTAAATGTCAGTGACACTGTTTTACATCCATTAAAACATATCAGTCATAAGTAAAACAGTTTCTTCACATCAGTCAGAGGGAGAGGGTCATCTAAACACCTCTAATAATTTTATGGGAGTCTTAAAACCCCTTATGTTTTATGGATGTCAGCATATGACAAATAAAGAATTTCAGGATGCAAGTATATCTTCTCATATGCATATGCAACAAGTAAAAAACGTCCACTTTTGCTTAACTTTCTTAAAAAATATATATATATATTGACATACGTAAAAGCAGTCTTACCAGGAAACTGTCGATAAGCCACCGGGGAATTATCTAAGATGAATATGCTAGAAAGGTCTGGACATATAGCAGATAAATCCTTTGTATAGCTGCCACAGTCAAGATTGCAATGCTATAGCAGAGAAAAGAAAAAAAATGTTAAATGTGAAGTTACAATCAGAAAAACATTTTTTCAAGGAACTCTGTTCAAAGTGAAGTAATTTAGCAGATCAGGAAATGTGAAGAGACTGGGCAAGCTGCCTATTACTAGAAATGACACTTAAAAACCTACTTTCATAACTTGCTATTTGGAAGATTGGTCTTTTTTTGTCTGTGCACAATTGAAATTAAAGTTCAGCTAATGCAATCCAGATCATGAATGAACAAGAGTTAAGAATGAATCGTAACAGGAAAATAAATACTTATACCTTAAGCAATTCCCAATTTATAAGCTAAAGCACAATTAACAGGATGGAATATAAAATGGTAAAAAAAAACAACTTGAAATGCACTAAAAATACAGATTCTAAGAAGGCTATCTGACTGATGTTTGATTTGCACACACGTACATGCACAGAAGAAAAGATTCAAGCATACATTTTATCAGCTTTGAGCATGAATTTACTATAGCATAACTGCGTATGACATAGATGGACAACATAACAGAAGCTATCCAATCACTGAGTCCCTTTAGATTTGGAGCATTCTGAGAACTTTGTCTAATTCCTTTGTGACTGCTCATTGATTAAGAGTAGTCACAAATGTGATCTGTGTGGTACTGAGAAGACACTGCAGAAAAGCAAGCTGTAGAAATAAGGTGCTTGAGCTGAAGTATTGATTACAATCTTACCGTGTAGAAGGGAGAGGAGCTAAGCAGACTGAAGAGAGGGGAGTGTGAAGTAGAATTGTGTGGCGTTAATAAACTCCCTTTAATGAACCATATGATAAGGTTATTTTAGTTTTATGAACAAACCTGTCTGTAATATCTACGCTTGAGGATGCCACGATTTGCATCTAACTTGTCAGCGACTGCTGCCCCATAAATCTCCATGCTGGCTGTGAAAACTACTAGCTCATACCAATGGCTTACCTGTGAAAAATGAGAAAGAACTGCTGATATCCAAGAGACAGTACAAGGGGGTTTAATTCATTAAATCCACATACCTCTCACAACACACATTACTGTTCCACTGAACTTAAAAACAAAAAAAAAATTAACAATCAGTAAAAAGTTAATAATACTTATAAAAGCATCTTTGGTATAGTGGAATCTCCTCAATAAGACCTTCCCTACTGTGATCCCATCTTAGATACATCCTAAACAACTTTTCATGAATGTGCTTCGCTATATAAACATAATCCCCCTCCCTTTTTGGCTGTTTCCTTTATATGATGACTTTCTGTGGAAATTATGTAAAATAAAGTTAGTAGGTTCTGAAGGGGACTGCTTGAACATGGTTGTCTCTTCAATAGTGCACATCAGTTGATTGTACATTACATTTTGCAGAAATGGTAAATTTCCCTAGTAAGACCCCTCTCAGTTAATACCTGTAATATGTCTTAATAGAGAGGTTCTACTGTATTTTAAAAAATAATTGAGTTTACTGCTTAAATGTTGCTGATTCCTGCTTGCACACAAATACGCACACACACACACCTTAAAGGCGGAACTTCTTATGGGCGTTTTTTTTTTAAATGGTCGCCTGGGCAAGGGAAGGTGGTTACCCTTGATGCAGACTTTTACAGGCGGTCAATCTTCCCTAACTGCTATCCTGACCCTGAGGCAGGGTGGTGATCAGAGCAATAAAATGTCTTTCTCAGCCAAGTACTTGCTGTTGCCATGTTGGCGTTGAGAAAGCTGATGTGAAATGGTGTGCAACTGAACATACTGTCAGGGTTAGGACCGACAACTGAATGTATTCTCCATAAAGTAGAGAGAAAAATAACAGGAGAGAAGGATGAACTGCGGAAATGACACAGAGACAACTGAATTTTAAACTTTATTTTCCTTCCTATATATCTTTCTATCTCATAAGCGGGGATAACAATATTCAACATTTTCAGTTTATTCACCTGGTGACAGACATAAAGTACATCTGCATTTGAGTGCAATGTTTGTACAAATGGGCAACAATTCACGTCTGTAACACAGTGCCCATTCACCATCTACAAAAGCAGCCCAACAGCCCTGTTTATTTGTTGGTGAGCAAGACAAGGTGAAAGACAATGTAGATCACGTTCATGCCCATTCAGCTGCACTTCAAGCAGAACAGTCTCCTCTGATCGACACAATCAGTGTGATGACAAATGCAAGGTACGCATGTCAAAAAAATTCATACCACACTGATCATGTTACTCATACCAACTGCTGCTCTTTTTTTCTCTTACTCATTTTCGTTTGGTTGTCCAAAACGAAACAAACCACATCAGAGCCAAACTAACAGTAGTGTATATATAAGTTCTGCCCTCTTGCTTTCAGCCTCGGATTTTATTGTACATTTGCAGATTACTTCCCAGAAGTGCTTGTCGAGCAGCTGCCATGAAAGTGAAGAGAGTGATAAGAAAATGGTCTAGTAGAAAAGACACTAGCATACACTGACCTGCATGTACATCGCACTAAAAACTTCAGTCAGCTATTGGAATGCACACATAAATAGAAATATAAGTATTACAAAACAAAACCACGGATGCAAAACTGAAGTCCTAGTCTTTTTTACTGTAGATGTAATCACGGACAACAGGCCATTTCTTCGTAACCTTCTCCCTACCCTGCTTTGTTCTCAATTGATGGTCACCATGGGAATGAACTGAAAATGTTGAATATTGATATTCCCGCTTATTAATAAAGAAAGATACAGAGAAAAATACAGAAAAAAGCAACGAAAGTAAAGTTTTAAAATTCAGTTGTCTAGTCTTTATGTTTGCGCTGTTCATCCTTCTCTCCTTTATATTCTCTTTATTTTTTTGTTTGATTGTTTCTGGAGAATACATTCAGTCTTAACCATGACAGTATGTTCAGATAGAAGCCGCTTGGCTCACCTCTCAGATCCTACAGCAAGTATGGGTGAGAAAGACATTTTATTCCTAGGCTAGTCGTCGGTGGCTTTGATCTCTACCCTGCCTACTGTTCGGGTAGTAATTTGAGACGACTGACCGCTAGCCGTCAGCACTGCATTTACTTCTACCTTCCCTCACATGGGTGAAGTCATTTTCTTCCTACGGTCCGAAGGATTTCTGCCTTTAAGAGCATGCTCTCAATCTCTCATGCTTGCTTGTTCATAAGCCTTCTTTAAGTTTATTTCCATTACATTTAATTTTCCACTTTTTATAGCTCATCTCTCAAATTATTTTCTTTGTTTCCTTTTTATCACGTAATCTTTGGAAAAATGTTGGTCATAAATATTCTGACAATGTCTATCTGAAATGAAATATAACCTCTTTTGTACCTTTCCCTTTTGTTTTGGAGGTAAGGGAAAGAAGCATGATCTGTGTAACTTAAAACCAAACCCCTTCCAGAATCAACTCTTTAGGCTATAACTGTCATCAGATATTGATAATTTAAAATAAAGCCTTACAAAATCTCTGAGAGGAGTATATCAGGAACTATAGTACAATAAAAAAGCATTTACTTTGTATCCATGTTAGTTACACAATACTTACTATTTCCAAAAAATAATCAACATGTGGTCTTTTGTGGACAAAAAATCTTACAGGATGTCTGTCTATGGTAACCTGAAACAAACAGAGATGCCATTATCAGCAAGAAATGATCAAATTTTCCCCAATAATTTTCTGCATTTCTTGATAGTCTTAAAACAATCAAAATTGTGGAAAAACTCTTCAAATTTGGCTCCAATTTACTCAAAATATGGTTTCCCTTTTCAGCAACACATTTTTCATAATAAATAAGTAGGCTGGAAAATATACTGGAAAATAAATGAGGTGATGAATTTTCTAAAACAGAGTTCAAAATCCTAGGCATATGCCTAGTACTGACAGCAATTTGAATATGTTTAATACAGTGGTTGTGTTCCTTAACTTTTTCCTTAATCTTTAGTTACTAGTTCAGCAAAAATAATTTACTTAAAATATTTACTTTTACATAGTTCTGACAGCAAACAGCCTAGGCACATAAAATCTTGAATAAAAGGTTTGCTTTTTTTCCTGAACACCACTGATACAATATAATAAAAAAAAAAATTTAAAGTTAAAAGGTTATGGAGTTTTTTTTCCTTTCCCTAGTCTCCACAATTCTTGTTCAGTCAATGAGTACAGCTTTCATGAATAGTCTTATCAAAATATTTCTGAAAGAGTTGTTTATAAGTTGTCTATCATTCACTTGTTTATCCCTTGCATGGTACCAGCTAACAAATGGTTACACTGGTCCACCAGTACTTGTTGTCAGGGTAAACACTTGGATAGATGCAGCAGCTGACAAGGCTTGCCACTTAAACCTGTTTTGAGCGGTGGTGGGCAGGTCCTGCATGGAACAACCAGTCCATTCCTTCATGTTTGCAATTTTTTTCTGTCCACCTCTGCACTGACCTCTTTCCCTCCAAGGTACCCTAATGGATGGTCAGAGTGTTGTGCTAGGCTATATGGCTATACCCGAACAGTCTGCATCACTTGACTTCTGCAAGGAGTGGTTGCTGGTTTCCCACACAAATGACAATCAGTCTCTGTACAATCATTGGTTTTATGTTCCTTGTAGGATATTCAGAGCAGCCTTCTTAGGCACTTGCTTGCAAATGCCTCAAGTCTCTTCTACATATTGGCAAGCAGAGTCCACATCTAGGATGGGAACCACAAGAGATTTGTTGTCTACACTATACAGCAAACCTGATGATGTTGCTGCACCAGATTCTGTGCACCCTGGCTAGTCCCAGTGTTGCTAGTGTGATCCTGATGTGAATGTCTGCTGTGTGGAGCTGCCACCTTTGAAAGGGCACCTCCCAAGTACTTAAAACTGTTCGCCTCCTCAAGGTGTATTCTGCTCATGTAGATCTCTTATTTGTTCTTGCTATTAGTGTTAACCATGACTTTGCTCTTGTCAGTGATTGTCTCCATTCTATATGCACTCAAACTGTCAGTCTGTTAGTAAGGTCTTATAGTTTGCTGTTGGTACCTGCAATCAGATCAATGTCATCTGTAAAGCACAGGTTGTATAGAGGCCGTCCATCAATAGAAATGGATATGTGTTGGTCATGAAAAGTTTTAGCATGATGCTTTCCGAGACAATGTTGAACAGCACAGGCAATAAGGACACCCTTGGTGGACTCCGAAAGAAGTCTCCCAGCTGGTTGTTGAGTAGTACTGTATTCACTGAACTTTTGCATAGTGATTCAACGAGGCTTTCTTCAATGTTGAATTTTCACATCAAATGCCACAGCTCTTGTGCCATACTATGTCAAACGCCTTTTTTAAAAGTCGTTGAAGTTGTGGAAGCAATCCTGTGGGTGCCGTAGATGTTTTTTCTATCAGAATACAACAGTTGAAGATCTCCTCAAATGCACTCTTGCCTGGTCTGAATCCAGCCTGCTCTTTTGCTAGCAGTTTCTCCTCAGTGGTGTTGGTGTGATTCTGGATTATTTTCAGGGTCACTTAATAATAATAATAATGCGAACTTATAATGCGCAGAATCACAAATAAGATAGATCGCACTCTCTGCGCAGTACAATTTGATAGAACGAAAACATAACAACCAGTAGACAGTGAGGTACTTTACTTGGGTAGCTGATTAGGCTTATTGTTTTGTAGTGTTTCCAGATTCTTTGACACAGAGCAGTAAAGACCTTCATTGTTTCTTCCCAACCCTGCTCAGCTGGGATGTTGTGAACACCAGATGACTTCCCTCCTTCCGACTGCATACCACTCTCTCGACCTCTTCCTGTAGGACTAGTAGGTCTGCAGGCTTGCTGATTCTAATATGGTTGTTTTGGAGGATGTTAACACCTGTGGTCAGCCGAAGTATCCAGCATTACAGATCATTGCATTATTCAGTCCATCAATTAAGTACAGCAGTGTTTTCTAGGAGAAAATGACCATTGCTGTCTTCGATGACTAAAGTCTAGTGTTAACCTGTCTTGGTTTAAGTCTCCAGTACATGGTAAGGCCATTTTATTGTCACCTTGTGCCATTCTTCCACCATGGTCTGGCACTGGTCCTCGGCCCAATAATCTTCAGCTGCCTTTATCTCCTTTCTGATCTTACAGTATGCTGCCTTGTCTTCAGTAATTGCTTTGGGTTTTGCTTTTTTTCCCTTTGTATAAGACTTTCATTAGTCACAGAGATCTAGGATATCATTCATGATCCAGGTTTGTTTTTTCCTTCCTCTGCCTCCATCTCTGGCTGTTGAAAGTAGCATCGTTGATTTTAACAGGAGATTTAGATCACAACCATCAGGACACATCTAACAGTCACTACAACAAAGCCTTATAATTTTTTTTTAATGTAAAGATATCCACAAGATAAATGTGTATAAAAAAAGCAAAATATTTCATCATTTCATTTTTTCTTCCTGCACTGCTACAACAATGAGATGCTACCTTAAGAACAAAGTCTGGTGGAGTGCCTGGCTTAACTTGTCGTAGAACTCCATCATGGTGTGAATGGATTAGAGTTTCATCTAAATCCAAGACTAATGTTTTCTTTTTCATCATACCTGTTAGGAGAAAAAAAAAACATAGTTAACTATAGTCTTGCAATTCCTATCATAGCTTTTGGTGATATGCAAATGAAAATATGCATAGTTTTTAAATATAATTGAATCTTCTGTTACTAAAAATTGTGTCAGACAGTCCTCACTGTATACCAGGAAAGAACTGTTCATACAGTTTCTTCTTTCTTTTGCGTTTCAACGTTCATACTTCAAACCAATCTTCAAATGACTACAGATTTGCTCCTGCACATCCAGCAGCATATTTATCATATTTCCCCCAACCTCTCCCCAGCCCAGCATGATGCAATATTGAGCTGCATATATGTGTTTTGGCTGCCCTTGACCTATCATCTTCATGTTTGCTTACTTATCAATTTTCTGAAGGGTTCAGTGGGCTCATGGCAACTCAACACTGCCAATTTTGTTCACCACAATAATTTGGATAATTTGGACTCGTTGGATAATGAAGTACCGTATTCTTGAAGTTATTTATCAAATAGCGCTACAATTATGTATTATTATTATTCCCGTTTCTGTGCATTATCCCTTTTTCTTTCCTGCCCTCTTGGTTGGTTTCTTCAATTTCTTCCTATCATGATTATTGTTGTTATAATTAATATTTTAAAGTGCCATGAGCCTGCTCTTAGGGCTGGGATATGGCGCTATAAAAATAACCTTTAATATTAATAATATAATATTAATTTACCCTTCAGCAAGAAGCTCAAAGACATGTAGGTATAATCTCATCCAGACTGGTAGCCTGCCACCACTTTATAACAGCAAAGCCCAGAAATTTTGCTGCCCTTAAACCTAAATCCCACTGAAAACACTCAATAGTGACAAAATCCTGAGCGATGATATTCTTGACAGAAAAGATGATTGCCTTTCTAATTCTTTAATCCATTCTTGATCACAATGACTTACTTCTCAAGGAAGGTTGAAAAAAAAGCAATGTTTTACCCCTTTGTTCACAACCAGTAAAATTCAGTAAAGAGTTCAACGATGATTTTCAACAAATACATAGAATGTCATGCTCAATTTAATGGCATTGTATGTTGGACAATTGCTTTTTATTCTTTCTTTTCACAACAGGCAGACAGACCTGTGCAGTCTATGTATCTTTCTCAGAAAATGAAGGCACTATTTGTAGCCACAATGAATTCCCCACTTCTATTCATGTACCAGCACCTATACTTCCTCTCCTGAAGCAAAGGACTGAAGACTAAGGCCAGTGAGCAGGAAACCAACCCAATAGCCTCACAGCCAGGCTGATCTCCATATCCATGGTAAAGTATTAAATGAGGAAACAACTGACTGTCTAGTGCAACTGTTAACTAACGTCCCAGCACTGTGAGAAAACACCTGCACTTTAGTGGATGGTCACAGTTTACATGGCACATTTTTGCAGAACAAATTCAAATGTCCTAAGAAAACTCACTTCTCACTTTTTTCTCAGATTACAAATTAATTTTCCTTCATCACTCAAGCTGCCTTTCAGGCACTAAAGGCAGTCAATCTCTTAATAATACTGATACTAATAAAATCCTAATCTTGTGCTACCAAAGATAACACAGAAAACAACCCACTTTAAATTTCATAGCTAATCCTATAAAAGAATAACATTTAATTTATGCTACCACACTTTTATTTCTATGTGATCATAACAAAATCAAAACACGTTCATAATCCTTAAACTAATATTTACTTGATGATAGGTAAACAATCAGATAGAAAGCATGTTTATTTACTGTTTGCAATGTTTTCACACGTTCATGAAAATGAAACTTCTCTTTTGACTACAAAATAACCATACTTTCTCCCCATGTGGAATTATAAACTTCTATGATCTGAAAAAAGACAAATAAAAAAAGGAAAAGAAACAATGAAACATACTCAGCCTGTGCTTGGAAAGTGGAGACAAAGGCACAATTTCGTACTTCACAGTCTGATGTTGTACCACCTACCAAAATAAACAAGAACAGTTTACTTTCTTTCTACTAACATGACACAGCATGGTCTTCATATATATATATATATTTATTAAAACCTAAAGAACTCTTTGTTTATAGTGTATCTCCCATGAAGAAGCAGAAAATGAAGATCTCCTCAAAATAAAAAGAGTGAGTGGGGGAGGGAGACTGCTAAAACCATAAGTGATACTGATATCTGAGGCCAGTAAATTATAAAGCAGGGGTGGGGAACATTGGGATGTGACCTTAACTCCAAGTTGATGGTAGACCACTTTAGGTTTGATGTCGGTTGATGATATATGCATAACGTTCTTCAACCATACTATTGCCTCATTCGATGAAAAAATGATAGTCAACATTGTCAATATACAGTTTAGGCCTGCAAATATCCATTATCCTTTCATGGATTTCCAAAGGATGAAAAAAAGAAAAGCTTGGGTTTATGACTTTATTTGTGCATATGCAAGCTTGTCTGTGTGTTTAGCATGTGTGTAAACACTTTGTAAAAGCCATGAACTCCTCCACCAGAAGGATGCATTTACTATATATTCATGATTATTGTTATTATTATTGTACTTTAACTGCACAACCACAAACATAAAATCTTAACAACAACAAAGACCAAACTGGTCAGGTTTACGATACAAATATTTTCTAGGTCAGTTATCAAGTAAACTACTCTAGGTGAACAGATAAGAGGCATTTTCACTAATATATGTCAATGTATTATTTTTGGAGCATTGATTTTCCACCTTAAAAAGTACTTCGTCAGGTACCAAAAAAAAAAACAAAAAGGCTTGGAATGGGGTAGGCACTAATAAAATAAGTAGAATTTCTACTAGAAAAATAGTTTTAATATCGCCTATATGTATAACATGTGAAATGTTTTATTATAACTTACTATCTGTTCACACTTGATCACACTCAATGAAACATGCATCTTTTATGTTTGGTTTATACACTTCCTTTGTATCAACAATCACTGTTGATGTCACCTGGGTCAAACTCATAATAAAAGACACACTTCATACTTGTTTTTGGTCAGTTTTTTTTTTTTGTTTTGTTTACTTTCTTTCAAGACGTAAGTTTTCAACTGCCCCGTTCTTTCTGCTACCGTGCACGTAGGTCAGAAAGTGTCTCGGACAAGTTTGCATGGGGGTAACTTGCTCCTAGTGTTTGAAGCCTCTGCTAATCAAGCTGCTGTTTTCCTTTCATAATGAAAACGTGGGCTATTAGCTGCAGAAGCAAATTATTAAACTAATGCGAATATACTGCAACATTACTCTACAGAGATAACTACTCTATACCTTACGACATAACACTGTTTATAAACCAGAAAAGTGACAACAAACATTAGAAACTCGAGGTTAATATTTAAATTAACTATTCCATTATGGACATGATCGGATCTTCGGGCTTCAATTATCATGTTAATTATCTGGCGGTACAGTTTATTCAAACTTGGGTCAATAAAACACTTTACAAAATCAAGCAGTATCGACGACTTACCGACCGAACCTGTCGCCTGAAAATATAGCACACGAAACTCCATATCTTCGCTGCAAGCACAAAGAAACCTCGTAATCCCATAACAATATACTTAAACATTGATGGAAATGTCCTTCTCACTTTCAAACGTTAGCAAAATGTCAACGCAATACTGAGATTAAGTTATAATCACAAGCAGCGCGGGGAACCTCGGATTTCACATTTACACCGCCATAAGTATCCCACAACTCCCCACGTTCATCTTCAACCGGAAGTTGATATTAAGTTGAGCAAGGGTATGGCGTCTGTAGTTACAACTTGCCTTTGGGACAATTAATTAACGCAGAAAATAAGAAAATTAAGATGAAAGTTTAAACACTTGTTGTCTGAAGTATAGAAAATATTATTCACAATGGACACAAAGCTGCATGAGTTTGTCCGATATAGAGACCTGAATGGGGTTTTGGCGGCACTGAAAATGGGCATGGACGTTAATTCCGTGGGTATTTTGCAGTGGACTCCGGTGCAGGAGGCTGCCTGTAGTGGAGACAGAGATATTTTATTTCATTTGTTGTCTCATGGAGGCAAGTGTCCATTTTTTATTTATTCTGCTCTATCCATGTGTCGTTCAGTATATATAGAGATCTATACAAATGTATACTGCAATCACATGTAAACATATTTTTGTTTTTTTAATTATGCATAATTATATATAAACATTGATTACCTGATATAAGGTTTAACTGATTTTTTTTAAACCACTATCCATTTGAAAACAGTGCAAATCTTTATTTAAGGGTGTCCTAATACTCAGGACAGTCTACATGGTAATACTGCACTGCATTTGGCTGCTGAGCAAGGGCAGTTGGAATGTCTTCAGCTGCTGATGAAACACGGTGGGAAAGTGAACATCAAGAACTGGGATGCCAAAACGTGCAGCGATGTGGCATCAAATGAAGGCAAAAAGATAATTAACAAAATGAGTGAGTATAAATTATGTGTTTATGCACACACTGTGTGTGTATCTGTGCATGCGTATGTGCTTTTTATTCATAGAGCTTATTTCTCTGACTCTTTTCTTCCTAAAGTAATAAAAGTGAAAAAGAATTAGCAAAAATGAATTCACTTTCATAATTAAAAACGGTAAAGGTTGACCCTAACCTTTTCAGGTTGTTAGGGTGTGATGTGTGAGATCACACTTTTCTTAAATTACTTAAATCATCACTCACCTCAGTAAATGACCAATCTGATGAAAGATCGCTGTACTTTAGCTGCTTCTCTCCTTCTCTCCTTCTCTCTGCTTACCTTTCCCTTGTATGTAGTCAGGTATTCATTTTTCATAGGTAGGTCGAGAGGGGAAAGTTTGTTGCACCACACAGATATCAAACCGGCATGCTCTTATCGCTTATTAATTTGCTTTCATATTTTAAGGTACATTTTCATGTGTTTTAAGTCTGAGTGGCCTCACAAAAAGCTGGCCCAGAGAAAGGGGTGATCTTAAGCATCTCACACCTCAATGACCTTAAACAATTCATACAAAATTCTTTTGCTTATATA